>JACCHZ010000055.1:297500-1510000 GCA_018907045.1 Wiebesia pumilae
ATACCGTACCCGCGGCGCTGAAGCGTACGACGAGTTCGCTGACCGGCTTGTGCGCGTTGTTGCATACCTGCGGATATGCCGGCTGCTCTGCAATGGAATTTCCTCGAATACGCGAGAAGGATGTTTAGACGTTTATTATTCTTTGGAATTATCACGAGCGTTGCGTCGCTTTCTCATTCGGAAATTGCGTTCTCAAATCAGCGAGGATATTGCAACAATACCTGCAGTTTAGTTTGTTTACTAAAGTTTGTCGTAATTCATAATGACGCTTCTCGTACGTACAAAACGAGCTGGTGTACGAGAGTCGTACCGTTCGTATCGATGCTTGTTATTTACTTCGTGCGAAAGAAAGACTTAAGGAATCAGATTTATTGTCTCAGATTTAGGGCTCGATTTTAATAAGAGTTTCGTTGATTCGAAATGGAAATGCTTTGAGTTTGATTTTCATTTAATCCGAAGTCTAGGATTCATTCGGTTTTTAATATCTTTTTTTTTTTCTTTTCATCTCAGTGTATCGAAAGGCACAAACGTCAGTAAAGAAAATATCGTTATAAAAATTGTACCTTCGATAATAATGGAGTCATCGTTTGATCCTCCAATTTGAGTCTTCGATTCAATCCTAGCGTTAATATAATCGATCACAAGTAGAAGAAAACTCAGAATCCACAGTATCGTTACTTTTTCCATGATCAGCCTTCCCTTCTTTACAGTTTTGACGTTCGATCTGCACGAAATGCAGCTTCACTTACGAAATAATGGTTGCATGCAAGATCAATCTTCGATGCTTTTGTCACATAAAATTCGCGAATTTGTAGGAGATTTTTAAAAAATAAGTTCACAGACACTTTTCTCTCTCTCTCTCTCTCTCTCTCTCTCTCTCTCTCTCTCAAATTAATTCGCGAAAGGAATAAAAAGTAGCCAATGTGAATGTACACTGATATATCCGTGCATATGAAAGTGGATGGCGATTACTGTTTGGCGAAAAGTCGTCCTCTTGAACGGGACCTCGAGGCCAAGAGTCTTGTTGTGGTTGTCACTGGCGTATACGCGAGTCGCCAGCTTTATAACGGACTCATCCCTCCCCCATCTTCTCTCCTGCTCAGTCCTTCTTCTTCTTCTTCTTCTTCATCCTCCTTCTCTTCTTCTTCCTTCTCTTCTTCTTCTTCTTCTTCTTCTTCTTCTTCCACTTTGTTCCTCATCGGTGCGGCTCTCTCATTCGTATTCTCCAAGTACTTTTGCTTTTCTTCATTTCATGTGGTAACATCTTTCGGTAGCGTATCTCGCTCCTAGCACCATCGATTCGAAAAATCGATGTTCAAGTAGAACGTTATTAAGTACGTTATTGTTAAATACAACGTTATACCTGATCGACATTGGTTTATAGGTTTCAGCCAGTAATGAAGATGACTGCATTAAGTATGTGGCGTAAAAATTATTTTGTAAGTGCGCTTCGAAATTATTCAACGAATGAGTCACATTTGCCAAAAGAGTTTATTCTATTCGCTTCTCTTTATTATGAAGGTTTTCTTAATGGAACGTAACTTTTGACTTTCCTGAAACGCAAACTACGATTCTTTGTCTAATAAAGAAAACTTCATACTAATTTTATTTTATTCAAATTCGTGCTATTATTTTAGATTGTTTGTTCATTTTTAAGATTTAATTAACTCGACATTTTCATTGTCATTTACAAGTTTTACGTAAAATATATTTTGAATTGAAATAAATTGAAAATGGAAAGGTTAAAATAAAAATACTCTTCTGGAAAATGAGGAAATCTTCAGCGTTTCACCGTTACAATTAACTTTTTAAATCCACGAGTTTTCCGTGAAATTTGCATTTATGATATAATTGGTTTACTAATACTTCTCGAATTACATATGTAAAAAAACTCAGTGTTATTTTATGACGAAATACGATCTACCGTATAGTTTTGCAAGAGCTTCTAAATTGTATAATACTCGTGTTTGCTTATATAATTGAAAAAGCGAACACTCGCTATCTATCTTTTGCTTCAATTCGTATCAGAACATTTTCTCGGTATTAAATTAAGTATATAAGCTTTCAAGGGATACTCTAAATTATGTACGTGCGTGAATGTAATTTCGTTGGTTTTATGCTATAATTTGAAAAGCATTTCTTTCTACATTAATTCATGAATTTTAAGGCTCTTTAGCGATTAAATGAAACAATTTCCATGATATAATGGTTTTGCGATATATTATAAAAAATGATGAAAATATTAAAAAATATAATTTAACAGTAGGAATTAAAATAATTTCAGTACAATATTTATTCCATGAATGTTTTTCAATCCTTTCGAATCTCATAAAATTTTCACATCGATAACCATTACAAAAACTATTAATAAGCTAAGCCAAACGTGTATTACCACTTTCTAATAGGAAGGTAAAAAATTTTTTGTAAATGCCTATTCGCAATTATAAGACAGATCAATTTCACTACAGATCTTCCGAATTTCTTTAAAATACAAAAAATGCTAACAGGAAATAATACTTAACTTGTCAATTATATCGATTATATCACACTGCAGATAGTATCCTTTGCAGAAAGAGTATCGCTGGGGACAATATGTGAAAGTAAATCTTTTACATGTATCCAACTATTAAGTTGCCTAAAATATTATGTCAAACGTTCGATGATTTAAACCAGTTTGGAATCATCGTGAAAAAGTCATTAAAACTGTGGGTATCTAAGCAAAACTACGCGCAACAAACTGATACCACGTAGATAAAATTAATACGTCTATATATCAATAATGTACAATTGCACGATGGCAACGAAAATCATCTATTCTAATCGTACATTATTCATTCTTTACATCTACACGTTGATCTTCGTGCATTCTTTAATAATGTATATTTTGTTAGAAAATCCATTCTTTATATAGAGTTACGAAAGAAAATGTATTAAATATGTATGACTTTGTAATAATAAAATGGTTATGCATGTAGAAAAATCGAAAGTATATGTATCTTTGTTTTTAATATGAGTTATATCTGTTGGCAATGCCGAAAAATGGAAATTCCATTTTTAAAAGAAGAAAGAACGCACTATTTAAAAGTGAAATTTCCAATTCAGTTACACGTACATTAATCTATATCTCAGTTGTATATTATAACTAATCAAAGAGTATCAACGTTATTTATTAATCTTTAGAACAAATTTTATTTACAACGTTTAATGGCTTTGACATAAAAATGATAAATGAATGATAAAAATCTTTTGATAGTCGAGCTGTTATTTTAATACTTAACTTCGATAAAAATTAGTTTCAAATGAAATTCATTCTAAGGGAATTGACTAGTTGATAAACATCATGGCGCAATGACAGCTTAAAAATTAGTTTCCAGTATTAATTTCTGAGTCTTTCGAGTTCTTTGGTAGGATATGAAGTGAACTGTTAAGAGTAACGGGATTCTATTGAATTGAAAACTGTTTTTTTAACGACTATGGCTTAGTCATATAATTTTGTATGCTAATTTACTTTTCTCCGAATTTTTATTAGTCTCTTGAAGTTATAGTTATTATTTTATTTTATTTTATTTTATTTATTTTATTTTATTTTATTTTGTTTTGTTTTGTTTTGTTTTGTTTTGTTTTATTTTATTTTGTTTTGTTTTGTTTTGTTTTATTTTATTTTATTTTGTTTTGTTTTATTTTATTTTATTTTATTTTATTTTATTTTATTTTATTATAAACGAAGTACTTAATACTATTATTTAATATACGGGTAGCATTATAAATACCGAGAAAATCGGAGGATGACTTGAACATTTGATCAATATAAGGGATTTAATTAAACTTTAGTGCATTTGAGAAAATTAGTGAAAAATTAAATTACTGACATTTAAGTTTGTATTTATTAAAATTGCTTCGAAAGGGTAAGATTTTATTCAATAATAGTTGCATTATACTTTCACCGTATTATAGTACCACTTAGAATAGAAACAAACATACACGTATATACATATATTTTTCAATAAGAGTATTCATTTGTAAAATCGATGTAGAATCCTCCTGTTTTTATATAATTTACGCATTGTAAATTTAAATTGAAAGGTAGTGAGAACGGGTCTTATCCAACTTTGGTGCAAGACCAACTAAATTTTTTGCTTTTATGAATGTCGAATTATTTCATCCATTATTATCTCATCTGCATAGGCACTACTTGTAAAGTCCAAATTAACGCGATCAATTGGTAAAAATAACTTTTCCATTAGATAAATATACAGGAGACTGTCGCGTTCTCTTGCAATTTAGTTGTATCTCACATAGAAATTATCGCTCGACCGGAAGATTCTCTTCTTCGTAAGAAGGCGAATCTCTTCCAGGACGTTCCGCGGCGTTGGCGCGGTAGGAGGGCATTAACATAGCGAGCGAAGGATTGACCTTGGGTATGCCAGCGGAGCGGAGGCTGCGCTGTTCGACGGCCCTGAACTTATCCCTGAGATTTGCGTGCCACAAGGAAAGAAAGAGATAGAAAAGGATGATGCAGCTGTCACGGTTTATACGGTGATTACACTGTTGTAATCTGAAATCCGAATGAAGTATTTGGATATTACCAAGTCTTCTTTTAATTTTTCGCCAGATTTATACAGGAAATGCATGCTGCATATGCATCTCAGGGTGACTATTTTTATATGCAACGTATAAACATTATTTTTATCTTCAGTGAAACAACAGGAAATTACAGCCTGACAAATCTCATTCTTATTTTCTATGATTTCTTTATTGTAAACTTGTATAATTTTCTTTAATTTTATACCTACTTGATATCATAATTTATTCTTACTTATAAATTTATTTCTTTGTAATTTTACCGTTAAAACAATAAAATTTTATTCGCAAATTCTAGTTATCACTTCGGAAGGGTTCTCGAAAAATGCACATTTTAATTCCTAAAGCTTGAAATATAATACCGTCAGATTGGTGACATTTTGTGCATAATGTTGGATTGTTATTTAAAGCTGTAGCTCGGAAAGGTATTTTTCGGTTATTATTTTTAAAGCGAAAGGAAATATGTAGCTATGAAGAGTATCAGGCACCGTTGAAGCACATTTAAAAAGCATAGAACAAATGTTTTGCTACTGTATTGTTGTAAAATAGGCAAGTTGTCAGCTGATGACTAACCGAGGCATCTTATCTCTGGAGTTTTACATCATCGGGCAAATTAATATGCAGTCATTTTTATTAATATTCAGTCGAATAACGTGAATTATTTGTAATTTAGAGCAATGTAACGAGAAAAAAAATTACGACTGGATCTTCTAACTTTTTAATAATAATTTTTTATAAATTTTTTAAATTTTCTTTAAAAAAAAAAAAAAAAAAAAGTTACGAGTTGCGTGATTTAATCCGCGTTGCTTAAACCGGCAAATTTCTTATATTGTTAACAATATTCGATCGCACTATTTTAAAAATTGCTAGAAATAACCTCTATTGTATACGCCTATGCTTATATGCGACAAGATTCATCAACATCATAGCTCGAATTGACGTATTATAGAGCGATATATCAATGATTATTAATATAATTATAATTAAAAGAAGCAATTTGGGACGTTGGAGGCCTTACATATTATAATTTTCAAACTATCATCGGAACGCTCTTTTTAAAAAGATCTACTGTCGTCGGCAACGTGTTGTACGCATCTGAATTATTTAAAATTCAAAAACCAAAATAATTTTGTGCGTATATTTGTTTTGTCTTTAATCGATTGATTCGCACATTATGAATTTAGAACAAAATTGTCGCTACCAGAAGTTGAAATTTCCATTTCTGTAACAAAAGGGGCGATTTTAATTGGTAAAAATGAAAATTTACATCCATAGACATACATGGACTATTTCGAGATAAGTGCGTTTAAAATTTTAAGAAATTCGTGCAAGAATTGTTCAGGGCGTTACATAAATTTCTCTTTTTTTCGTTTGTATCATTTATTGAATCTCATCAATTTCTAGTCCAATGTACTTAAAGGTACTTGAAATTTTGGATAAATGTTTTGAAGTTGATCCACATGTGCTACCTCTAAGGTCAATAGTTTCTTGTTCTCCGATCCGTTTCAAGTTTCAACTTTACAAATTTCATTGAATGAGCTTCCAAAATCTTAGAAATGCATTCTCAAATATTCTGATTATCCATTTAAGCAAAAGAATATATTCGATTCGGTCAGGTTAATGTGGAATTCGGTCGAATGTTAAATAACTGGTATTAAGAGCATTGAGAGTTTAGAAAACGTGTATTAAACATAAAAAACAAGAAAATGAATTATCGATATCATGTGTAAAATTGTTCCCTTTGAAATTTATTAATTTATTGATAACGATCATTTATGAATAAAAGGGTTTACATTTTTGGGTTTATACTCGACTCATATTTTAGTGAGTTTATATATGAGACCATTTTTAATGATATTATATATGAAACTCCATAGATTTGAATGTTCTGTTGGATGTTTTCTTTTCTATGCATTTCAATTTGCATATCAAAATTACTCTTTTTTAAAAAAAAAAAAAAGCACAGCCTTTATCGATTTATCGATGTTAAATTTAAGATTTTTTTTTTTTTTTTTTTTTTTTTTTTTTTCCAAAATTAAATGGACACGCTAATTGGCTTAGCAAAGAAAAAACTGAACTTCACTGCGTAGCTTGAATTTCAATAAGCGATTAACATTTATTTGAAATTTATCGAAATTTTTCAAACTTTTAACTCTGAGTATATATAGGTGTATTAAAATTAGAATTAAATTATCAATTGAATAATTAAATATTCGTTATTTAATGCATTTAATAAATAGATCAATTATGTTTATATTTTTTTCACTAATAAAGTGATTTTATCAAGTAATAAAAATTATTAAAACTATGCCTTCAAGGGCATTCGGTATAATACAGTTTGAAAGAATTAAATTTTTATGAAAATTACATTTTTTTGAAAAATTTTACAAATGTTACTTAATTTTTTGTAGTTAAAAGTAAAATATAATACGAATGGTTGTTCTCTAAATTTTTATTATAAACGTATTTTATATGTATAACTAAGTGGATATAATCGAAAGTTAATTATTTTTCTTTCTTTAATTTAAAAATTCAAAAATAAACATTTTAGGCAATGTACCATACTACGATTTGATTTGGTAATTCGTATTTATTAGCACGTTTATGTTAGACTTGTTTATCGATGACATAATTCATGATCAATTTTATCAATAATGATATTAAGAATATTACAATATTGCAGTTCTCTATGACTTTAATTAAAATTGCGACTGTTTTCCCAGCCACGAATGGCAATCAAATGTAATTTCAATGAATTATAAACTGGTCTGAATAAATTTTCAGTTATAATTACCAAAACACAATTACTTTCGTATGCAATACACCAAAGACAGGGACATTGGCCCCACCAAGGTCATTGCTTCGCCACACTGTCGTCTGATACTTTACTTATCCGTTCGCTCTCTCACTCCCTCTCGGTTAAAATATAGTGTCGTTAACGCCTTATTAATTTTGTTATTATGTTATTATGTTGCGTAGAATACATTGAATATTGTGGATCGTACAAGTACTTTATGCAAGTTGCACGTTTTGCATTTGTTCACCGCGTAAGAAGGAAAAGATACTCGTATATAGTTGAATGGTATGATGAGGGACTAAGATGGGTTTTTAATTTTCTGACATTTCTGGACAATTATTTTTCTAAAAATTATTTTAAGCTGTTAAAGATCTAGGAGAAGGAAAAACATCCAATTGAATACTTTTGAAACGTTGCAAATGCTTAAATTTTATTTTGTTTAAGTAGGCAGAAGTATACAAAAAATAGTTAATAGTTTTTATTTTACAATTTGTATTTTACAATAACTAATTTTTCATCGAGTTTTTCACTTTATATCGCTTGGTTGCGAGCATTTTATACTCGAAAACATTTTTTCGTTTTAATTTGAATCATAATATTCATAATGTGCATGTATCTATGGAAGCGTTAATGGCCTCTTTTTAAAAATAGAATGTACTGATATATTGGTATGCATATTCATATATAGAGCAAATACGTCGCGGAAAATTCCGTTCGCAGAAATTCATCAGGTCGTAAGACATGCTATGAATTTCAATAAGGAACCACTCATGAGTCATATAATTGAATATGTTATAATAGAAGATTTATTAGCTAAACTCGGACTTTTATCAATTAGGTTATTCATAAGTAAATGGTGGAAAAATTTGAGCAATTTGATTGATCTACTTGTAGCATGTCTGAATTAAATAATAAAATAATAACAGTTCAATGGAATGTAATTAATGTTTACTCGTTTTTGTTTATTTTAGATTTATAATATATTATTATAATAAGTTTATTTAAATTTCGTTTACAAGCTGCAACTTTGAGATTCAAACTTTCACGTTCAGAAATTGAAAATTAAAAAGAAACAGAAATTTGCCGTATAGTCGTACTTGTATCTTCATACGCATTTAAGCTAGGAATAATTATTTTTTATGGTGAGAAATGCCGTGTGCAAAGAAATATACCGCATTTAAGAACTTTTTACACTTTTAAAGCTTTTCTATGTTCTCTTGTTATCGCAGGAAAGAGGAAACAGTTTAAAGAATGTAATAGATAGGTCGTAAGAAGGGACTTAAAAAATTATTCGCATTTTCATAAAAAAAATTTTTTGGAAAACAAATTTCTTTAATTAAACTCCAAACGATATTGCCAAAAATAAAGAAATTACCTCTGTATCGGATAATGGCGTTTATTAACACTGAGAATTCTTTTGGTCCAATCAAAGAATCAAATGACGTGGATAAATAAATTAAAAGTAAAAATACAATCCTATTGATTTAATTCAATAGGATCCAATAACAATTATTGGATTCTTCTTCAAAACGCCTTCATTTTATTAATTTTCTGGTTACTCATTTACAATAATAAGCATGCATTTCCTTTTGCCCTGCGAGTAATCGCAGCAAATAAAGAGAATTCCACAGTAGCATCGTCAGCCAGAAATGAAACTGGTTTTATCATGCTTGTATCTCGCATCGATCATGAGAGACCGTTTATCGATGGTTGCACAAAAGAAATGTAAAAGTGAGTGCCCAGTTTTTCGTAACAAAGTGCGCGAATTGTATTTGCTTTACAAATATCTATGCGAGAAAGACCAGTTTTATAAGTGGTTGTAAGATCGATAGTGCGATAAGCTGATAAACATCAGCTGCGATTTAAGAATCCTAGTCTATTTCCACTTTTGATATTGTCTAAAGGAAAAGGCGTTGGATGTCACTTAAAAAGTGGTAAACGTCGACCGAATTCTTAATGAGTAATTTAAATAAATCCTCGTTTCCTTTTCAAGATCGAAATATGTGATACGGTTTTTTAAGGGACATGGAAGGATCCTCTCTCGTCAATCACAATAAAGAAATAATGATAATTTATAAAACGTACTGATATAATATTTATTGTTTCAATGAACATTGTAATAATATAATATCACCTCTGGCACAATCTCACAATGGCAAGATGTCGCGACGTAACATTTGACAAATTTTCTTATAAATCTTTTTCGCACGTTTCCGCAGACCAGTTGGTCAACTAATGCAATTCTAACCGCATACTACGTAAGGGTGTACAATCTAACATAACGACTACGTCTAAGGGAAACTGGAAGGAATTAATGAGGGGTAATTGAACATATATGGTCGTTTCGAAACGGAAGAGAGTGAAGAAAATAGTAGAATCAATCGTACACGACATGTATTTAAAATTATAAACAATATGCAAAGAGATCTCGCATTCAAAACCATGAAGATCTGTCAAAAAGAAAGAATTATAAAAGCGATTCATTATGGCTCAGAATTAAATATTTATTTCTGGCTTTTATAATTTGTGCAGTGATTTTATTAAACTACATATTATTTTACATATGTTTGCGTAATAATAATAATAATAATAATAATAATAATAATAATAATAATAATAATAATAATAATAATAATAATAATAATAATAATAATAATAATAATAATAATAATAATAAATCTCTAAATGAAATTTTAACGATTTTTCGTTTTTAAACACATTAATTAAGAGCCGAGTTAGAAAGTATTCGCGATAATTCTGTATCATATAGATGAAATGATAATATAACAATTAATTAATTTATATAAACTTTTCTCTTTCGTTCCTTTACGCCACCTCATCTACGTTTTTATACAAAAAATAGATGTAATGCGAATTATAAACTTTCTTTCTCGAATTCAAGGATATCTTGACAGTTTATTCAAAATTAATTGTGATAATAATAATAATAGATATAGCAATAAAGAATGGCTGATCACAAGAGGCTAAAACTCTCTCTCTCTCTCTCTCTCTCTCTCTCTCTCTCTCTCTCTCTCTCTCTATCTCGAAAAACGTTATGATGTCTCGTTTGTATCGTCGTAATAATGTCATGGATCAATGCGAACAACTGAAGCTCCGTCGTTCGATCGTTGTTTCTTCTTTGTGTTTCCTCTTTTACTTACGATCATTGTTCAGGCTAACTATTTCCTACTTCCTTCTCCAATATTTCGCACTCTTTTCGTTAGGTATAAAAATACAACATTATTTGCATTACATTTGTTTTCTCCCTCTTGTATCAATAGATTCATTAGCATAATAATAATAATAATAATAATAATAATAATAATAATAACTATAATAAATGTAACAATATATAGTACTCAATAGAATAATATGCATTTTACAAGCGTATTTTGATCGTTGCTTTGATATACGTTCCTACGAATGGTACAGTTGTAATGGATTTTATCAATTACATGTAAATGTTCCGTCCATGTTTTGCTGACAGTTGTCTATATAATAAAAATAAACGTGCAAAAGCATCATTATAATCGTTTCCTTCGTATCCTTCACTATGATCTTCTTCATATTCACCTCTTTAGTTCAACTACTATTATGGCAAGGTTTACACTGATAAATCACGAAATGTACACTTGAGAAAAATGCATTTTTTCTAAAAATCTTGAAAATTTTCATATGCTAAAGCTTTTTTTTACAATATATAATTATCTTCAAGGTAGCGCTTCGAAAATTGCACGCTATACGATCGTTAAAAATAAAAATCTTCGCTCCTCCCAAACAGAATTTCTGTCCTTAATTTAAACAATTTTCGTTTCTTGAATACGCATTTATATATTTTAATATAATTCACATTAACTACTTCGAGTCAAACTCGCAAGTCAAATGCATTCGCATACAACCGTACAAATATTTTCTCTTATGTGTATTAGTTTTCATATCTTTTTTGGGTGATTTCACCTCACCGTCTTTTAAGTCACAATACCGCAGTTAAAGTTTCTTCTTAAAGAATACATACAACAAACGTATACATATATATAAGCTAGTAATAGATCTGTTTTTTGTTACATGAATAACTAATTGTTGTATGTCAATATAATAAAAATAAGTTCGGCACTAGTTAAATCCGTTGCATCATCACGCATACGTCATTTGTGCATCTTAACAAGAATAAACATAAAACTGAAACATAAGCGATTGCTTCACAGTTATAACATATTTTGATTGATCAAAGAGTGTTCCGGCCTCTTTCACTCTTTCGTGACGACGACGACGACGACGACAATGATGATGACGATGAGGATGATGATGAGGATGGTGATGGCGATGAGGATAATGATGACGATGATGACGATGGCGATGATAACGACGACGACGACATTAATAATAATAATAATAATAATAATAATAATAATAATAATAATAATAATAATAATAATAATAATAATAATAATAATAATAATAATAATAATAATAATAATAATAATAATAATATTAATATTAATAATAATAATAATATTAATATTAATAAGAGTTATAATAATAATAATAATAAGGATAATAATAATGATAATAATATTAATGATAATGATAATGATAATAATGATAGTAATGGTGATGATGATGGTGATGATGATGGCGATGATGGTGATGACGTCGACGACGACGACGACGACGACGGCAACGATGAATATAGTATAAAAGTAAATAAAACAATGTAAACACAGAACCGTGGATATAATCGACATTGTACATGAAGATAATTTTCTTTCTAGTATTAATACAATATTATAATAATGACAAAGTTTTGTTTCATTAATAGAATAAATTTGTCATTACTTTGACAAAATGCTCCTAATTTATCGCCAAGATCGAACATTCCAACTTATATTATATAGCATTGAAAAAGGGAGGCCTTAAAAACTTCTGAGCATTCTAAAGCGTTATTCAATTATATGAAAATCTAATTTCATAAATTGCATAAAAATTATTTTTCATGGACATATTCACAATATAATAAAGATAAAACCACTGATTATTGTAACTTTGACTGGGTTTTAGGTGTTATTAAGCTTATATAAAGAATAATTACTTAATCCTTTTTAATATTTGTGTACTTTAACAAGAAAATAAGTTAAAAACTATGAAGAATATATATACATACATACATACACACACACACACACACACACACACACACACACACACACACACATGTATATATATATATATTAACTAGCACTCTCACCGTACGTATAGTTTGAAATGTAAAATTGATTATGAATTTGGAAAAGTACAAAAATCGAGAATAAGTCTTTTCAATATCTTCGAACGAACGTCCTCTTTGAATCTCACTTCGTCAATTCTAAAGTACCAAAGTATCCGATACTTTCCGTTTTCGTTTCCGTTATTCGTGTATTTCCTAAAAGTGACGTAATCACGAATTCATGGTCCTCGTAGATGCTTCAACGTAAATACGTTGCAAAGTCCCTTCACGTGGCGGCGACATGATGCTGCACTACGGCTGTTTGGTGGGGCGAGACCGAAGACATCGTTGACTGAGAGTTGATGGGCATTTCGATAAGGGTGACGTCGTAGCCAGGCTCAAGGGCATCACCTGGGTCCGAAGGTGAACCGCTATTATTTCGATTGGAGCGCTCCTGATGCTGCTCGGGCGATAGTCGCGAATGCGACACTTCCAGGATGAAAAGGTCTTCGTCCACGTAGTAGCGGATCATGTCGTCATCAATTTTCGCTGTAATTCTATTTTTACAGAGCAGTTGACAGAAAATGTAATGGACTTGTTAGGTGCGGAAGTGATCTGCCCTTTCTCTCGTTACATTCTTATTTACACGTTTGAAAATGTTTGCCAGTGCGACAATCACTGTGCCTTCTTCGTTTATCCATCGCACAATGACGAGAAAAAATAAAATAACTCGACGGCAATTTTCGAGATACTTCGGACAACTTTCAGTTACGTTGACGTTATTTATAAAACGTTAGGATTGAGCACATTGATAACGTCAATTAAAACATTGGATTTTAAAAATTGATAATGTTTCATAGACGTGTGAAATGAAAAAATGGAATTTTTCTTGTGAGTTCATAAGAAAATGTTCCCACGACTTGATCAATTATTTACAGAAAACGTAATTTATAGATAATAGATAAAACGTTAATTTTAATCGTTAATAGACACTCGTGATTTTCAATCGTGTAACGAAGAGCTTTAAATTAATAGCAAGTTCTTGTAATATGGATTAAGGCAGTCCAAAAGATAATAATGGTATCTGTATTATTATGATAGAGAACGTGAACGTGTCTGTTGGGGAAGGGGGAGGATAGGGTCGTAGAATTGCGTGAACAATTAAAGTTTTTCGATTTTTTTATTATTTTAACTTAACTTTAAACGAGTCTTTTAGCTATTAAACGAAATTAATAATATATTGGAAATATTTTAAAATTTAATTACTCTCGCTTACTATTACAAGAGATGTACTTTATTTTAGATATTCCTGTACGTTCTGTAAAAAAAGAAAAGAGGATCGAATGGACAGGCCAGTCAAAAGTACAGGCAAGAATGTCGCGCTACCATTTTGAAACTCATATTTGCCAGTATCATTACCAACGTCGCACGGCACAAAACGGAAACGAATTCAAATGTTACCTTTTAAAATCTACGTATTATAAAAGATTTATAGGATTCATAACGACTTCAAACGCTTGATTATTTTAATTTTCTAAGTATACGCTACTTTTTATCGATGATTTGAAAGTATCCAATTCTTTTAATGTTCATATTTTTAGAAAATGTAGCTCTACGTATCCGCAAATCTTATTCAGTATGTGTAACAAATGAATTTTTCAATGTATAAATCATCTAAAAGTATTAAAATCTTTCTTTTCTCTAAGTGACCAAATTTTTATTTATATTTATAAGATACAAATTAAGATATAAATTTGTCACTTTTATCATCGTATACAAAATTTTGAGGTATTTCGAAAGTTTCAAAAAGTACTATAAATTCTTTTATTAAAAACGATGATTTCTTTGAATCATAATTTGTCACCATTGACTAATAGGAATTATAGAAATCCGCTATGTGTGTTTATGTAAGTTGCATGCAATAAAGTTAGTCGAATTAGAACATATGAAACATGTCAAATTTAATTTTGCGTAAGTAAATCCAGTAACTTGTTAAAGCACAGAGTAATTAATTGAAAACCCATTAGATATCTAAAGAGATCTAGAGAGAGAGAGAGAGAGAGAGAGAGAGAGAGAGAGAGAGAGAGAGTTAAAAAAATATATGAATGTGTGTTACCATCGCATAAATATAGAGAGACATAAGTAAAGCATCATAAAAAAATACAATAAAAAGTAATATAATATGAATAATGAACATTTAAAGAGACCTAAAGCGGATGATCGAACATGTATAGTAAAGATTCGATTCTCTACTAAACTTACCCCTTTGTGTTTTTACGATAGAGGTTATTAATACTCGAAGATGCAATTTTGTACTTTGACTCAATCTGTAAAATAGAAAAAAGTAGAACATTAGAATTTGAATCTGGTTTACGTAACTCTTTTGAGTCGTTGGTTTAATTAATCTAGAGGTTTATGTCTTTCCACTGGTTTATTTTTGTAGTTTAACTTATTTTTACCAATCGGTTAATAATACGCGATTTAACGGATAAAAAGGTACTAATCTGAATTAAAAAATTAAAGACAAGCATTTTTTAAATATTCTTCACAAGAGACTTTCTGGAGTCTGATTTATAACAGGAAGGTGCAGAGAGATATAATTACATAGAGATAATATTAGCTAGATTGACAAAAAATATATCAAGGACATTAAATTGCATACAATTGATTAGGATATTTGTTTTCCACTTTTTTCTTAGGCCTCCGTGTTTCAATCATAATATAGATATGTATATACGTATACATGTGTGTGTGCGCGCGCGCGCGCGTGAGTGTACGCGTATATACATATACACACATACATATATGATTAATGATAAAAAGTTTAGCTGAGGATCGATACATGCGCATTGACAAATTAGCAAATGACGATGATTGTATTATTAATAAATTATTGAGATACCCTGTTTTGTGCGAGAGAGCGTACAGTGGAGACATGCATGGATACGTATATTGTCAAGTTTTTCAAGTTTTTAATTGTGAAAAATTGTCTGCTTATTTTGTAAAACTTGGCTTTATCTTTATACAACGCACATCGGGATCATGAAAATAAATGTAAAACTTATGAAAAATAAACATTTGATGAGACAATTTTTTAATCACGAATTTCTTTTTGTCATCCAACCAATTATTTGTGAGATTTTTTTATAAGTAATCGCGATAGCGTACGTTCCTTATGTTAACTAATTGTTAATGTGGTAATGCAAATTAATAATAAGAGATTATTAATCGTTCGTATCTGTATTAAAGAAAATATGCCAGAAAATCTGGCATTTTTCGTAATGTTAATACTAACGGAAAGTTATAAGTAGATCGTGTTAATTTATTAAGAAAGTAACTGTAAAAAATCATAAAGGAAATTACCTAAATGTTCTGCATTGAGAGATCTGAAGTATACATCAGACACCGATATAAGGCCCTGAAGTTCCCTGCGCAGAGTATATCAAGCAGTTTCCTTTATGACTTTTTACAAGTTATCGTTAAATTAAATTCAAAAAGTACATTAATCGATAAAAGTTTTGATGACCCGTCCCTTCATAAAATAGGACCATTCTGATAATAAAGAAACTTAAGTAAAGAATATATCAAGTAAGAAAGTAAAAGTAAACTGCTATTCAATTAAAAAGTTGAGGCCTCTCATTTCTCTAACCTAACAAAAGTAAAAGAATGTTTAAATACAAATAAAATTGAAGCACCACTTCTAAATATCAAATGTGAATTCCCAGATGAAGCAGTATTGCATTTGCCTTCGAGTATTCTTAGAAGTAGTGCTTTAACAAAACATGGCACATAAATATAGCGAGAATAAAAATTAGATGTCTTAGTTGCTTTTGACACTGACGCGTTATCATTGCAAGTGTAATTTAAAGAAACATTGAGTATGAAATAAAATGTACATATACGTATGCAATATATACACACGCATACACACGCATGCATACACACGCGCGCGCACGCATATATATCTATATATATATATACATATATAAACATATATAAATTATAAATACCGTCAGGAAAATGTAAATTACGTTTCAAATGATATTTTATGTGTTAAAATTATAACGAAAGGAGCGAGTTTATTTATTCATATGTTATGCCTGTGAAATAAAGCGGTGTAACGAAATTTCCGTTCGACATTTACATCAAACGTTGGCTGCATACGTAAACGTTGCACGATTGCGCACTAAAAGAAGAACGATAAAAGACACCGATGCGTTAGAAAATAGCAAAGGTGTCCATTTGCTTTTCGAACCAATACATTTCGTCGTAGCGTAAACAATTTTACGACGTTCACCCACAGTTAACACCAATAAATTAGCATTTGTTCTTTTACAAAGAATATTTCTCGTTTATTAATTAACAAATGAAAATCTGAATGATTGCAATAATCCAATCTCTCTTACAGTTTCAAGTAGTCGATACGTGAGAAAATAAATCTAGGCTCCATAGCGTGATATTAAAAATATTAGACGATGCATTCAATAGTAGCCAGAAATAGTAGCTAAGATTCGAAAGATTAGAGGGATGGCTTACATAATTTTTTACACAGAATTGCATGCGCTGGTAAATGTTGAACGTGAAGCTTTAGAATAAATAAAGTCTTTATTTTCATTTATTTAGCAGATGATTTATTTGCGATTTCCACAAAAGAGGTGCAAGACTCTGCTCTTAGATGTTATTGCCGAAAATGGAGTTATGAAATAATTAAATAAAAGAATAAGTGGATTCACGATGATTGGATTTGAAAGATAAATTAAGGTGCTTGTCTTACAGCGTTGCGCAGCCCCTGGACAGAGGGTGGCGTGACATGCAGGGGCGTGTAGACATCCTCGGACTCCTGACGCACGTACAGCATCACCCTCTCCTCGGCGTCGGCAGATCGCATGTGGGGCTGCATGTGAAGCCTATTTCCTAGAGTGCCGGCTACGAGCTGACCGCCACCGAGTCCTGGTTGCACAGTTTGTAGAACCGAACCCTGGAGCTCCTGCACTTGCATGAGCAGCGAGTCTTTCTTGTCGTGTATCGCGGTTAGGTTGTCAGGTGGAAAATGGTTGTGGAACTTGAGGGCGGGCAAACTTGCCCGGGCACTGACAACCCCCGTCTGCTGTCCGAAAGGACTTCCTCCAGCGCTACCCTTGAGACCACCCCCGGCTTCGCCGTTGCTCAGCGAAGAGCTGTCTGTCTCACCTCCACCACCGCCCCCGCCGCCGCCACCATAGAAACCCGACAACTCCATCGTCGAGAACTATGAAACGACGATAAAAAAATCAGACCCTCCTCGTTGGTCGCTTGGAAATCAGTGGACTTCGTCGCGAGCAAATTTTGAGTTAACGATGTCAGTTTAGAATTAGCTACGAAATTAAGTACGAAAAATGTACAGACCCAAGTAACTTAATCAATCTGTCATTGTTTTAATGATTTACCTCGTTCGCCGAGGATAATAATAATCAATAATAATCATAAGGAAGTTTAGAATTTTCGTGAAATGTTTCGTCATCGAGTTTCAATTGTAAGCGAACGCTCTGGAGTTACTCAAAATAAGTTAATAGCGTCACTGAAAGAAACGATCGCTATGATCCTCAAGGCAAGATTTTATTATTGCACCTCACCGTACTCGCGAGGTTAAGCGTGAGCAACAGCAGTTTTTCGGCTCGTGGAACGCTCCAACGTTTTGCCTCAATTCTTTATCCGTCCCTTGCAACCGTGAATGATCGAATGAAACGGTAATGAAAGCAACGAGTACAATCTTCCAAATGACCCGCGTCAATGACCCACAATCACTGGGTCGGCTTAAACGTACCTTATCGATCGAGTGTTCGGCTGGAGGCGAAAAGAGCACCGGTGGCTTGTGGAGATCTGCCATGGAATAAAATTCACTTCTTTCCGTGACGGAATGATAAAGCTCGTCCAGCTTTTTGCGTCCGGTCGCTGTCATTTTCCTCTTTGCCGCTCGTCTTTCCTCGTCGCGCGTCTTTCTCTCGGCTCCCTAAAATAATAACTCATCGATGAATATGAAATAATATGAAAAGGAATCATGAATTTGTAGGAACCGCGCGTTATGTTAACAGTCCCCACTTAAAAATCAGTTTTAAGCGTTTCGCACTTGACTCGGTTTGCGCGTTGAATTGACTTAAATTGAAAGGAGCTTGCAAGGTATCGCTTCTAAAGTATCACTCACTTTATCGCAGAAAACTTTGATTTGACAGTAGCCTCGATGAGATGGCGGTGTGTAGGCATGAGTGTGGGGCGGTGGTTCCTCGTACGTATCGACTTGTATGTGAAGTGGCAGACCCTTCACTCCCTTCTGACTGGAGAAATCCGTACTGAGGCACTGCACGGCCACGTTTATCTGGTGAAAAGTTGAGGAAGCGTCGGACAATATTAAACAAGCCAACAAACGCATTGCGATAATGATAAAATAGAATTATTTTTTCACCTTAGCCGACGACTCGAGCGGATTCCAGTAAACAGCGATCGCATTATGCGCGACTTCCTCGATGCATCCCACGAGGCCTACGCTGTTTTTCGTGTCTGCAGAGTAGAAAATATTTTGCCTTGGTTAAAAATTCCTTCCAGCTTCGTGGTATTTCTCGAATTAAGAGCTATTCGAGACGTTTTCATTTACAAAAATCGGCAAAGACTCGTAAATACATCGGGGACCCGAGTTTCAACAAATTAGAAACATCCTCGGCGGGGGCGGGGGCGGGGGCGGCGGTAACGGGGCGGATGGTGGGGTGGGGTGGGGTGGGTTGGGTGGGTGGGGTGAGGAATATTTTCACTTTCGTAAATTTCTTTTTTCATAACTTTCAATTTGCGCATATTTCTCTAAACTCGTGTTATTATTAATATTGCCATTCGCGCGAAAAGACCTTTAATTTATTAACAACGAAGAGCTTGTTCGATTTCAGGAGAAAAGCCAACATCTGCACAGAGAATATCGAGGCAGCTCACATAAACTTGCATGCTCTTGCATTTTACACGACTTATCATAATTGAAAGCTATTTGAAATGCGACGCTAATTTAACCGTTGAAACACGTTAAATAAATGTAGCGCCAAAGAAAGCATAAAAGCAACGTGAAAACAAAGCCAGCCATTCTTTAAAAACTCGAGAAATGAGTTGCTAATTAATTTCGCGAATTGCGTTATAAGACGAACGTTAAAAGTACTCCCGCTCGAATAAGCGACATAAATAAGCGACTCGAAAACAAAGCAAGAATGCGAAAAACACATGCTGTAATAAAAAGTAGGGTATCCCTAGATATCCCTTCTTACCCTTGTAAGGCAGTCGCCCTCGACGCAGATCGTGAATGCATGGGTGCAAATGAGTAAAAGAGGATTTGAGATTAATAGTCGCATTCGCTGTACGATCCGCAAGGTGTTTAAGCTGCGTGTAAACGCTTCTCTACCTTCACCATACGGATATCGCGCGTTTATCGAGTTGTAAAACTTTTTGTAAAACTTTTTTACTCGTCGACAAATACCTTGGCCTGTTACATTTTTTCTTACCTGCATCGAGAATACGTTGCTTTACGGAATGTTGCCTGCCGTGCCAGAACTGCCACGCCTTGATCTCGTCTTCCGGGCTCTTCTCCTCACGGAACATTAACATAACCACGCTCTAACACAAATAGAAAAGGATTTCTGTTAGTGCGGCGCTAATGACG
The DNA here is from genome assembly GCA_018907045.1 of Wiebesia pumilae. Classification (NCBI taxonomy): domain Eukaryota; kingdom Metazoa; phylum Arthropoda; class Insecta; order Hymenoptera; family Agaonidae; genus Wiebesia; species Wiebesia pumilae. The sequence continues at coordinate 317,751 of JACCHZ010000055.1, forward strand.
AGTGCCGTCGATTATTTGAATTCGATGCATAGTATTCGACCGCGAACAGTTACGTTCCTACGTTTGATTTTAGCACTGCAGTAACGTTCCCCGCTCATCGTCGCTGATGCCCGCAAAATTCGAAGCTACACCAGGAGTTGCAGGAGTTAAAGCCGAATCGACCGCACGCCTTCTGCCCTCTATTTGCACGGCTAACGATAAAAATTAAAAAGAAATAAAAGGGGGACTCACGGCTGGTAACTCACGAATGGCATTACTCCGGCATTACTTGGAGCAAAAATCAGCGCTCCCAACCGACATTCGCGAACAAACTTGAAAAACACGCGTCGAACCAAAAGGCAGCAGCGAAGCGACTTTTTCGCGCAGGACTTATCCTTGGCCAAGCCGTAACTCGCAGGCGCGACTCGTTGCTCCGCTATCGCGAGCAGTCGGGGTATCGAGGTGACACCCTTGCTCGCTCGCTCGAGGAACTCCGGAGTATCGCGTATCTACTGTCGTTGCCGCGCCGCGACTAAGGCCGTTAGTGTCCGACTGCCGATAGGCTGCCCGTGCCGATTTTTTTCCGATTCGGGTGAACGGACCGCGCCTCAGGGGTCCACGGGTTTCCTCTTCTCCCTTCCCCTCGAGTCGACTAAAGCCACGTAAATCGCTCGCCCTTGGAGGACTTTCATTTCGGTTCGAGGCAGATTCATTCGAGACAGATGATTAGGGAGGCCTTTGTTCCCGCGTGTCGCGTGGAACGACAACATCTTATTCGTATAATTTATACGACGCGAAACGACGATCTCTTCCTTTTCTGTACTCGCGCGTAGCCACGATAATCGTACGCGTAATGGAACGACGAATTTTAATTTCACGGGAAGTAATGGCAAGTGGCCGTTAAAAGGAGGGTAGAGCACGAAAATACGAAAATCTCAAATCATCGCGTCACGTCCTGGGTGGCCGTTTCATTGATCCGGACAGAAAGATTTTCCGAACGATGATAAGTATTGCGATAGTTTACAGCTGTCGAAAACTAGTTAGGAATTTCACGTATAAACGTATCGCAGGTCGGTCGGTAATCTTCAAAACCTGCAGGTTGACGATGAACGATGTATTAGCTAGCGTCAGCGCACGTACCGATTGTGCACCGATTAGTTGGCAATAAAGCGAAAAAAGAAAAGGGCTAATTAGAACTGTTAGAAGAATCCTTGCACTGGATCCAAGACGATAAATAAGAAAGAGAAATCGAGAAAATGTTTGTCTTGAAAATCCGCTGTCGTTGAAGCAAGCACGTACACGTACGCAGCGAAACTCGCGATTCCGCGAACATCCGGTCGAACTCTCGGTCCCTTCTTCCGAAGTGAAATAACGCCGCGCCGGTTGCGAGTCGAAGGAAGCGAAGCGTCTAAACTTGAAGAAGAAAGCTGCTCAAACTCGTAATCAAGGAAAAATGTCGCACCCGAGCTTTATCGTAATGGAAATTGCTAACGGTACGGTATTTAGTCGCCAATTAAACTCGATCGTGAGTCGCGAGAACAAACGACCTCATTCCGCGGCTTTTTATCTCCCCCTTCGCAGCAGCGCTCGGATAACTACGAAGAAGCCCCTGTCTTCTTCCTTGTGCTCCGATCTTATATGTAGACCGAGTCCTTAGCCGCTGCGCGTTACAAAAAGGCGGGACTATTTGAATGGTTAAAGTCGCGAGAGTTACAGTCTAGGCATCGATGCGAGCCGAGAGAAATCTATTCGCCAGGAGAAGCGCTTCGGTCCCGTAATTCTTAATTACCTTTTGCTTTGCGTCAGAAACATTTTTGTCTCCACACCTTCATTACCTGCGACGCTTACGACGAATCATCGTTTTCTTAAACGAATGCGCTAACTAAGTTATACGCGGACGAATACTTTCCGCGTTTGTTCGTACGAGCGAGATGCAGATTCATTAGCGTTTCTTATACCGGCATTATATATCGATACCGAGCAGAGACTCTAAAGTTATTTAAAGCGTTAAGCGAACGCGCCTAAGCAAAGCCATTTACCCAAAGGTCGTTATACTTTCAAGAGTATTCCGTGGGCTGATCGTAAGTGGGCGAGTTAAATTGAAATCGATGGGTGAAATTAGCAGTCGATATCATCCCCCGACTTAGGATTCGTTCGATTCTCAAGATTCTCAAGTTCGTTAAGAGAAAGGGGGCAAATATCGAGTACGAGGAGCACGAAGAAGGAGCGACTGATTAGTCCTAGCGAATAATCAGTAGGAATCTTTACGAAATGCCTTGTAAAAGTTGCCACGGTGGTAGTAGGCGAATGTGCCGATAGTGACGAAAAAAGCGAACGTTGCTCTCTTCTGCGACTGGGGGATAGTTCTTCTTACCTTGACAGTTTGTCCCGTTTTTAGCAGAGGTTTGTCCGGATCCGGCACGTAGTCCAGCGTGATTCCGTAGAACTGGCCCTTGTTGATGTAGGTTATCCTGTCGTCCTCGCGACGCTGCGAGGTGCTGATGGGCGACTCCAAGTGATACTTGAAGCCGTAGGCCGAATAGCTGGAGGCAATTGGAGAAGAGAGAGGTTGGAGATAAGAACAAGGATCATTAACGACTTTCTCGAGAGCCTGCCGAGGGGACTCGGTAAACGCATTTTTTCCAATCAAGAAATCGATCGATGGGAGAATCGTTAGAGAGAGAGAGAGAGAGAGAGAGAGAGAGAGAGAGAGAGAGAGAGGAGCACTGGGCGTGACATTTAAGAACTTGAAAAGAAAGTTCCGCGAGAAACGGCTCCGCTTTTTTCGATCGCGTTCCGCAATTGTCGTGTGCCTTCCCTCGGAGGTTGACATTCCATTTTCATGCACTTTTTACGGATAACGCTTTTTCAACACTTTTGCAAGCATGCAAACTTATGTTTTATTCACGGTATCCAAGCTGATCAGGTTCAAAGCACCTGAAAGTACAACGAGAACTTATCTTTCCCGTTTGTATCATCACCTGGACGATATTTAATACGTTACTGGAGAATTTTCATCCAATTATTCCACGTGTATCAAGGTAAGACCGACATCGATAGGGTATTTTCTCGACTTGAATTTCCTCGCGACTGTAAAAGTAGATTTTTCGAAAACTCGCGTTTCCGACCGTAGAGTAATTAATACCGTCAAACATTCCCCCCGCAAGTAGATACATCGCGTGTCATTGACATTCGATTGAACGTAGATCCTGACATTGTCGCACTCGCAAAGTGAGTAAAACGTACGTCAATAAAAGACTCGTTGCGTTGTATTTTTAAACGTGGAGTGCCGACGTTTTATTTATAAACCTTGGCGTTACATATTTATAAGCGTTCACCTCGGCAAGTTTGTTTATCTGAAGCTCTAACGGAGCAGGACAAAATTGTTGTATTTCTTATCCGAAGGAAGCGAGCCTCTTTATCGTATTACGCTCAACGTTTAGCACAACTGTTGCTTTAGCCTTTCGTATCTAAACCACTCGAAAATACTTAAGCCTACGAAGCGCGTTACGCTCACTTCGGAAACATAAAGAAAAAGGAAATCGGACTGCGTAATTGAGTAAGCTCTTTAACTCCTTAAGCAAGTAATGGATTAGCGAACAATTGAATATCGAATATCGAACAGCAATCGGAATATCCGCAGCAAGGGAAAATGAGTATAACGCGAGCGGTATAAGAAATTGCAACGCTTTGTTTGCTCTGCTAAAATTCCTAAATTCCTGAACGAGCCTGGTATCGCGAGTTCGCCCCGTCCCGGTCCCAAGCGTTGGCACCTGGAGCATTGGCACCTCGAGCAACAATACTCGAGCGCAAAAGCATAGGAGCAATTTTGAAAAGGATCACTGCCGACACGCGCGCATTCGCACGCGCGCATAGATGCATTCGAGAAAACATGGCTCATAGATAAGTGTGCGCCAGTCGGAGTCACGGGTGAACGTCCTTATGCGCTTGCGTTGCGCCGCCTACCTTCTCTGCCTTATTATAACGCCTCTACGCACACGCATTCTCTCGCTCGTATGCAAATGCATTAGCGTACGTCCAGGTACACCGCGAGCTGCGAATGTGTGCATGCTTAAGATAGGCGCGCGGCGTTTCACGATTTCACGATTTCACGATTTCACGATTTCACGTGTCGCGCGAGCTGCGCGTTTCTCGCGAGAATAAGACCGCGTCGAGCTTAATCGAAATTGTATTCTCGTTATTCATTTTTGCGCTGCCGGTGAAGCAAACGGTGAACAGTTTCCCCGAGTCACAAGCGCAAACGCGGATTACAGAACGCGACGTCCGATCGCAGCGCATTAAACATTAAATTTGCGGTTTTCTGCTTGACGCGGCCCTCGCATGCTCGCCTTTTTTCTGCGCGGCTTATTCTCCGACGGCCACTCCGTAGCATTCACTGTAGTCGTGCGTTAGGTGCACGATATTGTTCACATTGTCCGGATTGTTCAGATTGTTCAGTCAGCGGTAGCATGATTCCATCCATTGATGGAATTTCACGGACGAAGGCACGAATATTAGATCGTAAAGTCTCTTGCGTTTTTATCCGAAAGCGAGACTACGGAAAGTTTCGTTGGAGCTCTCGTTCAAGACGCGGATGCGCACAACTTTCGAATTACCTCGTGAACACTCCTTCGAGTAATTATACATTTTATAAGATGCGGCATAGCTAATCATCGTGTTTAAATTATTTACGCGCGAGGCTGAAACCCTTTCACGGGGGTTTACGATGCATTCATCGGATGCTAATATCAACGTTATAATTATAAAATTTGTAATTATAAGAGAGATGAATTTGTGATTACCAATATTGCGATTAACTTAAATTAACCAACATGTATTTTTTCTCCCTTGCGGTGTTTGGTCGTATTAAAAATATACTTGGCTGATCGCTACTCTTGCGCTTTCGGCGCTGATGCGCTTCGATATTAGCGATCGCGTGTAATCCGTATTAAGTACCGAACAAAAATTGCACGGATACCCGGAGTTCTCGGTGCCCTTCCCAATACTGTTCAATTTAAATTTAAAGACGAAAGGTAATGCGCCTGTATCGAAATATCGGTACTATTTAGGATCGCTCGTGTCGACGCTGTGAAACGACGCGCATGAAAATATCGAGAGACAAACATTGAACAAATGAAAGGTTTTCTTAACTCCTTTGTTTGAGATAACTATTGCACGAGTAGGATGTCAAATTACTGTTTCGCTCGCCGTAACAAAGTCTCCAGATTTTTTAAACTTTGTTACACGAACGCGCGCGCGCGCGCGCGTACGTACACGGATGTAGATTAAGGTAGAAAATTGCCTCTAGGAATCATTGAAAATTAACTAGCGAGTAAATAACATTGCTTTACCCACACAAATGCTTACGTACGGAGATATCAGCGTAAATCAGATCCATCCAATTTACGTGCTTTACCCAGCGTTAGGGTTACACCAGCATCCTAAGCATCAAGCTAACGATTTCCTTTTTCGTGCAACGTACAGGTTGCCTCCTGCATGTAGGTATATGGTCCAGAATGAGCAATACATTTCGAGGAATCGCGGTTTAACATGCAAATGGAGAAAAAAAGCGTAAGTAGGAGCGCGTGGTACTCACAGTTTTGGGATTTGGATTTTATCGGCGTCGTTCTGTCGTCCGAAGTCGTGCCAAGGACGCGACCGTGGCGGGTTCGTGTTGGAGTTAGGGGTCGTGGCGCCCGTCGCTACGAGACCGGCGTTGTCCCGTTGTACCTGCGTCGTCGGCGCGTGGCCCTGCTGCAGCTGAAGCTGTAAAGGTTGGTGATGGATGACCGCACCGCTCTCTAGAACGACGGCGGCACCCGAACCCGCGCCACCCGAACACAGCTCTGTGTAGTCGAAAGATGACTGCAAGACAGACGACCGAAAAAGGCACACTTTTACTCAAACTTAAAGATCTAGGTACGGCTTCCGTATTTACGAATTCCGTCCAATGTTGGCTGCTTTAATTTAGCTCTAGGAGGAGGTGCACTCAACCGGATGCGTAATGATTACGATCCCGGTGACGGTAAATGCTCGACTACGGCAAAGCATGTGAAAATAATGCACTCCAAAACCGGTGTCAACTGTCGAAATTTTGCCGAAAGCACATGTTAAAATTGGTAGGAGGTTGAATCGAATGGTCATTTGATCGAAGAAATCGATTAAATGCGTTTGCGTTCGCAGTAAGGGTCTCCCACACGCCTGATGCATTCGCCACACTTGTGTGCTGATAAATTGATTCTCCTCGCGACGGGAATTCAACGAGCGCATCGGAAAGTGACAAATTCGAATAGATGTGTGTGTGTGTGTGTGTGGGTGTGGGTGTGGGTGTGGGTGTGCGCGCGTGTATATATATATATATATATATATATATATATATATATATGTATATGTATACAGGTAGTAGGTTGCAATACGTTTCCATGTCCTTTGACATGGAAAAGAACGGAGGCAGTAAGAAATGAAGCAATTAAGCGGGGCGAGAGATCGGAAAAGGCGACGCCGTGCATATTAAACGCTCCCTCGTGTGAAATTTCGCGATACTGCACGCATAGAAGTGTGGCGGCGGCGGCGGCGGCGTGCGTTAGTTTTATCGGATCTCGCATCTGCGCAGCGATCGAGATCGATAGTTTTGCCGTGAGCCGTGAGCGCGAGGAAATGCCCGCTAATACGCGTTTACGTATACATCCGTGCAAGATCGAGCTTTCTCCTGCAGCCGCTGTTGCTGCCGCTGTTGCTACCGCTGTTGCTGTTGTTGCCGCTGCTGGTGTTGCTCCTGCTCGATCCGCGAGACTAATGCGGCCTGGACGTGTCGATTTTGTAGCGCGAACCTGTTTCGATTAAAGATTACGTTTAGACGCGACGCAGCGCGAATATGTGAAAGTGTCACTTGCTGGCGCGCGGTGTGCGTCGTAGCTTTATTTTCAATAAATATAAGTACAATGCGCGAGAACGGAGACAAGCATATAATTAAGAATTTTGCAACTTGTAAAATAATCTTTCGAGTCGTTTGAGATATCGCGCTTTGCAAAGACTTAACTTTACTTTTGATTCTAAAGGAATTTCGTTGCAGATCATTAAGATTATATATTTCAAAGTCGTTCGGTCTATTTATAGAACTAGTTTAATACACGTAAACGTTAATTTTATTTTGCATGAATTCTCTCGGGTAAATCCAATTAATGTACAGTTACTCGTGACTCGCATTGATTTTATTGTGTTTCCCCGTTTATTTTCAACTTTGAAACTTCGATAAACTCTAATACGTGAAAAATTGCCGACTAACGAAAGCCGAAAATTAAATTTTTCTTTTCTCTTTAGAACGATCGCGCAAAGGATCGTTGAGCGTCGGAGCGTCGGAACCGAAAATTCACGTGCACAAGTACGTGTAATTTTGTGTAATTTTGTGTAATTTTGTGTAATTTTGTAGAATAATAATTTTGAATTCATTGAAATTACAATCCTATTCGGCCTTAGCCAAACGTTCTTGCTTGTCGACGTGATGCTTCCGGTTAAGGAACCGCAAGTAGAATAAATTTACCGGTTGAAAAAATAGCATTTGCATTACAACTAAATCGAGCGGGTAATACAACGTAATAAAAATATTGAGAAACAGCTCGAGAGTGCCGGTAGTATTAAATTACTGTTTATTTAAAAGCACAAGGAATAACATTTTTTAAACTATCTCCTTTTATTTCGCCCGATACAAATGACACATACCTGCATATTTGTCCTTCCAATTATCTTACTCTTAGTATTCGTATGAAAAACTCGCGGCTTTCGGTGCAAGTCTTGGACACCTTAATCTATGATGCATCATTTCCCGTACGAGAGGTAGAGCGAGCGAATACGCTGTTGCGGGTGAAAGCGTTGGAGAGAGAGAGAGAGAGAGAGAGAGAGAGAGAGATAGTGAGCGTGCGCGTGCGCGTGCGCGTGCGCGTGAGAGAGAGAGAGAGAGAGAGAGAGAGAAGGAAAAGGAACGGGAGGCTGACGAGTTAAAGCAAACCTGGTGAAGCGCTGCAGCCTGGTGATGGTCTTGTCTCGGAGTGACCGCATCAGCACCAATCCCCGAGTCCGGACTGGGCAGATCGACCGTAAGTACCTTGCTGCTGCTCGAAGATGAGCGGATGGTATGGGTGGTCGCGTAAGAGCTCGGCACTACTTCGTACCTCGTGTAGGAGGTCGTGGAGGTCGGTAAGGACGTGGAGCCCGTCGAGACGAGGGGTGGCAATGCTTCGCCGGTCACGTAAACAGCTGCAGCCTCGGGATGTAGAGCCGTGGAACCGTTGGTGCCGTTGGAGCCATTCGTGCCGGCGCCATTGCTCGAGGAGGCCGACGTGTACGCCGTTTGCAGTCGAGGGCTGCACGAGCCGTAAGGATCGTACGGGCTGCCGTACTGCGGAGCAAGGAACACGTGGTCAATTAATCCGCACGATCGGAAGTGACCGTTCTCCTCTATGAAACTTTCTATGAAACTTTCAGCTTGTACCAAAGAAGATGGACGATCGCATGGTTAAAAGTTCTTAATAGAAGCCGCCTCGCTTACATTTCAAAAAACGCGATGCTTTGTTTGACGTAAGTTTGTACTTTATTCATCGCGCATTATTATCCACACCGAGCCTACGAGTTTCGTAATTGCTTGGATGGAATGTAAGAGTAATATTCTTTCGTTCACGTCATTGAAAGATCATTTGAGATAAAAGGAGGATAAAAAAGACATTGACAGATCTACCGAAGCTAGCGAAATGAAAAGTAAACCACGGGCTTCGCATTACTTGCTGGCAATTTAAACGAGCAGTCGATTTGCACTTGGAAACTGAGACTCTGAAACGGATTGAAACGTGTCCAGCAAGCACGCGCATCCGCGCACGTAAATCCCGTGAAATGAAGAAAGTTCAGCTTGTAAGTTTTGTAATTAACAGCCGTAAAAGTCAAAGGAGACGAGTCATCGGAGAAGGCAAGAGCATCTCGAGCCTCGTTTTGCGTCGCTCGATTTACGAATTATTAAGAGGGATCGGCGATCGTATCTCCGATTGAAAATGTTAATTCTATAAGTAGTGGAGAAGGTCCTAGGAATATAATCGATAGGTCGATGCGTCACCTGTAATTGGTGTTGATGATGGTGATAGATGCCAGGTGGCGTCGGACTGTCAGGCTGTTGGTTTTGCTTGTGCCGCTTGTTGGATTGCTGAGCACCCCTAGATGAACTTAGGTCCTCGGGTTCGCGCTTAACGCCCGCAATAGCAGCTTGTTGTGACTGTGGACTGAGGGGTAGTGGCAGACCGCCTTGCAGATTTTGTCCCGGACTGTGCGACTGTTGGTTGTACTGATGAAGAAAGTGGTGGAGTTCGCCGCCCGAGTTCTCGGAGTTCGGCTCTAAGCGGCCAGTGGAACCCCCGCCCGGAGCCTCCTGCACCAGCAGCTTCTGGCCCATGACGCCCCTAATATCACCATTAGGTTATCGTATCGTTCCATAATTTTTCAGTCGTCGTCGAGAAAGTTTCTTTTAATCTTACTTACACGTCATCCGTAAATTTGTGGCTGTATCTTAACATTGGAAAATCTTGTCTAAGAACTTTTCATAATTACTTTAAATCGAGAATTTTGCACTTTTCATTTGCGTAAAAGACAGTGTTCAAAGACAAGTTCCGCGGGGATTGAGCAAAGGCTTACAATTTTCGAATTACTCAACGGGACGCGTACGAGAATATCATTTGTATTTACGTGATAAATGCTTATTTCTAACGTTGCTTGGCTAGACAATCTCTTAATGCTAATCTATTTGCTGCTGGGGCTTGCATTTGTCTCGCATAAAATTTCATCGTGAAGAATCACTGGAATATCGTTGAAAAGACGACTACACGAGCACTGTTGCGAATATCGCGACGAATCGGGAATCTCGTTAATTTGCACAAAATTGTACGGATGAAAGTCTGCAGGGGCAAGAAAATGATGTGCGTAGAATCGATCCCTAGATTTCTCGAAAGCCCACTGTAAGCAAGGTACAGTTGATGCGCGTTACTATTCATTCGTCTCCGTGTTTTCTAACGCAAATTTAATGCTTTCCAAAGAGTAGAGGTATTTTCCCTTTGCCATGAATGCTTGGCCCTTTGATGCACTGCGCGAGGCGAGAGTTAGCTTTTTTGCAGGGCGACTGTTCACACGCACCTTCTGCGAATATTATCGAAACGTCACGTATCTTGCGGATTAGCATTGCATTATAAAAATCAAAACTGCAAGGAAAAGAGAGTGAGAGAGTGAGAGAGTGAGAGCGAGTGAGCGACGGGCGATGGGGGAGGGGCGGGGCGGGGCGGGGTGGTGGTGGTGGTGGGGGGGGGCGTCGGAGGGGAATGAGAAAGGGCAGGAGGGGGGATAAAACTCGCGGATCTATTTCATTTAAGCCGAATTCATGAGAGCTTATAACCTCGGGTTCTGTGCATGTGCCGCAGGCTCTTGAAGGCACTCGCGCGAAACCTCCTTCGAGTCTTAGCGGTATTACAACGACGACATTAACAGAAACGGAAGACAGAGACAGAGAGAGAGAGAGAGTGAGGGGGGTGAGTGAGAGAGAGAGAGAGAGAGAGAGGGGAGAGAGAGATAGAGAGATCAGGTATCGGTGCTACTGGATCTAGGATGGAATATATAAAAGAGAGGAGGCTTCCCCCATTGTACGGAAGCATCTGACCGTGGGGTAGGTACGACTGCGCGTGAGCTGGTGCGCCTGGTGGAAGAGCGTTGGCAGTTTATAAGGGTTCTGGCATTGTGGATGGCCTTTATCATGCTAAATATAACATGTTAACTACTTCACATAATGCCAAGTATTCTCTCGACTTGGCTTGTCTTGCAATTCATGCATTTTACGATATACGTGTGGAGAAATGAAGAAGGAAAGGGACGCGCGCGAACCGATGAAGAGTCGGGGGCATGATTTTATTGCTGTGCGATTTTAAAAAAGCTCAAACGTACTGACGAGCTAACGAATAAAGAAACGACTGGAAAAGAAAATTCATGCTGCTCGTCGAAGAATTAAACTGGGGTAATTTTGCATATTCCCTCTTCGTGAGAGAGGTGCGGAAGAGTGAATTTGTCAGCAACATTGTAAGCGAATGTCTCCAATACGTCTGTCTTTTACTATATTCCATTATGTAAGAAATAATGGAAAGCTAACGGACAACTATCAGTTATTTAAGTTCACGAAGCTTTAATGTAATGAGGAAAAAACTCATCATTCCAATGGATAATATAAGTAAATTAAAATAGTAATTTCGTTAGTTTATTGCAACGTGTACCCTAATGGGAAATTATTGTTGCTTTTATCGTTGCTCGATAAAGCTTTGTTGGGAGCAATAAAGAAATGACCAAGGCAACGCGTACATTGTAAAAAAAACTGGGATAATTATTTAACTTCTTGGAAGTAAAATTTCAATATTACAAATTGGCTTTCTTCTTTTACTTGACCACATGAGACATTAAGCGGCGCGAAACGTTTTCAGTCTCATCCGATAATGTCTAAAGCAAAAGATCACCGTCAAAAATCGCACCTCTTACATTGAGTCTTGCTGGACAAACATTGAGCAATGGTCAATGCAAGGGCATCAAGACGTTGATGAACAGAAGCGAACTGGGATATTTCGAAAGAAAAAACAACCTAAGAGAGCGAGATCTTGGACGTACTTCATAATGTTTATTGGAATACGTTTAAGTGTAGACTTGTGCACGGTTTCTCATTCCCGCGAAATTTGCAATTCGAGAGCGAAAGCAGTGCGTCGGGCAGAAACGCGAATATCTATAATATAATCTACGAAGGAGGGCTTCTTAGATAAAACCTTATTATCCCAATGCTTGTACAAACTCCTTGTAAACGAATACAGTTTCACGAGAAAGTATCTTCCTCGTGCATTTGAGTAGAGGAACAAAAGCGTACCTACATCCATCTCAATTATTATTATAGATTTTTACGTAAGAACGAGCAGTCTGACAAATCACGGAATGGAAAGCATTTCCATAGATTTTACAGCACGTAATGCGACTGCAGTATAAGCTCTAATCTCGAGTACTTTTTGTTTGTCAAAGATTCTTTTTTCTCGTAAAATTTCTTTTTGTTTTATTACGCACTTCTAGTATTAACGTGATATAAATCTTAGCGTTAATATTCAAAACATGTAAAAGCATACTTTGAATTCGCACACGAATAATAATTAAAATTTTGTGCGACAGGAAAACACGTACCTAGTTCACATTTTTATGAATGAGAATGGTTTCTCCGAATGACATTCGGAGACACCGCAAAAAGATCGGCGTTAAAAAATAAAGAAATGTCCAATTAACGACGTGAACATTCGATCAATTTTTCAACTGATAAGAACGCAGTATCATTATTAATCATGAAATTGGGTAAATTTCAAATAACGTTACCGTTGAAATGAAATGAAAGTTTTCGCCTCGGCGATTGACAAATTATTCGTCATTCGTCATTCATTATTTATTATTTATTATTCATTATTCATTATTTATTATTTATTCTTTATTCTTTATTATTTATTATTTATTATTTATTCTTTATTATTTATTCTTTATTATTTATTCTTTATTATTTATTCTTTATTATTTATTCTTTATTATTTATTATTTATTCTTTATTCTTTATTATTTATCGCCAGTCATCATTTATAGGATTGAAATGTACGCAAAACTCATTTTCACGATGAGCGCTTCAAAAGCTATCGGACTCGAAGCCAAAATATAATAAATCACCGAAGGTAATAGTTGCAAATGAGTATACACAGGCGCTATTTCTCATTCCTTTTTTTTTCTAGTCATTCGCGAAGTAAGTAGCTGACTCGAGAAAAAATCTCCCATCTCTCAGAGTGAAGGCGCTCCTATTTGTCACGCGCGAGGTGCGGCGGTAGTCGCACGCGTTCGTGGAGGAGGTCGTTTTGGGATCGTCATAGGAGCTCGTTTTACACGCAGTCGCATGACCCTTGGTAGTGGTCGTTGTGACCGGTCGTTGCAGGTGAAAACCGGCCCTGGACACTTTTCAAACCGGATATGCCAAAAGCGCAGGAGCTAATGCTTACGGTAAAAGCAGCCTATCCGTACTGTAACTAAAAGAGCACGATTCTTCGTGTCTCGGACGATAGAACAACCGGAAGCAGGATTTTTACGTACGTACTGGCGTAGATTGCCGTGTGGACAAGAGAGATGTCAGCGGAAAGACAATGGACGAAACTTGTCTCGATCTCGATTCCGAGCAATAATCTTCGCTCACCGCCGAATCCCGTAACCCGTACGTACAGTACTCGATATACCAGGAGACAGGAGGTACAGGAGAAACACGCCTAATTGCAGCTCCTGCTGAATACTGCATCGAGGGCGAGCGTTAAAGAGTGCGAGCAGCTTTTGTAAAAAAAAGTAAGAGGTGAAGGAATCGTGGCGAATGTGTCCTATAAATCTCAGCAGGAGTTCACGCGTGTGGTTTACGGGGCTAGAGCGCACAAAGTTGTCGCGCTTTTAACACCCGGTCGGAGATGTGGGAATGCGAGGAGCAACGATTCTCCACATCGGACTCCAAGAGACGGCGAGATACCGGCGAGATACCGGCGAGAGACGTTAATTAAGTGGAAGCGCACTTAAACATCGTGAACATCGCCCCGGACTTCCAGGAAGTTCTCGGGTTTTGCATCCTCGCGAGAGAAAAAGGACGCGTTTCGTTGAGTCCGGTTTAGCCGGAGCATCCGAGTTCTCGAACTATATACTTGCGTCGCCACGCGCCGCTTCTTCTCGGAAAGCCGGCCGCTCGTTCGAGGGCCATTATTGTAGTGTCCGCGTGCGTCTTACTACTTAATGTGATGCGTACACGCGCAACTAGAGCCCAGGAATTGTAAAGCGACGCTACGTGTCTCGCATGTGCCGCGTACAACGCAAAGGCTTTTTATGACGTGGCGGTGAAGTGCGCTCTTCGAGATTACCGCGAGTTGATAGCGAATTACGAGCGGCGAGGAGCCACGGCCAAATGGAACCGGCGACACAGGCTCGGTCGTCCCGGGTAGAATACAACCCCTGACCTTTTGACCCCCACGTATCAAACGAGACTACTGCTAGCTGGGTGCGCAGCGCGTCGTGTGAAGATGAAAGTGTCGTATCATACGTCACTCCGTGGCGTACACTTAGTATTAAGGATATTACCCGATTAAGGATACGGCGGAATCTTACTTTCGAGCTTACGGTGCGAGAATTAGAGCAACTCCAATCGGAGGAAGCAAACAACGCGTACAGTTGTTTGGTCGCAGTATCATAAGTCGACTAAAGGACTGAAATGAAGGTCCTAATACGTGGACCTTACGTACGCCTGATGTAACGTCGAGGTACATTTACAATACAGAATGAAATTGTAGATGAATTAGTTACCAGTCGTAATAAAGATAATTTAGAAAATGACGAAAGCGAGGCAGATTTCAAGTGCGCTTTTCGGCAAATATTACTTTAGTATGCGCAATGATCCACCAGCAGTTCGCTGTTTAGTCGCTCTCAGTAGCAGTAGATTTGTAGTTGAAACAAACTTTACACGATGTTTGTGGATGAATAAAATGCATCAGCGGTTTTATATCGATTTAACAACAAGACCTGTCGAGAGCTATAACTACAGGTAGCGAAGGCGCGATCGCAGAACCAGAGTGACGCGCGAATGTCCTACATAGTACGGGAAAAGAGAAAAGGGAAGGAGAGAAAGAGAGAAAGAAAGGAAAAAGAAAAGAAACCGAAACAATGCTCGTACGACATCTGCTTTCGTAAGAAGACTCGTGCCGAAATTCTTTCCCTCGAGGAGTGCTTTCCGAGAATCGTTGGCGATTTAACGAAACCGTTTTCACGGCTCCTTAACAACGAGTCGATTATTTAGACGATAAGCCGTGCGAATGCGTAATTCCATGCGTATAATTGTAGCGTAATGTGAAACAGGCGCGAGCATCACGGGTCTAAAGGGGCAGGGAACGCGTACACGATAATGTATACGTTTTGTACGGGAAGGAAAGAAATTTCCGGCAAAGCGCGCCCGTGAATTATGAGTACATTGCGCCGCTCTTACGAAGCTCAACTATAAGCCGTAAGTACATAAAACGTGTACAAAACGTATATAAAACATATATAAAACATGACCACGTTGATATCTTACTTTTATAACGTTTACTAGACGAGCACGCTTTCCTCGCGTGGATAATTAAAATGCGGTCACTTACTTTCGAAAGTGCACGAGACTGGAAACGCAAGACGGCCGCGATGCGAGACAATTCCTTCAAAGTTGGAAGTGACGCCTTACGCCTCGGTGCACTCGACGACATCGAAAAAAATCACCCGCGGACGGATGTTGGTCGGTACGTCCGATAGGCGGAGGGACACTTCGTTGATGTCGCATCGTCAAGAGAAACGCTCGATAAGCCGCGATAAGCCGCGACAAGCCTCGATTTCGCCCGGCTCGCCTAATTTCAGTTTCCCTTTCTTTACCGGATTACAACAACGAACGATGCTTCGTATAGTGCTCAACCGTTTTATTCCACTGCCTGCCTTTTTCAAGCGTTGACGCCTAGCTATTATTACGAGGGCAGGGATGATCCTCGAGGAATATTTCAACTCGATCAGGATGGAATATCGTGAGAAGCCGCCCGCTTATGCGATGCATTGTGATGCATCTTGCGAATTGTGATCGTAATAAGACTTGCTGGCATCTACGAGCACGACTCGAGCAATCGCAAACCATGATTTTCTAATGCAAAGGTATCGTACTTATTACGCTTATCGATAAATCGACAAAATTTCCCGCTGACTTAGAAGTCTATTATTTATTACAATAGTACTTGTAATAATCGGTCGTTACGAATTAGTCTGCAGATTATTTAGACCCACGCGTGCTTGCTGTTGGCTCTTAATAAATCGATTAGAGGCAACGAATTTGCCCACGGATGGCAGACGTTTACATTTCTCAATTCCTGCTTCCTATATTACTTCGAACCTCTTTATCGCGCACCTACGGAATACAAACGAAAGGAATACACTTTCTTACGAAACTGCGCCGAGAACTGCGTTTCATCTCTTTCGGAGCGATATCGACTTCTTCGGCGATGAAGTTTGCGCGCTCCTTGAAAACGAAACGGAAGCACTGATTTATACGTTCAGCACAGCAGCATCAAGGGCCGCATCTTCCGGTCCATTTGATCCGTTTGCAAACTAGCGTCGATCTCATCTTTCTTCGTGAAACTCATTTTTTTGCTTTCTCTCTCACCCCGATTTCTGAATGGCCTCCGGGGATCTTCTTGCTCTCTGTCATTATTCCATACCCTTTTTGCCCCTCGTGTTTTTCGTAAGTGTGCGAACAAACTGGGCTACGCGAGAGCGAGAGAGCCAGAGCGAGAGAGCCAGAGCGAGAAAGAGAGACCGACAGAGACAAAACGCCGTTTCTCTCGCCATTGCTCAGCTTGGTCCCACTTTTGATTTATATCGGCCGCTTAGCATATTTTGTAATTTACTGTTGAGAACGTCCTCAACGTACGAATTTGAAAGCGAATACGGCAGAAGCACCATCAGCAGCGGCAACAACACAAGGCAAAAAAGGAGAGAGAAATAAGGATTGCCGGAGGCTTGGTAAGCCTGTGTCTACATACAGGCGCTCGCGTAGGGATGCTACGACGCTTTATCTCCTTTCGATCTTCTCCGTGTTTTAATCTCGCTCAAAAAGTCTATCCGGAGAAGTGCAGCGGTGATAGCATCTCCGGTGTGGCTTGACGATCCCCGCGATTCCCGTAATTCTCGAGTCCTACACGTTCGCGCACTTTGGGCGCGTCGCTCTGCACCAAAGCCTCGACGTATTTTAATCTAATTTTCATTGTCACCTGCCCGAGACGAAAATATAATGTATGCTGAGCAATGGGTGCAAGCGTCAAACATCCCCTGACGACTGAGTATATCAATTACGTGGTCGTAAATAGTGGCTGGAAAGCCCCTTCCCTCATACTCCGTACCAGGTACAGAGAAAATACGCAGATACTTTTATTTCTTTCTACCGGCTCAACTGGGTTTACTTTCGATCTCTCTTATCTTTATCCTTAGACTTTTTCTGTTTATTTAATAGGATGAAGAAGATGAGTTATATCGCGATGGCGAAAAAAGTGTGGAACCAGGAGACAGAGGAGAAGAAGAAAAAGAATAACACACACAGAGAGTGAGTGAGAGAGAGAGAGAGAGAGAGAGAGAGAGAGAGAGAGATTGTGACGGAATGAATACTGATGTATCCTATGCAAAATAAATGAGTTTTTATGCATTGAAAATATCGTCGAAAGAAAATTTCCATGGAAACTTGCAATATGTATTAATAAGTCTTTTGCCATGTAAAGCAGTGTAATTAAACTGAACTGGAAACAGATTAAAATCTTGACGGTATTTAAAAAATTTTATATACAACGTGGAGCTCTACTTAATTACATTTATTTTAAAATACAACATACATTTTTACATTTTCACTTCAGTGTGCATATTCTTTAAGTCAAACAGAAAAAACTGGCATTCCTTTATAATAAATGAGTCATATTACAAAGTAACTATAAACATTTTTTATAAACGAGAAAAATCAAATTTTTTTACAAAAAATAAAAAAATCCGAATTTGTAAAACTGTACAGAATGATTAGAAAATGTAACATTGAGTCACACTTTTATTTATTGTCCTCCTACTTATTCATTTATTTACTTATTGAAATTTTTATAGTTATGTAGATAGTAGAAGAAATAATAAATAGTCTGCGTGGATTTTTTAGACCTACCACTGCACAATTACAAAAAAATTCATACATTATTTAAAGGTTTCTAACCGAAAATAAAATCCACCGGAGGAATTATTATAGAATTACAGTTTTTTACGAACTTCAAAATGGTCGGATGTCCGGAACCAAAATATCATTTTCGATTCATAAGGTGATGTGCGTTATAATCGTCGTACGCGAGTGTCGATTCATCAACGACCTACTTATTACGTACATTTTAAAGAGCACATTCGTATTTTTTTCAAATTTCTTATTAAATGAAACTGAATTGCGATTGATCGCGAAAGTCTTTTGAAACAAAGTCTTGTGCACGTTTTACTTACAATTTACTGCGAATGGTCGCTACTGATTATTGGTAGTTTAGGTTAGGCTCATAAGTGAGCTTATTCAATATAATAACAAAATCGAATACAATGGAATTCTGTGACTTTAACAACAATTCTGCGACTAAATAAAACAATTTAGTAAAAAATAATTGATCGAATCGAGTCTGATATTTTCAATAATAATAATTCCATCGTTTTTACTTCCATTATGAGAATAATGATGGGCCACTAAATTGTCAATTAGTTGCAGACCGCAACAATGTCATACTAATTTTAGTTGAATTCAGATTCTGCTGCTGTTACCATTGTTATCATCGTTCAAACGAATGAAACAATAAAAACGCAGACGGAAAAAAAAAGGTCAGTACTCACGTGGACCATAGTTCGTGGGTGGGTGGGAGCTTGACATCGGCAGCCTTATCCGGTAGCTTGGTATAGTATTCGTATACGTAGCTGGCTGCGGGATCATCAGCTGGATGTCCAGCGACCGCCGTGACCTGGTGCTGCTGTTGGAGATTGAGCATAGCTGCGGTGGCGACCGACAGCGGGTGCTCGCAGTAGGCCCGCCAGTCGCCCTCCATGCCCTGCACCTGCACCTGCACCGCGGCGACCCTTTTCTGTACCTCTGGGTCGTCGCTGTGCTGCTGCTGTTGCTGCTGCTGGTGCTGCTGCTGTTGCTGCTGGTGCTGCTGCTGCTGCTGCTGCTGCTGCTGCTGCTGCTGCTGTTGCTGTTGCTGTTGCTGCTGCTGTTGGTCGCTGGCGCTCGTACCCGTTTGCTCCTGCTCTGCAACCCCGCTGCTCGTGGCAGCCAATTGTTGCTGTTGGTCTTCGTCGTTATCGTCAGGTTCGCGACCGTAATTTGCTGCGCTTTGTACAGGAGTCGACACCTGCTGTCCGTCGTCGCTGACCTGTACGACGCCAGGATCCTCCTCGTTACGGCTACGTCTTCTACAAAGTTATAATTCGTTTCGTATTACTCATTGCTATCAGTGAAGAATAAGCACTTAACATATAACTAATAAGCATTAATAGATTTAAAATGTGTCTCACGGAATGTTAACCATTATTCATCTGTTATTGTTAACGATAGACTTTTCTGTAACAATTATTCACGCATCCGACCCGTGAAAATTTATTTAGGTAATTGGAAATACTACGCGCACTGCTGTTGATCGAGTAATTCAAATAATTTACTCAATTGTACACGTAAGCCTTGTTGCGCTATTAAGTCACTTGTATACTAGATTATTTTAAATCTTTGGTATTTAACATGATTAAAGAAATAATAACGTTTAACGATTAGATCATTTCGATGGGTAACGCACATCAGATTCAAGTGCTTTATTTCAATTCACACGTAAATAAGCGTAGTTATTCATAAGAAGTACAGGTATTTACGGTTAATTCGAAGCCTTGAATATATCATGAATACTGCTTTAATTAGCGTTGGGAATGGAGTGTTAGGCTAATTATAGATGGCGCCAGTATTTTGCAGATAAACCAATAAAAATCACACTCTCGTATCAGCGCATAGTACATTAATGCACAGTCAATATATAAACGACTTTTAATTACAGTCTTAATTGCAAAATTGTAATAATTTATATTAAAGCGCATGCGAGTGTTACTTCTTAGACATACGTTACCATCGAGAAAATAAGAAAACACGCTGAAATACTTTCAAATATAGCCATTTCAATTGAGTACTTCTTTTGCATATTATTTGAAGTCAAATTGAAAAACAGTATATAGCTATCAACTAAGAGATTACCCCAAAGATAAACGAAAATGTTCGGATTTATCTATAAAGAGGAAAAAAAGTAAATGCACTCAGAGTCACCCTCGATCCTCCTCCATTTGTCTATCCAACGAATCCTTCTAGCATAAGTAACTTTAAAGCATTCCTCGCTCGTCGTTTCATCGATAATCTTAACCTTTTTATACATCTGCGGATGTGCAGATCGAAGATTTTATATTCGAGAGTCGAATAATTATTTAGACGAGAGAGACGCGGTATAAATAAAGATGTGACGAGAAAACGATTGCCTGCTCAAGTATCTGCTCGATAGCGGAGGTATATATTTTGCGATTTCAAGGAGACTGGCGTGACGTGCAATTTTTTCACGTATGTGAAGGAGATAACACGTACGTGGTCTTGTGGCCGAATTTTTATCCTGATCGGAAGTGAGCGATTACGGAATATCCGTATACCTACAACAAAATGTCCCTACAGACTTTCCATTGCTCCTTTCGATTATATTGCAGCTTAGCAGAAGCTATCTTCCACGTCTCTAAGTGCACATACATAATATACATTGCCAATACCATTTGTTAAGTTCTATCTTCGTACGGATGTGCAGCCATTACATTAATTGCTTTTCGCAGTTTTACATTCTCGCAGTAAATTACGAAGCTGCACGAAATAAAAATCCAAACATTAATTTGTTAAAAAGCCAATTTTCAACTTATCGATATAAACCAAGCTTAAACCAAGATAAACTATTTGTAATATCATGTGGCACTTCAGCATCGGAGTAATCTGATAATTATTGAATTGAGGCTTTCATATAAATTGTAAAGTAAAAACAATCATTGTGCTTGAGTATATTGGTCCTTTGAGAAACTTTCGCGTGGAATAATATTTAGAGACGAAGGGTACAGGATAAATCTCATCTCTAACGAATAAAATTGTTCTTCGTAAAGTTGTTATTTTACCTTTTCTCAGCGGTAAACATTCGACCAACAAATAACGACTTTAGAATGCATCGTAGCACTTTCTAATGGCACAAAGTCCTCCTTCTCGATTATTCATAATTTCAAGTATCGGATCTGCATCCTCGATGTCACGATACCTGGCCACGGCTTAATTTATTTAACGGATTAATTTAATGAGATATTTTCGAAATTGTGGCCCAACCGAGCCACTGTCTTTGCAATTCCCAAAAAAGTGCACCTTCCTTTCTACGTTTTCGTTACTACTTTCGAGTCTGCACACGCGAAATAATTCCTTCCTCTGGAAGCTTTCGTTCATAGTTTGAAAATATCTCGCGTAGGTGGATAATATTTTAGGCGGTAAGTTGATCTTTATCTCGAAATTCAGAAGAACAAATAGTTTTCATTTTACTTTAGTCTTGTGCTCGTGTACGTTTATTCAAAACAACTCGTGTTAAATAATAAATTAAGTGCTTACTTTGTATATTTAATCGCGTTTAAGATTATTCGTAAGAATTATTCGCCTATAATAATGTTAAAACGTTATCTACGGAAATAAATAATAACTTAAAAATAACTGCAGTTAAAAAGCATGCGCTCGTAAGTGAAGCTATTATTTTTCAAACACATCCTCCACTTTGGAGCAACACGCAAATAACGATCGTTTAACCATGAATACTTTGGTAAAAAAAAAAAAAAAAAAAAAAAAAAAAAAAAAAAAAAAAAAAAAACTTTGTATAGTATTGTAACGTAATAAGTTTTTTCACCAACGTTATCTGTTTAGTGCTATTTACTAAAAGTGACGCGAATCAGGTGAAAAAAGGACGTGAAGCAAAAAAGAAAAAAAAATTCAGACGAATTGAATTAGAAAGATGGCAGATGATGCGTTCGTCGAAGTGTTCGTCCACATCTATGCTTATATACATACTTATACAGATATCGAGGTTACTGCCATGATTAATTATTATAAACCCCTTGGCTTTTGCCTACAGTCATCAATTTATACTCCCATATTCAGCTCCTCTCCCTTTTTCTCTTCGCGTATCCCAATTTCAATCCCAATCTCAATGCCAATCCCGATTCTTGCAGAGCGTACGTATGCATACATAGTGGGTACAAAGCGAAATAAAGCTTTATCCTCTCTAATTTATGCATGTCGAATCAATCTCTCTCGTCGTCTCTCTCGTCGTCTCTCTCGTGCACTGTCTTCTTTGGCTTACCTGCACCTGGACACAACCGTATTCCCCTCCCCGACCTATATGAGTGAGTTGCTCCGATAATGAGAAAGCGCGTTATCCTCTGCAAATATTTTTCTCCTTGACTGTTTACATAGGCCGCTGAAATGCCACCGCAGCACCTATCGTGGCAATTTTAGCGCTGGTGTTCCCCCAGTTTCTCTTTCTCCTTGCATGTTCACGCATCGTCGAGAAGAAAATAGCTTTGTAAACTTATTTTCGTCTTTTTCGTGATAGATAAATAAGAAAAGTGAGAGTGTGTGTGTGTGTGTGTGTGTGTGTGTGTGTGTGTGTGTGAGAGAGAGAGAGAGAGAGAGAGAAAATTTACTATACAAGTGTAGTCATGTGCAACATCCCATAGTATCAAGTAAAGTAGTATCAAGAAAAAGGAGAAATAAAAGGATAGAAGAGAGAAAGAGGGATTACCAACGTAATATATTCATTAAATATGAAGATAAAATATTTCAGACTAGTCCCGTACAATTCCTAAGATAAATGCTCAAATTTCCATCGATCGATCTTTACTTTGTCAAAATCAAGTCTTCATTCGAATGTTAGTATAGTCGAAAGTCAGTATAGTCGGAAAAACAAGCCTTATAAAGCTCTCTCTGTCTCTCCCCCTCCCCCACCCTCTCACACACACTCTCTCTCTCTCTCTCTCTCTCTCTCTCTCTCTCTGATAAATTCGGTATTTTTGTCTCCAACTATTAGCATTTAGTATCTACCTCAACCATTCTTATTGCGATAAAACATCATTTCGATTTTTATACGGATTTTCAAAGAATGCGTAGGCTACAAAAAATAATCATTCCAAAAGACAATTATTTTTATGTCTTAAATAAAAAATAAAAAAAGCCGTAGTGAGTCAAGACTCGTACCTTTTTAATTAACAAAGGCCAGAAGCCGCGGGCGTTCTTATAAATTCATGGAATTCAGAGTTGAGTCGAACGAAGATTAAGAACGAAGAAAAAAGGAAAGAAAATAAAAGAGGCAGACACTGGTACACAAGAGAAAAATTTCATGAATTAGGGAACGCTTCCTGCATCCTCGAAGGCTACGCAATTCAAGCCTGGAAAATATTATATACGCATATACAAACACTCGAAACAAAATCAGTGATTTCGCCGTAACCAATTAATTGTTCCCTCCTTTCTCTCCTCGTCGTCGCACCGAAGTTTCTCTTACGGTACACGTATACACGTATAACCATGCGAGCCTTCCCTCCAATGTATGGAATGTCTCGTCGTCTGTGGGAAGCCAGGATCACATCCGTTGCAGCCATTTTTGCGATCGGAGGGAGCTTTTTTCCGTGACTAACTATAGGGCTCTTCGCGTGCGCGGATTTTCAATTCGATTCTTCGACGGTAGTAACCGTCAGCGCGTAAGCGTGTAAGCATCTTGTAAGCATCTTGTAAAAAAAACCAGCGAGCAATCCGAGACCAATACAAAACTAGGAGAACTAGGAGAACTGGGAGAACTGGGAGAACTGGGAGAACTGGGAGAACTGGGAGAACTAGGAAAAATAAAGGGAATACTAGTATTAGTATTAGTAGCTCACGTACCCATTACAAAGTACCACTTTTAATTGTAAGTGCAATTATTTTCTATTAAAAGCCCTAGAGCATCACTTTATCATTCGCCGTTATCTTGAGCCCGATTTATTAGTTCAAGTATTTTATTGCAGTTGCGAGTACCGCAGTATTTTGAACAAGTACCATTGTAAAAGAATTCATCGTTCTTCGGTAGTAAATGAGATAGGAACTTATTACACGAGAAGCCGAATTTCCATTTAAATTGGTATTACACTGTGATTCGTATTTTGAAATATTATTATTTAAATGTAAAATTCTGAGTATGAGTTTTGTGTATCGTATTGTAGTATTTAAATTATTCTATTCTGCGTAAAAACGTCCAACTGTCAACGTTCCAAAACAAGATACATTATTATTTCTAGAGGTACCTTCGATACATTTAACACACGAAGTGATAGAAAGATATTGTCCGTATGAAGAAGAGAAAAATACAGAAAAGCAAGAGGTTTTAGCGAAGACGCTGACTGTACTTACTCTCGCGCATATATAAATGCATGCAAGTAATTCGAATTCGTTGGCAGTGGAAACTGTCGCAATCACTGAATTCCGAAAAATGCGTGCGAGTGCGTGGCTCATCATCCGATACGTGACTTGCGTATTAGAAGACGTGCTCTCTCTCTCTCTCTCTCTCTCTCTCTCTCTCTCTCTCTCTCTCCCTCTCCCTCTTTTTGATACTCACTTTTCCATCTTTATTCTTTAGCCTTTCGTCAACGTCGCGTCTTCTTTCTACGTCCTTTTATCTTGGCCATGCCCTCTTCTTCCTTTGCACATGCGCACCTTGGCCACCCGAAAGGGTAAAAACCGATTAATCTGCAAGGGTTTCACCGAGTGATGCAGCTAGAGAGATTTCATTATATCCGTGAGACGCTTGCATGAGAAGCGCATTTTTTGTACTCAATGTCTTTGCAAAATCATGTGTGTTCGTAACGTTCAACAGCACAAGAAAGACAATTGTTTTCTTAATATTCATCGATGAGCCTTACTAGAGAGCTAACAGTCAACCTAATTTAATTGTTGACTTTAAATTGTTCTTGATTTTTTATTGTATGGCTCTTTTTGTAATATTCTCAGTCTCGCTATATTCTTAGTGCTGTTACATAATCAATAATGAATTGTTACGATTTCGCTTTTACATCTTTAATAATCCAATGAATCAATAAGGAAAAACACAAGTGTTTTATATAAACATTTAAATGGCCTATTAACGAGCACGCACGTGTAGAGTACGTAAAAATAATACAGTTGTGTTATATAATTTATATAATTTGAATTATAGAAGTTAAGTAAATAGATTGACCAAAATAAGATAACATCGTCTGACTTTGTTACATGCTCGTTGTCAAAATTCGATGCTTTCGGATAAACCTATTGACAGAGCACCTAGTGCAATACCATTAGAGCGTTTTCCTCGCCCAGACCTCTTCATCCAAATTCTAAATCCCATTTAAATTCCGTCATTAGGAAATGGAGTTAAAGATGCCTAGACTCGATCAAAGAAGTAAGTCTAAAATTATATCGATTGAATCGTGTGGTCGTATTGATTCCGAGCTTCATCTTCAAGAAAAGGAAAGAGAATTAATATATTCCGCGCGTTTAACTTATCATCGGTAAATCTAAGTATAGATACGACACACTAGCGATGAAGTGCTCATTTCAGATTACCATTGGGATAAATATTACTCCAACGAAACTAATGTTTCATCGTGGTTTGTCATCCTTGGCATATACCAAGTAACGTATTGAAAATCCGTTGATATATTTTTTAAATCACTATGTCGGTTGGAGCTTCGAGTTGAGTTTTTAAAGTTAGGTTGAAAATTATTGTTTTATTAGAAATTCAATTAAGAAGCCGTGCATTTAAAATATATCTATGTATTATTCTTCCGACGTGCAGATAATACGTAAGACTAGGAGAAGATGAGAAAACAGTTTAATTTTAATTTATAATTATATTTCTTACTTTTCGTTTCAAGCTCTAGATATTAATGCGAAGTTTCATAAGGTAAAATATATTTTTGAGCAATCAATTGACAAGTCGATTTAACGGTACGAGTAGTTCGTTGAATACTTTAAATAAAAAATAGTTGCTTGGCGTCTAGTGATGTATAATACTGAACAACTGGGTATACAAATACGTATATATGCATATACATGTATATCAAATGTTAAACGCAAATCTGTAGATTCGATGATAATACTCTTTAAAAATACAATGTTATATTATATTTCATTATTATGCGAATTTCTTCTTCACGCGTGTAACGTCTTATATAATATAGTAAATATAATAAGTACTATGTTGCTCGTATACGAGTGAATAATGAACAAATCGCGGTAAATTACTCAGGAGTGCCTGTAACGTCCGACGATTGTTTGATCGAGACGCTTGTAACGGCTAGATATGCTTAAAAAGTATTTACCCGAATTATCGCGCACAAATGAACAGTATAAGAGAGTATTATAAAAAGTCATTTAATTTTTCATTGTAAGAAACGTTAATTCATTCAATAATCAAAGCATATTAATGGGTAATTACTAATTCGATCAAAGGTTTATTCAATTAAACTTCAAATAAATTTCAATTAAACTATTTATCCTTGGTAAATATAAAAATTAAAAAAATTAAAATTAATTAAAATTAAGTCATTTGCCAGCTTCATAAGATTAATGATTAAGCTGTCCTTTTAATTAACATACTTAAAGTTGTTGTTGATGCATATGTAAATTGATAGAAATACGATGACAATGTTGAAAATATATACGAGTACCCGCTTAACAATCGATTATTAATCACTGTAATTCTTGTAATTCTATATGCTGTAAGATAAACATTGAAATTACTGACAATGTCAAATTTGTTTGCTCAAGGATTCTCTGCTTCTAATTGATTATAATTTGATAAAATAAAGAGTAAAGCAAAAGCATTTAAAAATGTGTGGCCCAAATACATTGTTCTATCTTGTCCTTTAATTTTTTAAAACGCATTTCCAAACGCATTATTAACGGTGTCAAGCGGAAGCTAAAACAAAAGGTCAAACGATTTGTGACTAATAAAATAATTGTTATATACGTAATGCAAGCAGGTGAAATAATATTGAAAAATATTTTTTTACCCGCGAGAGTAATGTGCGCCACTGTCCATTTTTGGTGAAAAGTGTTGTAATAAAATTTCTTGGCTAAATCGGAAAAAGATCGATTTTAATGACAAGAGAAACTAGTCACTCTTGAATATTCAGCTCGAGTTCAGTCCACGCGACT
Source organism: Wiebesia pumilae (assembly GCA_018907045.1). NCBI lineage: Eukaryota > Metazoa > Arthropoda > Insecta > Hymenoptera > Agaonidae > Wiebesia > Wiebesia pumilae. The sequence continues at coordinate 344,659 of JACCHZ010000055.1, forward strand.
CATCGGACGAGGATGACGTTGTGAGGAGCCCTTTTGCGCCACAGAACGCACACACAGACGTAAGTCGTGTTTTGCGCTGCGACCTCGAATGCATTTTAATAAACTCGCCCACGCGAATCCTCGCGTGCTCGCACGCTTCTCTTCAGGAAACTATCATTCATTTCAAACGCAAAGAACAAGGGTATATTTGTGAAACGAGCGTACATGGATTAACACATGTTTGTGCTAATATACCGAATGGATTTAATAAGACTTTTAAAGCGAAAAATCTGTTAATTTGAGGATAATAATTGTAAATGTTTGTTTTTTGTAAATCGATGGGAACCATCGATCGCTGTATGCAATTGTCACTCTATCCGGATTCGGTAAATAAGGCAGCGGTACGTGATAGATTTTTATTTCTGTTTTGCCACTGCAGTGTTTATTCCATAAAGTGAAAAGTAAAATAGATATTTAAGTAGAAGAGGTCTTCTACCGAAGACCAATAATTAAAAATTATCGTCAAATTTTCGTCTTCTTAAGATTATGGTGAAGTTGAGCATATTAAATACCGCTGAAAGTACTACAGTTTGTCCAAGCAATATTTTGCTATTTTCCGTCACAAGTCCGCGTAAAACTTAGACGCGGTTCCACGCTTTTAATGTCCGGCTATGCACGTATGTTCTTGTTCTGTTAATCGAAGCGTGTCGCGAACGGAAGTTCGCTTCAAGTCGATCGATCTTAACTATAGACAGAAATCGGTAAATCGGTAAAGAAACAAGAAAGGGATGAAGGCCCAAAGGCTTGTAATTAGTTTCGAGGTAGTTTATGCATTGGCCGAATACTTTCTCGTAGGAGAAAACAACGCGTATCATACAAGATGCGCGCGTGCGTGCGTGCGTGCGTGCGTGCGTGCGTGCGTGCGTGCACTCGCGCAATTTGTCAGGAGAGCGGACGCAAAAGAAGGCGAATGTATTAAAGCATTTTCTTATCGACTTTATTTGCATTATCGCGAGGGAGAGGACGGTGTTCCGTGCCAATAACTTCGGCTGGATTATTGATTGATTAATGAATAATAATAAAGAAGTAGGTAAATTAGCGAACAGAGGGGGAAGGATATATCGGGGATTCGCGAGCGACATAATTAATAGACCGCTTAGGTATACGTACGTGACTTCGTAAATATTTCGTTTTCGTTTCATTTTCGGATCGAGGCAACTAAGCGTGACGATGCTCGTAAAGTATGCAAAGATGAACTTGGTAATCCAACGAGTGCACAAGGACAGAGAAAGAGCGCGATTATGTTTTATATCGGTAAAGAAATTGTCGGTATGTAAAGAAATCTCGCGATGTTCGATTACCGGAAACTCTGCGTCATTCGCACGACTGAGAATTGGAATGACAACGACTTTTATTCGTGACGAAAATTATTCCTTTCAATGTTCAGATTCACTTGTTATTTTATTAATGTACTTATCCATTGTAGATGGGAGTATACGAGCACGCGCCATTTCTAACGCTACAAGTGCACCAATTATTCTTTTTCAATTAACTTTTATTTTTACGCTTATAGTAACGCTCTATCAACATTCTTAATTATATTACGTATACAATGTGAATCATTAATTTCTCATTTAACCGTTTTACCAAATGAAATATGCAAGAACGTATAACCACTTGATCGTGTCAGAAGCACGAAAGTTGTTGGCAATTTAAACGAAGAGAAGATATAAAGCTACAAGTAGCGTCATTCATCGTTATAATCTGTATAGATACAATTTGATTACGCGTAGTAGATTTGGATTTAGGATTGTTTGCTGTATTTGTTGAGTACTGAATAAAACCGTTTCATGCTAAAGTAAGAAGTTTCGAGCAGGAGAAGCTCCATTTTGAATGCAGCGTGAATATCCATCGAAAAACTCCTATTCTCTCTCTCTCTCTCTCTCTCTCTCTCTCTATCTCTCTCTCTATCTATCTATCTATCTATCCATCTATCCATCTATCCATCTATCCATCTAGCTATCCATTCATCTCAAGAGTTTTTCTACATACCTTGTCTTCGAAGTACGTAACAAGAACGAAGACATAGGACATGCTCGTAAAAAAAATTGGACCAATGCGCGAAAGAAGCGAGATAGAGAGATACGTATACGAAAGATACAAACAAGAAGAGTATAAAGAAGAGGATACGCGAGAATATGAAGGGGTGTCTTGACTGACTTTGATGGATCGAGGGCCTCGTGCACCCGTGTCGACCCTTTCCATCAATCCCCCTACTCTTATTCTCTTTATTCATTTTCAAATTTTTCTCGGCACACTCTATTCTCACTCCATCTCTCTCTATTACGATCTGTCCTTTCATCTCGCCTTTGCATCTTCTGAAACTAATATAGTATGTGCATAAAAATAAGCATGCACCAAGACGAATATTTGCTTAATTTTTTAATAGATAATATTCCGGATGTTATAGATTATTCTCTCACGCTTCTTGTCTACGCATCTACATACACGTATCAGCGTTTCTGCATACGTAAATTTGTGCGTTGCACGAAATGCAAACAATTGTGCACGATATCGTAAATTTTCGTCAAAATCGATGCCTAACGCTTTCGAAGTTTTTACTTAACGCGTGAAGCACCGTATTAACTTTATTGAAGTTGTTAGAGGTAAAATCATAATATAAAATAATTTAAATAAATAATTAAAGTGTCATTGTACAAGTCGATGTGGAAATGTAATTCGAGTGGACAGTCTGAAGAACCTTCTCGTTACAAGGTTTTTCATTATAGAAATACTTGCAAATGCAATATTAGAGTAACGATGGAATTAAGTTACTTAAATCGTTCAATTGAATAATGATAAGAATTAACGAAAATCGGCCTGATAACGAGTAATAAATGTTAATGATACGATAACATCTGCCCAGCATCGTAATCATGACTTAATTTACGTTTCTTTTTATTACTTACGCAAATGTCAAGATAACAAGTTTTTAACCGATTGTCCGGATGAATGACTCATCAAAGAGAAAATAACACAAAACAATAAAACATCCGAGCACTGTGAAAGGTTATTACGGTTAAATTTTGAGGATGCCCTGCCCGTGATTGAATTGTGGAGAATTATGTTCTTAACGATATCGATTAAAAAGTATTTGGATAATCGCTTCGGTTAGCGCGAGAACGAGACGAAGAAGAGGAAGAGAGAGAGAGAGAGAGAGAGAGAGAGAGAGAGAGAGAGAGAGGGAAGCCAGAAGGCACGCTTGTCATGTGTAGGTGGACAAATTTAATACCCTTGCATCGAAAGCAACGATAGAACTGGTAATTCGAAAGATCGAACGAGAAAGAGCACTTGGTCGATCGCATCGCGCCATCAACGGATGCAGCGAACCGGAGCTACCTTTATACATCTGTATCGGCTACGATAATACTTTTGGCGACCTTGAGGCTTTTTCTCCCTCAAGGATACGTAGATGCGGATGCCGACCCAAGAGATGTTTTCCGCGCTGACATCCGCGTATGCGCCCACGGGCCTTGATCAATTGGTTTTCACTGGTTCCACGCGTGATCGAGTCATTGCTTTTTCAGGAGAAAAACTGACCCAAGACGCCCTCCAAAGCCTTTGGACTTAAGTTTAAATTTTTAACGCCATGATTAACGTCGAACTGTTAACGTCCGGATGAATGACTGGCTAAAACGAAGGGGCAACGTATACATTTTTACGAGTTAGATTCGCGGATGGATTCACAATACCACTAGATGGACATTGTGGACTCTGAGTCTCTTGCTGAACAAGCGCCACTGAACGCCACGCAAGACAGTTGGAAAGTTTGAGCTAAGAGCATTTAATGGCAACGTTGACACGCTGCAATCGAATAAAATAAAAGTGACAGCGTCGATTAGAATATCAGGGATTGCTTTTACAACGAGGAGAGCTGAAGTCGAATAAGCGAGCTGAAAGCGAATAAGCGTAAAAGAAGGCAAACGGGCACGAAGAAGAAGCAGCAATTCGATAGTAGCTTATCGCTGTTGCCACTTCCCATAGTGAACGAGCTCTTCCACGTTCCGTTGGCTCGTTCTCGTTGGCGATATCAGCAATAAGACTTCCTACTCGAGGTACACACAAGGTACACACGAGGTACACACGAGGTACACACGAGGTACACACGAGGTTTTCTTTCATCCTTTTTCTTCTTTTTTGACATCGAGGGCACATAATTAAGCACATCGCTCGACGCCGTCTATCGGAATGTAACGCGATAGCGCACAAAACCGCTACCTACATGCGCGCGCTTAACGGCTATCGCGCTATATACGCTGCATTCGCGCGATGCGCGCAACTATGTGCGTCTCGTTGCGATTTTTTGTACCTTCACTGATTCTCATTACTTCGCTCGAGCGACGACTGTTCTTTTTTCATTTTCCTGCTCAAGAGTTTGCGATCAAAGTCAAAGCTGCTTTTAATCGACGCTCGCGATTATCTCCAGAACTGTTGCTCTTATTCTACAGATGTACTGCTGCACACTGGGATGATCGAGCGTTTTCTAAGCCTCTAAGGAATATAAATTATTGCTCGAGTATAATGGCGTAAGATCTAATATTTGAAGTTTCGATTTTAATTAGCTAGCCATCAGTTCTCATTTTCATATATGCGAGTATCGCTCGCAGATAAGGTAGGAAAGAAAAGGATGTGAAAGCTAATCGGGTGTATTAGCGAGCAAGTCGTTAAGTCGGTTTGTTTTTGCGCGTTATTTTCAGTCGAAGCTACCAGTTTGGAAATGAAAGAACTTTTTACTTTTGAAATATATTGCTTAAAAGTTAAAAAAGGCTTTTGCGCGTTGTCCAATGAAATTAAATGAAATTTATGAAATAGCCTTTGAATGTTGTTTAATTTAAGTTTCAATGCTAATTAAAAGTGTCATCTTTCTTAACTATCATCCTCGTGGCATAAATATCGATAAAAGCGATGTTCTATGCGAATGTCAAGGTTAATTTAATAGGTACTTTGGTTTCGTGATACGATTTTTTACCTAAAAGAATGCAATGTAACTTGCTTTGAGTTTCCGTACATAAGTTTTCATCGAAGAAGAAAAATACTTTAATTCTATTTTTCTCAGCGGCTATTGAAATTTTACTCAAATTAATTTCAAGTTATCGATTATCGACAACGTCACAACTCTTGCTATGACGACTCTTTTATACTATTTACCGATGTACCGATAACATTACTACAATATTGACAATCGTTGCAAGTTTTAATTTTATTGCTAGATATAGATGTATAAAATCCTTATAAAAAGTAGTTTGCACGCACGCACGCACGCACGCACGCACGCACGCCTAGGATAAAAAGGTCCGATGGATTCAAGTACGGATCTACATTGAATCGCTTGAGCAACGTATTCCTCGTGAAAAATGTGACATTAGAATTGTTTTGCAGCAGCTTATAAGCGTTTTTATCACCGATAGCGGTTCAGTTTTAATCAAAACTTTTTAAACATCAGGCAACGATAAAAAGTACTCGTGGGAATAAACACATCCCGGATCATTCCCAAGTAATTCACGTAAATAAATGTTTCTCCTTCATAGGTGTTGATCTCGCACCAAAGCTACTTCGAGTATACATTATCATCGAGTTATAAAACGCTTGGACGGTAACACGTCATGCGCATTAAAAATAAGAAAAATTTTTTTTAAGGCTAAAAAACACGCGTTAAGAACCGTGATGTATGCAGCTCGCATTTTCTTCTCGCATCTTTCTTTGCGTAAATAATTAATCGACGCGCATCTCGTGCACTTGTTCGTTCTTTTTCCTCACTTGTGGAAAATTCCAAGAAGGGCAGGACACAGATCATTGCGTCGTCGCTTTGTCGTCGTCATCAACATCGTCATTCCCCTCTAAAAGCATCGTATGCAAAACACATATTACGCGCGGATAATCATCGGTAAAGCTTAACGTATTAATCCGCAAGGTTTTTTTTTTTTCTCCATTTTTCCACGCGGAGATGTATTAAGCACGCGACTAATTCAGGATATAGTAAATCGGGAACTTTATTGGCTAAAATGAAAGGTCTCGCGAACCGAGCTTTTGAACGTATGCTTAACGCGCACCATTCGATCCTTGAATTATATGCTATAACCCATAAAGCGTGTGATGCAACTCAGTCGCAGTACGTAAAATATATTCAAATTCCAGTGGAGATATGTAGCTGAATCATCTGCGGTATCTACTACGAGTGAAATACTCTGATTTTATAAGTAAGGCACCTACAGTTTTTCAGTAAGTCATCAGGACTCTCATGCGTGTTCCAATTTATACTTTCCGATTGTCTTCTCGATTATTTATCGTTGGCTATCTTCATTTTCGGAAGGAACAAAGGTTGATTCAAGCCTTTACGAAATCATTACTTAATTACGATACTTTATCAACTATTTGTATTCGAGTTATGCAACCTGCAAAAATACTCATTTGAGCTAACGATCATCTTTGACAACAAATTGTACTCGCCTTCGATAAATTTTGCACATTTTAGAATAACCGACACCTAGTTAATTTAGATAACTAATTTAGATTACGTAGACGCGACTCATGAAGAATATGGTTGCTCTAGTGAGATTCCAAAAGATTCCACGCTAATTCCACATTCCCAAGATTCTTACATCAGCAACTGAACTCACGCGTCTATTCTCGGTTTTAGAAACAGTCTTTTTTTGTAGACATTGAAAGTAATTATCTTATCGGTCGGGATGAAAGCGCGGAGTGACGTATGTTCTGCCGAGTACACTAGAAATTAAAAGAGATCCTTTCTTTCGGACTGCGGATCGCGCATATTTTGACTACGTGCACACGCTGAATCACATTGACTAGAAAATTGACGTGTTCATTGTTGGGGAGCGATGAATGAGCGATCGATACGCTGTCAGACACCACCTTATATTCACCTATACCCTGAAGATGCGCATGCAGTGCGTCACAATTCTCGGCCTGGAATAATACGAGTGCAAGACCCCCGGAGTCTGTTCCGATGAGAGTATTGAAAGTGCGCGAGGTAGGGTCGAAATATGTGTACGGCAAAAGGCAAAGTATACCTAGAGTTAGTGTAAGTATAGAGTGGATACAAGTCGAGAAAGGGACGTCAGACAGCACTCTTTTTGTACCTTGTGTTTATAATAGGAGAATACGTGCGCATGTTTTACGCCGAAAGAGGAGAGAGTAACTCTATATTATTATCCCTTTTCACACCTCCCCGGATGCGCGTGCGTTACTCAGTGTACGCGCGAGGAAAAACTCACTACAATAAACAAGAAGCTCTATTGTTTCTCCCCGTTGTTCTCTTTCTTTCTTTCTTTCGTTCGTTCTTTTGCTTTCTTTCTTTCGCTGTCATTATGAAGTGTGAAAAAAGAAGTGCGAGGTACCAAGGGGAGGTTGGCTATCTTTGATCGTCTCGATATGACAATTTTTTTAATATATTTTGGAAGGTATTTGACGATCATTCCTGGCCGTATGAAAGGCTTCAACTGTATTTCTTGAAGTATTCGAGTGGCATTCGAATGAAACCCATCGTTTGTAAATGATACGTAATATACTTACGGAAACGTTTACTAGTTTTGGAAACTATTATTTTTCAAACATACACTTATGGTCAATTGTACACAAGCTTCACCGTTTTAATGAATATTTCTGCAATGACTCGTAGCTTTAATAATTTCTTAACGATGAGAACGCATTAATAATAATATTAGTATAAAACCAGTCAATACTTTCGCTATGTGTCGTAAGGTAATTAAAGTTTACGAGAGGAAGAAGTTTTAAATTGGTAACAATAAAATTCTTATGAAGTACATCGTAAAACAGCATCAAAGTCCTATAACGATGTGGAAAGTCTCTTTTAAATCAATGCATTCGATCTATATTCCGTTTGTTTATTAACTTGTTTCACTACCTACTTTTATCGAAAAAACGGCGTTGACCATTGCAAGCCAATCGTGGAACGTGTCGCTCAATTAGGACGGGCACACGCGCGCGCACATATTTATTTATTACTTGATTTATTTATTTATTTATTTATTCATTCATTCATTCATTCGTTCATTCATTCATTCATTCATTCATTCGTCCCAAGGTAGACAAGTTTGAGTTCACTCTCTTCCTGTCGAATCACGATGCCCACCAACGTAAAAAAATCGTTAAAAACCAAAGATCAAAAGAGCGTATTCTCGCCTTCACTCGAGTCGTATAAGTGCACACTTCTATAAAATTTTGTCCGCTCGCAAGGGGCAAAAGCGCGAGGCGCGGAATAATTAGCCATACATCGAGTCTAATTAGCAAATTGATCCACAAACTCGTGCCGGCATCCTACGCGCCGATTCGGCCTGCGATCTCATCTCAGAGAAGGAGCCGAATGGAAAAGGACATTGGGAAGACGACGACGAGTCGCCTCTGTACTTGTCGCGCCTCTAATTACCGGACTGATTCGCGATGCGTTGGTTGTTGTCTCATCGTAGCCCAGGTCGAAACCCTTTTTCATCACTTCGCCTTTACTTTTACGTTTTCTCTCTTTCTCGTGTATTTTTCAAAGTGGTCCAAAGAAACTCGTTGAATCCCACAAAGAGATCGGCCGGTATTCCTTATGCGATACCTGTAGCGACTCTACTTTCGTTCGTCTCATGACCCATTTTATCATTTCAAGTATTTACTTCGTTCGATGTATTTCCCGGTCGCTTTTTTTCCACCGCTACTCCATTATATATGACATTTTAATTTTCATTCGCTTCGCTTTACGTAGATACGAGAGTGTACTTAATTCTTTTACCTTTGTCCTGTGCATCACGCTCGAATTGATTAGTTATTGATTAAGTCGCTAAATGAAAAGGAGAAGAAGCGAAACAGTCCGTCGAAACAGTCACTCACTTACCGAAGTAGCGAAATTTAAGAAAGTATTAGTACTTGAAGTATTTGAAGCTCCATTCGGTCGAGGACAAGCACGATCGAGTAAATCGGGTAAACGCACCGTCAGGTCCACCGTTGTGGACCAGATTAATACAGCGAGGTAGGAAAAAGTAACCGATTCAATGGATTCACGGTGTAACAAGGAGAAAAGGACAATAAGAGAGATAAATAGGAAAGGAGTAAATGGGGAAAGAATTATATTGTCCGTATATCGAGAGCCATTAATGGCACACCTGGATTTCAACGGAACCTTCGATCGCATTAAAAAATAAGATCCAAAAGAAATCATCGCCCGAAGTTGAAGGCAAAAAAAGAATTGCGTTCGAAAGAGAGTAGGAGAGATAAGAAAAGAAGCGAGAGAAAGAGAGAATCCGAAAACCTGCTCGCTCGCTCGCTCGCTCGCTCGCTTCGCTTTATTAAAGATTGAACGATTCCTCGGACGAACGCGACGCACCGATTCATTAAAGTAAGGCGTGCGACAAAACATTGCTCAGTTCTCAACCTTCTCCTTTTTTCATCGGTGCGTGGACGCGTCGGGAATCGCTCCGATCGAGATTGCGATTCGTTATAAATATATGATTCAATGAACCGGCTCATTAGCGGTGTATATCGAATGAGGAACGGGCGGACTTGGCGAGTCCGAGTCAGGACTCTGGAGGAAGCGAGAAAAGCCGAGCGTTGGGCGCAATTGTGAAGCTCGGTTACACGGGTATTTCTTCGCTGGTCTCGGATGCGTGAAACCGTGTGGTGCCTTGGAGGTGCTCATTTTTACCCTCGTCGACTGCATCATCGGCATATGAAAAATATACGGCTACGTATACCTTGACGTAAACGTAATCTCAATAACCCATGATGCTCAAGTTGTAAGCTCACCCGGACTCGTTTGCTTGGAATCTTGTGGCAACCGAAGGAGGCTTTCCTTTCGATAGAAGCCACGTTCAACGATTGAAGCTCTATCATCGTTATTCCGCTCTGGACTAATAGTCATTGCGTGATTTTTGTTTGGAACATTGATTCGAAGGAAAATTCGTATCCTGAAATTCGTATCCTAAAATTCGACCTCTACTCTAGTTCTAAAATTCGACAACTTTCTACGGAGAACAGCCTAATTGTAGATACTTTCCCAGGGAAGCAAGGTATTTGAATTGTCACCGAGGCAAATTGAAATACAGTTGATATTATTTGCTGGCGCGGGAACGCCTACAAAATTCGCACAGCAACAAATATCTAAAACACAGGCCCTTTTAGACTCCTACTTTGTTCACTTCCTTTGGATCGCTAAATCTTGCGTGGCTGCATACCCATGCGTACCGTACCCATGCGCACTCCCATATTTTTAAGTCATGAATATACGCGCATCTACTTAGAAAGGAGACGCTTATCGATAAGAGAACCTGGAAGCTCCGTTTATTCTTGGAGAAGTAAGCCGCGCGAGCATTGCGCCTTTCGAGCGATGTGTCTGTCAGTGAAGGGAGCGATAAGGGATAATAAAAGTGCCTCGAGTTTCGAATGGAATCGTCTTGTAGGGACTGCTAGACAACGTCTTTATTTTCCTGTGTCCAATTTCAAGAGCGTAAATACGAGTGCCTTGTTGGTGGTGCCTTCGCATTCGAGGTGATGTCGAGCCGATAGGAGGATGGAGGCGGACGATGCGAAGCGAGACTATTTTGTGGATTATGCGCTGACCAAGGCTACGTCGAAGAGACGAAGAAAGTGGAATTTTATCCTTAACTCTTTATTATATCTACGGTGTCGAGAAATAAGGAGAAATAAAAGAACGCGCGCATCCTCGGAGTGAGAAAGTGACGAAGAATTTTCATCAAAAGCCATTATGCGTCCGCGCTGGGGCATTAACGTTTTATGGGTGGCATTGTAATTTCTTTTTCTCGCACTCTCGTACGAGGAAATACTTGTATTAAAATTAAAGTACGAATGCATAACCAAGTATACTAATCGGAATTTTAAATTATTTAACGCGGCTCGGTTAGACGTCACGACGGCGAAGAGACAATGATCGACGGATCGATCGTGAAATATATTTAATCGTTGCGTTTTTGAATAATTTTTACAAAATCAGTTGAATGCTCGTGCTCTGCAAAATATTTATCAAGCCGCGGTATCTTTACGGATTATACGGGGCTTGAGCGTCGTCGACAAGGCTAACGACGCGCCAAACTTCAAATGAATCGTCATCGGGAGATGCGAGCAAATATTTTAATTATGAGAATAGTTTTTTCCTCGTATATTCGACGAACGTAGCCCGTTGAAGATAAACGAAATACACTTCTGAGTTCGTTAGATAGGATCTCTTAATGTTAATTATTAATTTTGAAAATACTAGCTTTCGGAATTAAACTTGTAAATGAGTCGAATAAGTGTCACTCGGGGTACAAACGCTTCCTTAATGGATATTCGAATAAAAATTTTATTCTCAGTTTACAAAACGTTGCCCAAATAGACTCGAGTCATCTAAAACGCTTATTTATACGGCCTTTAATTTTTTCAGAGTGGAATCTTACTCGAATAAGATTGGTTTTCAAAGGATTGTGAAAGAATCGTCACGAGTCTTATGCTTACGATATCGAAAGCAGGACGAAAACTTTATCGCGTTCGATACATTAAACTGGATACAAACGCGGTTTTGACGAAAGGCTAAATAAATGAACAAATAAATTAATCGAGACAGACGTTGCAAAGAGACAGTTTACAAATGTAATCGTGGTTGGCAAATGAAGTTGTTTCACGAAATACCAAAGAGCGAGTAAGAACGCCAAAGCCACCGATCTGTACGAGAAATTTCGAATAAAGCAATTCCTTGGTAATAAAAATCCTGCGGGCCTCCATCGCAGCCTCTGCGCGCAGCTCTAAAGATCTTATCCGCGCGCGCGCGCACGCACGCACGCACGCATCCCGAGGAGACCAGAGGAACCTTCTCCTCGGCGATTCGCGCGTTACGCGCAGAGACTCGCACCTAACGCTGTTCGTTGTACAAGCTCTCGGCCACGCGTATTACGCGCGTACAGCACGTGTACGTCAGCGCGCCCAGAAGAAAGAACGAACGAGCGAGTAGAGCCGGCTAACCGAGAAAATTGCAAATGGTATAGGCCACTAGGTGTACTAGTACTGGCTTCTCTCTCACCCTCTCACTCGCTCGCTTACTCCGGAACATGAATGAATGGAACCTGCTTCGCCACTCGCATACCCATTATAGGAGCTGCTTGCGGCGCGCCTCTGCAACTCGAGTCCATGCGAGACGAAGCGAGACGAAGCGAGACGAAGCGTGCGTACACGAGCCTTTGTATCGAAAGTTTATTCCATCCTCGTCTATCTCACCGCGGACTATCTCGTGTACCACTTGTTTGCGAACGAGAGAGAGAGAGAGAGAGAGAGAGAGAGAGAGAGAGAGACAATGCGTACCGATCCCTTTTACACGCCCCCGTACAGCACGAATGTCGTCGTGTGTGGGCGCCATCCGAGCCGCGGTTAGCGCACGAAGAGAGGGCGCACTGCCCTGGACACGCGCGAGTTTAGCACTTTTTTCGCGAGTCAACGATCCCTCGATTTACCTCAATCCCCTCGACAAGAGCAGTCGATCGTTCGCGCGAGATAATATACTCGCAACTAAGTCGCGGTCTCGAGTGGTTCTTATGATCCTGGAACCGGCCGGTGAGTCGATCGAGTGGTACGTACGTCAAACGATGCTTTTTAAGGTTGAAATAAAACTTCGAACTAAGACCGCGCGTCTCCGTTGCGCTCATTTTTGTACGTAGTCGTGTGTAGTCGCGAATCACCGTCACCGATCCATTTCGACGATTCCTGGTCACTCGTCATTTTACTCCCAACGGGTGAAAACCTTACAATTTCCTTCGATCGATCTCGCGTACATTCACAAATCTCAGCTGTACGTTAAAGGACACGTTGTGTGGGTTATTTCGTGCTACTTCATGCTTACCGCAAAAGCACGATTACAAGAATAAGAATAAGCAATTGGTATAATATTGCAGTTTTAACGCGTTCCAATAACGTTGAAAAGTTCCCAATTATTCGTCGCGCAGCTGCCGTTTATTATAAGCGCTATCGCAAAGAAAGAGTAAGTGTCGGGTTTTAACTTCATTTCTAAATACTACTTTCTCGTATCGAAGGACCAATTGTACTCCTCGCTTATTTCTCCTTCAGGTCGCAAACTATGGTCTTCGTTCGTATTACAAGGTCCCGATGTATCGACAATTTAACGGAATCGCGTCTACATTCGTAGGCTGCAAAAACAGGAGAACAAGCAATTGCAGACGTTCTACTTGGAACGTATCGGTTTTTCCTAAAGAGAAGCTCGAAGAACGTGAATAATTCTCATAACTTTCTACGCGAGTTGCGCCTATTCTCCGATTAATCACTAACGCTGGACGGTAATTCGGGCTCGTTGATAAAGCACACGAGCAATATATAATCAAACGGCTCGTTCGAATTAACTTTTTTCCGTGCCCCTTCCCCGCTTCCCCATTAGCGAGTGATCGTTCGTTCGGCCAACCGTGAACGCGGTGAACCGACCTGATAGAGCCGTACCTAGAAGAGAGGCTCGATTGCAAAGTTGCCATAAGAAGTTACGATATCGCTCTAAATTCCCTGCCCGCGATGAAGCTCGAGCCCTTCTCTTACTTCAATTGCATCAGTGGCCTCGGTCTGTGGCAAATACTTTTTTCGAAATTAATTGTGCTTGGTAAATACTGTAAACAAAGTATCATGGCGTAGTCGTTCAGTGACAAATCGTTCTTTTGTAGTTCGGTAATGCGATGCTTTGGGCGAAATGCTTGATGCAATGCTTGACGCGCTTCATAACCGAAATACGATAAACGATGAAAAAATAATTTTCACTAGAAATTTTCTAGGGATCGAAATTCCTTTCAACAAATTTGACGTAACGAATAGAGGTGCCATTACGAATGGACGTTACGGGCACCTCGAACTTATTTCAAGATGGTGCTGAAGGATGAAAAGCCAGCTATTAAGCTTGTATTATTCGTGTGGCGAATGACTTTGCGGATGTAGTTGATTGCGCGTGCATCGATCTGCAAAAAGTAAAACGCGATAGTCGAGAGGGGAATTAGCCCAATCCATTACCAATGTCAAATGAAAAATAGTAAGACAATTAAATGGTAAAGTAACGATCGTGCGTAAGTGTATGTCAAGGTTGACACCGCTTGAACTTTCTTTAAAACCCTGATCGAGGCTTCAACTGAGTTTGTACTCTTGTCGGATACCGAGTACATGGTTCACTTTATCGAAAGCAGCTAGATCGTATTATTTTTCTTTCGATTGTTTTCTTATTAGGAAAGGTTAATGCGCGCGCGCGCGCGCGTGTATTTTCTTTAATTTCTCCGTGCGAGCTTAACCGGTACCTCGAGACTTGCTTTATTCAAGCTCCTAATAAATTGAATAATTTTCGAGGTTATTATTATTCGCGCAAGTACCGAGTCTCCAAATTGAGACGCCTCGATTCTATTCGCGTCTATCGATCTCTTCTGTTTTTATCATCGCCATACCATTTCTCGTCGGAGTTACGAGCTTTATCCTTCTCCGCTGCTTTTCTGCCCTTTTGCTTTTCCATTTTTTCCCCCAAAGGGAGACATCCGCTTCTGCTACAGACTCAGCCGAATGCGCGCTTTTATAACGGGCCATCTCTACGATTTATCGTGTCGCTTTAACGTCCTCTCGCTCACGTTTTTCACCCTTTTTCCTCTCGCAGCTTCTATCCTCGTTAATTTAATTCACGTGTCACCGACCACGACTACGCTCTTACTTCTATACCAGTTCACTTCCGTTGTTTCTGCGCGTTGTTTCGAATCTGCCAGAACGTGTTTTCATTTATCGATTGATTCGTTATCTTTCTAATTGCTTTCCACTCGAATTATCGCCGCTCGAGTAACGCTTGACGCCGCGGTTCTCTTGCGTTTTATGCCACTGATCGATAAGACGATCCCCTAGCTTTTCTATGCAAGATTTTTCTAATTTTAATCGTTGTTTGCACACGCGCTCTTTACGACTTTGCGAGGGGTTAGCAATTGTAAGCTATTTTCGCCACTTTTGCCACCTGACAAACTTTGCACCTTAGAGCTTCGCGAATTATTGTGCATGGAATAACGAGCTTCGATTATTCCGCATTATTTCAACTATAACGTCCGATTCCTCGATTTGTCCAATGTGCCCAATTTGTCCAATTTGTCCAATTTGTCCAATTTGTCCAATTTGTCCAATTTGTCCAATTTTCTCGGCAGGGGAGTAGCGCAAGTATTTTATAAAAGCACATTTCGCGTATCGGGAGAATTCCCGTACGTACAGCAAGAAATAACAGGAGTAGTGAGGCATTGAGCAAAGGTAGTTACAGCTTTAAATATTTCACAAATTATCGAGGCAGACGAGCTGATGTTTGAAAAACGATTTCAGAAGGTATAAAGTGTTCGACTGCAAGGGAAACCATTTTTCAGAGTCCACTCGAAGCGCCCGATCATCGAGGAGCGCAGCCCACGACGAAATAAATCACCATCCCCACCTACGACTGCGTGCATTTAACATATTGGCGGCGTGCAAGTCAGCCACGCGAGCTGACTTTCCTTGGTCCCCGAGGCGCGATTATCAGCGGACCGGTTGCTCGCCGACGAAGACGAGCGCGCGGGTTCGATTCGGCGAATTAGCTCCGACGGTGTTTTCCTGACGTACGTACTACGTACGTCGCGCTCGTTTTTCGCGATTCTAGGTGCTAGCGAACGGGGCCTGAAACGATATTTCCTCGCGATATACGAGTACGCGAGAGCTTTCGTTACGCTTCGAATGCTGCTGCTGCTGCTGCTGCTGCTGCTGACTTTCTGCCGCAGCCCCGTACCCCGACCCCCGTCTCCCTTTGACGCTCCTTAGTTGTGGCACTCTGCGTGCGCGCAACGTCTACGTGTTTCTCTTTTGCTCGATTGCTCGTAATGCGTCTGCGATCGGTTGCGAGAATTATCAACGCGGAGAGAATGGCCGCGCGCGCCCACTGGCCCTGGATATTTATACTCGTCAATCCGACGAGCTATCGGTATATTGTTGCAGTGGCTAAAATTTACGTTGCTGCTGCTGCTGCTGCTGCTGCTGCTGCTAATCGAATGAAATGACGGGGAACCGAGGTCTGCGGATTATTAGTACAAGCCAGCGAAGCTAGGCGTTATGCTTCTCTACGCATTGCGACATATCGTTTAATTATGTTTCGCGTAATTTTCATCGATCCGTGCTCAGTGCATCGTAAAAAGTTTATGACAAAGCGTCGCTAAACTGCTCGTAAATTTTCCGGTAAAAAAGGAAAAAGATGTAGATTTAATGTAACCTCCGTAAGAAATAATTTTCCATCTGTTTTCGAAGCTGAATTCTCGTTGTTAAACGGGCGTTGCTTTCTCTAGCTTCTCTCTTTCTCCGTCTGTCTGGGTATCTGGCTTGGTGTGCGAATGATCATAAGGCGATACGGTCGTATTGAAAGAGTGCCTAACGTGTCTGATCGGCGGACAAACGCACGTGCCTTTCCCTTCTAATAACAGCAATTGCAGGCAGGCGAACGCGGTTGACAACTTCGCGACATCCGATCATTATCGATTGGGCTCATCTTCAAATTGCGTACCTGTAGATTCCATGGTAAAACCGAAGATAAATTTGTCAATGAGAGAGATCGAAACTTTGTGGACTTCGATAGAGTTTCGCTAAAATTCAAGATTAATTGTATTTGCTCGTTTTTATTGGGTAGGGACGTGTGCGCGTTGCGCGACGTATCGGCAACTGGAGCCTTGAGTTCCTTGAGTTTCTTGAGTTTCCGCATTCAAAGGTCGAAGTGAACGCTTCGGTTAACGCTTACACGGTTAAAAGCACCACTGCGCTGAATTGCATTTGAATTCAATGAAATGAAACTTTTACGGATCCCCAGCTTAATGAAATAGTTCTGAAATTAACGCGGTGAATTGAACAACTATAAACACGACAGATAATTTTCTCTGACGAGTTGAAAAGAATATTTCAACGGATAATTTTCTTTGAATATTTTTCTTCGCTCGCGTCATTCCCGTCATTCCCGTCATTCCCGTCCTTCCATAGGTTCAGTCGCGATAATAATTACATCCTTAATCGTAGAAGCATTGAATCGCGCGTTACATAAAATCATCGCGAATAATTTAAATATCAATGCCTACCCCAACTTGTTCTCGTACGACAATTTCCAACACGCAAAGGGTGGGAATGCGATACCGAACCAAAAATTACTTATTTAAGGTACACAATGGCTAACAAAAGCTAGAGGTGTGAGCTGAAAAATCATAGCCCAACGATTTTTCAGCTGAAAATTAAACGCATACCGTCAATTAAAAACTTCCTACTAGTTCGAGGTCATCGACGGAAGACGTTGGTGGTCCTTTGGCGTACGAGGCCAAAGTGCAATATCCTGCTCAACAATCGCTGCCAAAACAGCACGGTCCTATTGATGCAGTAACCTTATCTTCTAATTAGGGGAGTTCTTGTTCCTCTTTGGCGCATAGAGAGACAAGCGCAACGACAATGCACCGCAGGAGCGCCTTTTATGACCTTACCCTTGTGATCGGCTGCATTGTACTGCTGCGCAAAATAGTTCATTGTGGGTACGCAGCACGCACGGAGAGGAACTGCGAACGAAAAGGCGTCATTAGCAGAACGAGACGTGCGGCAATTTTGCACTACCGTTGCTACTTCTGTGGAGAATTCAAACTAATTTGCGCGCGTTAGCTCTCGGTATGTATTGCGAGCGGTACTCTTGCGATGGAAGATTTTTGAGGGAGATGGAGCGAACTTATCAACATTTTTTAACTTATCAACGCCTGGCCGATTAAATTCTCATTAAGTTGTGAAACTTATTTTTCAGGGTGTATAATGTAGGTACAATCAACTGCGTTGGCGACAAGAAACACCGAAAGCCTCTTGAATTTTTAAGGTGCGTACGCACTTTTACGCGTTGACATTTGGCTCGATTAAAGCGACTAAAATCAGAAGAATTTAACTACTTTGGTATACACGATTCACGAATGGACAATAAAGCTTAATTTTAATATTTATTGCTCGGGTAATTCTTATTGTTTATTTGGGTGGTTGCGTTATTCGTCACATTCTCGGGGTGTCTGTCGATGTCATTCTGTACCGTCAGTTACGGCAAAGTACCACATTGGTTTGGAGATTTGCCAATTGTTGGCAGTCCGAAACTAACGCGAATATCGGTCTTTCATTAAAACAGTGGATTGGATTTTTAAACGTAAATGTCGAGCTTTATCGGAGCTGGTGCACTACTTTGGCAGTGTGCACGCAGAGGTTGGAGTCGAACGTATTGTCAAATCTATCTTTTCGTGATATACGTGGCATGATATTGACAAATAACCGAAATTACAAGGGAAAATTAAATTACCGTTTTCTTTTATTAGCAGTCATTCCTAGAATCTAAAATCCATTAGTTTTTTAAGCGAGGACTACCTTATAAAGAGAGTTAAGACTCGCATCAACGGACAGACGTAAACAAACGACGATTATTGGACAAATATTAACTGCGTTCTTAACTATAACTTTAACCGTGAAAAGGTATTCGAAATTTCTTTGAATTATTCTTTAAATTATTGCTCGAGTGATCTCCAGGTAGATCTTGCATAATTGTTAGTTTCAAGCTCGACTGGAAAAGGACTGATAAACCGTCTCCTTCGTTCGATGTCCGACCCCTATTGCGGAATATGCCATTTGTCCTTCCGAAAACATATTAATTTCGCGAATCTACGGAATATCGTCGGACTGGATATTAAGCAAAATCCTAAAGCAAAAGGACGCGTGCGTGAATTGCGAGCACCCGATATAATAACGGCGAGGGGAGGACAGTAAGGCGCGGGTCCTTTTTTTTACGTACGAGTGGGGCTTAGTTAGAAGAGGCGAGTGTCCATGGCTGAACATTCCCGGAACGCGCGGACTACCAGCGGTCACCCATCTAAGGGGTCATCCTTCCTGGCCTTTCTTCCCAGTCGATTCATCGCTTTCCCGTCTCTTTCTTGTTTGAACGTCAGTTCTCGCTTAGCATAAAGGGTAAGTAGCGAGTGCCCAATGTTCTTATAAAAGGGCCAAGTGTCCCATGGCCATAATTAGACCTGCATGCGCGCCTTCGGACCATGGGAAAAGTTTCTCCAAACCTCCACCTAAAGGCTCTTGGTATTCGTTGGGCAACGTTTCTTAACTTCCAAAGCTCGAAGCTCGTTATAATAAATCCAAGATGTACGCGTGGAAGTTGGTTTTTTTTTTTTTTTTTTTTTTTTTTTTTTTTTTTTTTTTTTTGATACGACAGACATTGTCGCCGTCAATTATCGGGCGATAGAATTTACGTTTCATTCCCTTCAATGTCAAAGGCAAATATCATTGGTCTTCTCATCAAGATGGACTATTTTTTGCCACAACGATTACTACGACATTGCTACAACACGCTAGAGCAAATATTAAAAAATGTCGAGCTTGTAAAACGCATCGATTACTTATCATTAAGGCGATTACTTATTTTAGGCTTTCGTCGTGGACCGTTACTCGAAAAGTCTACAGTACTACTCGAAGACTCGGAGAGAAACTTAACTTAAAGAAATTAATCGAGTGCGCATTAATAACGCACGCAGTATTGGCATAGTAAGCGAATCGTAAACTCTTGCCAAAATTTGTTATACCGACAATCACTAGCTCTCGTTAATACTTGTTAATACCATCCGAAATGTCCAAAGGTACGTGGGCTCGCGTGCGCCTAGGGACATTCGGAGGCGGTAAAAGTGTTTAAAGAGATTTGGAATGAAATCGTTGAAAATTTGAAAAACTTTCGAAACTTGTCACTGGGCACGAATATTTTACAAGGAAATCTTTATCCCAATAAAGGAGAGCCGCCGATTAGAAAATTCGACGATAATCTAGAGGCATCGCTGCTCGATACGTAGGCTTGCAGCACCGTCGCTATACATAAATAAAAAAGACGTCGAGCAAAAATAAACTTTTATTTCATCTTAAATACTTCAACACACATCCTACCTCAATCAGACTATCCTGCCAAACAAACCGTCCGTGTCCACTAGAATCTCCAGCCTCTTCCAGCTTTTTCTTTTTCGTCTTCCAACGAAGCAAACCACTCGAAAAATTCGTGAACACCTCATTCCTCCACTATTTCCTTCGAAATTCTTTTCTTTTACTATTTTTCTAGCTCAGCTCGACGGTTCGAATTGAGCTCTCGCGGGGAAGCAGAAGACGGGAGCAAAAAGGACAACATGTGGACGCAGAGTAGAGAGGGAACGAGCGGGCGAGTGAGAGAAAGAAAGAGGAGAGCGGGCGAGTGAGAGAAAGAAAGAGGAGAGCGGGCGAGTGAGAGAAAGAAAGAGGAGAGCGGCCGAGAGGAGAAGGGAGAGAGAGAGAGCGAGCGAGCAGGAGAGCGCAGGAGAGCGAGCGAGAGGGAAGGAGGAAAAACGACATGGGCAAGCGCCAAGTAACGATGGCGTCGCAATCGGCGTGCGATAAGCTTATAAATTTTCGTCCGCCACGGCAACGGAGATGGAAAGATCGCCGCTCCAGGCTCCACCTCTCGCAACGACCGCGAGAGCTGCCGACTCGACGAGGCTAGCCGCGCACCTTCATTAATATGATAATCGTAAAACCGATTCTCTTGTCTCCTCTCATCGTTCCTCCTCGTCTCCTCTACTCCCCCGGCATCCCGATAGAACTCGCGTCACTACTCGACGACAGTCCTCAACCCGATAAGACGATCCTCGGGTCCGGCAGGGGTCGTTTTACGCACCGGTCACCGGGACGTACACACACACAGGCACAGCATGGGCGAGCCAATGCAGGCGCGCAGGGCGCAATTCGGACCTTAGTCAGCAGGTGTCACGTGTTGGCGAATCGGCGAATCGGCGAATCGGCGAACCGGCGAACCGCCGACGAATGCGTCGACCGCGTTCGCGTCGAGAGCGCGCGCACAGCACGTGGGGACGAAGGACGAGAGGCTCTCGGGTATTAGCACGGCTCCTTCTTCCTCCGTGCGCGGTCTACAACTAGTAGCACTGGCAATTGACGAGGGACTTTTGGTGCTTCGCTATCGTCCGCCCGTTTTATTATCGCGACAGAGCGCGGAGTCGCGCGCACTACCTGTGCAGCCCCGCGTATCTACTCCTTCCTCTCTGCCGCGGTGTCGCTCCTTCTCCCTCGCTCGGCGCGCCGGTGCCACGGGGGCGGGAGAGCGCTCTCTCTCCCTCCCTCCCGTTCTCTCTCTCTCTCTCTCTCTCTCTCTCTCTCTCACCCTCTCTCACTCACTCTCTCTCCTCGTGGACGCGCGCCGCCGGCAAAGACAAAGCTTGCGGGGGAGTGTGCAAGCGCTCCCGTCCAAGAGGTTCGTGCGTGTTGCCGAGGAAGTACGTGCGCGCCCGAGCGACTCGCCGGTTCGGCGTCTTGTATTGGACTGTGCGGAGAACGTGTCGGGCGCCTTCCACTTTGAGAGGACTGCTCTTACATCTTGTCAGGTAAGTGTGAGCTTTAGCGGCAGCGAGCGAATACACAACGGAGACAGACAGAGAGACAGAGAGACAGAGAGACAGAGAGACAGAGTGAGCGAGCACACGTATGCATATGGGAGCGCTGGTTCAGAGAGAGAGAGAGAGAGAGAGAGAGAGAGAGAGAGAGAGAGAGAGTGGTAAAGAGGTGGCCCACGGTAGTAGTAGCGACAGCTAGGAAGGCCTCGCGCGAGAGCGAGAGAGGCCTATGCGCGTCCGCGCACCGGCCACGGGGACCCGCCCCTCGGCGACCCCACTCCCCGGTCTCGTAGTGTCTCTGCTCCTCGTCGCGCGTCCTCTCGGCTTGTTGCCACTGCCGAGGATTGATCTCGAGCTTGTCGCCCGGGCCTTTTCGGTTTCACTTATTTCGACATTACTCGCGATGACAGTAGGTGTTAACGAGCTTACCTCTCTCCCGATACTCGGGTACCCTTTTCCTCTTGTCTTGAGACCTCGACCGCGGTCGGATTTTTCGCTTAAAACGGTACCCGTCACTTGCTACCACCTACATTATCCCTCGTGCTAGAGCTAAAAGAGTTTTAGCTCCCTCGAAAATACCCTTTCCGCGACAATCGACGGAAGCTTCGATTCCTCCGAGCTCGAGCTTCTCCGAACGTTCACATGTCCACCGATCGGATCTTTGCGACGACCGTGACATTTTTGCAAATAAAACGTCAGTCACCGCATCTGGCATCTGGCATCTGGCCAACGTTCCGATACTTTTGAACAATCGTCCTAGGAATTTGGGCTGCTAATTACCGAAAAATTATTCGACGTTAGGAAAATTATTCTTGCGTTAGTCTATGAAAGCTCGAGCTGTTGCCGACAAGCAGAGCGCGCGTAACGTTAAGCCAAATGGCAATTCAATGGATACTGAAACTTCGTTTGAAAAATTTATCTCACCGCAATTCTGTATCGCATTCTGGTGGAGAAAGTATTTGTCCTTAAGAGACGGCGACCGAAAAATCCAGTGAAATACCGCAAAGAAATGTGCCGGCAGTGCCAGTTGGCTGGAAGAACAGTGAAGTTCGGTGGTGGATGTTCCGGTAGAGATGGGTTGGTGTAGATGGGACACGCATCTTTTGAAATACGCCTTTTCTATGCACGGTACGTTTAAGGAAGCTCTTTTACTCGTCTCTGTCGCGGATTACCTCGAAATAGCGACGACGCGATCGTACGTTGAATGGCTCAAAGCCGGATGAGCATTCGTTTGCAGCATATGCATTTTGCGCGCCGAGGTGACGCCGAGGTGAAATGCGGCGGAGATAACGTCTTTTACACGAAAACGCTCGAGGTAGACGAAAGTATTTGGATTTGAGCGAGATGCGCGACCCGATGAATAATCGCTGTCCAAGTGAGCAGCGCGAATCGAATAAATTATTACAGGATACAAAGTCGCGAGGAGAATTACGCGAAGTATTTGATAAGTATATCGATAATATTACGGATTTGAACGTTAGAACGTTGTACGATCGGGCTTTAGTCTTGCTTGCGCCATTTAGATTCGAGGAGGTTTGTCGAGGGTGGCGGAAAGACGCGTCTTTGTAAAAATGCGCTTTACTTGTGCGTCGTCGAGTGCGTCGTCACTGCGCGGTATAAAAAAGTGTGATATGAAATTGAATGTTTGTCGCTTGGTGACTTATTGAATCAAGTTAAGAAACTGCATTGAGTTGATTGTAATGAGGCATTAATTGATGCTTAAGAATAAATGAAAACTGATTTTTTAGGTTGAGCCTATATTATTGAGAAACGTTGCCGGCAAGCAGCAACCAATGAAAATATTTGAGAAATGTCGTTCATTTAGTTATAGAATTCGAAACTTGGAATTTTTCAAGCACCTGAAAAAGTCCTCACGTATATACGTCACATAAGCCGTCAACTAAATATATATTTTATGCAACAGGTTTCACAAAGTTTCGCCGAGACTCTCGTGCGCACACTTCGTGATTTCCTTCATTAAGCGCGAAGAAGAAAATTTATAAGCGTCTCGCCCGTCGTACTTACAGCGGCCAATGGCCAAGAAAGACGGAGACGATCAATTCCCGACGATCCAATTATTGATTTACGACCAATCACAGACGGATCGCGCGACTTTCGACGTTTTTTATCCAGGAACCTTCGGGCGCGGAATCGTTTCGAAACGCACGCTCTCTTTTTTCTATCTTCTTTCGAGCAGGAAAACTCGTCTCTCGTCTCTCGTCTCTCTCTCTCTCTCTCGTATCTCGCTCTCGCTCTCTCTCTCTCTCTCGCTCTCTCGCTTAGTTTCACCGCACACGCCCATAGGAAGAGTTGCAGTTGTCGCGCTCCGGAATACCTAACTGTCGCGACGATAAAAAAGCTCTTTTTCCTTGTGCGTATTTGCGGCGCGCGATTCTATGCATCGCCGCGGGTGCCCATAACAGTCGCTTGGAGACGCGTTTTCTAAGGCTCTACATTGGGAGAAAACATGGTAAGAATTCTCATTACCAGGGGAATAAATTACTCTTTATTAGAATTAAAAATGTATCCACATATTAATTTCAATACATGTATCATTTATATTTTCTATGTTTACAGCTGTAGACGTTTTTCATACGAATTAAAGAAAGAATAAAAGTCCGAATGGATTTGAGGGTAGGATTTTACGATCCGCAGAAGTACGTTCTATCATCGTATTATTGACTAATAAATTTTGCACATGAATTATTACGTATTTATTAAAAAAGAGTGGCGATATTTCTTAATACTGCCCTATGTATTAATTAGGAAAGATTTTTCCCCTACAATTTTCACCTTATGCAACATTATAAGAATTACTAATAATTTGATAATTTAATAAATACCGATTGTAATGTCAAAACCTGCGAATACGTACGTACATTCACATGACGTGACCATTTGGCTTTATAGTTTAAATTTTAACAAAGCCGTGAGTCTAATTTAACGAATTATATTAGACTGCGTTAATATATCTCCGTTACTGTAAGCAAATGGAAAGGATTTGCCTTTTTGCTCTCATCACGCGTACAATAACTTCCGAGTGCAACAACGAACGGACTCTGTCCGAAAGAATTGCTATAAAATTGTTAAAAGTGTACATTCTTCGTGCAACGTGTAATTCGTGTTTTATATGCATAGATCGATTTAGATAAGAGATTTCAAGTGAGAGTTTGCATTATTGGAGTTTCTATTTTACGACGTTGGAAAATATAATTGAGTCGATGTATGCGTTTCAGAAGTAAACTATATTACAAATGTTATATTACGAATCTGTGAGATGTACATAACGTTTATAAATTAATTTGAAATAAAATGACAAACTTGTATGGCACAATTTCTTTAAAAACATCTACTTCCGATGAAAAGGATTTGCTATTTCGTGCGTATCCCTCTTTTATATGGTTAAAATATTTGTTTCATCATAAATTTGAAATATAAAATTCATACGTGCTCTCTTGTCGCGTAAAATAAGTACGAATTATTAAAAAAACTCGAAGCTCGTATTTTCTAAAAGGAACCACTCAAATACTCTTTCATCCGTTCTTACTCTTTACTTAGAAACAAATTATAACAAAGTGAGAATTGTAAGTTTATCGAGTGTCACTCTTAAAACTTCTTCGTTATATTTGTCTCTCGTACATGACATTTCACATGTCCAAGTGCTTCTTAAATCTTGATACAACGTAACCTCTTCGGTAAACTTCCCACTTTACGTTGGATTTTGCGTTGGATTTTGTTCTTATTTTTTCGCAAATGTACATCGCGTTGAAAGAAAAATTATTATTGAAAAATAGGAATAACGAGCATAAAAAACAACGCAATGAAAAACTGGCAAACACAGATGTCCTCCTGTCTCTCGGATTTATCTACTCAGTTTCCTTCTTTTTTTAAATATCTACGCGAGGCTCGTAAAGAAACTCGCGAGTACAGTCTTACACGTAGCTGCTGCAGAGGGGAATATTGTCGTTAAGATCGCGTTAAACGACACGGCGGCGGTCGCTTGTGCTGCGTAAATAAAGGAGACGCATAATGTCGCGCTCAGTGTCGTCGTCGTCGACACAGTCAAGCAAATCAACAAGAGGGAAAGAGACGCATAGCTAAATGAGTACGAGAGAGAGAGAGAGAGAGAGAGAGAGAGACAGAGAGAGGCAGAGAGAGACAGACAGAGAGAGAGAGAGAGAGAGAGAGAGATCCCTGACGTATACGAGTACGGAGGATCATCCGAGCGACAGAAGCGAACGTTGAACAAGCTATACGTCTCTCTATGGCCGAAACGACTCTGTCTCGTTAAACGTCGCGTGCGACTGTGTTTCTACATATAACAAAGCTCGTTTCAGTTATTGCGTGTGTCGCGGTATACCAAATGAATAAGTGTACTGCTAAGTCTTGTGGTAAATTGATTATTCATTTTCTGCGGGTAAATCTTAGCGGCTCGAACTTTTTAAAACGACGCAGTGGACATTTCTCTATTTTATCATTTTTTATTTTAAAGAAGCAATTTTTACAATTGCAGCTATTACATAATATCAACTGCTTTATTAACTTTATTCGGATAATTGGATTTCGATAAACTGCCAGAGATATAAATTTAAACAAAATAATTTCAACAAATTGGAAACTTGGAGTAAAGGGACTTACCAATGATGCACGTGTTAGTTATTAATATCATTGAAAATGTTCAAAGCAAATAGATAAATAAAAAACGTATAACTACGCGTATTCTTATTTTCCATCGATAAATTGCATTCGATGCAAATAATACATCTATGGATCGCGATGTAAGACACGATTAACACTTATCGAATTATTAATTGTAAACAGTTTAATCATACGAACAAAGGGGAAAGAAGAAGAGCTAGAATATATCAGTCAGTTTCCTATGGGAATGTCATGAATAAAATGAATTAGTTCCGCCTCCCTCTCCCTCTCCCTCGCTCACTCGCTCACTCTCTCTCTCTCTCTCTCCTCTCTCTCTCTCTCTCTCTCTCTCTCATTATCTGTATTTCTCCCTCTTGCTTTCTCACTCTAAAGGTCGTATCTCTCCCTCATCGCGAAATCCCGTCGCGCCTTAACACCTATCAAAAAAACACACTTGTCAGTTCCACTGACACTCGAACACGTTCATACGAGACCGCAGGTAACGGTCTGACTGTTGCTCGTTCGCTCGCTCGCTCGTTCGCTCGTTCGCTAGCACATTCAAGAAAGAGCAACAAGAGAAGTTCATTGTCCACATTGTCAAGTCGTAAAAGGCGCGAATGCAGTCACGCGCTCGCGTCACTACACATATTCGATTCGCGTAGATTGTGGAGCTAACCGGCCCTACTATTAATACTATTACGGTAGCAAATGGACGAACGGGCGGACGGATGGATGTACCATGAATCGAACGAGCGAAAAATTTGTCCTTGTCCTAAGCCTCGAATTCTCGTTCTACTTTTTCCCTTACTTCAATTTCATCATTTTCACTACCAGAGCATTACTACTTGCATGCGTATATAATACCGCGAGATGTTTTATAATACCAATAGACTTGCTTGTATGGAAGCTCCACCTGCAATCCTGAACAACAACAACAATAATAATAATAATAATAATAATAATAATAATAATAATAATAATAATAATAATAATAATAATAATAATAATAATAATAATAATAATAAGTTTACAGAAAACCGCGCGAGACATATTGCGTATTTCGTAAACATTTTTAATGATACGTACTCGGCTTGCGCTCCTAAACGCGTCCCAAAACGACCGTCTAATAAATATTATAAATAAAAAGAATGCCTGAAGAAAATCACCTCGAAAGAATGGCTGTTATATCGTACGTAAATACGTAAACGGTGTCTTAAACTGCAGAGATTTAGTTAATAATAAAGCGGAACTTTTTTATTCCCTCGTCCGATCCATCCATTTGTATTGAAAAACCTCCGTCTGGATTAGCTCGCTAGCTGTCAGTTGAATAGAATCAAGTGCATAAAGATGCAACTCACAGAGTCAAGTACGCGCGTAGAGTCTTACCATAATAAGGAAGAAGCAAGAGTTACTTACTCTTGCACACAACATCGAGATCATCGTCATCCACCGATAAATCATCCCGCTGTCCTCTGCATATTACACATGTGCAGCGCAGGCTTACACGTTTGCATGTAGAAGATAGAATCAAAGAGGGAAAAAAAGAGATCCAAGAATTTTCATTTTCAACGTTTTATTTACTGCTTTTTCCTTTTCCTCTCCATTGCGTTCCCTCGTCCTGGGGAACGCTAGCGATGTTCGAGAGAGGAGATACGACACGGCAATTCATTTTCGCCCCGTCGTAACTCCGGTAATTAGCCTCGCCTCGCGCAAATTACAAATCGTACCTGCCCCACGCTCGCGAAAAGAATCCACGGGATTGTTCATTGATTAAAAATCAATGATAATCGCCGTGAGAGATAAATAATTGGCTGCGCCAAGGAGGAGAAAACTCCGCGGGCAAGCGTATCGGAAACGATTAAGCGGGAGATACGCGAAGCGCTAAGACGATCCAAGGCGTGGGACAAAGGCTTGATTGATCGACGACATTCCAAGAGTCGATCTTTTGGTATTATAATATGAATGATGCTTCTGTGTGTGCAGGGGATGCAACGATAGCGACATTGAGAGCAATACCAAAGTCGCTCTCGAGCGTATCATTAATCGAGGTGGCGTTTGTCGAATTTTTGGCAGCTATAGAATAGCGAGCTATTCCTTTTAAATACAGTTGTATTAAAAAGGACTCGATCTTAATACAAATAAACGAAAGTGAAGATACGCTTTGTCAACGTACATTTTACAGTGTCCCGCGTACGCGTATATTGGTACTCTAGTAGAATGACAAGAATAACTATAATCGATAATAATACAACACCTGATTTATTAGCAGCTTGTACAGCTTGTAACATTTCATTTATTGTCCGATTAATTTACCATGGTTTCGGCAAGCTCTAAACGGGCGTTTATCATCGCTTCTCTATGACTTTATGACTTTGAGTCGTTTCGTTCTATCGTTGGAGTTATTTTATTGGACATACGCGCACGGACTAAGCCGTGATAACCTAATTCCACTGTAACTTTTTGTACGTACGAAAATAAAATTCGTACGATATTGTTTTATATCGTGGGTTTTGACAACGGCTTGTATACATTTGGCATAAATAACGAAGAGCGAGAAAGAGAGCTTTTTAGCGCACCAGGTCCTGTCGCCTGGAAACGCAATACATTCGGATCATCCTAGGTTCTCTAGGTTTTCAACTCAAGACAAGAAGATTAAGAAACTTTAAATGACTGCATGCCATCGCTGGGAGACTGCGCAGGCACACGTCACCTCGCGCAACGGATTAAAATATCAGAAGCTCAGACTGCCATGCACATCGAGACTCGGCCGACATTACGTACCAAGAAAGAACGAAAAGAAGATGAGGCGTACGTGTATACGTGCGACACAAAAGCGAATGAGATCGAGAAACCGCAGATCGCCATAGAGTTGGACTCCCCAAAGAAATGCGTACTATGCCGCCAGTCCCTTCTTCTTTCTTTTTGCTTCGTACCTGCAGAAAAATGCACGCGCAGAAGGTTGACTTGATTTTGTCTTTAGCGCGATACCGCGTCGACGTAGTGCGTGTGTCCGAGGAGAGTCAATCGAGTGGCAGCTTTGATCCTTCATAGGCGTTGGCATAATAATGCGAGGCTGCATTAAAAACCGCTCATTGTGACTGGACATCGTGAGATGCAGAGCTGCTGAACGAGTAACGTTAGATCGAGCGGTCTAATTGATTGTACGTCAAGCTTGCATTTAAATGCAATTTTCCGTTCACGAAGCTACGCAGTTCCATGTGTCACGTTACGTACTCGTATGCACTCGTATCAGAAAAATGCCCTTCTCATCGTCCGTTGTCGTTTAAATATTCACTGCCCATCAGAAAATTGCACGCGAAGAGTCGGAGTGTAAAATAAATTTAGGAATTTGCAAGAATGAGATCGAACGATACACAGGTATCCAGTCGATGACTGGACTCGTAGCATAAACCGAAAAATTGCGTAAAATAAATCCTTAAATATTATCGCCTTGACGGTGACGGTGACGAAGCGCCAAGTGTATTTCTATTAACCACCGTCGTTCTTGAGAGCTTTAGCTCTTTTCCAGAATTTAGGTTAGCAGCTTCTGCATTATCGTAGGAGTTTTACAGTGCATCTACTTTATGACTGGATTTAAGTGACTCCTACCTACACCGGAATTTGGCTTGTCAATATTCGTAAAAAGAAAGAAGTAAACGTTGTAAGAAAGGCGAACGACGCGACTCAGGCTTAAGAATCAGAGAGCTGATACACCCTATGCATACACGCACATAAAGAACAAACCTCGTGTGTATATCTAACCGTTGGTCGAATATATAAAAGAGCGGGCGGATTAATAATAAATCGACGCAATATATCTGACCGCTTCTGATCAAAGGCGGCACTCCACTGAAATATAGTACACTCTCGAGCTTCTTCTCCTTCTTTCTCGTATACCTACGTAAGCACATGTGCACATACAGGATAGTAAATAAAAATATCTGGCCACGGCGATGGCAGCGGTGGCGGCGGTGGCGACCAAGTAGCCAAGAAAAAAGCGACGAAAAAGAGAGTCGATCGACGCGGTCATTACCATAATTTGTATATGAGTACCACCTGGAATACAGTGGCTGCTCAATACCCCATGGTCAATGTTCATCCCTCCCTTCTTCTTTTTCAAAGATATACACGAACCGGGCTGCTTTTGCGCGCGCATCCCATTATAGCGGTACACGTATATGCCCTCGCTCTTTTCTCTCGTTGTGAATAAATGAAGAAAAGGAGATCAAGGTAGAGAAGAGAGACATTTGAAGAGGGTCAACGCATGCGTCTCTCTCTCTCTCTCTCTCTCCCTCTCTCTCTCTCTCTCTCTCTCTCTCTCTCTCTCTCCCTGTGAGTTACTCGCACTCTTCTTTACGTGGTCTTTTCTTTCTTTTTAGTCTGCCCGTTTGCGTGCATGTCTCGTATAAGGAGGCGGTGACCCTCGTGTAAGAAATGCAACGATTATTTTTTTCGGCTTATTCCTCCTTAGGTGCTGAATTCATTTCAAATTGTCCTTAGACGTATGCTTAGATATTTGTTCTAAACGATGCTAATGTATTAATCATTGCATTACGAATCGACATTTTTTAATTTACCCGAATTAGTTTGAATTATTTTTCGATCGAACAATATTTCAATTCGCGATAACACTGTCGTTTACGTATGTAATAAACAATAATAATACAATGACAGCGATGATTAAATATCACCTAGTATTCAAATTTATACCAATCGAACGTGTTATCGTAAAATGTTAATTTAAATTTCTAATTTCGATGCCATCATCGCATTCGATTGAAATTGCGATTCAAAAATTTCCTCTACTTAAAACACCGAAATCAACAATGTAATCATTAATTTCATAAAACGTTGCGAATGGACGTCGCAGTTCAATTAAAGGCATTTTT
Organism: Wiebesia pumilae; assembly: GCA_018907045.1. Taxonomy (NCBI): domain Eukaryota; kingdom Metazoa; phylum Arthropoda; class Insecta; order Hymenoptera; family Agaonidae; genus Wiebesia; species Wiebesia pumilae. The sequence continues at coordinate 375,671 of JACCHZ010000055.1, forward strand.
TTGCTCTTATGAAATATAGAACTTTACCTTGCGCCTTAAAATACTTATCATCCATTTATTAACTATCTGCGACCATATTTCACTAACCGCACATTTCGACGTGAAAGTGCGCATAATTTAACATTAAAACATTTTATCTCTCTGTTAAGTCTCCGGACATTATTTACGCTCAGCGCTTCGCAGATGCGAAACTGACAAAAAGCTTAAAACGAAACAAGGAAAATTAAAGGACGATCTTAGAAAAGTCAATTTAAATTCAATACAAAATATTATTCTAGACGCAACCTAAGTATTTTCTTTGCATACTTTTATCCGAAAATTGATACGATTCGCTGCAACTGTTGGCTTATGAATTTAAACTAAATAATTAGTGACGCTGGCAACAAGTGAAGAAGCCAGCAAGAAACTTTCTTCGCAAAACTATTATTCTCAAAACATATTAAATCTCAGACTAACTTGGTTTAGGTAGCATCTAATGATAGTACGTCATTTTTAAAGAAGGGCGCACGTATTGTATAATCACTTCACCGTTACAAATGGCCATAATTAGGAAAGAATTCCCTGATGATAAATATTTTCGTTTCGCGTATCGTTTGAAGAAAACTGTTAAAGAACTCTTTTTAACAGCTTGGACTAATAAAAGTCGATAAAAGACCTTTAAAGCAACTTTCACGTTAAAATATTTTGAAATAAATAAACCTAGACGGAGAAATGTGTATCCTGTAACATATTATGGATCGTAAAACTGTTTCATATCCAAAATAAAACTAACCACGCGAAAGAAATATTAAAAGACAATATTTTCGAAATTCTTAAAAATTTTAAGTAAAAATTGCGTTTTATATCTCTCAATGAATAATGGTTTTCCGTGTAAAATTTCATCAGGTTTAAGAAGACGTATTTCCCGTACTTTTTCGCATTTAAATGCACTGATAGAAGTAACGATTGCTTCAGTGATAAAAGCTCGAGAGAAGTATGAGCGCCGTATCGTACCTTATAAAAATATCGTTTCTCAGCCCTCAAAACTATAGCCTTAAATATCAGACGTAAAATTTCTTTTTGTAAACTGTTGTAATTTTTACGAATTTAAATATTTTTTCACTTTTTACCCTCCGTCTTGACGTGGAATGCCACAATTATAAGTAAGAGCAAGGCTGGACCACGCCCTGTCTCCGAGTTGCGTCCTTCTCTCTCCTCGATCGCTAGGTACGTTCTCTTAATATACATTTCGCTTTCTCGTTCTTTTTACCTCTCTCTCGCTCTCTCGCTCTCTGATCTCCTCTCCTCTCCGCTCCTCTCCTACACAACTTTTCTCTGCTATTCTATCCACTCTCTTTCTCTTTCATTTTATCGTTCTCGCTTGGGTTTCTCCTACTCTTCGATAAGCCGCGCCTCTTTTCGTCTCTCCTGCCGTCCTTTCTTTCCCACTTTTCAAATCCTAGAGTCTTAATATTCAACACTTCTAACCTTATAAATATTTAATTTAATATCACTATAAAATATATTAAATTCATGTGATAAATTCAAGAAGTACCTATTTTGTAACGTATTCCTTTTTCTTGCTAATCTTATCGATATTCCACGCCTTTCTTGCGCTTTTTTCGCCAAAATCCAAGAGAAAATATGCTATGCTTGCTTAAATATATAATTTAGAAATAAAATAAGTAATTTCGTTAAAAAGTCCTCGTGCAACAAAGGCAGTAACGTGCGTTCTCTTTAATGAAACCCGCCTCGTGTCTTGTTTAGGAACGAAATTGTCTCGTTATTGCTTAAGGAAACATCGGGTTTAAAAATCTAATCGATTCATATTTAGCTCTCTTACGAACTGAAACTCCTTGTCGCATAATCGCTCTCCCCATCGTAGTAGATTATTCGCAAGTTTATTAAAAGCAACACTGCAGCGTCTCTGTCGTCGCTACATCGGCATCGGAGTACCGGGATTTTTTATGGGCTTATACGTCGAGGCACGTCGTGGCTGGAAAGTGAAAATTCCCGCGCTTCGATGGATATCTTTTTCCTTCTCGCGATAATTACTAATCGATCGATGCTAATGATACCTTTGTGCTATTTTACGTTCATGGTTTTTCCGTCTGGAGGTCGCTAGCAGTTGTTCTATTTTTTCGATCTTTGATCGTGGACGAATGGAATTATCAATCGTCCGTAAAATGTTGCTTTTCCTTGCGCGCCTGCAATATTTCTCAAGTACCAACAAATCTTGAAATGCTCATTACTTATTTTTCGCACATTTTTCATCTTGACTGAAAGAATTAAAGAGCGCAGATAGCGTTATTATTTTTACTTCGTAATCAAGATCAAGGCACGCGATGATTCGCATTAATGCGGCGACGATCGATAAACTAAATTTTGTAAAAAAAAAAAAAAAAAAAAAAAAAAAAAAAAAAAAAAAGAGTGCATTGCGATCCGAAGCATCATTTGCATCGCGCAAGCGTACCCGATGTAATAAATTATTTTTCTTTGTCGAGAGACAAATTTGCTTGCCTTTGCTATACTCTCCTCGACTATTCGAGGAGAGTAAAACTGAATTGTCTAGTCGCGGTCCACGAATTAAATATCACGTTGTAAGTTGTTTGGGAAAAATAAGAATTTAAATATTTAAATAAAATTTTGAGATAAAAGACAAAAACAAAAAATGAAAATTGCGAATCTCAAAAGATATTTTAACGCAACAGCTCTGTAATAAACAAGTAAGAACGCGGAAGGGTAAATAACTTTTATCGGAATGCTTGTACTACACCTTCAAGTTGTAAAATTAAATTTAATAAGAAATTTATTTCGAAAGTTGAACAAAAAGTAATACATTATTGACCTTTAATTAAATCAAGCCTCATGCCCGCGAAATTATCAAGTTTATCGACATTGCAATCCCCGTACTTAGCAAAATGACACTGCCCATAAGGAAATGATGTTGTTACTAAAAGAGACGGTGTGCACGGGCGGGTGGGTGGTGTGCGCGCGTGCGCGAACGAGAGAAGGAGCGAGACGTCCAGTTAAAGCATCTCGAACTAACGGTGAAGCTCCTCTCGAAGCCTTCGATATGACTTATTTTCACTCGAGCTGCTAAAGGAGAAGGTGGAAAGGATTCGGACAAAGTAGTCGGCGCGCGTACACAATGATAAATATCCGTCTTATCGTACGGTCGAGAAGGACGTAGCGATCCGTCCAGGCTGCGTCCCTCGTGGGCGCTCTCGTCTTCAAATGGAGTTGTCGTTGTTTTCGCAAAGGCAGGCGAAAATAAGAAATTTCTGTCCTCTCGGGGAGACGTTCCCGTCCACAGGAACAAAGAAAAGGATAAAATAAAGCGAGTGGAGGCTGTACCGGCGCACCGGTAAGTCGTAAGCAACGATCGAGATTAGCGGATTGCTACTCGAACGCGACGTCTTTACCGGGAGATGTAAATTTTACGATAACTAGCCTTTGATAAATAAATTTGCATCTTCATACCTGAATATATATATATATATATATATATGTATATATGTATATATATATATAAATATTAAAAGTAATAATTAAGAAATGTGTTCGTTTTGTAAAACTTTAAAGGGAAAAGTTTATTTGATACGCGTCTATCTATTTTTACAACTTCATAAAACCGAACGGGTATTAACCCGAGGGAAAATGTCTAGCGAGCTCCAAAGTTCAAAAAATAATACATTCTACATGTACGGTTTGTGGCGCAATAAAACTGTTTTTTTTCCCCGCACATGTATCTTTGATGGCTATTAGTAACTGTGCGTTGCATAACTTTGCAACTCGAAAAATGGTTATGTCCGTCTGGTCATTATAAACCAGTTTTTAATCATTTAAATGATTTCGTTTCTTTAAATAAACAAAGAGCAAACAAGAAAGCTCTAATCTATTGGTGCGACGAAATGTTATTCATTTTGTCTTTTAACGCGAATAAGCACGTCGTGGGCAAGAGAAGAAGAGTAAAGGCTAGATAAGGATGAAGCGAGCCCGACTAGACGAATATCAGCTCGAAGAGGTATCAGTGTGCGGGTGATAGCGATCGACGACTTTGTGCCTCTTTATCGGACTGGCAATTAAATAAATCACGTCTCTCCTCGGAACTGTAACAGCAAACGCCACTGGATAGTGCCCGATACATCTAAACGCGCATGTACTGGCCTCGGAAAGTTCGTTTTTACCAAAGTAGCGAGAGAGTGGTTAAACAAGTAAAGGTTCTCTTATTCCGCGCAAAATATTCGTCACCGAAACCGAGCAACACTTGGCGCTTCTTTCAACACGCGCGCACCCATACACACACGGACAACGTCCAACAATCGTTGAAACTAATTTGCAGATTCAATATGAGTACTTTCAACATTTTCGAACCAACACTTTCCCGATTTTAAACGACAATGATGTAGTAATCTAAATTGGATAGTTGCGTCGAAAGTCCACTTGGAGCAAATTATCTTAAAAACCAATTTCATAAATCTTTTCGGTTGTAATATTTTCAGAATGTTCGCCTGCAAACTCACGCACATTATCACTAATGAACATTATTATACTTGCTTTCATTGGGGATGATAGTTTGAAAAGAAAGAAAGCAAGAAAAGACAACAAAAGTAAAAGGCAGTTAAATATAAAAGTGATTTACAGGAACTTATCGAATAGGGAAGGATCTTTAGAAGATTTCTCTTAATCTTCAAAAAGTTTTTAAATTTACAATTTACTAAGCAAACGCTAAGGGAACAAAAAAATCCAGACGAATCGACCAACGGTGAGCGAAGTAAATTTATAATCGATAATTACTACAAACGAGCCAATCGGCACGTCGGATAATACAAATGATTAGCGCGCGCGCGCGAAGTAGCGAATGATTATTTGTCAAGAGTCTGCGAGCGGCGCAGCTCTGATAATTTATTGGTATTTTTCCGATGTACAGTGTCATTGTATAATGTAATAGAGCTCGCGGTTAAGATTACGTAGAGGAGCTCTTGCAGGATAACGAGGAAATTCAGAGTCACGGACAGTGATACTCTCGCGCTCTGACTATAATGAACAGCCCTGCGTCCAAGTGGAAAAGCTCGCAATCGATTCTCGTCGATTGTGCTCTAGTCGAGAGAAACGAGGTTCTCCTCGTTTACACATGCATAATGTCCATTCATTTTTGAGAGGAGCAACGGTTTACATTTCGATTTTCTGCCGATACGATGGATAAATCGTGTCGTCGGATAATTCTTGGGACAAGAGGAAGTCATCGCGTCGCTGTTTGTTCTAGCGCAGTCATTGCGCATTTAATCTAACGAAACCTCCTTCCTTCTCGCTTTCATAGGCAAAGAGAGCTAATGGAGAATAATTTTCCTTTCCTTGTTCTACCCGGGCTCGGTTACGCTGCCGGAGCTATCGCGCGGTGACTCCGAGACTGGAGTTAGAGCCCGATTCTGAGAATCCATTTGAATCTCTGCCGTTGCGCATCGTTTAATTACGTGTCACTGCCCGTACTAGACACAGACATCCGAGGCGTCAATCCATATAAAGTCAGAAGCTTTCACAGGCGCTTGAATTTTGATGCCTGTACTCTTACGCGACTGCCATTGAAGCGAAGCTTATCAAAGGAGAATACGTTCCGATTTTTTCATGCGCGAGAAAGACAATGAGATGCATTCGCGTTGTAGAGGTTAATATTTTACGCGTGTAAGTAATTATCGATGATAGGTGCGTTAAATTAATGCCTTGAGAAGCTTTTATCTGCTTTTATCTTATACGTATTACGTATCTGCCGTTTACTACGAATTGCATTTGACAGCGTTTCCAAATACTGTCCGAAGTAAGAATAATCCTTGATAAATAAATATACCTGCTTGTCTTTCGTCACTTTTACGAGTCATTCACAGTGTAAGAAAATACGTGCGTAAGCTCTTGATCGAAGCTCTCGCGATGTCACCGACCAAAGTCCTCGGAACCGAACCAGAGACCTAGGAATTGTAAATTTCCGAAATAAAAGAAAGATCGCTCACTCGTCGCCTTGAGCGAAGCGTAGGAAGAGAAAGGGTTGAGCGAAAAATCCAAAATACATTTTCCAAAATAACGTCATCGAGATTTCGCGATGTATCCGTAGTATAATAATAAAGTTGTAGCGTCGAATTAATTATGAGAGGCTCGACCGTCGAGAGCGTTAAGTGCAAGATAAGGAGAAAAGGGAAACGGAATGCTCGGGCAAGTTTTTGAATGCACGGATCGAAGACTTTCTCCACTTACCGGGGAGCAAGAGTAGCGCGAGAGAATTGGTTCTAGATACGCTCATGTGCGGCAGTCGAGTGTCCGGTGTCCGGTGTCCGGTGTCGATGTCGGTATCTCCTTTCTACCTGCCTCCTCGTTCATCGCGCCTACGGTAAGTAGAGGCATAAGTCTGCGGCTGTACTTGCCCTGTCTTTGCGATTAATTAAAAATGGAGATTTTAACAACTTTGGTACTTTTACAGAGCGGTGTTATTGCCAATGTTATTGTTAACGATTGTCACCGAATGCGAACTCCTCGTGGAGACTTAATTAGCTGCTGCTCTTGAATTCGTGCTACGACGTTTAATCCTCGTTATTGCCACTAGATGTTGGCCGTATCTGTAAGTGCGATCCAGGAACGGAAAATTCTCATCGACTCGGATTGTCCACTGAAAGCTCGACACGTTTGCGATCGAAAGGAAATTAAATAAGGAGAAGGAATGAAATTGGATTCGATCAGTGGGCTGATCCAGACACTCGTAATACTCCTTCCACTCGATCGTAAAAATATTTCGTTTGTACTGCTGTATTTACGGAAGAAAGAGCCCGAGGTCCAGAAGGAGGAAGAAACAGAGAAAGAGAAAGAATATGCTTGCCAGCGGCCATTAGAAAGAAATGGCGGTAAAACGGCAGACACACGCGCGGCGAGAGGCTGCACATCTATACGTCTGTCTCCGTTTACTTTGCTCGAAGCGACTCCGCACTCGGCACGACCCGCGGTAAGCAAAGCAAACGACCTTCCGTGGAATCTGGACAACCTGTCTGCACCGCCCGCCGCCACACAACCACTTTCTGACTTCTCTCTCTCTCTCTCTCTCTCTCTCTCTCTCTCTCTCTCTCTCTTCAGACGAGATCTCCTCTGCACTTGTTCTCCGACTCTCCTCTTCTACTCTAGCTGGCCCTCTCTCTCTCTCTCTCTCTCTCTCTCTCTCTCTCTCTCTCTCTCTCTCTCCATCTCTCGCTGCCGGTCGTTACATTTCCGAAGATTTCGCGCGGTAGCGACATCGAAGCTGCCGCCGCTGATGCCTCTTATTACATCAACCCTGTTCGCCAAGATCATATACCAGTCTCTCTCGTTCCTTCTTCCTCTCTTCCTCTCTGTTGCGTCGGCGAACGCGCGCGGAGGACAAGGACTAGTGTACCGTTACAATACTCGTCTCGGAGCTCTGTTTATCTCTTTCTTCCTCTTGTTTTATGTTTCGCTCTCTCTCTCTCTCTCTCTCTCTCTCTCTCTCCACACCGCCCGCACAGGAGCCCCCGGAGAAGTAGAACTGGAACCCAAAAAGTCGTCCAGATTGTCCGGAAGCGAGGCATTGAGAAGAAAAAGGAAGCGCTACGTATACATATACGCGCATGTGCGTGCATGTGCGTGGGTTAAGCTATATCCATACAGGCGCGTGCCTTCTGGGAGAGAAGTCCATCAGGTTTTGCCGTTTTGTTGGCATTGACGCGAGCGATGGGCTCTTTTGTTGTGTTTACATAGATTTTGTGTAGATGATGCACGGACGATTCGAACGTCAGGTGAGGATACGATGATTCGCACTTTTCATCATTTTTTCTTCGACTTTCTTCCTTTCCTTCGGTCGATGGTTGTGCTTCCCCTGGACTCCGCGGTTTTTGTCACTTATTTTCGTTAACGAGGCTTTTGTTTAGCCGTTTTTGTGAACAACCGCTAAGGCCTTTATTGCGATAACTACTTATTTTTTGCTCTTTACGTACTTGTCCCTTTTTCAAATTTTCATCCTGCCTTGTTCCACAGCACAAGGATGTTGACACTTTTTATTTATCAATTTGCTTACTTTCACACGATCATTACCGGCGACTCATTGCGAAAAGAAGCGGTTATCGAGCCCGAGGTATCGCTGTAGGTATCGGTTTATCAAATTAATTCGAAGATATTTATTCGAGTACGTATTTTCTAGGGGATAAAGTAGCATTTAAAGCGGCACTTAAAATTTCGGTAAACTTGATGCACGTAAGAGAACTGGCGTGATGTGGAATAAATTAATGTAAAATAAATAGATTTGTACTTGCGAGCAGAGAATGACAACTTGTACTGACTCTATTGCAAACAGATTACACTGACATCACCGTAATTTCAACTTGTTCCTCAAATATAGCGCGAGATCGAAATGTTCGTTGTCGATTAAGCTGCTTAATCAGAAAGCTTATCCAAGTGTCAGAAATCAATCTATTACGCAACGGAATGGGCGTATAGCGTCATCGTAAAATTACCGCTAAGCCATGCTAATTAATACTAATAAGTTTCACTCGTTGCAACATCGAATTTAATGGTAATCGGGTAATAATCACGCCGGGCATCTTGGCGTCTTATTGCGTCGGACCGATTAGATACGAAACAATTTTGTCGATGTATTGCGTGCAGGCACATTGTTACATGGGATTTCGAATTTAATTTCAAAAGTAACGATTTTGAAAGAATCGAAAAAAACGAAGTCTTGAACGAAAGGAAGGATAAAAAAGATAAATAATGGAAGAGTCTTATAAGCGTCGTAAAGCTCCGCGATTTTCGAGTCCTTGGCGATTCGCGAGCAAGATTTAAGACCGAAATCCCGTGGCCAATTACGGCGGGGCATCATTTCTATTTTAGGGTTTCAATGAATCATGTGCGCGTTAATCGGCTGAATGCTCGTTGATGTTTTTTTTTTTTCGAATGTCCACGTTGACTAACATTTATTGCCTCTCGGTTCTCAGACGACGATTCGTTCCTCGGATTCCACGTCTTTTCTCACTTCCCTCCAAATCTCTCTCTCACTCTCTCACTCTCACTCTCTCTCTCTCTCTCTCTCTCTCTCTCTCTCTCTCTGGAGCTCTTTTCCTCTGTCTCTACCTCGCTTTCTTTATCTAATTTCGGTTTTACGTTTCCCTTCTCGTTTCTTTCCACCAAATCGGACTTTTTACGACGCGAGTGAGAGGAGAAGAGGAAAGAACAAGATGAAATCGACTGGATGTATCTCATCCACAACGAAAGGTCGAATACGATGGAATTTCGTTCTTTTCAGGGACGCAAGTAGAGGTGGCGATAAAGATGCGATGTGACGCTCGAGACACTCTTCTGTAATGCGACCTAATGTGGGACGCGGCTCTTTTTTCTTTTCACTTGCTTCGGGTAGGCTTCGCTATCAAAACACTCCGAGTTCCAGAGATACTATATGTCTCTTAACGTAGTGCTGCCGATTTTTTTCTTCGTAATTTTTACTTTTCTTTGTTTGTCTCTGCGGATGTTTCGTGCGCGCGATTCTTTATGAGAAGAGAATGAATTTGCATAATTTAAAAACCTTCTTTTCCACTTTTTTTGCTTTTTTGCTTTTTTGCTTTTTTATTCTCATTTTGCGCAAACGTTACATATATCATAACATTTAGTATTGCGAAATGCGAGGAAAAGAAGAACGGGTGCTTACTAATTTATGTTAACGCTTCGTTCGATCTTGACACATGTCAATGTCACGTATAATAAAGCTGTATTTAAATTATTAAGAGACGAGATCAAACTTTGAGGTATCAGTGCTTGCACACTTTGACTAACTTCTGGGAAAAAATTAGATTATAATTACGTAACAAGAAACTTACCAACAATCCGCTTTTTATACCTTTAACATATAGTTTATTAGCATCGTTGCATTAGTGTATAATCTTTATAAGTGTATTAGCATTGGACTTGTTTAGAATTCACACAAGGATGATAGTTTGTCCTTTAACGTGACGTAACTCAAAGGTAAAGGGTGCAGGATACGATTGCCCCTGTACGATTATAAATTTATGCCAATGAAATAGTTGTTAATTATATTAAATCAGCGGGTTTCCTCTCACAAAATTGACGAGTACGTTATCATTTATAAAAGTTCCGCCATTTGGTTCAGCCATTTTCTAAAAAGCAGAGAATTCAATGAACTCAATGGTAGTACGTGAAACGTAAGAAAAATCATTAACTTTGCCAATTATGAATACGTGATTTCGAGAATATAGAGGAATATGAACAGACTGCTAGAAATGATAGGCAAACGGGGATTTATTTCCTGAAATTTCCGAGTGATAAGTTAGGCAATACGCCAAAGGATTACATACCATTTCAGTAGAGCATCGGAGGAGTAAACAAATAATGCTCCTTAATTTCACATAATTTGCCCAACCATGCGTACTCCTCCCTGTATTACCCTGCGACAGAGTCAAGACAGGTAAATTGTTCGGAAACATCGGGTAATTGCAACATTAAATTAGTTGTAGGCTGCGTGAGCCGCGTTAAAAGGTGTTATTACGCGTAAGCGACGTAAAATCACGTAAGCTTTTTAAATGGCTTCTCGCGCTGGGTCGCGATCACTCGTTTAAACAAGATCGATCGAATTGTGATTGGCCAGGAGGAGAAGTCGCGATAGTGGGGGGCAACAACGTTTGCGAGAATAATCATTAGCCGTAAGGCTCGCAGACGTGACACGCACTGTACGCAAGCGAGATCGTAATCGATGTGGTCGCGCACTCGATAAGCACGGCGACCAGCCTCGAAGTCGCCATTTTCTTTTTCTATCGCGTAGGCAGGCTTGTATGATCTCTTCAAGATATTTTCAACCTATTTTCAACCTATTTTCAACCTATTTTCAACACATTTCAACACATTTTCAACACATTTTCAACACATTTTCAACACATTTTCAACACATTTTCAACACATTTTCAACACATTTTCAACACATTTTCAACGTATTTTCAACACATTTTCCGCGAGCACAAATTTATAATCACCTACAAGCTCGCATTCATTTTTTGCCTTTCCCTTTGCAAGGGAACGGAATGTTTATCGGCCATTGAACTAAGAAGTCGTTACCGGAATAAGCTTTACTTTTCTATTGCACACGATCTTAAAATTATATAAACTTTACGAAAGCTCGCGTATTCCTGCGTCCTTTAATGGACGGCGCGAGTATTGCCGATATTATTGAAATAAAATCCTGCACCGAACTCGACGGATCAGGTATGAGGATGGAGGTGAGAGTCGCGACAAATTTCAAAAGAGTCGCGTATTGCAGCTTCTGGCAATTAGACGTTTGATCCTCCCGTAGTAAAGGAGCAGGCTGAAAGAGCGCAATAATAATTTGTATTGTATTCGGTGCAGTTCTTTAATGGCGCAAGCACGTTTGGCCTGCTTTTTCGCTCCTCTCAGGAGGAAAAGGAAAGGACGCTGATTCCTGTTCGAATCGAAGCATCGATTAAACTTTCTCGGACTTGAGACATTCAACATTACGATATACAAGTACGAAGCGCGTTTATCATTACGGGAAATTAGTCTTATTGCTATAAATTAGGCGCGCGCCAGATAACAACCTCGATTTTTATATTCAATCTTGGCTTATTTATTGATATTTACTTGAATAATTTGTTTATTTCGTTTGGGAATAATCGAGTTAAGTTTAATTTGACTTATGGACCCCGATTATCGTTTTAGTTTTTAGCGAATATTTAGCTCCCCAATAGATATTTTTCTACCAACAGCGTCTTCAGAGGTGCAATATATTGCAGTACATTCGGGGCGGGAATTTCGTGCCGACGGAGACGACGGGGAGAGTGGGATTTCTAATATCCCGATTTTTATTTTGCGATACAGTGGGAGACAGAACTTTGGTAGAGTTCCGCATTATTTCACGAGACGCATATTTAACTTGAAAAATGGCATTGTTACGGTGTGTGAATTAGTTTGCATTAATTGCGAAACCTACATTTTTCTGATATTTTACGACGGGATCGGCCGCAAATGTAAAAGTAAAAATAAATAGATAACGATGTCAAAAGTAACGGTCGATTGAAATATAATATTACAATGTTTTATCGAAAATTGGAAATTTCGATATTTTTACGTTTAATATAATTTCGTTTAAAATAGTTTGAAATTCTATTTTAAAACGACAATAACGTGATAGGCAGTACCAAAACGATGTATTTGATGCCCATATTAAATAACTCTTTTTCGTATAATTATCCCTGCATAATACTTTCGAAACTGTGCATATTCATTGATATACCATCGGCATTTATGGAAACCATAATGCCGGATTTCAATGTCTTGTTAAGAGGTATGGAACAATAATTCTTCGACTAACAATCTTGAAATACAGTATTTCAACATCCACTGAAAGTCACTGTAGAAAAATACATATTTAACTCTAGTATTCGCGATTACTTGATATACCGCACTGTTCAGGGTTCATTGGATTATCAAGGAGACAATTATTAATGTAAAAAATTAAAGCAAAATAATATTATATTATAAATCACAATAATAATAATGTTATCGATGAAAAGCGTTATTAGAAGCCGAAATGAATGAAGTGTATCTTGTAATTATAAAATGACTCTGATCCAAGCTCTTAAAAATGCACTCTTGATCGTGTTCTCGTGACATGTTAGGTTGATAATCCAATTACTGTCAATAGTCTGGCAAAGTGCCGGAAAAAGAAAAAGGAATGTAAAAAATGTAAGCGAATTCTACAATTAAATGCCAGTGTTGTCGAGATGCTATAAAAAAAAGGAGAATGAACATTCAATCATCGGACAGCGTCTACGCCAACAAAACATACAGAACGGAGTCTGATATGTGGTGCAGCTGAGTAACGTAAAATTATTCATTGTACGTAATTAATACGTACGACCTGTGGGGCTACAGATATATACGGAATAAAGGCACATTAATAACATACGTACACTACATTTTCACTATATATACACTTAAGTAATTTCATCATCAAATTTTACTAGCCGAGTTTAAATAACATCTTCGTGTTATTAATTCATGTAAAACGTTTACCATGAAATGTTATAGTTCCAAATAAAAGATAACCGAAGGATGTAACTATTGTGAGGTTCCATTAAAGAGTATATTGAAACGTTTTTTTTTTTTTTTATTAAAATAAATCTTCGCTGCAGAAATTAATAAGGCAATTCATTAAAATGCGAAATCTAAAGTACGTTTGAGAAATTCTTTGCTAGTCTAAAAGTATCGGACAATACTTCACGTAACGTATCATCTGTGTGTGTGTGTGTGTGTGTGTGTGTGTGTGCGTGCGCGCGCGCGCGCGCACACCTATGTATATATACGGACTGTGAAGTTATTCTAGGAGGCAAAGAAGACGAAGGCCAATCGGCTGCACCCCTGCCACTACCCCTTTTTTCATCATTCTGTTTCCCGTAATAATTGTTTTTTGAAGTTCTATAGGTGATCTCTTGTCCATTATTCATTCGCTATGAGCATTTAATTTTAGCGTACTATGCACATTCTTCGTTGAGGTAATACAAAAAAATAGTAATATTTCATAAAATATTAAATATTGCAATACTCGATGTGTATCGAATTTGGATGGAAAATATATGCTTTAAAAGTGATAAAAAACATAATCGTCATCAGAGAACGAGAAAGACAAAAAGGCACATGTGGGTATCTCTGCATTAGCAATATCGTCTTGTACTTCGCCCATGTATGCTACCTACGTGGACAACTTGGCATTTTCGATGGGATGTCCATTTATCGTGCCTTTCATTTACCGTCGCATCTGCAGTAGTAGTAGGTTGAGTTTACGTACATTGTAATGATGAATGACGATCACTCGAGTGGACCAAATTTCCTAACATCTGTAACGCATTGACGAGGGAAAGCTTTCGGGTAAGATAAATGTCAACGCTTAGAGTGAGAGAGAAATTTAGTTGACAATAACGTGGAAGACATTCTTGCGTTATGATTTAGTCATGATATTATCTGGTGAAGAAAAAATTTACCATAAATGAATAGCTTACTTGGAGTTGAAAGCCAAGCGAGTAAGGACAAACATGCGAAATAAGAAGGATACGCGAAACAAACATTGTGAAAATAAAAGAAAGATGTCAGATTATGCACGCACGATCATTGTAGGTAAATAATGATTATTATTCAGGGAAAAAATATGTATAATAAGCAATTTGTAAAGAGAAAAAATGCTTGGCCAGTGTTTGCGTTAAATTTACAAAAACACTGTGCCTTCACGTCGATTGACAATAAGTCCCTTTACATTTGATAAAGCTTTACTCATTGTCCAAGCAAAAAAGACATAGAGACCGATAGGGCAATGGGAAAACTTGGGTGGGGGGTGGGTGGGACAAACAGAGAGAGCGATAACGTGACACGAGCAATATTTATGCGGAAATGTCGTTACTTACTTCGAATCGGGCGTTCGCCACAACTTCGCATTCCTCTTATCTTGCATCTCGCGGCTGCATTGGCGGCGCTATTATCGTTTTGCAGGCGTATACGTACGTATATAATAATCCCTCGAGCGTGGCGCGGGAAAATTGAAAATTTTATTGCCTTTGTTTAGAGTCTTTTATATATACGTCTACGCATGTTTTTATCGTTTCTCTTCAGGCAAAAGCAGGCGCGCTTGTCCGCGCTAATAATAATCGCGCACAAGGCGATAATGGCTCTTGCGCTTTATTTTATCGGGCTTTACGCTTTCTCGCAATTACACGTGAGTGTAGATATTGTTGAATATGTAAAATGACGGTACTTTTTAATAAAACAATTACTCTTTACTTTAATTAAATGGGGTAATGGCGGTTTCTTTTTTTTAATTTGCACCAGATCGTTTTCAAATTTTTAATGCTGTTACCAAAGGCCAAAACTTGGAGGAGAAATAATTTTATATTTTCCTTTCACAGCGAAAAGGTTTGCGTACATTTACAAAATTGTTTTACAATAAGGAGGATGTTGTTTAGCAAATTCATAGAAAGACAACAACGTGAAGAATTTCCACGGACAATTTATTATATTTTGTAGTATTATGCGTACGTAGTGGTTTATAAATGAACAAAATAACAAGATTTTGCGATGATTTCAAATATCCGCATATGCACTGCAATGTCATTTCATGCTGAATCATTTATTACGAGCCACAACATTTTCAAAGTAAAATTTGTTCTTCTTAAGAAGAAGATTAAAAAGTCCTCAACACGGAGACAAAATAATTTAATCACTTTTATCTTCTCACTCTCTCTCTCTCTCTCTCTCTCTCTCTCTCTCTCTCTCATCTTTCGAGATCATTTTTATTTATCAATTCTATTAAATTATACGAGGATTATAATTAATTCAAAACTCCTACCAAATTTTTCACATATATGTGTACGAACACATACGCAGTAAATAAGTAAACATTGGGGAACGGCCTTTAATGGTTATATTACAGTTAAAAGATTTAGTTCCCGTTTTCCAATTGTCTTGCACGCGTGTAATTGAGCCGGATCATTTGCGATCGAGCGAGCTAAAGGTAATTCGAATTTTCGTTTATTCACGTGTGTTCTCATGTATACGATTTCGTTGCGGACAACCAAATAATATCAAAATATGTTTGCTTTACTGTGCAAGATAAGGTAAGAAGGATGCGTTAAAGAAATGTTTTTTTTTTCACGAGAATAATTCATTTACTCTTCGTTGGATTGATTATTTTCAAGGACACATTGGAGTTCAGCTTCGAACTAATGAGTCATAGCTTTGAAAGATAATATTTGGCCTAGATGAATTTGCTGATTTCATAGATTTATATTTGATGTAGATATATGTGCCTTTAGTTTGGGATATCAACGACTATTCGGTACAAATAAGTTATTGTTGCACGTTATTGAATAAAGTTTATTTATATTTAAAAGTAAATTATTATAAATTTTAAGCGAATGCTAATTTAAGTATAAAATTTCGATATCTCGATGTTCGAAAAAATGTATAGAAATCACTTTACAAGTATAATGACTCGGTATAACCGAATCGCGCGGTTGTGTACTTACAGTTCCGAAAAAATTGCTCGTTCTTTAACAAATATTTAAAAGAAAGTTTATATCGCGTTACCAAGATTATGGGAAAGCAAAGAAATTGGCATTTGCAATATTTTCTTGAGAAAGTATTGAAATGAATGAATTTTCAACTCGATAAAAGGTACAATTATTTATGGAATTGAAATTTAAAGGAAATTACTTTACAATAAAACAAAATAACAATTAATAGGCACAATTCAATTGTCTAAGGAAATGATTCCAAATTTTCCGAGAAATATTTCATTTTACAATGGTTTTTATAGTATTGCGCCTTACGAGAAAATAATATTTTTAGTTAAATAAAATGTCTTATACGAAACAAGCACCATCTGATTATTTCTCGCCTACAGTTCTTAGAGAAAAAGTGCGTTTTTTCACCTAATCAGATATACGAATTTTGTTTACCAAAGAATCAAAAATACGATACAAATATTCAGAAAATAAATAAATATTGTAAAGAGGTTTATTATTAACCCTGAGTAAGTACAGTAGCATAGAATTCCAACAGAACTAAAAAGAAAGAGGGAGATCCTGCAGTACCACATGCACACGGTATTTTTGAAGCCCTCAAGGTTGCAATACATTTAAGTTCACGCAGGCGCGCACACACAGGCATACATTTTTTACATACGTAAGCTTTCATATATTCTCGAGCCCGATTACTCGACGGATGAATTTTTATTTATCGCAAAAAGGGAAGGTGGCACGCTGAGTAGTTAATGGTTATTAGTTTGCAATATCCTATAGATATATATCGCCCTCGGTGTGTTTCTCTCCTTCTGAGGAAGGGTATGAAGGGAGAGAAGGAGAGAACGAACACATTTACAAAGGCCGAACATACGCTCCGTGCATAGCTGTGTAATAATAAATTCTATCGAGGCAACGTGACTTACTCTCGGAGCCGCCGGCACCAAAGATTCCTGCTCGAGCGCGAGTATTAATTGTTAATCGCGTTGCTCGCCGCCGCCTTGGACGCCCACCCCCTCTTTTTGCTCTTCTCTCACTCGCTCTATCTCTCTCTCTCTCTCTATCTCTATCTCTCTCTCTCTCTCTCTCTCTCTCTCTCTCTCTCTTAACCGCCATACTTTACCATTATTTCCTTTCTCATTGATGCACTAGCGAAATTACATTTACACGACAGTACCTTGTTGAAAAGATCCGATAAGGAGAGGAAATCTGCTAAAATATTATATTGTAAATTTTGGAGAAGGATGAGGTCGGCAGCAAGATTTTTTTTCAAATTTCACTATTGTCTACCTTTTGTCGTTTATTCAATGTTACCGAATCGAGTGGTTTCGCATTATTACTTCAAACTTCCCAAAGGAACATTTATTTCTCGAATCAGCACGAATCAGTTATTTTACCATTTATTACTTTATCATATTTTGCCAAGTCTGTTCACATTAATAAATTACATATTTATATAGATCATACATGTATAATTGTTTAATTTTATTAATCGACAGTGAAATTAAATACAAATGCAAAAGAAAATTATATTCGAATGTGTAAATTTTAACTAAAGACTATAAATATTACACGACCTCCTAACTAAATAACACGCGAGAAAATTAAATGAAGAAAATCAAATCTGTACTTTGAACTTAAAACAATTTTTCGTAAGTTATTAAAGTGTTGAATTACAACGAATTGGCCATTTAAAACTAATTAAAAAGTAATATGATTTAATTACTACATTACACCGAGCAATTATGTTTTTCTAAAAATACCTTAATCCAAACGGTAAGGAGAGTGAATTGACAGTTTCCAAACGACTCCTTTCTCTTGTTAGTAGTAAGCTTTATTAAAAATCTAATGAACGCTATTATGTTAATTATTATTTTGAGATAGTAGTTATTTGCCAAGAGTAAGATTACTGGTAACTGTTTATTTCCAGTTGTGTGTGTGTGTGTGTGTGCGCGCGCGTGTGTAAGCTGTTGGTTGGCAGTACTAAAAGAAGGAGGGAAGGTAAGTGATATTTACGCACTGCTATTGAAGAGGTAAATTTTTGGTAAGAGTGATTGTATCGTGAATACATTTCAAAGAAACCTGATACACCTAAGCGATTGAGATCGACTTCACTTTAGTGGAATCCAGTGGATCGGACTGATCCAGCCAATTGAAGTAATGCAAACGTTCTTATCGAAACATTAGCGGTAAACGCAGATTTCACTTACCCAGAGCGAAGAGAAGCAGCGGTAGTTGCCAGTGTCAGGTGAGACGTCGTTCCAGCTTGTCCCGGGTCGGCTGCCACTAATTCTGACAGCACGAGGACCGTGGTGGTCGTAGGAGCACCAGATCCAGTTACAGGAACCGCTGTGCCATTGGCCAGCGCTCGCGGAAGGTCCTGATCATGGTGGAAGTGCAGCTGAGAATAATGGAGTTGAAGTGTGGTAGCACCACCGGGTGTTGTCGCGCTCCTGGCCACGCAGTTGACCGGTATAAGGCCGGCAGTAGCACCACCGTTTCTCGTCGAGGGTGGCGATGGCGTAGGTGGCGAGGGTGGAGGTGGCGGGTACTCGACCACTTGCACCCGATCAGCCTCACTTTCGTAGATGATCTCCTTATCGTGGGTATACATGACTGTCTTCTGGCCATCGTTGTAGATTAGGTCTATCATCTTGTGCTCGCCCACGCCTTGCTCCGGTGTCACGCGATCGTCCTCAGGATCCGGTTGTTGTTGCTGCTGCTGCTGCTGCTGCTGCTGCTGCTGTTGCTGTTGCTGCTGGTCATCCGGATCCGGCTGGTGGTGGTGCTGATGGTGCTGATGGTTGTTATGTAGATGATGGTTGTATTTTGGGTGATGGTGATGGTGGTGATGATGGTGGTGATGGTGGTGATACTTTGGATGCAGGGCTACGTGCGCAGGTGTGTGATCGTGCAGATCAAGTACGCTTACGGGTTGCATAGTGGTTAGCAACACCTGTTCACTCGGATCCGACTGCGTGGGATTGCTCAGCGAGGAGGATGCTGGTGAGATGGGACCCTCCTGGACCTGCAACAAGATAGCAGCACGCGGGGATGTGCGTTACTTTTGCGTCACAATCTCCACACCGCGTAGATTGTAGTATTATGGTGAAAATAGTGGATGGTAAAAGTAGGATCAAAATTCCGTTGCGCGGAAAAGCAATGGGCAAATTAGCTGGTTATTTTACCCGCCGGGGATTATCAAGATTTCCGTGGTCAGTGCCTAAAATCCAAGATTTTTATTTTGATCCACGGATTAATTTAGATTATCGAAAGTCTCGTTCGCTTCCAATGACAGGATAAAAATATCAGGGATAATTGAATAAAATTTTCCGATACTCATTGTAACCATAATGATACTGCTGAGATTCATGGTAAAAGAAACATTTTCTCCTAGTCACTTTCAACCGTGGCTATACAATCAAGCATCTTCGAGAAACAGAGGATAAGGCTACTCGAATACGGCAACTTGGCGAGCCTTATAAAATGGTAAGAAAACGATGTGGCGAGTAGAAAAAGAAGAGCAGTCAGACCAACGCATCTCTGTTTATGCCTGTGTGTATGTTTGTGTAAGAGCCGAGCTAGTCTGTTTCCGTTGTCCGATTATACAATGGTCAGCCCTAAGTCTACCTTTGCGTATATCCTTCATCGTCATCTTCTGCTCTCACGGGCATCACACGGGGGATATCGACAAAAAACACGAACAAGCCGTCATTAGAACGCTTGAAAATGGCCTTTAGGGGAGCAAAAGAGCACGTTGGTCTCTCCTTTTTACATTTTTAATCTACTCTCTTGCTCTTTTTCGTTTTTGTTGAGTCACATATGTAGTTTCGCGCATGCGTACCTCGCGTTTTTCAAGTTCATTTTCCGTGCTCGTATACTTATAAAACTTATTGTTACGGACGCATTATTATTTAAACGCATTCGAGATCTTGGGGCAGTCGACGTGATTTTTCTTATGGTGCGCAAGTTATTCGACATTAAAGGAATACGGAGTAATTTGAAATTTATTTTCCTTATCGAGTTCTGCGCGTGCGAATGTACGAATTATGAGCCAATAATGTACCTGGTGGTGCAGCGTCATTTCAAATTTGCTCAATTTTTTCAAATACTTATGAAAATAGTTGCGATGTTTTCTTGAGAATTAGCATTTAATAGAAAAAAATTGCTAAAAGACTAAAAAATTACACTCTAGCGCAATATCAAGCGTACGCTTTCATAAAAGTTTTTATTCCTATGTCATTCTTAATGGAGGAAGTGAATAAACAATAAAAAATAATGATTTGACAAATTTGAGAAATCTCGAAAAATGTTTATAGGGTAAAAAGCGTAAGCGTGTAATTTCTATTGTGATTTCTAGAGCTGAGGTTTCTGCATCTGAAGTAAGTATCGATATTGATTAATTACGCTTATTATAAGGTAACGCGCTTACTAAGGTAACACATCATTGAATTACTATTTAGATTCTTTATATTATTACATCAATTATTGTGCGTGAATGAAATATCTTTTTTGTTATTTCAGAACGAAATGTACATCCTTCTCTACTATGCAATGATTTATAATGACTTAAATGAATCACATGTATGTTTAAAACTATTAAAATTTCACGCTGTAGTTTCATAAAAATGTTTCGTAACGTTATTAAACAACGTTATTTTTCTATCGTGATAAATTAATTCTTCAATCGGACAGGCTTACATGCATACGATCACATAACGAATGTAAATAAAGAACTATACAAGCACATACGTACGATAAAGGGAATTGAGTATTCTCTAAATAACCCGCAAACATTAAGCTTCGTCATCAACATGAAGCACGTCTTTGTATACGTTAAAATGTATGTTCGCGCGCATTTATATCTGTAAAAAAACAAAAAAACAAAAAAAAAACAAAAACAAAAACAAAACAAAAACAAAAAAAATGCGAACGAGGCGTTTTTTAAACAACGTAATGCGGTATTTTCAAATAGCGTTAGAAAAAGAATTTCCAGAAGAGTCGGTTATTAAAACGTCCACGCAAACTAAGAATTATGCATGTACAAGATCATGATAATTAATCGCTTATTCATAGATACGCGTACACATCATTTCGTGTACTTAAGCAATGAGTAACATTTTAAATAATAATTAATTTTTCGTTAAGATCGACGAGACAATTCGTTCATTTCATTAGGTTTGCAGATGCTTGGCAAACGTTTAATTGAGGTTACGTGGAATTAATCACGTTCTCTAAGGCTTTTCTATTATCGTGCATTATAATCATAACATTTGTAATACGTAACTTGCAGCTCGAGTCTCAGACACGCGAGTTTATGCAGAGCAATAACTACATTTATTTCATGAATTTTTTCAAAATAATTTGTCGGATACATAAATTTCATTCTGAATTTTAATCGACGATTAACTACGCCTTTGAAAGTCACAGTCTTTCTCAATTTCGCGTTTTAAGATTAATATTTAGAGAAACCTAACGTGGCCAACGGATAAGGAATAAGAAAATGATCGATGAATTGTAACTTAAGTCGATAATTTTTATACTTATCTAATATTATCCCGCGTGCGGATAATACACATAGGCGCGTAAGCGCCTACGTAAGTTGCGAGCTAAACTCTTAAGCGTATGCGCCTCTTCAGCTGCCCTTCGCATTCTCGATTATTTCAATTATTAATCACCGTCATACGTTTTTCATTCTCAGTTGCAATTAAAAGCTGCTCGGCTCTTTTGCCAAAGACGAAAAGAAAAAATGGAAAACGATGTGCGCGGTCATAAGGTCTGCTGACGTGACGTGACGGCGCGCACGTATACGTAAGAAAAGAAATCTAATGGATGTACGTTAGTGGAGTGGCAGGTCGAGAAATAGAGAGATCGAGACATTTAGAGGTGGCAGGTCGATCTGTTTAAGGGAAAATAGTCTATCGTATAATGGCACTTAATTGGCCTAACTATCGCGCGAACTTGCGAAAGCGTTTTATACATGTCCGAGTGCAGGAGTCGGTTCTTCGAACAACTTTCTTTTCGTTTCCGGACAAAAGTGCACACCTGTCAGTCTTTTGTAAGGATAATGACCAATCATAGTCGTAGGTTGAAGAGGTAGCTCTCGGTGAAAATAATCTCAAGTCATTGTATTCGAGTGGATTTATTTTCTG
The DNA here is from genome assembly GCA_018907045.1 of Wiebesia pumilae. Taxonomy (NCBI): domain Eukaryota; kingdom Metazoa; phylum Arthropoda; class Insecta; order Hymenoptera; family Agaonidae; genus Wiebesia; species Wiebesia pumilae. The sequence continues at coordinate 397,878 of JACCHZ010000055.1, forward strand.
CGAGGCGAAGCCGAAATAATAAATTAATCATAAATTATATTCTTCAGCGATTACTCTGCATGGATTCGTGTGCGTAACCCCTTAGTTCTCCGTTACATACAACGTTTTGTAGCGTTAGGCAACGATGAGTAGATGTTTTTCTATCGACGAATAAGTAAAAGAAAAGAAAGAAAAATCGGACGACTCTTAAGCGATGGCAGATTGACGTTGCACGTAACGTAACTACACAGTTAATGCACTACGATTCGTGTCTCGTAAGAGCTCGTATTTAGGTGAAAATTATACATTTATGATTATTAAATACGATTAGCAAAGTCCTACTTAATTCGTTAACCCTAAGGACATTCACGTACGTAACCCTCCTCGTCGGTATGAGTTATGTGGTATGTTATGTGGTATGTTATGTGGTATATACGAGGCGCACGAACGAGTGGACTTTTCTGGTAATTTACAGATAAATAAGCTTACTGCTCGTTATCGGAAGAACATTTGAAACAAATTTATTAATATACTTTGTAATTAGTAACGTAGTAAACAGTGAAATAAAGTCATTAACAATAGAACAGTTGCTCGATTGGTAATTCGTGATAAAACGCCAAAAGAATAAAGAATGAAAGTTTATTTGTAAATGTATTCGCATGAAAAATAGGAAGTACATTGAGAGATCGGCCAAGAAATGTCTCGGAGTCATTGCGTGATTATCGTACCTATAAAATTACCGAATTACATATGATTTTTGGATGAAAACTTGTCCGTTTAATTCTGACAATTACATGGTATTGAAAAAAACAAGGATGTAATGGATTCCAAGTAAATCGGAAGACCTGCATAAAAACTGCATGCTTCGAGAACCGATACTTTCAATGTTCGGAAAATCGATCGGTAAAGCATCGAAATGACATACGAGTATCCTGATAACTTTAATCACATATTCGCAGCAGATCTAAGCGAGAAGAACAAAATGCGCTTGTCGATGTGAAATAATAATGTTGTTTGGCCTAATTCGGCCTGATTCGGCAATCGTACGGCTGAAGATTCTCAAGAATAATAGCACAGAATTCCAGACTAGCGAACGATGTGAAAAAAAAATTAAAAAGATAGACAGATCGCGTGGGTGTGCGATGATTTTCCGCGAATAAAAGCTGCGTCTGCATGATATCTGCGAATCGTCATCCGTTGGCCGTGGCAAACTTCCAAAGAGAGATGACCCGCTCACGTTTTATAAATAAGCGTTGGCCCGCACTGGGCGCGAGAAATCCGAAGAGTCATCTCCCGTCGTCGCGATGGCGGTTGCTCTGTACTGCTTGCTCCTTGTCTCTTTCTCTCTTTCTCTCTTTCTCTCGCAGTCTTGTCCTCGGCGTTCGTTTCGAGTTTCACAGGCTCGGTGGAAAGAAGAAGAAGAAGAGGAAGAAGAAGAAGAAGAAGAAGAAGAAGAAGAAGAAGAAGAAGAAGAAGAAGAAGAAGCAGCAGCAGCAGCAGCAGCAGCAGCAGCAGCAGAAGAAGAAGAAGAAGAAGAAGGGAGAGGAAAGTGAGGGAGAGAGAGCGTGAGAGAGCGTGAGAGAGCGAGAGAGAGAGAGAGAGAGAGAGAGAGAGAGAGAGAGAGATAAAGTAATAAGGCCCCGAACAGACGCAGAGCTGTTCGGCTCTGTCGGGGCAATTTAGTGTTTGGCCTCCTCAGGGGCCTCGCGTGGAAGGGCCTTTTTATAAACGATATATACAGCTATATAGTTGTACTTAAATTTCGAATCCGTAGCATTCGCCTCGCTCTCTTTAGTATTTTGCTCTAAGGAATAAGTATTTTTCAAGTTTAGTCAATTCGAGAGAACTTTTCCTTACGGCTATGTATTTATAAATTGAAGTGCTTGCGCGAATGAATATTCTTTATGTGCGATAAGCAGAAATCAGGCTCCGAATGAGTATTTAAGGAGGAAAAGCGCGACGAAGTATGAAAAGTAACTATTATTCGAGAATTCTTTTTTCCGTCAAATTCCGTCAAATTCCGTCAAATTCCGTCAAATTCCGTCAAACGTTAAAAACGCGTTGAAATTGTATCGTAAGTGAGTTGTCATTTTGGCTAATAGAAAGAATTTTCAGTGGTTCAACGGTTTCTTATAGATGGCGTCGTCGCACTACGTTGCCGATGATTTGCTGTCGAGCGTATAAAATGACGCGAGCGATAAATTCACAAGTGCACGAACGTTGATAAAAATAAAGGAAAACATCGATGTAAAAATTAATTTTAAAAAGTTGATATAATTAATTGTACGTCTCTTTTCAGAGTCTACTTAAACTTCTTCCACGTTTAAGATTCCGATACTTATAAGGCAACAACGGCGTTAAACATTATTGAAAGTATAGAAAACGTATTATAATTTAGTTTGACTTTGGTACGCAATGTTGCAATTTGTAAGTAATGTAAAGCGTTCGATAATACCGAACATTCCAATTTCAAGATACTGAAAGATTTTGCATAATTAATGATCAACCTGCAACGGTATCCTTGGTACCGCAAAACGTGTAATTCCGATTCATTTGCGAATCATAACGTCCAGCTCGCAATATCTAATCAATTATTAAGGAGCGCATCGAGAGTACGCGAATCACTCGAACAAAAGCAAAATTTCAATCTCGCGAGGCCGATAAAAGTGCACGACTATCCTATTTACTTACATCGGCTTATGAATATTCAACCGAATCGGGTCGGGATGAAAGGGAATCGGCTTTTACAACGCGAGTGCGCAATTTTTTCTTTTCACTTTTCACAGTGGTTAAAGCATTAACCACTCTAAAAGCAGTGCGTTTGCTCCAAATGCACGTATCATTGCCGAATTGCGAAACTGGATAGAATGCCTAAGCTAAAAGGACGTAAATTTATTTTTCAAATTAGCCCAAGATAAGAAGCGTAGAAAATAGTGCAAAATATAAATTGGCGATCTTGTTTCGGTGGAAATTTTGGGCTTTTCCATCCGTTCGCAGCCACTAGCCTACCAGTACCTTGGCACTCGCGTACCAAGAATGAGAAACTGCCAACGGAAGTGACGAGCAAACACTCGCGTCGAGTACAGTCGATTGGCAACCTGGACTTGAAACAAGAGAAAGAGCGAGCAGTATTTGAAAAATCAGACGATAAATGGCGTATCTTTCGTTGTATACGCTCTTGGTCGAAAAAACTTGGTCGAAATAAAATAAATTGGAAATAAAAGGGGACGGACTCCTCGATATGTTACAAGTGAATGCGCTTGGTTCGAAGAGGCCTTTATCGCGCGTAGCAACATGGACTCCGCAAGAGATTTCGCAAGAATGGCGCTCTCGGTCTCGCGCCATTCCGTCTCCGCCTGGCGGCCACAGTGCCGTATACACTCGTAGTCAACCTCGGCAGCTGGCGAAAATGACCAATACCCGAAAGGTTGTTGCGACACTCCACGGATCGGCTCCAAGGACGCTGTATTTTTTGCCTCCTCTTTGCCCCGCGCTCTTTTCGGCCAGATTTTTAATGCTGCAATCCAGGCTTCGTTTAATAAGGCATTGGGTGGTAAAGGCACCGATTCAAAAGAAATTCGCTTCTGCGAACGCATTCCACTTTCGTTCGGGAAATCGCGATTTCGCGTATCGACCGGTGGAAAGACTCGGGAAAGACGAGATCGTTAGGGAAATCTGTCTTTCAAATTTAATAACCGAACGACATGCCGCTCAAATATGTAAACACTTTCCTTTCGCTTGGCTGGAGGCGATCGAAAATAGCAATAAAAGAATTTCATTTGAGATAATGAATAATGAATAGCTCAAGCGTGCTTTGCTCTTTTCATTTTCGTCTCGGTAAGAAATTGACGACGATTGAAAGAGCAAATGCTGGTCTTTCGGTACGAGGTATTGGATTCGATTGCACCTTGTCCCATTGGACGGAAAGTTAGCCAAGTTTGTCGATGTAAATGTTAACTACTCCATAAAAGATAATTCTTGTATGCTATGTACAATCTTGTGCGCCCCAACGATAATTCGCAAGCTTTCAATTGAATAACGTTATTTCCGATAATTAAAAAGAAGCTTCAGCTCTCTTTCCTTCAAATCTTATGAGCGCGAAATAAGCGAAAGATGCGCAGGTACCACAACTAGGAATCATTAGATGCATTAAACGAGCACACTATAGACGAATGAAGTCGTCGTTCGACGATTGCATATGTTTCACCGTCTCGACAATAAAACCCATATGTACGCGTATGTACACCGTCAACGTAAACAATGAAAAGCCTACGGTACATACCATCCTCTATCTCTCTCCGTCATTCTCTTTTTCTCTTTCTATCGGTGTACACGCGGAGCGAGTAAACGGCCGTGGAATGTATTCACAGGACATAAAAGCGGAGGCTCGTAAATAACACTGGCTCGATATCTTCCCTCTCCGGAATTTAATTGCCTTATTTACGAGCGAACGAGGACCTACGCATCTCCCTCCCTCTCGCGGATTTATCAGTCGCGCGCATCTATAATACACGCTCACAAGCGTCGCCTAAATCATTTTTAACGACAGGCCTTCCGCGTCAGCCGAAAAAAGATCGGCAGAAGGATGCATTACACTTTATAGCGCCTCGACTTTTCTTCCTGGGACTGATCCCCTGCGGTCGGAGGTATTCTCGTTATGCCGCGCTACGGGCGGTGCCGCCGAGCTCTGAAAAGCCGAAACACAAGAGAGACAGAGAGACAGAGAGACAGAGAGACAGACAGAGAGAGAGAGAGAGAGAGAGAGAGAGAGCGAGCGCGCGCGTGTGTGTGTGCGCGCGAGCGCACGTACGCGTACGTGGAAAGTCTCCCTGAAATAAAGTAATGCTCGACTGATTCATCTGCACCACCTTTCGAGTAAATTAACCTTCTCTCTCCGATGGAGAAGCACGAATGAGCTCATATTGACCCGAAATTTCTATTGTTTTTAATTCTATCCGTCCTGAAATAATAACCTGTTAAAAACGTAAGTTTTTAACAGGTGTCAAGGTACTGTTCGGATAACGCGTAGTTTCAAGTATTTTTTTCTTTTAAACAGACGCTTTCAAATTGCTTCGCTAATCGTTTAAAAATGTTAATGAAACGTCGTTTTGATATTCTAAGGCATCTTATTGATGATGTTGGCTTAAGGATTTAACGATTAAGTTGCGCTGGTACGATATTTAGCTCTATCTTATTTTCGACCGACGAACAGAATCCGTAAATAAATTTCTCCTTTGGACCGTCATTATTCTTGATGCCGCGAGAAAAACATTATAAAATAAAACAGTCCTTTTACGCGAAAAATAATGTCAATAAAATGTATTGCCGAAGGAAGGAAATTTTATTCGTATTTTCTATTTTTCTTTTATTTAGTTGGACACTTTTTGAAATCGGAATAAGTGCATCGATGGATTCGTTCGTATTCTTCTAGTTTCTTGCAAAATTCAATTCAGTGGAACTTGGAAAATTGAAGCAATTGCGCAGTACTGCTATATGAATACTGTCATAAGTTTATTAGTTTACGTTTGCGTCTATTTAACGTGAAATGAGCGAGCTCGAAACGAAAAGCATTTGGCGTGTTTTCGACTCGTCATTGCTCACGGTAAGGATATTATGCTGCTCATTTTTGCAAACACGAATCGCCGAGATGATAAGAGCGGCTAATTAATGGGGTGGCGGCGGTGGCGGTGGCGTCGGCGCGGCGAGGGGGATGGAAGAGAATGGAATGAGTCGAACCTGAGCCGGCAGTAGAGTATGAGTCACGAGAGTGCAAGATGAAAGCTTATGCGAGTCTATACGTGTGTATGATACTGACCGGTGAGAGTGCTTCCTGCTTGTGAAGGGTTGTTGTCGCTGCGTTGTCAGGTTCGGTGCACGTTGACATTCTGTCCCGAATCTCGGTCCGCAAGACTCCTCGTCTCTCCTCTTTGTTTAGAGCTTTATAACGAAGAGATGGCAACACTCAAACAAATAGAAAGAAAGAAAGAGAAAGGAAATAGAGGCTATCAAAGAAAACTAGGCGCACTCGTTATTCCGGCTAATGATTCCGGTCCTTGCTATCACAGGATGCTGCTCGAAGCTCGCATATGGCACATTTGCGGAAGCGTCAAATGAGGTCAGGACCTGTAATACAATTAACCGGACAAAACTCGTTATTCATTTGTTTACATTATGCTTGTGTCATTTCTCTCTCTCTCTCTCTCTCTCTCTCTCTCTAACTTTAGCATTACGTGCCGGTAAGTAAAACCAGAGGTAAATAGAGTTTACCCGACGATACATATATATATATATATATACACACGTACATACGTACGTACACGATGGCGTTTTATTTTGGATGGTCGGCGCATCTACAATTTTCATCGCGGAATAAATGACTAAAACCGAACTACTGCTGATGCGCAAACGAAAATAATAAAAACCGCGTGAGGTCGAACCAATAAGAATACGCATTGATTAGCTTCAAATGTGTATACATTACTCGCAGTAGCACGCGAGACATTAAAATGGTTCCAAAAAATACAAAATTTCTAAACGTACACGATTGAAGCTGTTACACGTAAGTCCAGAATAAAAACCGCGATGTCCTCGATAATTATTATACCTTGGCGTACGAATTCCAAGTAAATAATGCAAAATACCAGCATCAACGAATGCGGCCCCGCTTATCAACTTGCCAATGACCAAACAGAACCAATGTCTTAGGTTGTGGCACCGAAAGATAAGATTGCGTCGTGGTGAAGAAGGAGAGCGCTTGCACCAGGTCTACTCATGAAGCTTGATCGCGTAGGGCAAACGTTTCGACAGGTTGGCAATGCTTGTCGAGTTTCGGGGCCAGGGTCATCGAGACGTTAACAGCCTGTTGTTGGAAGGCAAGGAAGTGAGTCTTGCCGATCAGCTGGTCCGCAGACCAGTGTTACTGGTCTGGGCGTCGTGATCCGGTAGTTCGAGGGAGAATCGTCATAGCACGCGTCCAACGACCGCGCGGGAACGCGAAACTGGAATCCGTAGGATAGGAGTGTGTGCGCGCGCGCGCGCGCGCGGGGCAACCTTACCTATAGACAGGTATAGTCATAGATGCGCAACGAGGAGTAACTCCAGAGTCGGACGATCGAGAGCAAGCGCTCTTTCCCTCTCATCGATTCTTTCCCTCTCGCTTGCTTCTTCCGCGGATGTCTAGCTTGTGCTCGACGTTAATTTGCAAGCGACCGTTCCGTGAGATTGCAATTATTAATCGTTAAGACCTTTCGAGAAGCCGCCCAACTCTTCTTGGCTTTGGCTTTTGCACCTCGTGATGTATTCATCTTCCGCTGATGTATGCCTGTAGAGTTGAAGACTGTGTGGGTCTTTTGGTAAAGATTCATTGCTCTTAGAAGACGCTTCATCCCTTTGTGGATTATTGCAAGAGTATAATAATCTTTCGGAAAATACCTCGAAAGGCAGTTAACTCGACAGTAAAAGCTTTTAACGGGAAGCTAAACTGGATAAAGATTTATACGAAGAATAATAAATTCTAGATCTTAGAAATCGCAAGAATGAAGTAATTTATAATGAAGTAACGGACGGCTTTTCATAGTACGATGAAGCGCGTTGATCGATTATCGGTATTGAAATACGGCGGAAGAAATATATATTCTTTGCAGCGAGTGCGTGCTCTCTTACTATCCAATTTTTAATAGTTGAGAGATCTGAAGAAGTTTACGCAAAGCGTAGCAGCAGTTTCAATGAAACTGTAAGTATAGAACGAACTACGTTTACGTTAACGACGTAAACGTTATTATAGGACGAACGGTGGCCGAAGAAAATGAAATATTTAAGTATCGACGCATGACACTTATAGAATTCAGTCGTACCTAAATTGCCATTTATATCATAGAAATTTTCCAGCAGCATCCAATTACATAAACCACATGAATATACGTTAAAATCATTATACGTCATTTGGTATTTTTCTCCAAAAGTACGCATGAAAAAAAAAATCCAATCGGCGAATTCAATCGAGATAATACAATTAGTTTACGCCGATGAACCTTAAGAGCCTGAACTTTGGAATATTATTAATTTGAACGGTATTTATCGACCCCCTTTGTACCTAGAAGCTTAGTAAAAAATAGTAAATTAGTTAAGATAAAGCAACGATGTTGACCCGCAAAGTTGACCGTAAGAAGACTCGAACGGGATTACCACGAGCACCATGACCGATGCTACGAAAATGTAAGGGAGCGTTTCTTTTGCAATATTCATTGCGATTATACGCGAAACGTCAAGAGCGCCGGCTAAAATGCACACGGGAGTTCTTATGTAACGACATAAAATCAGTTTTACAAACGCAAGTTCGATTCGCAATAATAAACGAGTAGTCTTTGGGAAATAGGACGAGGAGGAGCCAAGGATACTTTTCGTCGAATGCGCGAGAGCAAAAAAAAGAAGAAATAGAAGAAGCTAAGAAACGGTCACAAGAAAAAACGAGCCACAGACGAGGAAGAAAAAGTGGAAGATCTCGTTTGGCCTCGCTTCTTTTCTCCCTCCCCTCTCGGTCACTTGTTGTTGTTGTTGTTGTTGTTGTTGTTGTTGTTGTTGTTGTTGTTGTTGTTGTCGTCGTTGTCGTACGTTGTCGTCGTCGTCGTCGTCGTCGTCGTCGTCGTCGTCGTCGTCGTCGTCGTCGTCGTCGTCGTCTGCCTTTGAACTATGCGAAGGCGCGCACACGAGAGTTGAGGAGGCCAGTACCGCATGGTGCAAAGCCGGTAAGAGGAGAGGTGAGGTGGAAGCAGGTTCGGCCGGTCTAACCTGATTCTCCAAAGGGCAAACCTGGCTGGTCGCTGGGTGTTGCTACTGCCACAGACTTGCTGATCAGATTGGGAGGCCGCGAAACGGGGCATGTGGGCTTCTTCTCCGTTTTGTTCTTTCAAGTAACTCGCACGCCCTCGCCGCAGAAGGTCGTGAGGACGTCGGAAAGGAGGAGCAATCTAGAGATGCCGTTAATCACGGAATTTCTCGTCCTCCAAGCGAGAAGTGAGAAAGTTGCTTTCTATTTCTGTTAAATCTGCCTTTAATACCAGTAATAATCGTAATCGAACTCGCTGCCGCTGCTGCCGCTACTTCTACATTTGCCATTGGAATTTGATGGGAAGGTATTGGGTTCGAGAGTTATCGATATACTTTTATCGGAATGCTCCCCTTGCAGTCGGAGAATCGTCGTTGGAACATTGCTCTCGCTTTTTAATCACGACACCGATACGTACAAGTGCTCAGTGTAAAATAATGTGAAACAAATGTGTTTTTATACGTGTGTTGGTGAACGAGTGGTCAAGTTATAGCGAGGATGGACATGGCGAGGTACCGCCGTCCGAAGAAACTCCAGGCCAATACGCGTGAAACATTGTTATACGAAAGTAGAACTCGTGGCCCGAGTTGCCACCTTTTCAGGAGGGAAAGAAAGATAAAAGACCCTCCGGTTCTCGAGGCGAGAAACGACGACGACGGCACGAGCAAAGAGTTAAGCGGGTTGGGTCTTCTCTCTCTTTTTTTTATAGGAGCACAATAGAAGAACTATATTTCAATAGCTGTAGCACCTGTTGAACTTGGCGGCTAGTGGCGTTGGTCCCGTGAGATTCCAGGTTAATTCCTTGGGCCCGAGGCGTTTACGCGGTAGAGACGTCAAGGAGTTTAGGTCGGTGCATTCCGCGAAGGTCTTGCAACGCGGCGGCGAGTTCGGAAAATCGGTACCAAAGAAGAAAGAAAGCAGCGTAAAATACTCACTTTGCTGAGGTTCATATCTTGCTCTCCTGTCGCCTGTCCGTCCGAGGCAGGCCGCGACCGGACTTTGGTCTCGCTAACTACAAACTACTGGGAGTCCTTCCTTGGTCGCAGCTCACATCTCAAAGGTGCTCGGGTTCGGCCTCGGCTTTCAGTGTCCGCTCCAGAATCCGGGCTACAGCTTCCGGTCTGGTCCCCGGCGTCATCCGAAGGAATCGTCGCCAGCGAAAAACCCCGCGGCGCAACTATCGGCGCATGTGCGCGCGAACAACGCGAACCGCGAGACGAAGCCTGTCGACGGACACTGTCACTTTTCGACGCGGGGACAAGCGGCACGAGGAGGACGCCGCTGTCCAGTCGCACATAGGAGCGGTCCGGCTCCGCTTCTCGCGTTCTCTTGAGATGCTCCACGTACGACGCGTCGCACCGCTCTCTCTCTCTTTCTGTCTTCTGTGCCGTGGTCAGCAGCAGCAACAGCAGCAGCAGCAGCAGCAGCAGCAGCAGCAGCGCGCCGTGAACTCACACGCGCGCGCACACGCATACACAGGCGCGCGCGCGCGCCCGCGCGATATCGTCGAGGAAACGAGCGAGAGGGAGAGAGCGAGAGGGAGAGAGCGAGAAAGAGTGGCTCACACACTCGAGGGCGCGCGAACGGCGCACACAGGTACAAGGACGAGCGGGCGGCGGTGCTCGGCAGTGCTCACGCTGTGGTCCAGACGATATATTCGGAGGAGGCGAATGTTGGCCGGTCGTGCTCAGGGAGAGAAACGAACCTCCGAGCGCACCGACGCACGCACACGCGCGCGCTGCTTTCCTTACCTTTGGCTCTGAGCGCACACGAGCGAGCGAGCGAGCGAGCGAGCGAGAGAGAGAGAGAGAGAGAGAGAGAGAGCGCGCGTGCGAGAGGAGTGACGAGTGACGAGAGAGGAGCGAGAGAGGAGCGAGAGGGAGAGAGAGTGATATCGGCAACATGGCTGCCGCGCGAGAGTCGGCTCTCCTCCACCGCCGCAGTTTCCCCCCTGACTCCGCTCTCTTCCACGCGCTGTGTCTCTGTCTCTTCATCTCTTAGCTACCTTGGCTCCAACGCCAGGCTCTGGAGGAAGCGAACGAGAGAGATCAAGGGAGATACGTATTGGCTTTCCTCTTTTCTCCGTCCCTCTCTCACTCTCACTCTCGCTCATTCGAGAAATCCCTACCTGTGCACCGTAGTCGTCGCCGCCGCCGCCGCCGCCGCTGTCTCTGGCTTCGTCGCACCTTATGTATATACTTGTACTGCTACGTCATCCTCTCTCTCTCTCTCTCTCTCTCTCTCTCTCTCTCTCTGAGTCTGCTTCAACTATCTCCGTTTCGCCCGATCGTTTGGTATAATCTCCTTGCATTCCTCCCTCTACGCACCTCTCACCGGACCATCGAAACTCCCACCTCAGGCTTAAATTCTCTCTCTCTCTCTCTCTCTCTCTCTCTCTCTCTGTCCCTCACCGTCTCTCTGTCTTTCTCGTTTGGCTACGAGCCAGAATTATACGATATACGTTTGCAAGAGAAGGAGCAGCATCCATACCGCGGTCGTACATGCATTCGCGGGAGAAGGAGGAGAAAAACGCCATTTACGCTTGAGATAAGCGCGTCGAAGTCGCTGTGCTGGTCTTCTTGTACGTACTGCTGGCATGACTCTACGTCTCGCTTACGCGTTACGTAAAGGTCGCGCGACGTAGAGACGACGCCGGACCGAGTCTCGAGGAAGATCAAAGTTTCAAAGGAAGAAGAGAATTTTGGCTTCCTGGATTTCTCCGGCACCGAGAACAATTGCGTACCGAGGCTTGAATTTTATACTCCCGTCGTTTGGTAAATTCAATAAATGGTACTTTTCACGCAAATGCTAATTGCCACTTTGTAGAATAATGACAATCGCGCTTCGCTTTGAAATTGGTGCTTTCGCTTAACGCGAAAACTACCACTTGCGTTTTACTCGAGGAAACTTACCGAATCAAGTCGTTGTTAGGCTCGGCTATTCCTTAATTCAAATATCACGTTTAAGCGAAGAAAGAAAGTTTGCGGCAATAGTTTTGCCTTTTTACTAAAGTAAACAGAGCCGTTCTCCGTCTCTTACTCTCCCTTGTGCACGGGGCACTCGTACTTTTTCTTACTTTCGAAACTTTTCCGAATTGTATGATATTGATGATAACAAGGAGAAGAAGAAGAAGAACAACGGCACGACAACGGCACGACAACGGCACCACAACGGCACAACAACGGCACAACAACGGCAACATATCCGAGTACAGCTGGCTAAATACTATCACTTCTCGATGCAGATTAGATTGTAAGCTTTCCATATAAGGAACGACTTGCTTTCTTACAGACGTACCGCACTTATGCATGTAAAAAGCTTCGTACGTTTTATCGATGGCGTACTTAATAGACTATAAAACATACATAATACGCAAAACCAGATCATTCCACGGGCTTCGATATCTTTCGATATAATTTTTGAATATAAATTTATAAACCAGGCCAAAGAAGAAAACTTTCGGAATGATATGCGGGTATGAATAATGTTTACGTAAAAAAGCGACGCGTTCGAGAGAAGCATTAGGAATACTAATATTCTATTTCAAATGAACTAAATGTATACGGTTTCAGAATAGACATTCGACTGAATAAAACCGTTCTTATTTCTTTTAATAGAGTGTGAGTTTTCTTAAAGGGAAAAAGGAGGCGGACGAGTAAACATAAAGCCTTTCGTCCTTCCACTTATGAACTGCTAAGACTAACCATGAAAAGGCTACCCAGGGGTAAGTAGGGGAAAGAGATGCCCAAGAAACGCTCGGAGTGCAGCTTCGGCGAAACATAGTCCGAGGATCTCGCACACCGGTTGCACCACGGAAAGAAGGTTTACAAAAAGTGGTCGATGGTGCTCGAAGAGGAGTTGGCCAAGACCAACTACGTCTGCATAAAACGGAATCAGAGAAATGTATCCCACTCGCATTCGCGTCGGTATATTTTCATTTTATTCATGAAATTTTTAATTAGGCTCGGTACAGCGCGATTACCATAACAATGTGATTTTTCGCTTACCGAGAGCTACCGAGAGCTACCGAGAGCTACAAATGAATCTGAGCTTTTCATTTTGGAGGTTTTTGGTACCTGACATTCGGAATATCGAAGCTAAATGATATTTGTTTACCAGTTAAACAGCTTCTTCCTTCTTCCTTCTTCCTTTAGCACGAGCATTTCTTTAAATGAACGAACGCCTCAAAACAGTATTTACCTTTCTTTAGATTAGACGTGTAAATGAATATTCAATATTTTATATTACGAAATTGTGAACAATAAAGTTGATTAAATGCAATTTTCATGAATTGATAATTAATTTCAAAATTATATCGAAATAATAGTAGATGCGAACGAAGCTGGCTAGAACAGCCTGTTCAAATAGATAGTAACATAGAAGCACGCGTATAAAAGAGAGAGGGACAGAGAAAAACGAAAGATTCACAAGAAGCACAGTCCTTTAGAGAAACAGTGCAAGAGAGAGAGAGAGAGAGAGAGAGAGAGAGAGAGAGCGTTATAGTATATATGGTCAATAAGTACTGGAGAGAGATTAAAAGAAGAAAAATAAGGAGGTGGAAATAAAAAAAATTTTAAAAACTGGTAAGAAGAGAGGAAGATAAAGAAGCAAAAGAGATAGAGTGAAGGAGAAAAAAAGAATTTGTGAAAAATGGGCACCCAGCGAGAGAAGACAGCCTCGAGCTGTGCCGCCTAATGCAACTCTACTCTCTCTCTCTCTCTCTCTCTCTCTCTATCTATCTCTCTCTCTCTCTCTCTCTCTCTCTCTCTCTGTCATCTTTTTTTTCATACAGAAAAGTACTACGACGTGGTCACCGCCACTCTACTCCACTCTTAACGTAGCATGGAAAATATTCAATCGTTTATTATATCTGAGACAGAGACACACTTAGATACACAAGTTCATGCAGTCGAAGTAAAGCAGCGAATGAAGGAAGCAAAGAGGAGAAGCACAAAGAGAGTAAAAAGAAGTGGAATTACAAGAGAGAGGAAGTGAACTGTCGAGGGTGTCTCGCGATGGACATCCGCTCTCCCCTTCCTTGTTTTCTCTACCTCCTCGCCCTCTCTCCCTCCCTCTCTCTCTCACTCACACACACACACACTCTCTCTCTCTCTCTCTCTCTCTCTCTCGCTCTCTATCGAATACTAAGCCATACGTATATATGCATATAACTTGGTTTTCGAGAATCTTTGCACGCCTACGAGCGAGCGAACGAACGAACGGGCGTAGGCGGTTGGAACGAGACAGTCGCGCGTAGGCTTGTGTATAACTCGCACAACTCGCTTATAAGTGACTAAACGAGAGAGAGAGAGAGAGAGAGAGAGATATTGACAAAGATAGAGAGGTGAAGAGAAAACAGATAAAAAGCACGAAAACGACCAGAAAACGATTCGAGTAACCCGCAATTTGTAAGGATAAATTAGCCGATCTCCCATGCTCTCACTTTCTTTCTTCCCTTTACTTCTTTCCTTTTTCTTGGTGTACGCATGGGCTGCGTGCGAACGTATATGTGCATATATAGACATATGCAAATTGGCACGAGTACATTAAATTCGAAAAGGAAATATGGCGAATTTTACGAATAATTTTCATGATTTTGGTCTAGATATGAAATATTGTTTGTCTATTGTAAGCAATGTTCCATGTTTTTTCGATCGCGATATTTGAAATTCTCATTTGTAGCGTATTACGTTGGCTAATTTTCCATACGGTCATCCATTGACAATTATCTCAATAACAACGACCGAATCATTAAATGCAATGTCATCGTGATTTCAATAATCGAACGAATTTTTCGAAAAGGAAACCCATTGTTGAATATTGCCGTTTATGCAATGACTTATCGTGTGCGTAAACGCAAATAAAAAGATACGCGATATCGCCTAAGTTATTAAACAAATCATATAACAACGTTCCTCGGCTTCGTGACGTAAGAATATTCCGTTTACGTTCGTAATGCGTCCTGTGACCGCGATCGGCTCTTTGATTTCTCAGCATGTAAAATGGTTATGACCGATTGTCGTCGTTCACCTTTCGGAAGGCATTTCGATAAATTAGTACTGATACGCTACGATCTAATACACGAGAAGACATCGCTCGCGCAGATGACGGACGTTGAAATCTCCGTCCTAGTCTTCGGAGACTCGTTTGCGCTTACTCGATTCTGTGCACGAGCGCGACACTCGTTACCTTAAAAATATTCGACGACTGTTTTTTAGAATTAGTACTAATGAAGATTCCTAAATCCTTAATCATTTGAATTGCGGAGAATTGACTGGGTTGCGTTAGAGTAGATGTCGTCATCACGTCTCTCGTGCGTTGAGCACGAAACTATCGTTCTTTTTTTTGAAAATAATTCACAACGTTAATAACAATTAACGACGTTAATTGTCGTTAGGCACTATATTATCATTTTCATAAAATAAAAGTTAATTGACGCTCATCGATCCTTATTGTATAATTTGGTAACTATTTATGTATTTGTAAAACAGCAGCAATAATAATATTAAATATGCAAATGATGCAAAATATTATGTATTACAATTAAAATAGATATTTTTGGAATATGTATCAATTGACTCACTGATATTCGTAATAAATTAGTAAACTTTGAGTAAATTACTCAAATATATATCGGTAATAAAAATGACAATTCTCAAATGCAAATTGCATAACACGCTTGGTTTTTTAAGCAATTCTGAAAAAATTATTAAACATATTATGTTCATGTACAAGTACTTACTTTTACTTAATAGAAAGTATGAAACCTAACACAAGAAGTTTTAACGACGTAATGATACCTTTATGATACTTTTATTACAAAGAATTAACAAAGAAATTATTTAATGTTTTCGGTGTAACTAAAAATATTATTAAATAAACTACGTATCGTCGTAAAAAGTTAAGAACTTCAATTCATATATTGGCCTTCATTATACCGTAATTCAAAGTACGTTTTTTCTCGATCCTTAAAACGACTCTCTCTCTCTCTCTCTCTCTCTCTCTCTCTCTCTCTCTCTCTCTCTGATATTTTTAAATAAAAAAGACGGCTCGAAATGCACTTCATGCGTACAAAAGAAGCAGAACAGAAATACAAAAATGAGAAGCAAAACAGAAGGTTCACAAGCAGTGAAACCTTATTACTTCGATAAGGATATCGAGTTTGTCAGCCTTCATAAAGCTTATCATGGTACGTTTTCATGCGTGCAAGCAGCATGGCGTCGACGTCGACGTCGACGTCGTAACGACCAGTTGAGCGCCAGTTATGATGCTCGATTCCTTGAGTTTTTACAAAGTGTGTATTGTGGAATAATTGATGTTACCAGCCGATACGCTGAACGCGAGGCTGCAACTAATGTATTTGGTAAAGGCAGCATTCACCAAATATTTTACGTATTACAATTTGAAAAATAATATTTTCGTAATTTGCGTCTTGCACAAAGTAGATTTATTCCTAAATCTTGTACACCGAAGACCTGTTAGTTAACAAATTTTTGTTCAAATATATAAATTATCTATAGGATTTCTCAGTAAGGGACAGTAAGAATAATTCTTTTTCACTCAAATTAACCGTATTTTGGTTTTTAAAATAAGACACTGATGTTTTTACTTTCACGTAAGACGCTTATAACAAAATCACTAGCTGAAAATAGATAATTATTTCAAATATAAAGAAGTTTACGAAGAAGTGAAATCTAGCGAATGAATTGAAAAGCTAAGTAATTATAATCAAATGTGTCTGCTAATAATACCGTCACTTCGAATCTTCATCTCACGCATAATGACTTGAAATTAAATGATTTGTCAACAAAAATTCAAATTAATTTAAAAAATATATTATTCCAGACTTCTTTCGATGCAATTAAATATTCAGTTTGAATAGTTTAAAATATGATTCTGAAAATATACCAGACATGAATGTTTTTAAAGAGAAAGCGACGAAGTATAACAATCATTGGAAATCTCAAGAAACTGTTTAAGTTTAGCAGGTCTAATGTAATGCAAAGTAGTTCATAATTGTTTGCCGCGTTTAAGACCACATTTTTTTAAGCGTTAGTTTTAAAAAACAGCTACTCAACAATAAAATCTAGCGCATTCAGTATTATAAAAGAAAATTCATATTGCTATTATATTTTTTTATACAACCATAAAATTCAACGCCTAATTGATACATACTTTTATATGCTTTCATCCTAATCATATAATCGAGACAATGTTATATTTACATTTAAAACAAAATTTTCCACGGCATAAATACAGGAATGACTAAATAATCATCATCTTTTTAAGTATTTCTCGTGCTAAAATTAGTTTCGGTCAATACGTACTTGTGCAAAGCGTTGTACGTTATATTTAATTGTTTTCTTACTTTGTATATTATATTATGTTACCTTTATTTTTCATTTTTTACCATCAGAAAATTAGTAGCAGTCAACGTATATTCGGTTTTACATACTTTTTACGTTTTCTGCTAAATTTAACGAATTTTGAGTTACTCAATACCATCATTAACCCCGTGAGCCAAGATTAAAATGAAAGGTTACAGAATTGAAGGACTTAAATAACGATCCTTACCGAGCGAAATTAAGAGCTAAAACCCTGGAAATTAAATTTATCATCAAATACTGTAATAATTTTATACGAAATAAAATAATTCTATTTGTAATTTACTCTGAAGAGAAACACAAGATTCATACAATATTTCATCGAAATAAATGAGTTTCGACGGGATCTTTGATCGGTGCATTATGTAACGATGCAGCGATCGAACTTGCACTCTCTACCTCACGAGTACATAAGAGGCTTGCAAGTACGTGGTATTCCGTTACTACATCGGGGTCGTTGCGATCGTTGGCGTACACGACGTTTTACATGTGCGACGCCACTTGTTTTTCTGCCGACTTTCTTTACAAAGAATTTTTCCATAACAGATTGATTACAAACGATCGGTCTTGATATCCAAAGAAGACAAGAATGATTCCACATTTGCAAAGAATCATTTTAAGAAGAGACGGGAAACCAATACTTATTCACCTGTACTCACAAAGCAGTAATTCCTGTGTCAATAATTCCCGCTCAACCGGGACACATGAAAATATTTTTTTGTCCGCTTTAATAAAATAGTCTACTGGTTTTATGGTGTATTACGAAATGTACAGCTCATATATTCCATTATACAAAAGTAATAGATGAATTTTTCCATTGACATATTTTTTGTCACCATAAAAACTCGAGTCAATATCTTGCGCGACGTATAAATAAATTGGTAACGAGCTTAAAAATTAATTCATTCCAACATAACGTTAAAACTTTATATTAAGATCTTTTCAATTTAACGAAATAATATTTTTAATAACATCTCAAGAGTACCTATGCTCTGGATCTTATCGAATCCATAATGGGATAGCAATTTTAACTTAGTTAAATTATATTACTAGGGTAATTTCCCGAATATCAGGCTACCGATTAGTATTAATTTATTCATAAGCAAATTTGTGTGCTCGTCGGAGTAAAATCTTAATTTTCATTCCGGTCGCGGTTTCTCTCTCTCTCTCTCTCTCTCTCTCTCTCTCTCTCTCTCTCTCTACCAGAAAGAGTGAAGTGAAAAAGAAAGAAGCAAAAGCGAAAGAAGAGCGATAGAAGTGAGCGCAATGGAGCGTGAGGATGGGAGGGTGGAAAGATTAGTTTCGAAAGGAGGTACGAAGCTAGTGATTTGTAAACGCGTATAATTTAATGGTATTATATAATTGTCCACTTGCGCTATCCGTCTCTTGGCCAAACTATTCACGCGCACGCGAATAAGTGTAAAATAGATAAAATTCGAAAGCTCGCTACTTCAAGAAGATTTGTGAATGAGATAGAGATTACGCGAGCGATGTATTCTCAAGTATGTCGTTAACGTAACTGAAAATTTTAATTAGAAATCCAAGGTCCCGTCGGAGTACGTGATCTCCCATTTCTATATTAATATCCACACGAAGAAAATACGCGTGTAAACGAATTGTTGTTTATTGCGATATTAATTTGCGCTTTAATCCAGATAGTAGGATCAGTTTTCTATCAACGGCTTAACCTTGTCGTCGATGAATAAACATTCCTTCCCATGTAACGAGCTCCTATTTACACAGGCGCAGGATCATGCTGGTGCGTAAGAGAAATCAGTAACATCGAAAAGTCAAATAACTCGCGAGTAAAGCTACATCTGAACTAAATCTCGGTTTGTCAACGATAATTATATATTAAAAAAAAATACGTCCACGAAAGCTAATAGAAGGCGAGAATAAAAAGGACAGGGAGTCGAGCGGCGAGAAAACAAGGCAATACGAAAAGCCCTGATCGGTTCAGGAATTTCTTGAAGAGACCGACACAAATTGTCCTTGCCATCCCTATCGCTTGAGAGCACTCGCGTTCTAATGGCACTGTAATCGGATACTTTATCCATGTGACTCGGCTCAGTCTCCCTCAAACTCTGGAAAAAGCGCATCGATCGAGATAATCTCAGCGATGTTGACGCGTTTCCTATATACCTGCCCGACACGGAATATCTCTCACGCTCACGTGGGTGTGAGCCGAGGTCGAACGTCGACGGAAGACGCGCAGCTCCGTAGAAAATCCTCGAGCCTCGTATGCACCTGTCAGAGCGGGCAAGACACCCCCGAGTCAAGACCAACCAAGGAGAGAGAAAGATAGACGCACGTGCCTCTGCGCATACACCTTGTATACCTGGCCCTTCTTTTCCTTCTACTTCTCCATTCTCTTTTGAGCTTTTTCTTTTCGCTGTTGTTTTTTCGCTCCCCGGACTACTCTCAACTTATCCAGCGGTCTTGCTCGCGTTGCTGTGCTATCGTAGACGAGCCGGAGATCTGCGTGTGCGTGCGCGTGTGCGTGCGCGTGTACGAAGCTTATAATCCGGGAGGTTGTAATTCGTGCGCGTTCGAACGCAAATGTCCCCTTGGATCTTTTTCGGCCCCGTGAGTGTGGGTTAATAGGTGTGTCACCCTTTAACGCAAAGGCGGCAGAGAAGGAGGGAACGTGAAGTAGAGTGAGGGAGAAAGGCCGAAAGAGGGAGATGTATTTCTGTATGCTCACTTGCGCGTGAGAACTCGTTTTAGGAAATGGGCCGCCGCCACTTGTTCGACCCGATCTTATATAAAACCAGTTACAGATACAGGGTACGCGAAGACAGACCCGAGGGAGAGCTCGATTATTATTAAAACGAATTAATGTTTTTTCTTCGCGGAAGACGAGCAGTTCGTGGGCATCGTCGATTTTGCAATTAGCACCGAGCTTTTCCACGATTGTTTGGGTTCCTGCTTTGCTTTTTTCTCCTTGCTTCGTGGTAGAGAGATCAGTCGAGTTGATTGTTGGAGCGAACGATCCACGAGCGAGGACAATCACGTTTCGTACTCATTCGACCGAATAAGCTATCGATAAAAGGGAACATTTACTTTTTTCACTTTGATGAAAAACTTGGTACCAGATCTGACACATTTGAGCAAGTCAGTTTACTTTCGTTTTGTAGAATTGCGGAATAAAAGATGAATGCCTGCAAAATGATGGAAATTTTTTATCATTTCGTTTTCTTTAATAAAGTTAGGTGTAATGTACACGTGTCCCATAACGTAGATATATGTGAGTGATATGAGCACGTTATTTTGGCATTAGCCAACTTAATTTTTATTGTTATTACTTTAAAGGGCAACTAGTAGCAGAATGAAATAGCTTACTTAAGCAAAAATGTTTAAATATTTATTATTTCGATCATAAAGTGTAAACAAGGAAAAAGTAATTTTGTAATTCCAGGTCTTCCATGACATAATATGGGAAAGATAATATAATGAAATTACGATTCTGTAGGAAAAAGAATTAATTTTGACGAAAGTTAAGGGTATGAAAGGGATTTGAAAATTTTTTACATTCGATTTTAAAGAAAAAATAGTTTCGGTCGGACATGCTGATTTGAACTGCGTAACATAGTTTTTTTAATAAATAACCGTTAACACCATCATACTATTTACACATTCGAGTAAATAAATTCTTAAATCATATATTTAAGAATAGAAACCGCTAAAGCGAGCAGAAAAAATTTTAGTTGAAAATTATTACATTTCATTTGTACTGGGCAGTAAAGAAAGTAATGCAATAAATACAAATCTATTATACTTTTGAATTTAAATTACTGAAACAATTTCAGTCTTTTTTTAACAATCGTATATATATATATATATATATATTATATTAAATAATATTTTAATTTAGATTTCATCCAAAGATTCTTCTTTTGCCAAAAAATACAACTGGACAAAATTTCTAGTTTTTGTCTTTATTGTGACTGGAAATGAAATGGTGTTAGAATTTAACATATTCGTTTTACTACTGCATCATGCGTAAAGCCTGTAAAGTGAAACGCCAGTCATTTAATCTTTACGTAATTAGAGAGAGAGAGAGAGAGAGAGAGAGAGAGGTGTCATAGGGAAAGTATTCATTCACCATTTTTCCTTATATCCGTTGTTTTTCTTATCTTTCACGATATAATCCTTCCTGTTATGGCAGAGTTCAATGGAACTGCTTCATTTCGTCCAAATTACTCAATATGTTGGCATGTCAACTACGCTCATACGCATATATAATATAAATAGGAGAATATATAAGGTATCCAATGCATCTACTAATCCAATTTAAGATATGCGTTCGATAGCGTTTACTACATTGGCATAAATAACGATATAGATTTTCAAATTTATATAACTTGTACAAGAATCGGTGAAGGGAAAAGAGAGTGCATGCATGTAATGTGCTTGGCAGCATGTTATGCGATACTGTGGACATGCAAACTTTAATGGGCGGTTGATGCTTGCCTCGTACTATTTTTGTTAATTTTGCGAGCATAATGTATGTGATTTGTATGACCGCTGTTCTTTTTGTTGAGTTTTGTTGGAGATACGAGGAAAGCTATTTCACAAAATGCTTGATATAACCATCTAAGTATTTCTCTTCTTAATGCAAACTGTTTTCACTGCCTCTTAATTACTACGCACCGTAATATTGCAATTACAATATTGTAATAACAGTATTTATGTTGAAGAAAAATTAAGAAAATTCGTAACACATAAAAAGCGTAAAAAATACTTCATTAGGCGGTGGCCTCAGAAAACTTGCTCTTTTAGTTACCGTAAAAAGTACTGAACTCCTTTGTAATACATTTACTAGTAAATAGGTAACGTTAAACTCTTGGTGATAGTTACCAATAGAATTAAATCAAATTGAATTTATTACAGTGCAGTTTACGACAAATCTGCCTAAAACTCTAATCGATATCAAAGTTAAAAATGACGAGTTATAAATTACAGGTAGATTTCGTGATTTTATCGACGACTTTTCCCGCGAATAATCAATGAATAAAATTATCTTTTAGAATTCTTTTTAAGATTGCTTTGTTAGAAATAATGAGTATGGTGGCCTCGATGACATGGCAAAATGCCGATCGATGGTTACACGCGATACACACCCCTTAAAAGTAACCCAATAGATACTTTTTTTCTGAAACAAAAAAGAACTTCTAACTCACATCCACGTGATCTTAAATTGGATTAAAATACAACGAGTTCACCACGATCCAATCGCAATCTATCAGATGCGAAAAATTGCAACACCAATAGTTTCGAAAAACTACAGCTTGATAATCAATGGCGACACAACTTCATTTGCTGAGCGCACAAAGTGCGAGAATCATCTTCCTAGCATTAGGTGGTTTTATGTATCATCGCTATTCGTGTGCGACAAACGCGTACCCGAACCGAGAGGTCGTCTTCGGCGTCGGCCAAACTGATGGCCAAATGCAGGCCAACTGAACGCCCCAATATGCAAGAAGCTACGACAATAAAAGAGAGCGCGAGCTAATGAAATGTCAGAAGTTTCATGGCGTCTTTGGCTTCGTTAATTTGCGTTATTTGCAATTCCCCGCCCGTTTCGACTCCTTCTTTGCCCATACCAGGCGAATCATCGACTCCGCTATCGACGACCTCGTTGTTATTAATGATAATCGGGCATGCGAGACTATTCGGTGCGAGCGGCCCCCTTATGCAGCTCCAGCGATCAACGTAATTTCTCGTGGAATATCGCGTCGTTGCTGACTAGCATCCGAGTGCACCTCGAATTTATCGGTGCAAGGGAGCGAGAGACGAAAGAAGAGCCGCGCGCTATGAAATAGGCGATTACCCGCGGCGCGACTCCTCGTCTTCCTCGTTCTCGATTGGTCTTGCCGCTCGGTTGGCAAGACCTGCCATAAAAATGTCCGAGGATGGATAAAAACGAATGCGACGAGGATGGGAACGAGTTCGTTTGGATTTTTGTCTCTGGTGAGGAGGGGTCGAACGACCGCGCTAAACATTTATACGGAGGTGGGGGAAAAATTAAGGAATCATTATTGTAACTGATTTCAATTTTAAAGCGGTGTTATAACCGCATCGTACACTGAATTGCTCGCGCCTGGCTATTAAAGTTCGGTAAATAAGAAAGAGGAGAAGCACGTTAATTGATTTTATTACGTATGCTTAATGGATAGAATTAAATCCGCAGGACGACTGGGAGCTTCCGTTTTCACGGCGAATGTTCTTCCCCCGAGCTTCCGACGCGATGCACTTCCTTTTCCGATTGATCTCATATTTATTTCTATTCGATATGTATTTAACGGTTGTAAGGTTTATTCTAATGGAACGTATGGAAACTAGAAAAAACAAGAGAGTAGATGACGATCGATTGTTTTTAACTCGTTTGAAAAATGAAGAAGATGTCAAAGTATCGTTAGAAAAGATCTTATTCTTTTCTAAATTTGTGATGGGATATTCAGATCTGGTATATTATTAGAAAAAGTTATTGTCGAAATGGTGGAATACGATTAGAGCAGTTCCCAACTGAAAAGGAAAACGTTTCTAAAACCAATTCGGTACACGAGCGTTCCGATGGAATTCTATTCCTATAATTGCTCTTTATACAATACGTACGTGTAGGGTATATTGTTCCATAATATTTTATCAGCGATCACCTCGCTAAAAACGTTATTTCTGCAGCTACAGTACAGAGGATCACAAGATGGACGTTAAAACTCCAGTGCCATGGAAAATGATCGGATCGTGCTTTTGCTTCAGAGATGATCAAGCCTTGAAAAACTCGCGCAGTCGAAGAAAATACGTTAAATTCCATATCTCGGGAATTAATCTGAAATATGGAATTCAATTTAAATGATTCCCTCTTTTCCCAGCGTCGTACACTCGTCTCATCCTTGCGCCTCGGCGAACGCGACGCGACGCGACGCAGGCGATTTAATGCACCTTGAGAGTTACGATGCCACACGCACACACACGCGCGCACAAACTATTTCCACCAGCGTACAACGTTCCTAGATGCTATTACAATTTTTATCCGCTTCTCTTTTCGAAAACACGTGACTGCACTTTTATATTCGACTTCTGCTGCTTTCGGGTAAATGTAATAAGCCAATTGTTGTATGTTTCCTATATTTATTTTACCAGATGCTTCGAAATCTATGTAATTTGGTAAGAATGCGTTTTAATAATATAATAAACAGTTCATTGTATCTTTAAATTACGTAAGGCGTAATATTTTTAGTCCTTCTGATCATTTCCGTCCATTAGAAAATTATAAAAAATATTAATGAGTTTGGATTTCGCATAAGCGTTCGTCCTCTTTCTATTTTTCATTGAAGCGACGAATAATATCATATATATCAGATCAATATTATATATCAAGTCTTTTAAATTGAGTACATATTTGTTATTTATAATCCGTATAAACGTTGATAGGTTATTACGTATATTTTTTAACATATCAAGAATAATTTACAAATTTAAAATTTCTCCACCGAAAGCTGATGAAATTCATTTAACGAATTGAAAAATAACGGTATTCGCGTTATTGTATGTGTCATGAAAGTGTTGTATTTATTCATAAAAATATCACATTCACTTTTAAATCTGTTCCAAATCCATACAATTTAGTTAATTTTTCCATTTTATTACCTTTAAGTATAATTTAAATAATGACTTATTGTAATCTCATTGAATAAATATATATATACACAATTATTACAATGAATAAACTGACGTAAACAATTTAAGAGCACGTGAATAATATACGAGTCGGTAGCAATTTCGTTTCGTATCTGAAACTGTGCATATACCGAATGAAATTTTACTAAAGAAATCTGTACCAATCGCTGCAATAGGAAAAGTACTGTTTGCCTGGTAATTATAAGGCAATTCTGAAGCAAATTTTGCACTCCAGTTCAACACCTATTGCACATTGTAGATTCTAACGATAAAAATTTGTATTTCCAAATGTAATATTTCATTTACTTATACTACGTACGTACGAATGTCTTGCTCGGCTTCATCATTATCAGTTATACATGGCTTATACGTTTGTCGTATCATTCTTAGACGTACACACACTTTTTTCTGGCACCACACATCTCTTTCTTTTTTTTTATCTCTCTTTGATATTCGTTACTTTTCTCGCATCGCACAGGCCGTTATTCATTCCTTACAAATGCTACTACCACCGTGTACATAAATTACCATCGAAGATTATTTATCTGTATTTGGCTTTGTATCAACTACGCGTTTCTCACTCGATATTCTTTCACACACACACACACACACACACACACACACACACACACACACACACACACACACACAAAGGCAATCTCTTCTGTCTCTTCCATATTTACATTCTCTCTTACATCCTATCTCGTGCTTTATTTAATAGCACCTCCACCCTCTTACTAGATTGCAAATTCCTAGCTTCTTAATAAATAAAGAAGCTGACAACGAGACAAGTAGATGTATATACAAATAGGTAGATAGATAAAGATATAATAAAAAAAAATTTTAAAGATACCGACACTGTCGGTATTAGATTTTATCGTAAGTTATAAAAAACGATAAAAGAAATTAGTAAATTACTTGGTTTAAGTATACGTACCGGTAATGTTCGTAGTACTAATTTCTCTAGACAATATAGGCATGATTTTTTAATGCATCGATGCTTCTTTGAAAAATTTCATCTGATACTCAAACTACGTGCTATTGTAAGATACCTTATATTCCAGATAAGTGCTAGACCTTCTTGTTACAATATTAAGAATATTGTATAAATAGTTGTGGCTCCTTATTTTTTATATTTTAATTACTTCGGATAATACTGTGATTTTGACGAGCTGACCAAAGTTTTAAGTTATTCGGATGCTATATTACGTAATAATTACTGTACCACGCTGAAAGAAAAATGAACTATTCATGCTAATGAAATCAAGACATAATGCAATTTTTAGAATTATTATACATCATCTCTTTAAATATTTAAATATTTAACTAATAGAGTGGCGGCACTTGAATTTGCTGGTGATTTTAATTCTTATGCTATTTTAAGCTCTGAAATTAGTTTTAAACGCGTGAATCGTTATTTTTCTTGGGAAAGAAAAATTTTCATAATTTTTTTATTCAGATTACATTTAGATTCGTTTTAAATCAATATTTCATTATCCTAAATAATATTCTTTACGTATTCAAATTTTATCATTTTCTAAAATTATTGTAAGTCTAGCAAATTTTTTGGCATTTTTCTCTACGTTAAAACATGCTTATAAGGGGTAGCATATAGCGATATAATTACGTTAATTAGACGAAAAATATATATGACAAAAAAAAAAAAAAAAAAAGAAACACATACCGATGCGATAAGTCCAAAATATTGTAATATTTGATTTAACGTTATTCCAGTATAATATTCTGGTTTGAAAGTACTCAATCCTTTTTTTTTTCTTTTCCTTACTTTTAACACCATTTCTTACTTAAGACTTTCAATTTAACTTTACTTAATTTCAACTTTTTCAAACAATGGTAACTTTAAAGTATAACAGCACTTTTTGTTATTTTTCATTTCATCGGTTGAACATATCCTTTGAGAAATGCTCATCGATCGATTCAGTGAAAATCATAAATTTATGTCTACAATTATTGTGTAACCGTTGCTTCTAGTTACTTTAGAATACGTTGCTAAAACTTTTAATTACTATACTCCTACTTACACATATACAACTAATTGATTTATAAATAGATTGGAAATAAAAAATATCAAACGTGCGTAGTGATGTTTTCAAAAATTATAAAGACATAAACACATAATCAATAGAGGCAAAAAAGTTACATCGGCAACAATACGCAACAATAATTGACCACGTATCTAATTACATTACAGATTAATCGTCAAGCAAAGCTTAAAAGTCCGTTAAAAAATGACCGAGCGCAGAGAGTCTCATGCTTCTTGTATGCGTCAGTTGCAATTGCTTATTTACGTACTAACTGCTCTTACAGCGCCTTTGGATCCCAATATCCTTCTAGCTTTAAAGGCTCGATATCGCTAGAGACAATGAATTTTATGCTTGATCGGAAATAAGAAGATAGAATAGATCTTGTAAGAAGATAAAAGCGATGATTTTCTTCATAAAGCTGATGTCTCATAGATGTATAGATAAGCAGATATATCTATTATTATGTTGTACATTATGCTGATTACGATATTTTTTGAAGGATAGTGTATATAATAAGGTTGCAGTAGAATGTGAATGCCTACGTTAATTGTAATTAAACGTTATAAATACAATTCTCGTCACTTTAACAATATTAACACAGATGCATTGATTTTCAAGCAAATACGTGTGTATGCACACGCGCACACGCGCGCGCGCACATCATTTTTTCACTTTGTAGTTTGGAACAACAATATTCTAGTGAGACACGTTTCTCGATTTATCCGAAAGTTTCTTTGACTTGATCTTCATAAGTGTACGTAAATTGTAAAGCTCAAAAATTATGAAAAGGTTGATTATTCGTTCCAGCAAGATGTAAAAGCAATTTTGTAATTTCACAATTGAGAAAAATTATACGTACTTGTTAAAAATTATATAACGTACTTAGATTTTTCAAAGAATTTTTATTTATGAAATATATGTCTAAGGAAAGAACCAACATTATTGGAATCGAGCCCTATTGCGTCATGAACGCACAATAAATTCAAGACATCAGTGTAATGAATATACAACTTTCAGTGTAACGAATAAAAAGTTTGTCCCAATGGACGAACACTTCCATAGAAAATAATAGCGCAGCCTCGAAAGATGGCGACTAAGCGGGTAGCGATAAGAGTCCAAAAAATATTCTCTCAACCCACGGTACGAGTTTCGCGAACTTGACAAGTAGCAAATTCAGGCATAAGTCCTATCTAAGTTCGCCTCGGGTCACGCGCACAGTAAATTTGTCAATTGCCGTTATTCAGGAACTATAGGATGGTCAAACGGATCCAGTCTATGAATGCTGCA
This sequence comes from Wiebesia pumilae, assembly GCA_018907045.1. Taxonomy (NCBI): domain Eukaryota; kingdom Metazoa; phylum Arthropoda; class Insecta; order Hymenoptera; family Agaonidae; genus Wiebesia; species Wiebesia pumilae. The sequence goes on from JACCHZ010000055.1 coordinate 426,080, forward strand.
ATGCCGCATGTTCTTTCTAAAATATCGTTAAATCCTTTGGGACTATGAGAAATATTGGCGTAATATTCAAATGATGTGCAGTATCACTAAAATTAATTCTAGAACTTTATAAGATATTGCTTACTTCAAAGTAAAATCTTTTAGAATTTTTTCCCGTAGAATTTTTTTTGATGCCGTTATTAAGCATCGGCATTGAGCAGTGGTAATTAAAGTTCGGCTATTTATATAAGCGTAAATATCAAAAAGAAAAAAGTTTTTACTGTTTTATTTTAATTAATCTCTAAATGTAAAGGCTTTTTATCCGAAAATTGCAATCGTCGCTTAATTATTTTCGTCGATGAATTTCGATGCTATTCGTGATATGAATTTCGATTGGACATAATAAGTATCAATAATTAATTATTTAATTTAACAAGATACATAATATGACTATTATGTAAATATCGGATGACGGATACATATTTCGTAATGAATTAATGAATGAAATTCTTTTAAAAGCTAGAGCATATATTATTAAGATATCAAAGCTAACGTGTATAAAAATGAACGGAACATTTTACGAATGTTAAATTAATTTTCATAACGCGCGCTCTAATCAGAAGTAAAATATGTTTTTTAATAGACTTTTGCATCTGTTGCGCGAAATGGTGTAACCGAAAAGTACCGGACTTAGCTAGCATTCTCTCTCTCTCTCTCTCTCTCTCACTCACTCACTCACTCACTCACTCACTCACTCATTATGTATAATAGGTGGCTGGAATGTTTTTCCTTCCGTTAATTTTACGCGTATATCTCGAGAACCTCCCTCTTTGGCTTTCTTTATCTCGTAGTAAGAAACAATCGAAATACAGGGAAAGGTAGATGGATAGAGAAAGCTACGGATAGAAGAATTGTCGGTTCGTTCGCTCTCGTATGTGACAAAAAGAAGCAGAGAAGAGCGCAAAAAAGAGAGCGAACGGAAAAAGGAACAAACGCGAGGGAAGAATTGGAAACTCACAGCCGGACAATGCCTACACATTGTAAATACTGGTATTCTAGTAGAACGCCCAATCCCTTCTGAGAGTGCAACCACTGTCCAGTTCTCACCAAAGGGGGTACGTAAGATATTCTCCTTGCGAAATTCACGAAGGCACGTACTTGCGCGCTCGGAGAAAAAAGAAAGAGAGCGAGAAGCGTATTCAGGGAGCTCGATGAGAAAAGAAGACTGCATCGTCCCGCGCACAAAACTGACCAATAGATCCGGTTTAGCAAGTTTCCGGATTCCGGGGGTCATCGCCGTCGTCGTCACCTTTTACCCTCTCGCTCGTTCCCCCGTACCCGCCAATTCCTCCGTCCAGCTATCGCACGACGTGCATAGGTAGATTTAGGTAGTCCTACGGACTGTGGATCAACTGACCGTGTATCATCCAGAGAGAGAGAGAGAGAGAGAGAGAGAGAGAGAGAGAGAGAGAGTGACGAGGAGAGAGACGAGGAGAGAGACGAGGAGAGAGAAACAACACGCTCGTCCACGCTTCCACGCGCCGTCCACTGACGCGCATAAATTAAGGCGCGAATCCGGTTTTACGATAATATGACCCTCAGGGATGGACAGACGCAAAATTAACCTGCTTTCAACTCCCCGAGGTAAGAAGAAAAGAAGCAGGTTGGAGGGAGTAGACCGGAGAGAAATGTATTGTGATTGACGAAGGGGATGACCACATCGATGTCCGCGGCTCGGACTTCACATTTCCCTTCCGTATGCACGCTTCCTTTAGATTTATATTTGATATATCCCTTGATCGGGGTGTCTCTCTCCGAAGTCCAGTTTCGGTGGGAACGAAAACCTGATCAGTACTGGCCGCGCATGTGGAGCGCACTTTTCGACTCTATTTCTCTGAAACATAGATAAAGCGGCAGAGGCAGACAAATACTTAACGAATACAACTAAAAGGTCTGAATGCTAAAAAAGAGAAGAGGAAATAGCTGTACTCGAGGCTACATGATGGGTCAAAGGGAACGCGTAAAAAGGAAAAAGGAAGAGAAGAAGAGGCGAGCTAGAATATAAGTTAGAAATATTTTCCAAGTTGTGCATACCCGGTGCATACTCGTCGGGAAAGACCAGAAGCGCACTCGTTAAGATGGGCGAGTCGTACCGACGGACCGGACCAACCGGACATTCCGCTCAACGTAACTTGCCCTCCTCTCTCTCTCTCTCTCTCTCTCTCTCTCTCTCTCTCTCTCTGTCTGTCTTTGTGTTTCTATCCCTCCCTCTGATAATGCCACGCGCACGTGCTCGTTACGCCTTTAAATACGTTGACAACGCAAAACTTGTGCAACGAGCGCGAGTTGCTATCTTTCTTCTATCTTCTCCGTTTCCTCGTGCCTCTTCACTCTGGTGGCTTTTCCGGTTTCTTGGTCTTAGGCGGCGCAACGCGTTTTTCGGTAACGGCGCTCGAGAGTTTGTATGCATACGAATGCTTACCTTTGCCCCGTATTTCTTTTTGCATTTGTTCATAACCAGAAGAATAAAAGAGAGAAAAAGATAGATAGATAGATAGATAGATAGAGAGAGAGAGAGAGAGAGAGAGAGAGAGAGAGAGAGATAAAAAGGGACAAGATACGCAACGAAACTCAATTTTAAAAGGGACGACGTTCGATAAAGAAAATTACACGAATGCCAATTTTAAATAAAATACATAAATTTTTAAAAAGCAACGATTCAAATGAAAGTCTTAATTAACATTGAAATTAGTGCACCAAAAATTCTCATTGATGCTCGAAAATACATTTGAAATAACAAAGGATGGGCAGTAGATTAGTAATTATAAGGTATCCGCAGTAATTACAAAATATAATTTCTATAAAAGTGTAGAATGATGTATTAATCGTTCGAATCCTTAAAATCTCTCTCCTAAAAATTGCTCTCTCTCTCTCTCTCTCTCTCTCTCTCTCTCTCTCTCTCTCTCTCTCTCCTTACACCTATAACGTTCAATTGTACAATTCTACTTACTCCTTACACTTTCTGAACGAAACCTTACTTACGAGAATAAATAATATTATACCAAAAGCAACTTCAAAATATACCGATCATTACTAAATGCAATTATTGAAAATAACGTCGTAAAATTATATTTAAATGAGTATGTGTAGTTTCTGTAAATTTAAAAGAAAAATTCGTTTCATTTTAAATTCATGTTTTGAAATATATAAAAACATTTCTTATAAAAGCTATTGAATTAGAAATTTATCATATTTCATAAAGAAAAGTTACCATTTTTTATAGTAGTATATACTGTCTAATAGTTGAGCAAAGCTTCGTTTGAAATCGATGAATCACGATAATCCAGATCATTTCGTTGAAATAACTCGATAAGATTTTTCGATATCGACGCTTATTTTTCTAACAATTTCATTTTTTAAGAATAAAAAGAAAATAATTTTATTTTCAAAATGCAGGTGTTTCTTGCGTAGAAAATGTTTTTTGAAACCCTACCGATTCAAATGCAAATTTCCAGAATATATAGGTTTACGTATTCGAGAAAACGTCAGTATTTATGATAATTATTTTAATTCAAATCTACTTAAATTTTTTTTATGTATATTAACGCGCATAACTGTTTACAATGCGTAAATTGTACTAGAAGAAAAAGAGAAACGTGAGGAAATGAAAAGCCAAAGGCTACGTAATTAGAGATTATAAAATTTTACTCTACGCTATTAAGCATATAGTAGATCAACGCCACTAATTGTTGCTTCCTTCTGCTCTCATTCTCTCTCTCTCTCTCTCTCTCTCTCTACTATTCATAACTCTCATCATAACTCTAAAGAAACTGAAGAAGAACGAAGAAATATCAACCTTGATATATGCGACTAAGTGTCTCTATTACAAAAATCCTGCGCGCCACGCACTTAGTTTATCTCCTGAGAGCATGCTTGACTCTTCAGAGCTTATAGAACAGAGAGAGAGAGAGAGAGAGAGAGAGAGTGAGTGAGAGAGTGAGAGAGAGGGGGGCGGGATGGAGGGAGAAAGAGATTACCTACTCGCACGACCGGATGTTGTTTATTTGTCCATGTTGGTTTGTCTCCCCCTCTCACTCTCTCTCACTCTCTCACTCTCTCTCTCTCTCTCTCTCTCTCTCTCTCTCTCTCTCTGTCCGCCTTTCTCCCCCTATCTTTTTCGCATCTTTGATAAAAACTGTTATTTATATCGTTTTCTGTCCGGAGCAGAGTGTGCTCCAACGTTGTACGTACATGCACGAGAGATAGTTAAGAGCGATGCTGAGAGGCGCGTGCAGCTGTTGCTGTTATAGGCGCACCAACAGATTTTTCTGGAAAAACAATTTGTGTCGATTACGCGTCTTTTTTTCGTCTACTTCTTAGCGACTGATTGATAGTCCAGTCTCTAGGCTTAGATTCCAATTTCCGTTCCATTGGGTGAACGAGAGCGAATGGAGCACGTGTTATACAAGTCGATAAAAACATTGTTAACAGTATCGAAGATCCTAATAAAAACCCTTTAACAAATAGCAACTAATCTCTGGAGACTATAAGTTCTTAAAGTTTATTCTTTTTTTTAATTTTTCCTTTTTCTTTTAACGTTCATTGCTAACTGGATTGGTAACCGTCGAAATGCAGAGCACAAGATTAATATTTACAAGAAAATAACGCGACCGCACTTCAAATTTTAAAAGCATTTGATGATACGCATATTAAATTGTGATGTTTTTATGTAAAAAGATTGGCACATCGACACTTGGTAAATGGCAATTAGCTTGAACAATGACGTGCACGCGTTTACTTATTGTTACCATTCAATCGAAATGGGATAAAAATTTAATTGATTAATAATTATTATTCATCTTTGTCTTCTGCGTGTTGCATTCTTATTAAAATGCAATAATTTCAATCGAGAAAGTATTTACTATTTAAATACGTTACGTTCTTTCGTAAACTTTGTTTATAATTTAGTTTTCTTATTAAATACTCTTCGGTCCAGCAATGTTTACTTAAGTAGACTATTGCAAAATGCACGTGATCGCTTTTTGTTAATTACGTTGTTCTTTTTTTCAAAAAAATTTGAAATTATAATTTGCACGCTTTATTATCATTATTGTACGAAATGGAATAATTGCAGCCGCGTGTACAAAGTCATGATAATTGCTAAAAAAAGGTAAAGATTCTTGTTTATAGATTGCGTCACAGATTGGTGTAATGTTTTCAAAGTATCGTTTATTTAACGAAATACGATATATACAATTTAAAGCGCGTACAAACTAACTCACAGTAATAATGTTTTAAAAAGCAAAGCTAGGTCAGCGGTAAACTTCATGCTGCAATCCTGATCTTGCGAATACATCTGTAAGTGAAAAGAGGGATATTGATAACTTTATTCGTGTTTGTTAAACTTATAAGTATAGATACTGTTACGTACCTTGCCAGAGCGCAACAATTGCTCGAGGTTCAATGATCGCATCGACTTAATGGTCAGAGCATTAATGCACCTCACGTAATTTGCAAGGACGGGGAAAGAGGAATAATCGAATACCGATTTTAATTATGAAGTACTTATAAGTAATGGAGACGCGCGTTATTCCCAAGCGTTTCTATTTTTCGACACGTGATTTTCGCGTTAATAGTTTACAAGGGTCTATTATCTCCTATGATATTTAAAATGCCTAACCTATTCTGTGCTTCGATCTACATTTAAGTCGGAGTCGGCTAAAATGCCAAAGATTCCGTCCATTGAGTTTGCTTACCTTTTATTATCTACCGTTTCCAATTACTCTCAATTATTCCGTTGCTGCGGGCGCATAAGCTAAACATTATTCGCGTGTCGTTGTCGGATGTTAACGCCTGCGAGTGCAAGTATTGCCGACGATCAGTTTTAACCAACCACGACTCGGCGTACGCGATACTTTAGACGATGAACTGGCGATTGTCTTCCACGTTAAGGTAAGCTAATTTTTAAATTTTCTCGCGTTTAAATAGAAAATCTGCTCAACGTATTTTGTTGAAATAGTTAAAAAAACATAGATTTTTAGCTAATGATTATATATATATATATATATATATATATATATATATATATTGACGTTCAAATGACCCACTGTAATTAAGTCTACGGTTAAATGAAATACACGCGCGCGTGCGTTACAACAATACAAAATGTCGCTCGTACTCACTCGGTCTATAAAAAATACATTATAATTTAAATCATAATACTTCTTTGGACTCGCAGTTGGATTTAGAGTTTCTCGTTGACTGGGAATGATTTAACTGTCAAAACAAATGTGCAGTAATTATTCGTGAAAAATGTCTAGTTACACGAACATGGAATACCTTTGAAATAAGCAACTAACCGCAGTTAATGGATAATTTGCTTAAATTAAATAGAATTGCTTCTACCAAAAGATTCAGAAATTTTCTCTGAAAGCGGGTATTCGTAATCGTGCAGCTTGGGTGTATTCTTTTTTGGTGGATTCTTCCGCCCCTTTTATAGACTTAAAGATAAATTTTCTAAAGCGCGTCAAAGAGCATTTCGTGGTCTTTCTACATTACGAATCGCGGATTTGTAGGAACGATTGTTCTGGGCGTATTATAACGTTCTTATCCGTGATAAGGATGTAATTTCCTACCGGAGATTAAACGACTTTTAAGCAAATTAACGGCACGAAATAATAAAATTATTTATGTGATTATCGATGGTAAAAAAATTTAAAGGTAAAGCATGATCAGCGATAACAATTAACTATGAAATGCCAACAAAACATCGTTCGAACGCAACTTCTTTCTCGTTGACGTCAGAAATCGCTGGGACGCATTTCTGGGCGTCCCGATTTGTCCTGAAAATGCTCTTTCTTGCAAAAAGAGTCTCGCAGTCGCGTGCAATTCGACGAATTTCATTAAGTGCAATCTCGTGGAAGGGTGCCGAGAGCGTTTGTGCGCATAGACACCGATCGAGGTGCAATTATTTATCGACGATCCGATCTTGCATGAGCCTCACGTATCCTCGCGCTCCCCGCGAGTACAGAAGGTACGCGGAGGTCGTCGCGACGTTTCTCTGCTACGTGTTTTACGCACAGCTGCACGATAGATGGATTCGCGATTGCGAGCTCTTTTCACGCACCGTTAATTATCATGCCAACGAAAGAATCCACCGTTCACGGGACAGAGCGAATCGAATTTTTGGCGCGTCTCGCATGTTGGTGGGATAGTTTTTTTCCGCTCCGTAAAACCAGTGTACGTGCAAGCATATACGTAGAGGGAAGCTTTTTGCCCAATCGCCACCAGTTGTTTTCTTCAACAACCTAGGGAACACGTTAAAAAGCCATTAGCTTCGATGACCATTTACTTTCAAATAAGTTAAAGAATTTTAGATATTGGACAAAGGTGACTGAAAATTATTGATAATACAATTGCAAACGCGCTCAACGCATTTTACAAGTCCTGAAAGATATTAGCTAATGCTTACGTTCCTTTAAGGAATGTCCAAGGGAAATGAGTGCGTATTTCTAGTAGTGTAATTTACTATGAAAACTAGGGAAAACTTTTACTTTATTTTTAACTTTTTACCATGAAGATGGTATTCAATTGCTTGAAAACCAGTTATTTCAAAACAAACAAAGTAAACAAATTTGGCAGAAATAATGTTAAAAGTTCGCGTAAAATTTCGATATTTGATATTGAAGTGTTTGTGTGCGTTTTACAATTAAATGAAAAAAACCTGCATCGATTGACGTTGGTACGCACGTTCCTCCCCCGCACCCCGCACCCCGCTCCACGCACCCCGCTCCCCGCTCCCCGCTCCGCCGCGGACTCACACACACGCACACTCCTTCTCTGTGGTTCTTTTTCTTATGCTATCTCATGCGAAATATCTCATCGATGACTCCATTCGAAACAGTATTTAAGAAAGATAGAAGAAGAGAAAGGGAGAAAAAGCCCGAGGGCCGAATGATCCAAATTGAAACGCGTGAACCTTCTTGGATCTTTCACACGCCACCGAATGGATGTTCAACGGCAACCACGAAATTCACGTACTACGCAAATATGTGCCATGATCGAAGCGTGTTTGCATATAATACGTGCACCAAAGTTCGCATGCCGTTGAGAAATCGAAGAGGAAAGTTTTCTTTTCAACAGCAGCAGCACCTCATTCTTCAAACTCTTTCCCCTTTTGCTCATTATACCTCGGTTTCTCTTCTCTTCTTAATGTTGCCGTTGTTATTGTTTCTATTCATTTTCTTCAGAGCCGTTTTTTTTCTGGCTTTGACGTAGGTCAATCTCGGAAAGATTAGTGTTAAAAGAGACTCAGCTGGTACGCGCATAAAAACAAACGTGTAAAGACAGAAATTTCTCAAGTTATTCGTGCGTTTTAATATTATATAAGTGTTATAATCGTGTTCTCTCATGGGAATGGGCGCTTTAGGTTGTCTTTTTGAAATTATTATCTTAAGTTAAGGCGTGATTTCACTTCGAAGTATTGAATATAAATATGAAAAAAAACTCGTTATCGTATGTCGTAACTCTCAAAAATATTTCATCATTTTTTTTATATCAAAATACGTTCTGATACAAATGAAATTGAAATTTTTATTCCAAGCAACAAATCTTCGTTTTAATTTACGGCTCGATTTCTTTCAAAATAAAGGTAACATTTGGCTGAATTTTTAATATTTCATTTTTATACTCGCACATATTTGATATATAAGCAACATAATTTTGATAATCACTGTATGCTCTGTACATAAGCGCTTAGGTATAAATTTGGGATAAAAACAACTTACAACTGCTTCTTTATTTTAATAGTTCAAGGCACACTTTACAGTCTTATTCATTTTTTCACGAATCAACTTTTTTATAATCTTCTTTATTGCATAATTACGTCTTAATTGGTATGTACTCATATAATTTATAAGATTTTTAGGTATCTATATACTTCCCGCAAAACAAGCATCCAATGAAAATTTAAGACTATACATACATACATACATACGTACATATATATATATATATATATATATATATATATATATATATATATATATGAAAACTATGGAATTAAATTAGGTGTACAAACTTATTTGCATACTTATAATTATATAATTATTTACTATTCACTAAATAATTATTACTTAATACTTTTATTCGCTTGTATTTCAATTCGTAAATTTTATCATTATAGACAAGCAGTTGTACGATAAAAAAAATAGCTGACTAAATAACTGAATTAATAAATCACAAATAACAATTATTATGGAATAAAAGTAATTAATCAATACTGATGAAATTAAAAGTCATTTTCTTGTCTTTGCACGATTAGAATACTTTTAAATTTTAATGTTACATTAGAAGTTGGCATTTTCAATAATAAATACATCAGATATTTATTAACGTAAAATAAGTTAATGTAATAAGGTTTTAAACATTTAAATAGTAAGAAATCATTTTCTTATTTGAGTAATTTCTGCAACTTCAAGTAAATGTTGTAATTGATTCGTAAGGATTTTCTACTTAATGCGTATAAAATCTGTATCGTAAAATAATAGCATCAATTATTTTAGAGAAGAGGACTGAAGTTCTTGATTGAATTTAACCAAATAAATGTAAAACTGTAAACTCCACGTAATTGTTTACACGAAAGAATCAACAAACTCTGTAAAGAATCATCAAACTGTGTAGTACGTATGCAGTTAGCTATTACGTACAGCCTTCTTGTATTCCGACTATCGATTGACGTCGGCGGGTGATATTCAATTGGCACCAGGAGGCGGTGCCGCAACTCTCCTTCCTATATACTCTTGGTGTGTCGTCGGGGACCCATTGGCCACCGCGATGACCAATCATCATATAACATTCTTTCGCCTTCGCGTACGCCCGAGCCGCACTCTTGACACATGTTCCTTTCTCTCTCCCTCGCTGCCTCTCTCTCTCTCTCTCTCTCTCTCTCTCACTCTCTCTCTCTCACTCACTCTCTCATTACATATCGCAGATAAAAAACAATCAGCAAAATCTAACAAATAAGAATTGAAATGAATTGAAATTTTTTGAAATGAAGAAATTAAGGAATATGAACGAATGATGAGCGATCGAATTGTCTAGTTTCTTTTTAAATTGAAAAAAGATGAAAACTTTTCAAGTTTTTCGAAATTCGTTATAGATAAATTAAAAAATGTTATTATCCATTATACGCGCGCGCGCGCGCGCGTGCGTGCGTGTGCGTGCGTGTGTGTGTGTATATATTTCTATCTAAAATACACGATAAACCCGAGTGAAAAACACACTTTTGCATTTCATACTTAATTTTTAAAAAAATACGTCTACTATGAATTAAAAAATTTAGGATTATAATTTTCATGCATTTATTTCTTAGTAATCGATTAATTGTAATAGATTTAATTAATTAGATTTTTGTCTTGTAAAAAAAAATTTAACGATGTAAAAAAGTATTTATACTATTTATAACGTTAAGTGTGTCTTATTCTTTGAACAAAATGTAGAAAACTCTTATAACTGGAAATTTATATTTGATAAACCAACGTGCCAGATTAATTTTTATCAAATTTCTCTTTTATACGGTACATTGAACTTACATAATGCACTATCTGAACTGAAACTGAAATATATATTTATGATTTTGTACAGAGAATTAACGTTTTTTGAGAAACTAGATGTACTCTGAATCATTTGTATACTATTTGAGTTAAGTTTATAATGTTTTGATTATCAATTAAATATTTGAACATCGGTTAATTCAATACAATATATATTATACTTTTTGGATTTCTGCTACTCTGATGTTACTTTCATTATTAGTATATCCTTATAAATTAATAATAATTATATTAAAATATTTTTTATAGGTAACGTATTTTGTTAACAAGTTTTAAATAACAAGTATTGAATAACAAGTAAACGAATTTTCAAGCAAACAGTTCTCAATCTTTTGAAAAATGCTTGGTAGTAAATAGCACTCATAAATTAAAGCAAGTGTTGCCTAATGAATAAAGTAAATTTTTCATTCGAAGGAAAATAATATTCCGTTAATATTTCGTAAGTTGCGTTATATTTGATATAATTAAAAGTGTGGAAAACGATCTATATACATAATTACAGCTCATTTACCAGAGCCTTTACCGTTTACTCTGGAATTTTATGAATGTTTGCTTTTCGCTCTGTGTTACATTTTTATTTTTTATTATATATTTTTTGTTGTTAGGGCGACATTACCGCAGATAATAACGCCGGTTTTCTTCTCAACGGACTAATTCGGCGATGGTGAGCTATTTCGATAATTTTCGATCGACACAACACAAGCTGCAAAAAATTTCTTCATGCCTCTGCACGAAGGAGATAGGATGAATGTATAAGAAAATAAAAGAAAAGAATATTATAAGAGTGGTAGATAAAAGGCAGACGAGGGAGAGAGAGGGAGATGGAGAAAAAGAGAGAGTATAAGGGAGATTGGATAGAAAGAGGAGAAAGAAAATTATATTGGATGGATCGATTGTACAGATATACTTAATTCGGGAACACACTCCAGAACTCGTAAGGTTCTCTGGTCGAATCTTATCTGCCCAGACTCTTTCGTAGTTTTTTTTTAAACTGGATCGTACAATACAACGTTCTGATAGAACCTCCACGATATATTGCAAAATATACTTTTCATTTAACGACTGCACTTTCAAAGTGAATTTAATTGTGATAATACTGAAGAAAATAAATGAACATAATTTACAGTCACAGATTTCTTAATTTCCTTCGCTATATTTTATTTAATTAGCGAAACTCGCAGTGTCACCGTCAGTGCTGTTTAATTATGATATGTTGACGGTGTAAAAAAGGGTGATATAATTTATATTGTGATTTTGATCGAATGTAATAAGATAAAAACATAAATTTTAACTGTTTACTCGGAAATGTTTACTCGATGCCAGCTAATGTTTTTAAAAGTAACTAGAGCTGCACCGCTTATTATTTAAAATTAATGTCCCTATTCAATATTAATTATTAATTTTGTTCATTTACTTATTTTGAAAAAGTAGAAATTTTTCGTATAAGTAGCTAACGATCTTTCTAAAATCTCGAATCGGTACTGCAGATAAGCTGCACGAGGCTTACGACAATATTAAATCTGGAGAAGATATTGATTTTCTTAGCTTCGAAACCTATTCATTATTATTTTATATATACATATATATATATATATATATATATATATATATATATATATATATATATATGTGTATCTTAAATTTGACATAACTCAAAGAATACCTTTTAACATTAGAAATAAATTATAAATTAAAAATAGCTCAATTTCAAATTATTTTCTACGTAATAAAATTATCCGCATGAAACTGGCATTGTTCTAAAATTAAGAATTTATATCGAATATTTGAAAAAATGATATTTACTTTGCTTTCGAGATTTTTATACAGAAAATAAACATAAAGTAAACATTTTTATACTTCATTAAAAAATAAATAAACCTGAATTTTCTACAGTGTTTTAAAAGTTGACTCGTATACTTATAAGTAGATTCTAAAAGCTAAATGTACTGTCAGACCAAACAGATGTTCGATCTAAAATGCGCGGGAAGTATCTGAGATCGGAAGATGCGACTAGACGTTTAATAAATAAGAATCAAGACACGCCTTTATGTCTCTGCCACGGCGCGATCTCATGAATGAGATTCCGAATGTAAATTAGACTGCTCGTTCGCTCTCTCTCTCTCTCTCTCTCTCTCTCTCTCTTGTTCTCAAGGACGTGATTGGATCTTTAATTAATAATTTCGCGAATTCATTGGTAATACTTGTATTTCAGATTAGCCAGACATAATAAGCTCGCTAACGCTTTTAGTACAAGTAAATTCTTTCTAATAATATCGTTACATTTGCAGTTCTTCTTCATCTTATCATCATCATCATCATCATCATCATCATCATCATATTTATATTTTTAACCGAGCAACTACATTTAGACACACAAAATACTAATCGGGCGCACTTATTACGTATAATTGTTGAACACAAAATATAAAATTTATTTGGATTCTTCGTTATTCGGGTAGAGAGAAATCATGAAAAATCTTAATCTCTATGTATAAAACCTGCTGAGATAGGATAATAAGGCAGAACAATTTGAAGCAGATATTGAGAAGGAAAAACTTCGCGTATGAAACTAACGAGGAAAAAGTAGCGCAAAAAACTACTATCATTGTGAGCAAAATAAAGGATTGAAAGGTATAAAAACTTGTATGAAGATGCTTATAAAAGATAAATTATCTATGTAATTTGTAATTTGTGCTCCAATCATAATACAAAAATAATAACGAAATTGACAGAAATAAAAGTCCATTGAAAGGTATTAAATTTTTTTAAACTATTTTTTTAATACTCGTAAGGACAGTTAAGTCGTAACTAGTCGCGATTAATAAAAGAGTCCCTATTAATACAAATTAAATAAGAGCAAACTTTACAATCGTTCGTTAGCCATACAATGTGACGCGTTTAGCGGTTAGATGCAGACTATTTTCGAAATCTTCTTCCGGACTTTGCTGAATGCAGATGCAACAAAAGTCAGACAAAATTTCTTCGACAAAATATTGATCTTTGCAGATGTGGTTGCGTATGCATACGTACATTAGCATAATCCAAGAATTAGGTACAAAATCTTTTAGTCGTTATAAGCGGCTATGATTAAAGTATGAAAAATGTATGCATTTGTAGTATTTTCAAATTAGAAATAATAGAAATAAATCATTTCACGTTGAGTATTTGCAATATGTGGTTAATAAACGACGAATTATTTTACTGTAATTTACGTTAACGAAGTAGGAAAAAGTACAAAGGGCACAGAATTTATGTTAGTATTTATACGATGAGTATATTGTTTCTATCTATTTACGATGGCGTATAACTTAATTTCTTTATAAATATCATAAGGCCTTTTTAAATGACAAAATTAAGCAATAATATTTTTATAGTGACTTTGGAATTAATGCAGAAATCGTTGATTAAAACTCAACGATGTAACACATTAAGGCTTCCTTCCTTTTAAGTGCCATCAACCAAATAAACGATCTAATGTCTTCTTTTGGCACTGTTTTACGATCTAGTAATAATAAATATTAAGCATCCGGATGGTTTTCTTTGTTTCGCCGTTTTCTTATTTGGCTGTGAAAAACGAATATCGAAAGAAACGAGAATACACTCGAGCTAACGAAAATAAAAGCAATAATTCTTATTATATCCTCGCATATTTCTGCTATTTTACGCAAGAGAAAAGGAATATAACATAAAGCTAAGGCACACAGAATACAAATTTTTCTTTGGAAAAAGCAGTAGCTTTGCATTTTTTATAATATAATTCATGTGAACAAATGCCGTATTAAATTAGCTCAATTATCGTTTCTTTAAAAAGTTAATATTATGTTATTAACATGGGAGGAAATTTTTTTGTCTTACGTTCTATAAAAGAATCGTATGTCCTGGTACGAAGAAAAAAGATGTTTCGCGTTAAATTTCAATTGATCTTATAATAAAATATAATACTCAAGTATAAAAGAAGGCTAACGGTATTTACCTTTGGCACATATTCTGCGTATAAAGAGGGAATGCATTATTAAACATTAAAAACACTCGTCACGATGTATTATTTCGTCTATACCTCTGAGTATTTGAGAGAAAAAATCAGCTGCATAAAAAGTGAGCGAGAGTTACAAAGGATAGAAAAAAACAGAAAATAAAGTAAGGACTGATCGGTTCTTCGAATGAATAAGGCTCACGTACTCGCATCGCCTCGCATGCCTTTTCCCTTAGGGTTCGCGTTTCCTGCCTCATAAGGTGATACGAAAGGCAATAGCGAGCAACAGAGACAGAAGGAGAAATCTACAAAGCTTCTACATTCGGAGAACGCAATTTAGACTTATCGTAAATTGCGCCTCACCCTTGTACAAATCAGTATTTCGATGAAGTTCTACCGAATCCCCGGAGTGACTGACTATCGCTGCGTCATAAAGCAGAGGCTCGTGTGATTGTGACGATTATCCATCGATTATTTTATATTACTAGTTCATCCTTTGTTTTAGTTGAGATAATAGGATATTTCACATTTAAAAGGGCTATCGGTCGGTTTGACAATTTACAATTTACAAATTATCTTCAATTTCTTCGTTTCAGCAAATAAAGTTAAACGTACATTCTCTTATGCGCAAATTTTGAGCATTTCTTAACAAGTGCCGTCGTTTTACGTCGTGAGAAATTCAAACTGAAATTTTGTACGCTTCTGTATAAGTTCAAAAGAAAGAGGGGAAAAAAAAAAAAAAAAAAAAACCAATTGCTTTTATTGAAAATGTCGAGGGATTTGATTCGAAAGCTCGAAATAGCAATTTATCTAATAGGGAATTTAAATTAATTTCAGCATCAGCATACGAATTTAATGGGATCCCAGTTTGTTAAGTAATTTACGTGTCCTGACCATTGCCTTACCTTCGTCTTCGTAATAAAAAATTATGATTTACGAATTTCATGCCTAAAAATCTTTAAGTACAATCGTCCACTTACTTCAGGGATAAAATAATTAAAAAATATATCGATTTATATTTTTCAATTATATGTGAATCGGTATCGAATAGACTAGTATTAGTCGCTAGTAAAGTCTTTCTTAAATCGTGACTTGTCATAAGTATCGTGAAAAGAAATAGCGTACCTTACATGCATAATGTAAAAAATGCACTTAATATATATTGTACTGTGTCACATCGATGCAATTCCTTCCTACAGACGTACAAATAACACAGAAATTTTCAGCTGCTCAAAATCTTTTCAAGATGAAACATGAACTATTTATAACAATGAGACTCTCATTCTAATATGTAAATTTAGTTGAACGCTCGTCGTTAATCGTATCATCATCTCTAAATGAAAGGCAAGGAAGCATAAGACTTTTTACGTTTATATGCATACGCGTATCTAACTTTCTGTATCTTTTTATTAAAATCTTTGGCTCTAATTCATAGTGATGGATTTTTTGTGGGTCTTTACCGAATAGCCATTTTTTTTTTATTATGTAGTACGCGTACTGTAAAATGAAGGTAAATAATACGATACCTTACACGTTTTATTTGCGTCTCGAAGACTTGGAGATGTTTTTCATAATAAACGAATAATAGGAATAACGGTAACTCAAGCATAACGAAAAGTAATAATAAAAATGTAAATACATAACAAACATTAGAAGCAAAGTCAACTATAATTAACCGTTTCTAGAGTATTTTTAATAAAGTTAAACTATTACAAAACCTATAAAATGTGGCTGGCGAGTGTTTTCGTATATTATAAAATTTGATTTTTCGACAATTTGAAAAACCGAAGAAAAACTAATGTGGTTTTTAACAATGACACTGGATGTAACATAATAATACTGGTAAATGTGTTGGTTGGTTGAAAATTGAAAGGGCCGAATACACACGAACCGTATGCAACATGGTTTATAAACCTTAACGAGGACTGAGGCTTCCTAAGCGCAAAATGAAAAGATATTTCAAGTCATAAATAATGTACAATCAAGCGCGAAAGAATTTGCGAAATAAATTTGCGAAATAGTCCACCTAAGCGTATAAACTAAGGATTCGCAATTTCGAAGCCAATATTCAAAATCTCAGAGTGAAACGTATGCAGGGTATTCAAGGTCTCTCTTTCCTTCTTCTTCTATCTCGCTGTTCCTCGTATAATACACACGCGGCGAGTGCAACAGGCGCGTACTTGTTTTGGTCGTGTGCAGTCATGTGCCGTCTACTTGCGTACGCACGCACACGCGCGAACAAGCTGCAAAGACGGAGAGGCAGAGAAGCTGCAGCCATAAGCAGGGAGAGAATATCGCGCGGTGCAGCTCGAGTCGTGCGTGTGTTGGTGAGAGGTATTCGCGTATAAGGGCGTGGTCGGTCGGGAGCAGCAACAGCAGCAGCAGCAGCGGTGCCGCGAAACTTTGCTTCATTTGCTCTCGATTTCCCCTACTGTACTGCACACATTCGCCTCCTCCTCCTCCACCACCTCTTCCTCCTCTTCCTCTTCCTCCACCGCCACCACCGCCGCCACCACCACCATCATCGCCACCGCCACTTACCGTGCTTATCTCGCGAGAGCGCGCGCAAGCTACTATACTTGGAGGAGACTGGCACACGCACTGCTTCCTCTTCGTCTTCCCCTCGTTCTCGCATGTCAATACTTTTCTTCTTTATGCCCTAGCTAAGTGCCCGGATAGCACGTATGCTCCCGTAGACTTTCGCTTCCGCTCAAAAAGAGAGGGAGGTTACACGTAAATAGACATTTTATTCGAATAGAGTTAAGCGAAATGAGACTACTGTTGTGCGAGGGTCCGTGTAACTGCAATAACTCACTGAGAAGCACGACTTTCGGATGTACCTTAGCGAGTACGTGAGATCGAATGATAAGGGGAGTAGATCTGTCGATGGGGTTTTGCTACTTTATCCCTCTATACGATACTTGGATGTGAAACTGAAATCATCGATTTGTCGGCTTTTACTTTTCAGAGAGAGAGAGAGAGAGAGAGAGAGAGAGAGAGAGAGAGAGCAGAAGCAATTGTCGGCTCGTATTTAATTATTTTATCAGGTCGTGCGAGAATCTTCGCGCTCGCGGAAAATATTGCACTTTTCAGTAGGATCCGTAAATCGATACTTTGACTATTATTAAAAAGTAATACGTTAAATGTCGTCAATTGCGATATTAAATTAGTACTCAAGGAAGAGTGAGTACTCAAAAGAAGTATAACAATCTACGTGGAGGATGTTGAAGAAATTTTCAAAAGTCTCTATCGAAAATCACGAAGTTAGCAAAGATTATTTTATCGATCGATTAATTTATAAAAAGTGCTGTACGTCATTTTATAAATTACTGTTTACTTGTTCCGGATTTTTAGCGATAATTCTATAATCATTAAAACGTATTCCTACGTATTCCTAGGTATTACTCCGTAATCACCCTTATTTATGTCGGTCTATGTGCCATAATTTGTTTAAAACTAAACAACTTTAGTAAATTGGATTACGAAACTCGATTAAACATACCGCGAGGAATAATTAAGCAAAAGGTGCGCTTCTCTTGATATCGACACACCGACCGTCTGTGAGTCGACAGAAACGGGTAGACTGAATTGTCCTGATAAGGATGGATGCGTCGACGTACGCGACAAGAAACGCGAAGATAATGAAATACAGAGAAATTGAGATTTTTTGCCGAAGGACGTGACGGTGCATTGAGGCGGGTTAGTTATGTGTACCAGGGTGGACAGATAGAGAGAGAGAGAGAGAGAGAGAATGTTTTCGGGTCGCTTGACAGCAGCCGTAACGGTAACCTCTCGAACTAAGACGGCGAGGTTAACCGAGGGCGTAGGGGATGGCTCCTGTAGATTTTCGTGCGTCATTCACGACTCCTTGCGCAACTGCTCTTTCGAAGCCTTCGAGGAGTCCTTCTCTTCCTCTATACTTAATTTTATTAATTAATAATGCTTTAATTAACTGTTACTCGTTAAATCTAGGGAATTTGAAAAATGGATAAAAAAAATTGAACAACGAGAAAACGTTTAGCTTTTACTTCTCGTGCAGAATATGTAGGTATTATCAAGAGATATTATCCCATACCTTCGCAGAGTAGTTGAAATACGCAAAGGTACCAACGCGACCAAATGTTTCATTATAAATATTTGCAAAAAATCAAAAAGATAATTTAGCTACGATACTTTTATTAGAATCATGATATTCAATTTGTTCTTTCGATGAAAATTAAAAACAAATATTTATATTATTACGATGAAACATAAATGCATAAATACTTTTAATTATTGAAGGTAACCGACAGTTATTCACACAGAAGCATTATGAAAAGTAAAACAAATTCGTGAACGCAAAGGTTGTTCTGAGCATTCGAATGCAACAAAGAGCTTAATATAAACGACGCGGATACTTCATCGGAAGGGTATATATATATATAAGGAAAAATTTTTTCTCGATAAAGCGAAGCCGATTCCGCGGGTGTGTGCATGAGTGAAGCTTTTATATTATATGTTACCTTCTACACTGTCCCACAACCAACGATGGCTGGAACGTGAGTCGACACAAAAACTGCCCCTGTCAGCAACTGTCCCTTTCCTCTCTCTCACTCTCTCTCTCTCTCTCTCTCTCTCTCTCTCTCTCTCCCTCTGTCGCTTGCTCTTTCCTTCTGTCATTTTGTCGTGTGCACCGTCTATCTCTTTGCGCGTCCATGACGACTTCGATGTTCACTGATACTCATATTGTGTCTTTATACAGTTGTTTCCCAGATTTCTTCGTAAGTTTATTCGCAATCTCATAGTATATCCAATGTCGAGAACGAGAAATTATTAGTAACTTTTATGCGTGAAGATTAGTATAGTACGTCAAGTTTATCTACGAAACTGTCATCTATTCGAAGCAATAAATAAGATTTGTCTTTAAAATTAAATTAACCTCTCGCTGATTTATCTCTAAAATTTAAACCGTGAAAGAACAAACACGAATGTATTTTCACGAATTAACACTTATAGCTTAGTTTTTGAGCCCAAGTTAGATATATTAGATTTTTAGCTCGAGTCTTACAAGCATGGAAAAGAGAAAGTGATTGGATCAGTTATATATTTATCGAGCCACAAATTACATTCGATCGAGCCGCATAGAATTATTCTTCCACGAAGCAGCGCCTCTGAACTGATAATACTCTGCTCATTTCCCAAAGCGATAGTGTCGACCTGTGCTAATCGAAGGCCAAGTCCTCCGATTCCTTCACGGTATTTAAGGTAAGCAGCTTCGGTCCACACAGCTTTACTAATGAATTTAGTAGGTCAAACGCAGGACGACGGTCAAACGCATGAAGGTTGACTCGGAGGAAATTTTTATACCCTAAAGAGCTAATGAAATCGCAATCAAGAAATTTTTTATTAAGAGATTGGTCTTTTTCGACTAATATTTAGAAGTAATTAGCAGCAACGATAAGAGCAAGAGCCTTACGTATGTTTTATATACGGTCAGAGGTATTCGCAAAATGACTTCCCTTTTTTCATTTTCATTTTCAGTTTCAATTCGAAATTCATCCAAGTTCTTAATAATTCCGCGGATACTCTTCGCGTTAATATCTCGATGCAAGAGAAAAGGAAAAAGAAAACTCTCTCTGTCTGTCGTCTTTTGAGAGACGAAAGGCCCTGACACTGTATACGGGGAGAAAAGAAGGAGCGAGGAAAGGAAGAAGCGAAAAGAGGCGAAAGAAAGGTCCAGCCGACTCTCGCACGAATCCTCATCGACGAGCTGCTCTCTCCCCGAGGGGACCATATCCAAGAGAAGGAACCTTGAGAAGAACAGCGCGTACATGAGCGAGATCGGTGGGCCTTGGATCTTCTTTCTTTTTCTCTCTTTCTCTCTCCCTTCCTCCCTCGCTTGCTCGCTCGCTCACTCTCACTCGCTCACTCACTCACTCTCTCTCTCTCTCTCTCTCTCTCTCTCTCTTGCGGCTCTTGAAATGACCCCGATCTCTCGTCCGAGCCTCGAATGTGTGTAATCTCGGGCTCACGATCTCTGGCAAACTCTCCTCTCTTTTCACTCTCTCACTCATTGTATATTTATGTGTACGTGCACGTGTACGTGTACGCGTTGCGTACATCAGTGTATAGGCACTCCGATTTCTTCGTCTTCTTTACCTCCCGTCATTCTTTTCGTCTCTATCTCACTCTCTCTCTCTCTCTCTCTCTCTCTCTCTCTCTCTCTCTCTTGCACTTGCGAACAATTTTATAGAGTATTTTATATTTATGCCAAGTACGTACAACTACGATAGGCGACTCCTTTTGTGTAACGATGCAAAGGGAATATTTAAGTTTTATTTATTAGAAATGCACTGATTTTCAATTGTCGTTATGCGTTCAGGCGATTTACGAACTTACGTCAATTTTTCAGTCATATTATGCTTCGAGTGAATTCGTGTCTAAGATTTTACTCGTCAATTTATCGTTTACTTAATTATGTAAGCACATCGTTACAAATAAATCAGAGCTCTGTACATTCAAGCTCGTACGTTTGGAAATGTAATTTTTTATTTTTTTATAAAGCGAGTAATTCATACTCGCGCAATTGATTTTCAACTGTTTCTTGTAAGGCTGACGCCAGGAATTTTGTTCATTCGATTAAATAATAATTAACGAACTCAATTATATTTCTTCGTGGCAAAACGCCTATTGGATGAAAATCTTTTTGCAATGAATCCGATGAATTATAAATCTTTCGCCCTTGTGACGAACGATCAAATCTATCGATGTAAGCATTGCAACGCAAGAAATATTCAATATTTACTCTACGTATATTTTCATAATGAGATAATTAACTTGCATCAACTGACAGCATTGCAAGGCTTTCCAAATTTTTACTTGACACTCTGCTGAGAAAAATCGCCCAAAACAAATGAAAATTTATAGTAAAGGTATACATCTAAAAGGCGCCATAAAAATTCTCCTCGAGCATACATTTGCTCTTCCAAACGATCCTCCATCCCTTTCTGTGTTATGCTTCGTAGTCTGTGTCCAATCCGGCCGCAGCTCTTTTTGTCGTATCGTTCCTTCAGCGGCCAAATACACGTATAAGAAGTACGAAAATGAGTCGACCCGGTATCATGGCCGATCACTCCGAGCACTACGTACGCATCCACACGCATGCATTTTTGCATTCGGTGAGACCGATGCAATAACTACTCGACATAATTAATTTGATATAGAGACGAATTTCTGATATTCGTTAATCGGTAAATGATTTAATTGCGCATGAGTTATACTGGTAATTTTAGGAGGCCTAATTGAGGTACTTTACGGGCCGATAATTCTACCTGTATGCGTTCCTCCTTTTTTATCACTGCTTTTCTCTTGGATGAGAACCAAGAGATTTAATTGAGATGAATTTCAAATGCATTTGCTTGTATGTTCTTTTTAATATTTTGCGCATACTTATAACTATGTGCGCATACTTATAGCTACGCATATCATCAACGCTTCGTCTAATTATTTTTTTAAATTTAAAGAACTTGGAGCGTATTATGAGGAGGGTATGTCTAATTCCTAAGAAAAAACAAGTGCTTTCACAAATCAGATACTTGAATATTTGATAATGGTTATTTGTTTTTTTTAAACGTAAAAGTGAAAATAATTTAAGCACACTTGCTGGAAATATAGTTATTTTAAAAATGACCTTTTCATTACAAGGTAGTTAAATTTTTTTCATTAAACGTGCATCATGATTTACTTTTATGTCTGGACATCGTAAAAAGTATTCCCTAAAGAATGCATATAGAAGCTTGTATATCCGAATACACAGTAAAGGCACGTAACGAGGGATACCTTATTACTGATATCGCATCGAATTTCACACAACTTCGCGGTTCTTGGGAAATGGATACTTGCTCGTGGATTATATTTTCGTCCACAGTAGTTTTTTGATCCCCGTAAAATCAGGCATACCTACACAATTTAATCGCGCTGAAAAACAAAACAAAACAAAACAAAACAAAACAAAAGTAAAACTAATGTGGAATTGTACGAAAGATACTTCACGAATAATAAAAGCATCTTAGTAATAGCGTAACAGAGCCTTGGTAATTATTTTTAAGTCTTGCGAAAAAAGAGAAAATTAATTCAAGAAAATATTTTTATTTCGTTGGTAGCTAAATAAAAACGACGATGACAGCGAATGATAGAGAAATATTTGTATGAAAATGTGGATTAACGCCGGATAACAAATTGTTTTTACAATCTATCAAGTCAATAAAAATGAATATTACAATGTCAGAAATGAATGAAAATATCAACTGATAAAAATATGCTTACATTTATTTATTCTAAGCATCCTAAAATTGATAGTAAGTACATTATTCGCTTAGATCACGTATCAAGGCATATTGAGTGTATTTGTAATTATGCAGTTTCAGTTTAGCTATTATATTTCAATAAAATGCAAACAAATGAAAAACAAATCTGAATTAGCTTGTACCAGATATTGAACGATCTTTCTTTTTGTCAACCATTTCATAAAAATTTAGTATACTTGTTTCATAAAGATATTTCCGATTAAATATATTTATACCTTGCAAAACAAATTAAAAATATTGATACTGAGAAATCAAACGATCAAATGTGCATCATTAGAGAAGAACAGTACAGAAAAATGCAGTCCAATGAACAATCCAATGTAACCACATTGGATTATACAATAGATTTTTAGTACATACATAATATTTGCTTAAAATTTTTTCTTAATCAACAATTTACATAATTTTTTAAAAACTGTATTCATTTTTCAAAAGCATGCCTTTAGTACCGAGTACTTACGACAATACAATAAATTTTTAAATAATATTTACGCTTGTTCTTACAGCAGTTACAATACTATTTTCAAAAGAAAAATTTTTTTAAAAATTCATAAACTGCAGTTATGAAAAATTTGCTCAAGTACGCACTATTTTACGTGCGGTCAAACTGAAGCATTGCCGTAATGCTTGAGTTCTTGTTAAATAAAAGATTTCAATATTTTCTATAAAAAATAGACTTTTTAAATTTCTTTTTTGAATTCGTAAGAATGAACAAACTTATGATATTTAGTCTTTTTAATACAATATAATTCAAAATACAATGTAAGATAGAACATTATAACGATATAAAAATCTTATTTCAAATTAACATTATTCTAAAATGATCGTAACTTCATGACGTGTATTTAAAAAACTTATATAAGGCCTTGTCTACGAAAAAAAAAATTAATAAAGGTGTTGCAGAGCTACCTTATCAGCTAACGGTAATGAATCTAAAGGCTCCAATGAAGGCAGAAAGTCATTACAGACCTCCTCCGATAACGTAGTTACCTGTAAATTTTGCTGCAGAGTTTCTTCAAATTGTCGTCTTCCTCCGTCGTTAAGGCAGAACTCATGGAGAACCTGACGATCACGCCTTCATCAAGTAAAACATAACTTAATTTTTTAATTTACATTTATTTGATTTTGTAGATAAATGTAGGTACTTTAAGCCTAATCAACTTATCGATGAAGGCAAGGATGTATTGACAAGAGAGATAGAAGATTTGGTCCAATCGACGACAATCGCTTTTTCATCATGAACAGTAGAAGTAAGGAGTAGAAAACTCGTTGTGACAAGAGTACAAAGTAGAAACAAGAAAAAAGCTTTATGAAGTTTCTGGATGTAACGACAAGAAAATCAAGTTTCTGTACTGCGACCTTTCTACATGATTTTCGTAATTAATCTTGGATTTTAAAATTTGAACGAACGGTTTTCATCGTAATGGATTATTACATTATTACTAAGATCAGTAAGTGCAAATAATTTTAACTGTATACGTAATTTTTTTATTTCAAGGCTACAATGCGTTGTGGTAATTTCTATAATGAAAGCAAATATCTTTTTACGTCACTCATTTTGGAGAAAAAGCGAAATTTCACCGAAGAAGAAAATAAACAAAATAAATACTTGTAGTAATCTAATCAAAGTAAAGCACGGGTTTTCTTTCTAACACTGGAGTCTAAGATTTAGACAAAAAGTCTAAATTAGCAACCACTGTTAGTAATCAGTCAAGCACTCGCTTACTTCTGAGTAGCGCGGCTAATACGAAATAACTCGAGTGAGCCACCAAAAACCGAGTAGAAAAGCAGAAAAGCAAGCTCGTATAAGCATATCGGAATTAGCTTAAATGTTTATTTTACGGACCGGACCAGAGCACAAATGAAAGCCGTGATGCATTAGGAAAGCCAACAGAGTGGCCGTTAGGATTTTATTCGGAGAAAACTCACGCCTGTGCACTCAGCATTCCGAGCTGTAGCGTTAGTGACGAGCAAGAGGGCCAGTTTTTGCGGTTAGACGACAACTTTCTGAAAGTCCGCGCGTCGACTGCAACGGTGCAACGGTGCAACGGTGCAACGGTGCAACGGCGCAACGGCGCAACGGCGCAACGGCGCAACGGCGCAACGGCGCAACGGCGCAACGGCGCAACGAGGCATCGGCGCTTCTAATGGCCCAGTGTCCATTATCCATCTTCGATGATCGCAGGAAAATACATCGATACATCGCGGTCGCGCTTTTTCCAGGCGTACTTCTATTCTTCCATCATTCTTCCCTCTTTCGCTTGGCTTCATTAGAACTGCTCTTCGGACCTTTTTCCTGGAAAGTGCTGAAGATTGATTTATATCCGATCAACCCTTTGAATTTGAGATTTCCTGTTGCTTTAGGCTCGGGTTCTTCGAAATCGGTGCAGCGATGATCCATCGGATCGAAGCATCGAGCTTTCATTTTTTTTCAGATTGGTTATCATCGTGATTGGTCTAGTTTAAAAAAATGGTATCTTCTGCATTATTTGCCCAACTCTTTGGAAATTACTATTGCCTTTAAGGTAGCGGGTTAATTACTATTGCGCCCGGTGTATCTTCCATAAATTATGTGTGAATTTATAAAAGCGAATTTTATGCTCTACGATACTTTCCTCGTAAAATAATAGTTGGAGAATATTAAAAAAAAATTTTAGCAGGCTATTATTCACAAAAGTTGAATAATAATTTTCTTACTTTATTAACGGCTTATTTTAATGTTCTTATTTTTCTCTCACATATTACTCTTAGATTATTAGGTCGTTAGTGTATTTTTTATTACTGAAACTCGATAAAATATGCAACGGTGATCGAGCCTTTTCCTTACGTGTACTTTTGATGTTTACATTATAAAGCACTTGAGTTTCTTTCCGGTTTCGTATAATGATTATTAAATGTATTTTACACTAAGTTACAATTAGACACGTTTAAGCAGTACAATATCTCTCTCTCTCTCTCTCTCTCTCTCTCTCTCTCTCTCTCTATTGAATTAAAACCTTTATTCGAACTATTGCACACTTGAAATTTATATACTTTACATATAATTTCACATAACTCGGGAAAAATAAAATCCCACCTCATTAAAGTACGTTTAAGTAATTATGACTTACTCATGTAGGAATTTACTGAACGTGATCGTACTTGGCTCGGTCGTGAGCGGTTAAAGTCAAAAAGAAAAAATAAACAAGCGACAAAATAAAGCCCATTTCGACCCTATACAAGGACATGACAAAGAATTTCCTTCGAGAGCATTCTCGGTGATACTATATCCTCCAGACTCCATTTTTTGTTCAAACGTACAAGCGTTTCTTCTTATGTCAGTTCTCTCGTTCTGCGAATGAAAATTCATCGCCTAGGTGAGAGACCGAGCAAAACACAGCGCAATCGAAACGAACCAAAAATCGAAGTTAAAGAGTAAGAGAGGAGAACAGGATCGCTAATGAGGAGCGATAAAGGCAGGGAGGAAAAGAAGGAAATAAAAGAGAAATAGAAAGGAGATGAAATTTAAAAAAGAATAAGAGCTTAAGACGTGTAAGGTTTTCTAAAGATAAGATAATTGGAAGGATGTGAGTATACTTCGAAAGAGAATGTGCGACATACATGCGAATAATTACAAGACAAATCTTTCGATCCGAGAATATTTTCCCCTCTCCTCTCATTTTCTCACTTAAATATGCTATACCTTTAAATGTTATTTCAAGCTACACTTGAAGTAATTGTACACTTCAAACTACTCACGCACACGTATATGTTTATTTATCCAGTGCAGTGATACTCGATGGTTCAATGTTTTTTGCTTAATTTCAATTATAAATCTCGCACACTAAACAATAAAACATTTTTGCAATAAAATAATAGCGCATCATCGATACGACTGCAATTTCAATTGCTAAAAAATTACGTGACAATGAGAAAATGCATAAACGGGCTTTCGAGTCTTTAAATTGAAATGATCGTGCAAAGTTTCGAACTTATTTCATATTCTTGTTTTCTTTTATTCATTTCAAGACTAACCATAGATGAAAAACGTATATTTTAATCGTACAATATTGAATGAAAGGCATCATAAACTTGAAGAGGTATTTATTAAAAAAAGTGAAAATATTCTGTTATTTACTAATAAGATTATATTAACAACAACAACAACAACAACAACAACAACAGCAGCAGCAGCAGCAGCAGCAGCAGCAACAGCAACAGCAGCAACAACAACGGCAACATCAGCAGCAGCAGCAGCAGCAGCAGCAACAACAACAACAACATGAATATCAATGTTATTATTTGCAATAAAATAACAATAAATGCAAGTTGTAAAAGAAGTATGCACCGTTAACAATAACTTTTGTGCATGTAAGTACGCAACGCATTATTTTAAACAACACTTCTCACTACAACAGCACCAAAGTACACAAGTTAACAAGTTATTACGATAGATTAAACAAAAATTAGCACATAACAACCGAAAAATAATGTTTAAATAACTTTTACCTCATATGATCATCGAACTGTTACGTAATATGAAAGTATTTTACCTGTTAAATGGAATTGCTTGTTCAAATTCTTTTGTAAAAGAAAGTGGACAAAGTAGACAGTTGTTGCATCAGTATCAATTCTAAATTATACATAATGCTCCTCTAAAAAGAATTTAAAAACAAATATAAAATGCATGAGAAATATTACTAAACGTTAAACTCAAGTCCTCGAAACATTATATAAAACATAATTAATATTGCTTTCACATTTATTAGTATTCATTTAAAAATGAATTGCATCTCATTATTGATTATTCAAATTATGCGAATCGATTATTCAAAATAATCATAGAGTCGCGTGAGAGAAATCACATTTGATTGCATCATCGATATTTGCAATATAATTGAATCGCTAATATATTGTCGATACAATAGTTAAGAAGTCTCATATTCATGGATTTTAAAGTAATACGTAAGATTATTATAAATGAGCAGAAAGTCATAGAAGAAAGCGATGGTTAGAATAAATTAAAAAAAACAAAACAAAAAAAAAAAGTGAAAAGTCAAAGATCGTTGATGTGGTTATCAAAAGTGTGGGTTTTTAGTGGTAGCATTGATGGTCGTGGTCTAGAGGTACAGGAGAAAACTCAAGTAAAGCAAGTACATCGAAGTTTGAGAAAAATTGTGCGTTTATTAATGAAGACGTAGAGACTAGGTATTACGTGACTATGTATTACGGCGATTCTCGAGGGCCTCGACTGCACATGCATATTTTCAGTCACGTAACCGATGCACGCATGACCATTTGTACACGTATGTATGTGCATATACATACGTCCATGGAATCTCTTTCCTTATCGCTAGCGTTTTCTCCTCTCACTTTTCTCTCTTTTTTTTTCCTTTTCGCTATTTCGCTAGCAAAAGTACTAAATTCTTATTCCGTCTCGTTACTTTATACTTTATCAAGCACGTATTTCTTCGGACCTTGATACAGGTACACGTAGAGCCATACATACATATATGGTCGGTTGCTCGAAAAATCGTCCGGCCGCGTTTCCATACGAGATTTCTACGATTATCAGGGTTCGTACAGTCATGTCGGCTGTCAGCCAAAATCAAACAAATACTTATTTAGCTTTCAATTCCGTAATCTCGTGTAAGCAGAATTATTAGCAGAAATTAATTAGCAAAAATTACCGTAACTATGAACTGAGAAATGTGGTAAAGCTCTGTAGCGCAGTAATGACATTGGATATTGGAAATTTTAGTGAGCACCTAGTAAATAATATCGAAAAGCACAGTAAACTCAGTCAGTTAATAAGAACAGTGTCTTTGGCTAAATGCTTTCCATCTGTCTACTTTATTCTCCGTTGTCATTTTTCAATTGTTCCTTTTATTTCCGTTTTTGTGCTTTTCGTTTGGATTTTATTTCTATTTTATTTCATCGATAGACCTTTATTTCTTTAGCAATGAGATGGCGTTTGCCTTCTCACATTTCATAATCGTACGTGTTCGTGTTATATACTGTATAATCGATCCGCTAGCGATCCGTGTCTTACATTCTTATATGCACAAATGAAATTTATATTTTCTCAATTTCTCTTCTCTTAAATCAAATCTCAGGACCTTAAACAGGACCAAGCATCCACAGCACGCGTTATATTTAAATAAGTCAATACTACTTTTATTTACGCCGCCTTTCCTTTCAAACATTAATAGGTCTTTAAAAAAGTTGTCGATAAGATACTTAAAAAATAGCAAGGAAAAAATGTTCCCATAAAAATTACAATGTATTTTATTATGATTTCGAGGTTTCGAGAATTGTGATGTAACTTACATTAAATACGAATAATGGTATACGCTTGTAGGTACATAAATAAAGAACGGTGGTGTAATACTATCATAAATTGTACGGTCATTTTTCGAGGACAATTTTTTCCTGTACAAATTGTAGAATTTCTCTATAAAAAATCTTAAATGAAGCAATGTACTAATTGTATCTATATTTAATGCGCATAATTAACTTTAGTTTTAAGAAAATGCATCTTATGGCAGCTGTGTTATGAAAACATTCACTGCGCGCAATAATTCTTTGTGTATTATTCATTGTATTAGTCCTGAACAAATTATCAATTGATCGAAGTTGGATTCAAGTTTCAGTTTTCTTAATATTCAATTACTAAGCAATTGCAATTGAGAGTGTTTCATTTGCATCAATAATAACTTCAATTGTGCATATTATTATGTTAGATACATTTGTTAGCATATCAAGTCACTTTAAGAAAATATGATTAAGTATTGAGCATTAAATGTAGATTTAAATGGATGCTTCATCGAAGAAATTATATTATAACATTTCAAATCCGAAACTACGAAACAATAATCGAAGTCTATTCAATTACGTGCATCTGTAATTATTTATAAAATGTAGATCTTTTTAATAATTCACGTGCAGCAAAGGTATCTTTATGTTCAATCTTTATGTTTAAAAAAAAATACGGCAAAAATAATCCGGAAAACGAGCATTCGCTGTTTTAACAAATTTCGTTCGCACACGAATAGAACGCTTCTAGATCCGTGAACCTATTTACGTACGTATGCACGTATGCACGTAAGCACGTATGCACGTATGCCTGTGTGCATGCACGTGAGTATGTGTGCCTATATGCATCGACTGTCATTTATAGCATACTTTCCACGTGTACAAAATGTGTCCTTGTCGCCGTCTATATTAAAACATCGACTTAACCTACTTATAAATTATGGATCACTGCGCGATTCGCCGAAACAAAAGGTGAAACATATTCATTATTCATTTGCATACATCATGTCGTTACAAACTTTCAAACTTTTTTTATTTCGTCGTTAGGTTTTCACACATTTGCATAACTAATTTCGTAATTTAGATATATATAATATAATATATATATATACACATACATACACATACATATATATATATATATATATACACACTCACACATATGTACGCATATATGTACGCATATATGTTTGTATGCGCGTATGCATGTATTATTTATGTGTTTTACCTCTTTTTATTGTTTATAATTTTATTTTTATCTTTTTATCACTCTATAGCAGACACGCTTTGGTAATAATAATTAATACAGGATCCGATAATAGCCGATGTTCCCGATTGCACTTCCCAAACGCACGGACACTTTTGCATTTGCGTTTACGTGTATTTACACGGCGAAATTGTTAACATAAAAATTATCGTGCAATTTGATATAATCAGAACATAATCACAAGCGATACATTTAAAATAAAATTATTTATAAAACTTCCTAATGAATAAAATAACATTTACGATGTTGAGAGAATAAAATTTGCTGTACACATTTCGGTGGTTAACCACAATATTGAATTTGACGGTAATATTGTATAAAGTTTCTCATGCATATTTTAATATTTGCTTATGATTTATTACGAGAGGTTTAGCTTTAAATTAGTTTAGTCAACGTGTGATTTTAAGGATTGTGTTAATGCGTCACTATCGTTAACACGATATATTTTTGTCATCATGGCGCATTGAACTTATCAATATGTCTACAAGGCAGTAGCCAAATATTATGACTATCTGTGCAAATATTTTGCGTCGAAAAAATCTTCGACGTATGTTTCTCGCTTTTTCTTTCTATTTTATGAGACGAAACGGATTAAATAGCAATTTTATCTCACCGTCTTCCATACCTTTACAGACACTCGGGAATTATTTATTTTGCCTTAATATCCATTGCAATAGGTGTTTTGTTTTTGTTACGAATGGGTGTACAAGTGAGCGCGTTGGCGGTCTTGTGTGTATATGCTGTTTTCGTGTACGTGTAAGATACGTGCTCGAATACATCACCACTCGCACGTTTATGCGAGTTTACGGATTGGTGTGTTTATCATACCCTAATATGCATAAATTTGTGTCCATTGCGCAAAAGAAGTTTTAGGCCAGTTTACCTTGATAAAACGATTTAAGTTTCAATGTTTATGTCTACCAAATGCAAACAATATTTATTTCGAGTAAATATTTTCAATCTATGTATTTATTAAATATTTAGTAAACCTGAGCTTAACGTTCGTTAATGCTTTTGATATTAACTTCTTCTAACTCTTGAAAATAATATCTTTCCCCTAATGTACACTCATAAATGATATTTTTGAATTAGCTATCTTCTTCGGTGTGATTGCGCTTATTAGAATGTTCGTTGCGCTTTTGTGCATACGTATCATACCTCCGTATATAGGCGTGCACTTACATAAATATAACACTTTGTTTTCTAAACATCTTTAATATTTTTTCTTTTTGCGTCATCTCTTATTTCATAATGAATTCATGATTTAGAATTTTTAAATTTACATTCAACGTACATTGCGTCTATTATTCTAGAGTGAAAATAAATTTTTTATTAAAAAATGATAACTCAAATGTCAGGTGTAAAATATATGATTTATGCATAAAGTTTCAATACATGTTAACAGATATTTCGTGCGCTACCAGGTCTCTCTCTCTCTCTCTCTCTCTCTCTCTGTGCGTGTGTGTGCGTGTGCGTGCGCTTGTGGTTTTCGTTAAAAAGTACACAACAACGTTTAGAGTATTTATTCATTTTTTATCGACTATGTATTTATCGACTAGATTCTATTTCGACTAGTTTCTTTGGTAAGTTGTCACTGTATTTTGTCAATTGGTGTATGGCGTGGCAGTTGTCGGCATTTTATCTTTTTTATATTTTTTAAGAAAAGAGGTGTCTGTTGTACAATTTCAGTTCCGTAGATATGGTTAGATCTACAATATTACTCTAATGAGAAATCAATTAAATTGCTATTAACCAATATTCCTTTCGTATTTAATAATTGAATAATAATAATATATTCATTAATAAATTTAGCAACATCAACCATTAACTATGAAATTTATTGCATAATGTAAACATATCGCAAAACCGAATATTTCTTGTTTTTCTTTCAGAACAATTTTTATATTGCTGAGAATTACAGTATCAGAGTTAACTCATTAGAACGAATATGCTTATATAAATTGATTACTGTTAATGATCCACTGACGATTTGCACTCTTACACAGATCAGTGCTCAATATTTTAGAGAGCACTTGCAAATTTTCACCGAAGACATATCCATTGTTCCTTGTGCAGGCTTAACGATAGTTCGATCCAGAATTGAAATTCGATTGTTTAACCTGATAAAATATAAGGAATTAAGGTAGCAACTCGAGAAGAAGTAGAAAGGTAAGGGAATAAAGCGTAGAGCAGAGAATTATAATTTTACGGTAAGTAGACACGTTTCGAGCCAAGGATAAAACACCAGGTACTACAACAAGTTGGGCGATGTTGCCTCCCTCCCGTTGCCGCTCATTTTGCTTTCGCACGGACACGTTGTAAAACTTTTTCAAGTTCTAAAGTGATTTTAGCGCAACAACTTTTTTCATATTTTCATTTCGACATATTAGGTCCATTATACCATCCGAATACATCTGGGAATCTATAACGAACAAACAACACATGAGATATTTATATGGATTTGATTACGTGCTCAGTATTCGAGTGCTCCAAACTTCTTACTCAACAATTGTGAAGAGTTAACCTAATTCAAATTCTTTAATAACAAATCATTGAAAATGATAAAGGCTCATAATCCCAGAAAATAATAAGCGCGCTGTATAGTGTTAATGGAAATCCTTTTCAACGACCCACTTCCCTTCCCAACTCTAGCAAGCGATTGATTATCTCATTAAGCTCTAAAGTAAGCGCTTGCTTTCAATAAAAGCTTGCACATCCGTTTTATTTAACATCACCGTACTTATTTTAATCTTTAAGTATTTACTTTAGAAAAACTTTGGAATAAAATAATAGGCGTTCAGAAGCATTCAAATTTGTCCGATACCTCGCACTGTGCAATGGATTTTATTATACGAATGAATATTGAGGAAAAAACAGTAGACTCACCCTTTCATCTTCCTTTTATCTCTTTCTCCGCCCTCACCTTTCTAGATTTCTGCTACCTCAATCTCCTTATTTATATTTCTTCTCGGCAATTTTTATAGTCTGCAAGGGCTTTTGGTTCAACAAATACAATAGGTGCGTAATTAACAATTCTTACTAATAATGCCCACCTTTCTCCTTGTCTTTTCGTCATTTGTTGATCGGTGCATACGTGTACATTTGCAGGATAATGGACTCTCTGAAGCACTTTTCGAAGGGAGCTTTCAAATTGAAAAAGCGCCGAAGCATATGTATTTCATAATTTTCATTAAAATATTGAGAAGCGTCGCTCGAAAAATCACTCGCACCTTTCTTCTCTCGGCTTAATCTCGTTCCTTTGCTCTCATTATCTTCTGGCAATTTATTACCGTGTGAATTATAAGTATGAATATCGAAAAAACCGTATTCCACGGTAGATTCTCCACGCTGTATAACGCTACGCGATGCACAGCGACATCA
The DNA here is from genome assembly GCA_018907045.1 of Wiebesia pumilae. NCBI lineage: Eukaryota > Metazoa > Arthropoda > Insecta > Hymenoptera > Agaonidae > Wiebesia > Wiebesia pumilae. Next base: position 459,932 of record JACCHZ010000055.1, read on the forward strand.
ACCGCAAACTATGATTACTTTATAATAAACTGTCGCAAGATGCATAATAAGTGTTGGTCGAAAAGCAATATCAGCGAGATATTGTCGATTTCTCGTGTTTGAAGAACCACCAAATAAGAGCATCAAAGGACGATAGCTACAATAAAGAATGTAAACGCAGAGAAAGGAAAAGCTTTCACGTATGAGATACATTAATACTCATAAATATCACTGAAAAAAAGTCCATAGTTTTTCGATATCTACGTGATATACCAATTACGTTCTCTACGGCCTATGATATAAATAACTAAATGCGAACCTCCAATAACACGAAATTTAATAGCTGGAACACGGCGCATCTAAACGTATCACGGACTCACTCGCACAAAAGCAAACATAATGCCTTTTCATAATGCTTAAGTTGTGTGCAGGTGCGAATGCTCGCGTTCGCGAGCCTCTAAATTCAGCTGAATATTACATATTTAACAATTCCTTGCAATAGGAAAGCTCCCAGTATAGCAAGTCGAAACTCTAGTACAGACCCTTAACTTTCTTATGTTTGGGTCCGTTCCCCACGTTTAAACGTTTCGAGAAGAACGCGCACGCGTGCATTTTCGTGGTTGCGCGTAATCTCTTATGGCCCCGTTGTGTGGCTTCACTCTGGAAGAACCAATTATTATTTTAGTTTTAATTTATGCATGCGCATAAAAGATGCACGTAAAAGAACTCGCGTCTGCTTCTTCAGTGTCTACTCCTTCGGTTGTATCAATCGGTATAAATTTTACGATTTCATAATCTTCGGTGTACCCAGTTGCTACTTCTTCGTCGATTTCAGTTTTTATAAGTGTAGGAAAAATGATGTTTTTCGTTCACACGTAATCACACGCATACTCGCATGCATTCGCGCGCGAAGAAGAAAATTCTTTTTATCTTCCGATCGTTATTATCCGCTCGTTCCTCTTCGTCACTCGTCTCATAGCCGAACGTACGTGTGTTTCCCCTATGATCCATCCACCACGTTTATAAATATTATACGTTCTCCTTGGAGTAGAAAAGCGTAGCAGTCGATTCGTGCTCGCACACGACATTTGCGATCCTTGCCCCATTACGTGATGGACTTCTTGGACTTGCGAGTCTGCGAGGAGGAGGTGGCGCTGACGGTGGTGACGCTGGTGCCTTCCACTGGTTCGATGCAAGGACTCGGTGGACCACTGTTGATTCGCGCCACCCGCTGATAGAGTTCGCTGTTAACGAAACGCGGATACGAGTCGCGATGCATGAGGATGTATATCTGCAATTGGGCCTCGTCAAAGGTATGCGGTGTCGGTCGGGTCATGTTGCGATTGACGATCTCGCGCACCTGGGAATCCAGACTCACCTGTGAGCAGAAGCCATTTTTTATTTGCAATGATATCTTTGTACATACCGATGGCATAACCAAAGGCTTATAATTTCTCATCGGTTGGTCAAGCTATTAAATACATTACGTAAATATGTCACGTGAATCGAGCAAATGTTTTTATTGTTAAGTTACTTTCTCGTTTTTCTATGAAATACCTTTTTCTTATGCTTCGTAGATGAGATAAGTGTTAAGAAAAATATATTTCACGCGGAAACGCAAGTTTTTCTACGCACGGTTCTTCTTGTTTATGAATTTTTGTTCTACCCAGTTATACCTGCTTGAGCTTTAAAATAATAGTCGCAAAATATAGATATGTACAACTAGAAATTCCATTATAAAATAGTATGAGAAAGTTTAATAGTACGAGAAATCGCATGATCAAATGAACCCGACACTGAATTTTTATAATGGCACAAATTACCGAGCAACTTGTTAATACATTTTCTTATTGTTTACGCAGCAAAACTATGACGTAAATGTTTCGTATTCGTACATAATATTTTAAGATTATCGAGCCAGCGATAAATTCTTATTAAAAAGTTTTATGCAAAAAATAAATATATAACGCGCGCGCGCGCGCGTGTTATATGCAGACAATAAAATGTAGTCTCACGCGATGCATGGATATGCATGGATTTCTTTCCAAAATTATTACAAGTTAAGTGCCATATAAATTATTATATGGCAAATAAGAATAAATGCCACCGACGAGAAAATTAAAGATTTAGTTAAAACAAATAGACGCATTAAATTTTATCAAAATATTGACGTTAATAATAATAATATATGTTTAACGGTTAAGTGTACGCACGCATGTCACGTTCGTGAGCATGAAATTAGTTTACTGTATTATCGATAAGAACCGCCGCTTTCGCAGAATATCCATAATTTCAATGGGCAATCATGTTCGCCATATTGCAAATACCGTTAAAGTAATTAACATTCTTTGCAGTTATTTGTTTTTGCCATTATTTCCATTATTCTGTCTTATTGGAGAAGCTCTTAGCCACGAGTTCTGTAATGAGTAGTAGTCCTATTCGCGGACCCTTTATCGCGTGCGTCATGCATATAAAAAGTTCGTTATCCCGAGAACTTGAAGGCGTATGCGCCTAGACAAGAGAAGGAGATAGAGAGCGAGCGAAAAGAGAAGGAGTAAATGAGAACGAAAACGAAAACAGGTAGCTGGAAGTGGTCGGATGTACAATGTGACGAAAGACAGAGTTTATATTAAGAACACTTCGATCTGTTCAACTCCCTTCGTCATAAGCTGAGGAAGAGAAAAAGAGGAGGCGCTCCTACAAAATGGCAAACTGACGTACGTACTCGCTAGCTAGTAGGATATGTTGCATTAATCGGGGGATCGACTTTCTTTCTCCCCCTCTCCTCCTAACTATCTAACCTATCTGCTTATCTAGCTATCATCTATCTACCAATCTTTCTATTTCTTTCGCGTTTTCGTTATTACTTATTGAAGCATGCATCGAGCAGATTTGTAAATGCGTTTTATGCAGACGAGAAGATAAGTTAAAACTTTGATCGGAGGTTCTGGTTTTTAAATGAACCGAGCATTAACAATTCCACACAAAAGACATTCCGAACATCGGAATAATTATTTAAGCCCAAATTATTTAAGACAATCCTTTTCAGTTAATTGCAATAAGTATAGGAAAATACATTAAATTTGTAATTGTTTGTTCTTATTAGATGTATTTTCTTATTTATTTATTATAAACAGATTTAATCAAGCCGATATAAGACATGAGTCATTGATATAAGCTGAACAACTTTTGGAATATAAATTTTATTGGTGATATGCAAAATTTTAATTTACCAAGTAAATTTATATTAACTTATCCTTCGAAAAGAATTTCTTTCCACATTAACGCTGGACGTGTGAAAGAATTTTCTCTTGCCAGTTAAGCATAATTAAGATCAATTTCGTTTTGACTTCAACTACGTATAAAAAAATTATACTCGAACAAATGCATAAAGTGTTTATTTATAATACGTATCGCTATTCTCCGTAGTAAAATAAGCTAAAATATGTTGACAAATTTTATTTCGAGATTCAATTTTTGTATGAAAACGTATGACCTCGATTTGTAAGCATTTTTCTTTAAATATAATTTTTAATTAAACCGCAATAAGCATGGAAAAATATTGTTATGCCTTCCAGTTCAACAAAAGTTAAAACAAACGAGCAACAGACCCACGCGATGCAGTACGTAACATACTTGGTAATTCTTAAATACGTATCCTGTCGAACTTGAAATATTGAACATGAAATTTGCTCGGTTATATTTTTGCGACGTAACAAATATTTCAAAGTTATACAGTTATATGAGAGAGAGAGAGAGAGAGAGAGAGAGAGAGAGAGAGAGAGAGAGAGACGTGAACAAGAAATACTCACTTCCCTAGGCGAAATAATCGATATGTAGACCTCATAGATGAATCGCGCCTTCTCTTCAATTTTTTCAGGATTACTCTCGTGCTTAAGCTGCTCGCAAGCCAGCCAAAATGCGATGTTCTCGTCGCTGTACTCAGTCACAAGGAACTCCTTGAACAGCTTCCTGCCCACAGGGTTGCGCATAAGCCGATCAAAGGATGAACCCCATGAACGGATTTCCTCGATGCCGATATCACCGATGTCACCGTCGAGGCCATTACCCGCTCCAGTTGCCGCGAGTTCACCTACGAGGGCTGTGGTGCTGCCGTGGTCACCGGCCCCGAGGCTGCCTCCAGCACCCGGACGCATCGACGTAGTACCGCCTGAGCCGCCAGTACCAACCGCCGCTAAACTGCGCCCACCCAAGTCAATTTGTTCAATTTAACATTATTGGCAGAAGTCACTTTCAAGTCACATCAAGCAATTGACTCTATTTTACTTCGTATGCTTTGTAATTTTTTTTTCATAACAAGATAAGTCCCTATGCTTCCCAAATTGTAGGGAATACATTGTTCCCTATATCGTTGGAAATAGATAATTAATCCTGTTCCGACGATATTTCCATGATAACTTTCATTCAATGATAACTTCTCAACGTCAGTTTGTTCACATTTGGTCAAATTTATTATTGTATCCGCAACAACTCCGAGCGTTACACGCAAATTTGCGTTAATTTTTACGAGATGGTGAAAAATGTGCGCATTATACATGTGAAAGTACTTGAGCTAACGATTTGCAATTTGTGAAATATTTTTTGCTTTGACAAATAATTAACAACTGACGCATCTGTATTTAAATACAGTCTTATGTTCAAATCTCTATCCGAAAATTATATTTCATTCGATACATTGAAAATGTTAATAGAAAATTACAATAACGAAGAGGTTAGTCCGCGAAGGTCTTTTTTACTTACTAAAATAAAAGACAATTATACTTCATACCGTACTAGAATAATAATAACGTATGAAAGACATATGCTGTTCGCTCAGATTTAAGTAATAATGTTATATCGCTGTACCGTGAATGATATATCTCATTGTTATTTAAAAAGTAATACATTGATACTAATTTTTATTAATAATACCTATAAGAAAGCATTAGTATTTGCAAATTTCATTGTCATAAGTTTTCTCCCCTTTATTCTGCTTAGTTAATAAATGAACGTTTTCTAAAGAAATTTACAATACACGAACGCAGGGTGAGCATTTAGCCTCAGAAAGATTTATAATGCACTCAATGTCTATGAAAATAAATTGAAAATAAATATTATTCAAGCACAACTATGAATGCCCGGATTTTTCGAAATATATATATTCATGGTATACGTAGTGGTTAAAAAGACGTTTAGAAAATAAGAGAAAATAATGCTGCCCATAATTACATTATTGTAACTCTTCGTTAAGAAAAAAATTTGTTCGAGAAAATGTTGTATTATTATTGGTTTTTGATTAATTCCGTTGAGATACAAGCGAAAGAAGCTAATGCTTCTACTGAAATTCCACGTTGAACCAATTACTTTATAACCCGTAGTTTCGACCTGATGAATTTCTCCTAATTACATATTCTAATACAGAAAGGTTGGTATTTGAAGGTAAATGCCAGCGAGCAAAAGCCACCGCGAAAAGTAGAATTTTGTTAATGATATTTTACTGAAAATACGTCTGTAAGGTCTAAGAAATATACACGCGATATTTACGTTAATTTCTACTACGGCATTCTGTATTGATTCGCACGCATATGCGTTTTTCCGAGTTAAATTCGGTTGTCGTTTTCGCGTACCACAAGCTTAAATACTTCGCCTCTCGAGCGGTGCTATTTTATTAATTTTTCGTTCTTAAAAGGATGAATGCGACACGCATAGGAAAATGCGAAGAGATTTATCGCAATCGATGGAATTCATTGAAATTGATAACACTGTTATTACCATTGTACTCTCGAATGTTTATAAGTTTATGATGAATTTCTAACGAAGAAATAGAGTGTATTGCAACTGCATGAGATATTTTGAAGATGAGAATTAATATTAGAGAAAAGTGAAAGGAGATTGTATTTTCCGATCGTTTGACTTTTCATCGTTTTCTTAAGCAAGCAAAGATAGCGCTAATAACGTTGGGAGCTTTGAGCGTGTTGATGCGCATGTACGTGCGTAATTTAGAGAATATAGAACTGCGACAGAAAGCAAAGTATTTCTCGAGTAATAATGAGACTGTCGTGCTCGTGGTCGTTAGAAAATTAGCCTCTGAAAGGTCCAGTGTAGCACACATTGCGTCGTAATACAGAATACTTCTGAACGATTACCGTTATCGAACAATTACCAAGGTAATCGAAATATAATTCAACTAGGTCAATGGATACGTGCACTTAATGCAGCTATACCAAACTAAAGTACAGAGAAAAAAGACTTGTACGAAAATTGCTTACTTTGAAATGCAGCGTTACTCATCTTTGAACCGTGTGTTACGCATCCATCGAATTGTTACGCGCTGGCGCACGTCCCCCACACTCTTAAGCAACGAAGAAAGGCGATAACGATATTTCGCTAACGCGACAATCACGACCACAGAGCTCGAGTACGAGTTTCTCTTTGTTGTTAGACCGAGCACGCACCCGTGATATCGTTTTAGTGCGTGGCGTTGCACTACCGAACGCGCTAATCAGAGTTTTCAGCACGACTGCTGTGCGATGCTTCTTTAAACTTCTAGTTCCATAAAGAAGAAAAATAACAAGAGGCGACGCCGAAGATTTGGAAGGGGACGCGCATTTAGATAAGCGCTAAGACTGTGCGGCGGAGCGCGGGAGGGAGGCTGGGCGGGGGAGGCTGGCGGGTGGGGGTGGGGGGGGGGTGGGGGGTTGGTTGTGTCGAGAAGAGTTGAATGAGCAGGCAACAACGGTGCGTGAGTGCGCGTTGAGCGAGAGCGAGAGCGAGAGGACGATGATGACACGTGTTATGTTTCGTGTCTTCCAGCGACTGCTGCCAGAGCGTAAGGTCTGCAGAAATGCAAAGCCCAAGGAACACGTGTTAAATCTCACGTTACGAGCGTCGCTGTACGTCGCCAGAAGTGGAGGAGCTGAAAGTTCTTTTAGATAAAATCCCTTTATTCGTGTCGAGCGAAGGGGACGCTTTTCAGCTATTTGAAAATATTTTTTTGTTCCTAGCTGCATTCTATTCGAATTCAATGTCTTTCTTGGATTGGCTGGTATAAAAGTTCTAGTTTTTCCAATCGATACGTTCGTTGTTCCACGAGGTCATTCTCGGATACGTAATATTTTCAAATGTTACCGTTGAAAAGAGGAAGGAAAAGTAAGTGATATGCAACGAACATTTACATACAATCTAACGGATTGATCTTTGCCGTTCTTGAGCTCTTGCAACGAAAGAATACCAGCCAAACTAGCAGCTTATTTTATTTCTCTTTCATTTTATTAATAACGCACTGCATATTTCAACTCGATTCGTATTTAAAGTGTGCAACGTGACATCGCTTCCTTAAATTTTAATCATCTTTCAACTGACCTATTTCCTTGAATTTAATGCTTCGTTGCTTTATTTTTTCTACTTATAAGGGCAAATTTGAAACACCAGCCGAATATTTACCGCGTACATATTTACTGTTCTACTAAGAATTTCGTAAAAAATCGTAAAAAATCGTAAAAAATCGTAAAAAAATCGTATAACACAAAGTATTCGGATTTCGCGATAAGTAAGCACTGGATATGAATATGGGAACGCAAAATGTCAGACTTTGTACTTCAATGAAGCTTGATTATCCTTACTTCACAATTAGTTTCTTCCAAAATTCCATGAGAAAGTATGATTGTGTCGAGAATGCGCTCGTTAGCTCGTCGTAATGCTTGGAAATATAAACATAATCGGTACCGGTACTCTATAAAATCCGCTGACCGATAAGAAAAGAAAAGTTTCGTCCGTGATAGATCAGAGTTACGTGGCAGATACTTTAATGTCCCATTTCTACGTTCACACTCGGTCTCGAAAAGTCCACGTTCGCGCGTTCGTCACTCGTAGTTGAAAGAAAAAAGAGCGAGGCGAAAATTACATTAAAGGAAATGCACTGGGACTTTTTTCCCCTGCAGACACGAGTATACAAAGTACGATATCGGGCAGAGTCGCGATGGCAGTCACTTATTAGTAGACGGTTTGAATATTGCACGGGGCTACACGACTTGGCTTCCCGTACACAATCGGCCCAGATTTTCGCGCACGCGCTCACGAGTCGATGCAGCACACATGTGCAGAGCACACACTGGCAGCCTGAATCTACGTAATATGTAACGCAAAACAAACGGGTGCGCGCGCACACGCACACCTATATAATAAAAATACATACATACATACATACATACATACATACATACATATATATATATATATATATATATATATATAATATATTAAAAGACAAAAAAAGAAAAAAAAAAGAAAGAAAAGAAAAGAAAAGAAAAGAAAAGAAAAGAAAAGAAAGAAAAGAAAGAAAAGAAAGAAAAGAAAAGAAAAGAAACAAAAGAGGCAACAAAACTGCTCGCCATTTATTCCCGCCTGCTCTTTTTCTTATAAAATACACAAATGTGGAAAAGGAGAAGCATACGTACGTGCGCAGGTGCGCGTGTATTCGTGCAATTTCTAGGCACTTCGTCGATTCTGCGTTGTACTCAAATGTATGTAATTACACGTATTTGCGTAAAACATCGTGTGCGCCAACATGAAAGAATTGACTCGGTGACAGTGCATTTAGCCGACGAGAAAGGGAGAGGAATGGAATGCATGTGTATTACATGCGCAATGTAGAGACACATAGAGACACGTCGAACAGCAGTAAATGGGTCAGAGTTGTCTTGCTAAATTGCCAAACGGCGCCAGACAATCGACGTTAATATCGAAGAGCATCATTTCGGAAAATGACTTTATGCAGATTATAGGGGAACAGGCATTTTTTCGTTCTCGTGCATTTACGTGGCTGCGTGTAGATAGTGATTCGATCGCAGTTACGGAATGATATATGTATACACGCAACTATATTGACTTTTCAGAATATTACGTTATGCTGATTTCTCGAAAGTTATTTAGCCAAATACGACGTGAACGCGAAAATGTAGGAAAAATGATTCGTCGAGTCACTGTTCTTCCGAAGAATTATCGTAGCTAAGAATTTCCTCGTTTTCATTAACGGAATTTTGTCATTCATATAGTGCTTTTTTTAACGACGACCAACGTATTTTCGTAATCTATTTGGTACATAATCTGTGCGTTAGATAAAGGACGTATCAATCGATTTTTAGAATATTTTGTACGTGTGCTTTATAAATGCTATTTACCGAATAAGTGCTGGTTAACGTTAAGTCATTTTGCAAAGGAAATTAATTTAGTTGTTCTTGTAAATTGCTCGTATCTTTGGATATAAAGTATTTATTTGTTGTTGTTGTTGTTGTTGTTTGTTTTTTTTTTTTTTTTTTTTTCTCTTTCTTCTCCACTTAAAAGACTTGTAACGTACACAATACTTTAAAACCGTTCGGATACATCTACAGTTTAACCCTTAACAAATGACCGTACAAAATTAACCAACATAACTTAGATACATTAAAGATATTAAAGAACAACTATTCAAACAAAAATATAGATTTAAGCACGTATACGTTTTTAAAGAATTAAATTTTCATAAAATGTAAATTTAATAACCATGAATATGCAAAATTGAAAATTAAAAATATGTGAATCGAAACATAAGCAAATTATTTTTTTATTTAATTTTTGTGTTTAAAATGTGGGCATACTTGCTAATTATATCAAGTTCAGCTATATTTTACAAAATCACTTATAAATCACATTATTTACAAGGAAAAAAAATTACCGAAATGAACACATAAGTGTGGAATATTTTTCAGGAATATGTTACCGTCATAGTTGAGGGTGTTTTCATTAGTAATTTATTGTTTAACTACGAAAGTACTATATATATCAATTGATATACAATATTTTTGTCTGCACTTGTAAACTAATGGTATCAGTCCTAACAGTATCAGATCAGTATATAACGAAAGAAATTTATTCTTACATAGAATTCTTATTTATAACACATCCGACCACCTGTTATTTATGACATTATAGAAACTCACGTTCGTATGTTTATTTATAGAACACATTCTAAAGTATAGATTTAGAAAGTTAGCGTGTGAATAATGTAACGGATGCAATCATCGTACTTTAGTACATTTTAAATGAATATAATTATCATTTATGTTTACCGTTTACCGTTCAGCCGCAAAAACTTCTATAATTATCTCGTATTCCAAAACATTGAAATAAAAATTTCTTTTATCATATTTTCGTAGACTTTATTATATCATTACGTGTTGGATATAAATTACACATTGAGCATTTTGTGTCGCTTTTGAAGAAACGTTTTTTTAGCAAAATTATAAGAAATAAAATTTACTCTATTACTTTGCGCTTTGAAGGTAACGTATCAATTGCCTACATCGTCTTATTCTTTTTTAAAAAACGAAATGATCGTTCATTTCTAAGAGAATATCGAACGTCTTATTTTTACAAAACTACTTTGATAATTTAAAGACTGCTATTGCTTTCATGCATTTATTCACCGAAAACTTTGTGTTAAGCTTAATTATCGTTTCCTAAATTACGTTTAAAAATTAAGGAATAAAGGCGAGTGTAGTAGTTGTATTGGACTTGTACCGAATACCTACGTTGATCAATGATCAAGACTGACATCGTTAATATATAATGCCTTTTATGAAACTGAATTGGAGCTAAAGTTTTGAACTCCAAAAATTTCAATTTTGAAGCAAGCAACGGCATCCTAAAACGTCATTGTTTCATAAGCACGAATACCGTGGCTAAAAACGCTCGTTGCCGAATAATTAATATTCTAGATCAATCATTAAAAGATTACACTTGGGATTACGTATCGAGTAATACATAAATATTATATCGGAAGGCATCCATTGTACTTGTAACCCGGTTAATTAATCGTGTAAAGTATCGTTAGAAGGATAAATATATCCATGATATACTTAACAAATACAAAGCTACATCAGTTTTTAAAGCTCTTTAAAGTAACCGCCTACCACGCGAGGGAATGCACGAAGTTTAAGATAAAAATACAACTCGTAGGACCTTATCCGTCATAAAAACCGTACGCAATAACTTTTGCAATGAGAATGTAGTCTGTATAGGAACGGCAATACCACGAGCAACTGCAACAGCAGCACCACCATAAGCAGCAATTGTCCTTCTTCGATCTGCCCATGACTCCGTGTCGTTGCTGTTGCTGAACCTGTTGTTGCTGTCCCTGCGGTTGGCCGGAGTTGTTGCTCCCTCGCTGCTGACTTGGCGAGCCTGTCAAGACCTGACCCTGACTCTGGGCCCGGAGCCGACAGCCACCCCCTCCCGAGTCGCTACCGCCCCCGCCCCCGCCTCCACCGCCGCCGCCGCCGCCGCCGCCCCCGCTATTGGCGTTCCCATGACTAACGCCCAATCCCATCGTTGTAGCACCAATTCCGCTCGACATCTTTCACGATGAAAAAAAATTAACACGTTTGTATCAATCATCATGTTGCTTTTATTCGTTCGAAGAATAGGTGTCAACGGGATATTTTTTTTAAGCACTTCTTTCTACTGCGGTAAACAACAATTTTTTTAGTTTGCTTTGCCTCCTACCTGTCGGAAAGTCCCACATTAATTCAAAGTCTATTAGAGCTTTGTGCCATCGTTTATTCTCAATCTCAAAAATAATGGATTCTTGATGGAAACTTCACAACATTCTGTATATTTCATAAGTTTTGAAACAATTACGTGCAAAAATTTTAGATAGTGCTCGATTTAAACGCTCGTTTTGAGAACTTCTGCTTCAGTGACAGTTTTCCAAGATGATTTTACAAATTATAATTGTTCAATTATTATAAATATATATCTGGATTGACAAAAGCATCCCGAGACTACAGTTGTAACGAAGGTACAATTTGTCTAGAAAAGGAACTTTATTGATTTTATTTATTGAATTTATTTTCCGAAAAACAGAAAAATTTTCTGTATCATTATCTTCTTAATAATAATAACGAGCTGAATTTATAATATTAAACTGCTTAAAACAGACGATGCTTTAATGCCAAGCCGAAACATTAATTTTTTGCACATAACAAAGGAATACACCTACAGTAAATGTATATGTAACGGTTGCTCAACGAAGTAAAAAAATTAGAATATTCAATTTTTCAATTTTCTCTTTATCTGAGCGATATTTATGAATATTACCCCTTAATATTACAAGTAGAATCATTTCAGAATACTTTTCAATTGATTATGAAAATTATTCATACGCAATTCTTTTAGTTATTCAATTACATTTGTTAAAAGTGAGCGATTAAGGTACGTTTCTTAATTAAAATGACAATATAATAACGTAGAAAACGTCGTTGTAATTTGATATTAATAATGAATTTGTCTCTATTTTCGAGAGAATATGCTGTACATTTTCTATTTGGATTCATATCTAATTTTCAATACATGACCAATGTAAATTATAAAATTACATCCTTATAAAATTGTCTAATAGATCTAAGATTATTCAATTTATTCACGTTATTGTTCGTGTTGCTTATAATTACTCAAAAAGCCTCTAAATTTTCTATCAATTTTCCGTAATGATTCTAACTTAATACATATTACGATTTCAATATTTTTTAGAATGAAGTTCGTCTACAGTAATTCAATGGGCATAATTGATAGGCATCGATTAAAATTTAATTATTTTATAAAACAAAGCATTATGAAATATCTAGAACTTATCTGTTTGTGTTGAAAGAAAATGAGAGAAACAGCCATCACAATTTCATGTACTATATATGTGTATCATCGCATGCATAATATAGCAAATTTCGATACTCTCGAGCTTCTGCATCATATATTTTTTGTGATTTTCGCAAATCTATGCAAGTGACATTTAAACAGTTTTAATAAGCATATAGATGTCCAAAATTCCAACAAAATTAAAACTTAAAATTTTAACGAATTATAGAACTGTGCCTTCAAACGATATCACAGCGAATGTCAAACGTGATTTTCCGAAATATAATAATTGCAAAAAAGTTTATTTCAATTAAACGTTTTTTATAAATATCGAGCAAACGCGATCTCCTTATTTGGAAAAATGCATTCGATATAGGTTATTCGAGTTTATTAAGGTTTAGAAAATTCAGGTTTGATAATATAAACGTACATCGTGTTATACAGTTATATTTTGTCAACAAGTTTGTATAATCATGAAACTCGTTAAGAAGTTAATTTTCTTTTTCATAAGTGATATCCTTTACGATCAATTTATAATTTTGCTTTTCTTCGGAAATATGTTATAAAGGAAAGTTGCCTTAATTTAAGTATGCAGGTGTTACGAGTGACGCTACTTTGATAACAGCACATATCAGAATAAGTAACGAAAGACAAAACATCAAAAAATTGCTAAATAAGAGTTTTTTACATAAGTATAACTGTATTCAAATGAACTTAGATTATGAAATAAATACCGAAGAAATTACATAACGAATTACGTAACGAATAAGAATAAAATAATATCAATAAATTTCGATTGTTGCATCAGCAAATAAATTTGCATGTAAAATAAATTATATCCAATTTGTATTTACATTAAATTTCAATTTTGAGTTTAAAAATTGGAGTCATAAAAAATTGAATTACTTAAGTATTTTTAAATATAATTTCAATACTATTCTTTAAAACAGAAAAAATTAAGCAGAATAGAATAACGCTAATTCTTATTTGTAAAGCGAAGTAAACTTGTGTAAATTCTTATTAATCCATTAGATTAAATATGCATATATATATATATATATATATAAAATATGGTACGTGTTATATTTGCATAATTAAAACTTGTATATATAAATTAAATATATTAAAAATTGCTTATAAATAATTTAGTTGTAACTGATTATTGAAAACGTTTGCACGAATTATTTTTATATTAAAAAAAAACTACATATTATCAAAATTTATTATGAAAAAATGTTCACTCATAGGTTATTAAGTTTTTAACGTTATTATTTATTGTAATTACGAATGTAATATTTTAATTATTTTCAAAAACTTTTTAAAGCGTGTTATTTTTTATAGTCTTGACATTACTTAAGTATTCTAATCTGATGATTCGTTACACAGCCGATTGAAAATAATAAATTAGAAAAAGATTTTGTGTAAAGACATCAGTTAATGTTTAATTATTTTTCCTCAAAGAAGGCCTTGTGATTTTTACGGTTTTTGATTTATTTTCTTTCTCATTCATTTATTTTTTGGCTTCTAACATGTAGTGGCTTTTTCAAAAGATTTTTTAATTTAACAAAATATTAAAATATCAATCTGAAATATTTTTACTATTATTGAAAAACTGTTGTAGTGAATCCATTATTTTTAATAATCTTGTTCCTTTATTCCAAAATAACTAATCCCTAACGTATCTAATATTTACCCAATGTAACAGTGATGTCAGTAAACTATTATTTTTATAAAAAGTATATTCAGTTGTAATGGCGTAAATTTTTTCAAATGCAATTGTAAATGTATTTTTAATAATCATTTTAAAATAATTTTTTAATTTCTTATTGTTGGTGAATAATGGCACTGACTGAATGTTGCTTGCCATTAATTATTAGCCATTAAATATCTAATTGGTTTACATAATATTATTTATTTTTAAAATTAAATTATAGAGAAGTATTATATCTGAATTATAAACATATGATCTTTGTTAGTTAGAACAAAGTATAACGAATCAAAATCGATAGAGAGGAGGAGACCGAACTTTTGAGTTTATTGCCACTAAAAATATTAAATACAATTTTCCGTATTTATCTGTTGTCTCAGTCTCTCTCTCTCTCTATCGGCCTTGATTCAGTCTTGGCATAATCTCATAAGTAACTGTTCTCTCACCTCTATCATGTTCTATGCGTGTGATAGCAAGACCAGCTCGCTTCCGACTTGTTTTAATATCGAGCGCAGGTTGTCGCGCTTCTTTAGCATACTCCTCTCTCTCTCTCTCTCTCTCTCTCTTCTTCTCGTACCCTCTCTCTCTCTCTCTCTCTTTCTCTCAACTCTTTCCTCGCTTTTGCTACCACCCTAATGTGCAGAAAGGCCAGTTGTCTGCCCTAACATGTCGCGAACGGAGTTGTCCTCCTACGGGACCGTTGCTACCGAGTTGCCGGGCCTCGCCCGAGTACTACATGCTATATATTTATGCTTTTTATTCAATTTCACTCTCTCTCTCTCTCTCTCTCTCTTCTACTTGATCAATCGTACCTCTGTAGTGGTAACAGCTTTGTACTATGACTAGAATAAAACCTCCGGCAACGATAATAGTTTCACTATGTTAAAGACCTTGTCGAGCATACTCGAAACATTATCTTCATTCGGTCTATTAGCAAGCTTTTGTTTACTTCTTATTCTATATTCTCTATTCCTTATCTTTATTTTTCGTTTACTTTCTTTATCTTTGGTTAAGTACCGAGTAATATTTTTCTTGCAGTCTCCAAGTATTTTTTTAAGCCGCTATCGCCTCGTCAAATCGCAAGCAGGAAACCTTTCTCTCTCTCCCTCTTGTTCCACTCTGTCTCACTCGCTCTCTCACTCTCCCTATCTCTCTCTCTCTCTCTCTCTCTCGATATATATATATATATTTTTTATTTTTAAGTTATATACAGACGAATTAAGAAAGGATACTAAAAAACAAATAATATAAAAACAATAAGGCGAATAACAGGATGCACGACGGAATGAAACTGAAATTCAAAGAATAATAAGAGTGTCAAAAATTTCTCGATTTCTTGCACGTATTTCTCTCCGCTATTTCTACATATTCTCCTTAGCAGATGTAAGAACGATGGAAAGAAGATAACACATCTAGATTCCGTACAGATAAGCAGGAGTAAGGGTAGGAGAAGGAGAAGGAAAAGAACGAAGATGGAGAGTGTAAGACTAGGGTGCACACAACAGGCGCATTGAGGGTTTCGCTATAATAAGTGAGCAGGAAACAGACAGTCAGAGAGAGAGAGAGTGAGAGGTGGGGGGGGGGAGAATAAACATATGATATACACAAAACGAAAGAAAGAAGGGAGGAGTGAGAGAACGAGGGAACGACGACGACGACGACGATGCCGACAAGGATTTAAACAGAGTCGTACAGGAGCAGAACTATATATGGAGCTTTCGCACGCGCGAGTTTATTGATTGGAGAGCTGAGAGTACAGCGAGCGGCTCGTCGCCGTAGTGGCCGAAGCTTCAAACCTCCGAGCTAGGCTTTGGTATCTCTACCTCTGCTGCTTCTACTCTCCGAATAACCGAAAGCTCCTTCCGATCTTCCTCTCTCTCTCCCCCTCTCTCCCGCTCGCCCTCTCTCTCTCTCTCTCTCTCTCTCTCTCTCGTAATGTTTACTCGTTGGTGGCGCGCGCGCGCGCAGATAGACAACTACTTCTTTTGCTATTACTTAGAGGAAGAGCGAGAGAAAGTTCGAATAAGCAAACAAGTGCAGGTCAACGTCTCTGCTATGGTTGCCCCGAGGATCTATCATGAGAGGTTGCGTCGTCCTCGTTGGCAAGGACTCGTTGCTCCAGGGAAGACACAACGAGCCAGCTCCTTGCTAAACGCATCTTTCGGATCTTCTCATCTTCTTCGTTCTTGCGTTTATTCCACTTTCTCTCTCGCTCTCTCTCTCTCTCTCTCTCTCTCTCTCTCTATAAAACTATCCCACTTCTTTTGTTTACGTGTCCCTGTACTCTCCCTATTACTCCTTTTCGGTCCGTCGCACTCGGACTCGTACTACTTGCCACCGCAGTCAGTGTAGAGAGGGAGAGAGAGAGAGAGAGAGAGAGAGCTTTTCACCCTCTTTTAATACAACAAACCGTCGAACAAAGGACGCCGTTTCTAGTCGCCCCCGTTTCTTCTTCCTGCGTTTCGCTTTGCAGCTTCCGTCGATCGAGTGACAAAGCGCGCACACACGGTCAACACTGCCGGAACAACGAAGCGAGGACGAGGATGATAATTCACTGGGGCTTTTCCAGGGGACACCGAGAACGTGTCCGTGCGCTCACGAGGTCGTGAATGACACGCGGAGCCGCAGTTGCGCGGCAGTCGTCCGTCTTCTTTCTTGGCCTTTGCCCTCTTGTGGGAATCTCAAGCTCACTAGCGATGACGACTCCTGAGACCAAGTCGACGACAGGTTGTGATGGACGAGCAACTCTGCGAGCGTCCAGAGAGCTCATCCACGTTCAATATGGCGGTCACTGGTGATGCCAGGCCACCACTGTCGTCGTCGTCGTCGCGTAGTGCTACGACGACGCCGACGCGAGCGGGCCAACGAGAGAGAGAGAGAGAGAGAGAGAGAGAGAGAGAGAGAGACGGCATCGCGACGCCGCACCGAGCGCTGCGCACTCTCGCTCTTTCTTCCCTTCCGCGCGCATACTTGTACGCAGATCATTTTTATTTCACTCTGCATCCACGAGCACGCACGTAACCTTTAGTACGTCTCTATCTGGTCGGCACAGAGGTTTACTTCCCCTTCCTCACTCGTGTTCAACACTTGCCACTCGCATTTCCAGTCCACGTTCACTTGTCTTAGCGAAACAAGGATTCTATCTTCGCTCCTCCTGTACCTTGAGTTTTTCAAGCTGTTGCTTCAAACGGCGCGCGCTGCTCTTCACTCGTGCTACTTCTCTTGTTTTATGAACGGGCTTTTTAGTTCTTCGAGGCTTTCCGAGGCTTCTCACTTTCGCGATTATCTCAGAATCAATCTTTCTTCGCTTTTGTTTCACTGTTTTGCGCGACCTTTACGTCTTTGCCGACTTACTAATCAGAAGCTGCACTCTAAATTCGATCAAGTTCATTATTATTAATCATTTGGTTGTCTTGACGTAAATACATAATCGATTGTAAAGGATAAAGAATAGGTAAAGTATTCCGGCTTCACTTCGGGTAGTCATCTGGATGTATTCGATGAAATTTTCATATCGTTTCCATTTTTTGAACTGCGTTACAATATGTTACGTTACTCGCGTGCGCCACAAAATGCAAGACCTATTAAAAAATTGATTTGTTAAACGGTCTTACGCGAAGCCGTTGAACTAGTGGTGCGTGCACCTCGTATGAATGAAATTCACGTGGATTATCTACGTTGGCCTTTTAAATTGCGTGTAATGTAGTTCAACCTAAAATCATTCAATTCGATGAATTGCTAACGAACAAACCAATATAAGTTCCCCTGTTTGATATAACATAAGCACATTTGTACAGTATAATAGTGTAGAGTGTACAGAGTAGTTTATAATACATGTTTATAATGCATGCATGCAAATCGTCACTCGTTTGAAATCGATCAAATCATTTTGCGCGCGAGTTACGAGGCAACGATCCTTTTTCCAACTGGAGGCATGAAAATTCAATATTAAAATTAGGTAAGTAAGTAAATCCGATTGTCCAAGTTCTTCATCGAGTCTAGTCGTTGATAAAGCCGAAATCTGTATCTTGTACTCTTTTAGGCCTCGTCTCTTTCACCTTGCTCCATCTGGACTGTACAAGAAGAAGCTGATGGTTGTGCCGAAGAAGCAGAGGTGGTGACGGTATCAGTAAATGCGATCGCGATAAACTTCAATGAAGGGGTCCGCTCGTGCGAACTTGAATTTTATTTCTAAATAGTAGCGGCATAATTCAGTCTACCATATTTAAAGGAAATTTCATTAGAATTTCGTTAGAAATTTCCTTAAAGCTCTATTTAAAATTCTGAAAAGACACATTGAATCAGCCTCTAACGCAGCAGGCGACACGTTAGTGACAAGAACATCAATATGCCGATGTATTATTAACAATGGAATTTTCAGCGAAATAACTGTAATATTAAAGTATTTAATGGGCAGTCGTAAAGAATTGTCACGATCGGCTTTTAAATGTTTATAAAAATGTAACTTGCAGTTCTTTAAGAACCCAGGTTTTACTTAATTCAATAAGTTATAATTAATTATGAAAATACCTATGTTTTTATATGTGGTCGGAATTCAATAAATTATTTATTAAAACATTAAAAAAATACTATTTAAAAATATTTGAATTTTACATTATGATTTGTTAATTATAAATGAATTAATCATTAGTTACGTATCATAAATCCCAGGGCATTGCGATAAAAAAATACAAAAACTTAGCTTTGCCTTTTTGATATTTTTGCAAATAGATAATCATACTGCCTACGGTAGTAGAGATAATGACACGGCCCTAATCTTTTAATAATCAACGCTGATTGTTAATCCTCGATAAACTAGAGTGCAAATAATCGTTGCGAAGTGCAATGAAAGGATCGATTATGGAAGCCGTGCGTAACTGATAAAATAGAAGCTTCTTCTTTTAAGAAATTACTCGTTAATCGTAGCGTCAAGATTAATTTTAGATTTTTATCATATTTACGTACATATACTACGAGTGCCGTGAGTTTCGTGGGAAGCTTTTTCGAAAAATATGAAAATGTAGAGGAAGAACAAAAAAATCACTCGTTGTACACAAGAATGAATTATAAGAAACGTATTGTACGGCTCTAAACATTTTCCTTAACTTCGGACCGAATTGAAATTACTTTAAAGAGCGTTTCTACATTGAACTTATGCGATCCTTGAAAAACAACTTAGAAATATTGCACGTGCACGTTTATCTAATTTTAATTTTATCTAATTTCTCATAGGCATTTCTATAGGAACGCCATACCCAAAAGTAGAAGGCATTACTCGGCAAATCCTGTCTCGCACTGCTTGCTCTCAAGCATCCTGTGTACGCCGTTGAAAAAGGATATTAACGGAAGATGAAAGGTTATCTCGTCGAAAAGACACGCGCCTTTACCTTTGTCGCTGAAATCGCGTGAAACCCGTTCGTTCGTTCGATCGGGTTCAAGCGAGGCTACCGAATGCTCTAGGACACGTAATTTCCAAACTGTTCTCTCATCGTCCGAGCTTCGCTCTATCCATCTTTGAATTGAAATTGAAAAGAAAGGTGATAATAGAGCGAACAAACAGCGGGAGGTCAAGGTACAACGAAGGTGCAGGGGTTGCAATCTCTCTCAGCCCAAACTGAAATAAATCCTTTTTTGACTATGTACCCAAAGTGGCTGGAATCTCAATAAGTGATGAGACATTCAATAAGTGCCCGCTTATTTCTTGTTTTGAGTTATAGATTAGATTCCTTTTTCATTCCGTGACCAAGACCAACGGGTGTTTTCGCTGCGGAGTTTGTACACATTCACAAGGAGGATATTTATTTCTTTCATTAATATCCTTAAACTGGAGGATTGTACGTAAATTAGTCTGCATGCTCGTTTTGCTATAGGTTTTGCAACGTACATATTGAAGAATGGTTGGCAAAATTTATATCCTTGCGCATATCTCGATATAAATCTCGAAAAATTCTTAAATTACGTTCGTACGGGACGAAATAATTCTGACACCTCTAAAGCTTGAAGAATTTTTTAACTTTGTGAATTGGCGGTGTTAAATAAGCTGCCGATTTAACCGTAATAATAAAAGTATGCGCAATAGCACGGAGTTACACTTTATATCAAGTTCGAATTTAATTGTTTAGTTAATTGAACATTCAAAGATGAAGTTCGCTCGACGTTTTTCTTGCAATTGGGCCTTTTGACTTTGGGAATAAGAAATGGTTTTCACGGTTGAAATAATAATGCAATAGTTAATTTACGAATATGCTTAAGAATTAAGTCTGTAATTAGTTTCATTAATCTTAACGCGAATGCGTGAACTATTGTCAGGTTAATTCGTTGGCTTGATTTACTACACGTTCTTGCGTGAACGTTAATTTTGTCGAATCACGACGTTGCTGTGCTAATTATTAATTTTCCAATATCTACGATGAGCAACTTTTTTTTCACGATTCGTAGAACTGGACATCTTACTTTTTCTCGATATAATTTCATCATATATTATTACTTTTGCATATTCTAATATATTATCTTATAATTATATTTTCAAATTACAATTATACTACAAAAGAAGAGATTTGAAAAAGGAAAAACAATATATTTTTCATACAATTTATCGTGTACGTTCTCTTCCCTGTATAAAATTGTATATCGTGTATATTCGTTCGATAAATATTTGTGATTAATTTCATAAATTCGTTCAAGCGATCATTGTACTACTTTAATTATACAATTTACAACTGTAATTTAGTAATTTGTCAATTCGTTGATATAGCAGTACGTAACAAAAATGCAATTTGTAAATAATAGCGAATAGTGGAAATGATTCTCAAAAATATACATACATACATACATGCATGCACACACACACACACACACACACACACACACACACACACACACTACATATAATTGTGCGTGCGTGCGTGCGTGCGTGCGTGCGCGTGTTACTTATAAAGAATAGTACACGTTGTGCGCCACAACGTGTTTTATTAAAAAAGCTGTTGATATTCATTTTTATAATTATTTAGTTTAATTCAAGTTTTTTCAAAATTTTCGAAATTTGGCACGGTAAGGCTTATAAGAGGCAGTCGCCGATAGAAAGTATAAAATCCGAAGCGACATTCTATACGTTATGAGATTTCATAATTTCATCTTTAATGTAAAACATGACATTTTGGAAGAGGTATATTGTCATTGTTTTTACGCGTGCAGTACGTCTAATAAAGTAACATTCCCTTATTGAGCTTTAAGCTAGTGTACCACTGCAAAGTGGCAATGAAATTGCAATCCATCGAGCATAAGTAAGCATTGGTAAACAGGTGATCAAGATCTTCCGCTCCAGCAAATTTCGCTAGATTGGACGTCAGAATAAATGGTAAGTTAACTCGTTTGTAAAGGTCTAAGGGAAAATAAAGAATCAATCTACTCAAAGTCTCGTTCTTCTTTCTGGCAATAACTTTTTTCACTTATTACGATGCTTATTAAACAATTAGCAGCTCTATTTAAAGCTCAAAGACGGGCAAAAATGACAGTTTGTAAAAGAATAAAGATAAGAATCTATTCAGAAATTTTCATTCGTTCCTTTACACAAAACCATATTATTACATAATGCTAGCCATAAAATAAAGCGTCCCACGTACTCACATAATGCCTAAATTAAAATTAATTCCTGGCAAAAAATATTGTTTATTTACAATTTCTCAAGTTTGATCATACGAATTATGCAAAAATTTTGTTCGTTTAGAAGATTTTTAAAAACACGTTTAAAATCAGGAAAATAGAGTGACGTTCCTTCGTATGAAACTGCAATTAATTAGGCTTTATTGCATGCCTTGGAAGTTAATTTATATAAAAACTTCTTAGTATGTTGGAAGCGTTTAAATTTCAGAAATTTGACAAATTTAAGATTTTTATCCACTCGTCGAAAAGTGTAATTTTCAGGAGAAAAGCCGAAGGCCTTTTTAACAAGTATAACAAAAAATGGAGCTTTCCTCGATGGTGCAAGTTTTGCCAGCTAATGCGCCGATTGCACCTGCGTAGTCGATCATCCCTTATTTTTTAAAATATCCTTAACATTTACTATCGAAAAGCATCGCCGAAAACGATTAACCATTCGGAAAATAGAAATCATAAAAATTCTAGAATTTGACGAATCAGTTTCGTTATTTGACGAACAAATAATTACGACCACTGACAGCCAATAACGAGTTAAGACATTCCGTTTGAAATTTCTGTAAAAACGGTGTCCAGAGAAAAGCCGCTCGTCGAAGAACGAAGACAAAGAAAATAAATGACGAACGCACGTACAAAGTCACCACGAGAATACAAATGCATATTGAAATTTATGTAAAATTACACGTTTTGATTATTAATGATTCGCGTACTCGCGAATATTTCACGTCGAACGGCACATTCGCGCAATGCAGTACCCTACTTTTTTAATAGAAATATCAAAAATTCGTACGAAGCTCAATTATGCATCGCGCGGACGAGGTTAAACAAAGTGTTGCATCGCTCACCATTTAACGCGTAAGTTAACGTCTATTACAAACAACTATTACCTTTTCGAACAAAGAGGACATAATAACGGGTTAAGACGGAGATACGAGTTTTTGCAAAATCGGGAACATAGATCAAACATTTCGCTCTAATGCCTTGATCGATCGATCGACGCAGTCGTTAAAAAAGAAAATAAATGAATAAATGAATAAATAAATAAATGAATAAATAAAGATGAACGATATGGGAGTGGGAAAAGAAGCCGGAAAAGAAGAGCAAACTTTGGGTGCGAAAACATGAAAATGAAGGCAGTAGTGAAAGATGCCCCTCGGATCGATAGTTTTCCCAGAGCCAGAAACTCGTGCTTTTCCTCTATCCCCGAATACCTGCACCCTTCCTCGTGGTAAAGGAAGAACGGATCGGAGAGACTCGCTCACGCACACGCGTGACAGACACAATGCCTTACAGACCGTATACCTAGACACCAGCGAAACTCCTCGTTATACTTGGCAGCTCGGCAGCCGAAGAACCGGGGCCAGAGTCGGAGCGGACGGAGCGGACGGAGCGGACGGACCGACCGGGGCAACGAGAGCGTTGAGGGGGCGGGATGGAGCGAAGCAGCGACGTTGACGACGGTGCTACGGCAGGCGGTCAGGCAAGCGATTCGAGGGATGGGCGAGGGAGGCAAGCGCGGGAGGGGGAGGATCGAACCCAAACCGACAGTGGAACGGGAGGGGGCTCAGGGGGAACGCGACTCTCTTTCCGTCGCTCCGTCTCGCTCTTTCGCTCGATACGTCTTTCTCTCCCACGCTTCTTCCGTCTCTTTTGCTCAGCGCACGAGGGCTAGAAGAAAGCGAGGAGTCCCCGCACCTTCCGTCTCTTTCTCAACCGCGTGCCGCTGCTACCGCTCGCTCCTTCTCTCTTTCTCGGCCCTGAATGAGTAAGGGGGTGGCAGGCAGGCAGGAACGGCGCCGCACCCCACCTCTCCCCCGCTGGCAGAGGCAGCGTCGCTCGGAGAGGGAGAATGAGGGAGAGAGAGAGAGAGAGAGAGAGAGAGAGAGAGAGAGAGAGAAGCCACCCACTCTCGCCCACCATCCACCCAACGTCGACCGCCTGCCACCCCGCCTGCCCACCCACTCGCCACCCGGCCGCCGTCGAGGAAACAACCTGCGAGAGACGTGTTCGTGCTCCTCTTCGTGCCGCCGCCGCCGCCGCCGCCGCTGCCGACGACGACGACGAGACGACGACGACGACGACGACGACGACGACGACGACGACGACGACGACGACGACGAGGACGACGTCGACGACAAAGTCGCGAGCCGCGACACCACCTCCTTCGCCAAGCGGAGGACAGCACGCGTGTTGCCGACCCTGGGTGACCCCCTCCCACGGAGGTAGTTCGACGTGAGTACACACATGTATACATTTGCTTTGCGTCTCTTTTTGCAGCAGTGCGGGCCAAGAGTCTGGCGTTCTTTCTCTACTTCTACGAGTCGTTGTTCTTGTTCTTCTGCGGGACTCGCGCGACGTTCGTGAATACAGCGGTAACAGCAACAACGGCGAGGTGACGACGACGGCGACGGCAACGGCGACGGTGACGGCGACGGCGACGGTGACGGTGACGGTGACGGTGACGGTGACGACGACGACGACGACGACGACGACGACGGCGACGGTGGCAGCGGCGGCGGTGGCGGTGGACAGTGACGACGGCATTGCCCGCAAACTAATCGCGCAATTGAGAACCGCTCGTGGCAAGGCGCGCGCACACGTCGCTCCAACATTTTGCGCGCGCGTTCCTCTCGTCGCGGGTCGTTTCCTCGATTCCGTCGATCGCGTCGTCATCACGTTCTCCGCGGTCGGAGCCGTCCGTACTCGGGGAGGCGACTGCCGTAACGACTCGAAGGTCCACGCGCGCCTACGGTGCGTCAAAGAGAAACGACGGCCGAGTATTTCGATCGAACCATCGTGCGCGGAATAGTGCCACTTGCGAGCATGACTAATAATTGGCAGCGGCGGGGCGGAGGGGAAGAGAGAAGAAGATCGAAAGTCGTAGGCGTCCTTGACTACGTCGTTCCTTCTCTCTGGCTTTGCGGCTACGCAGCGCCATTTCCGCCTCGAAAATTCAACGTGCGCATGGCCCGCGTCTCCTGCTCTCCGGAGTCGGACGCGCGGACCTCGGGTTCTCTCGTTCCTCCAGCGGTTCTCAACCTGGAGCGACTGCGCGCGCCACCCCGGCGCGTTTACGCTAGTGGGCGTCGGGTGGTGGGGTGGGGGGTGGGGGGAAACACGTCTGTGAGCCGCGCCGTTTGCTTCTCGCTTTTTCTTGCGCCGAGTTTCTCCATTTTTTTCCTTTCTTCCCGTCCTCCGCACCGTCCGCCGTTTCCCGCGTGCGATAGCAGCCGCTCGCTACCTACAGCGCTCGAGAGCGATATTGATTTATCCGTTGCACTCTATTCGCTCTTTGTGGGACGTCCTCTCTCTCTCTCTCTCTCTCTCTCTCTCTCTCTCTCTCTCTCTGTCTGTCTGTCTTTCTGTCTCTCTTTCTCTCTCTCTCTCTCTCACACGCGTTCCCTCGCTCTTGCGTGCGCACGTTACACTTTCGTTTACGCTTCTTCCGTTTATCTTGTATTCGACACCGTCCTTTGCACTGGCGTGTACGCGTTCGCGCGTCCAACTAAACTCGCGTTTTTTAAATCCGTTCGATCGCCGAGGAAGTAAGAGTTTTTCGTAAACTCTGTTCTATTAATAAATCGTCGACCTCGTTGGAGATGATCGTTGTTCGAGGAACTGTTAGATCTGATCTGGTTAAGATATAATAGCGCGTATCTGCTGGTCAGAAATAGTCACGTTCTCGTCATTTTACTCTCGGGACACGAAACAAATGCATAAAATTCATCTTCGTATGTTTTATTGTTTATTTCCAACATTTGCACTTTCATGTACCATTGCGATGAAAATACTAAAATAATAAAAATGGATATAGAATTACGAATGACTTATCTATTTCTTTCGCAAATCATTCCTTCTCTTTTGCTTTATTATGAAAATGGCTGATTCCGTATACTAATTAGACGGTAGAAGGTTATGAAATGTTTCATAATACTACAGCGAATAAATTTGACAGACGCCTATTTTGAAATATTGAAATTTTGAGAATTTTTGGTATACGTAATATTTATACAATTCGGGCATGTTTGTTTCGTTTGTAGAAAACACGTTTATTGTGACAGGCTCGTATACTGAAAGGTACGATCATTAGCGTATAAATTTCTATGTAAATTTGAAGATATTACGAGAAGCCATTGTATAGAGACAATCTTAACTGAATTTAATAACGTCTTGCTTTCAGTTGTTTTTGAATACGCGTAATAAAAGTTGTCCTGTATCGAGGACAATCCTTTCAAACCATGGATATTGATTGAGCCACTTGGCGGGATGTTGTAAATGCGAAAATTATTTCAAAGCTTGCAGTTAAAAACTACAGTCAAAGTCTCTGTCAACGCGAATGATGCTCTTAAATAAAGGAATTAGACTGCTCAAACGTACGCGACGGAAAGCGAGAGCGCGCGTGTGGCGTAGGTACGGCGTAGGTACGGCGTAGGTACGGCGTAGGCACGGCGTAGGCACGGCGAAGGTACGGCGTAGGCACGGTGTGTGTACATTGCAAAGACGGAAAAGGCACGGAAAGCAGCGGTCGGAATAGATACACGAGCGTGCACGAGAGATTTGAAATTAGTTTTTAGAATCGCTTTGATTTGCCGAGCGAAGCGTAAAAGAAAACGAGCGCGATCGGTTGGGCGGGGGCGGGAGGGGCTGTGAGTGAGAGAGAGGAGGGAAACTATTAGTGGTGCAGGCGCCTCTCCCCTCCAGCCGCTGAATCTTTATGTTTACTCGCGGTGTCGTGACTGTGGGCGTAAGACGCGGTCGAAGGTGTACTCTTGTACGCATACTAGAGATTCTCTCACCGAGCTCGCGACAATCGTCGGTCTATTTGGTTCTGGCCCAGTTCCTCTCCTACATAGAGCGATTCACGAAGATCCCTCTTAATTTGTACTCGCGAAACGCCTTGAAATTACTCGCAGTTTAATTCCGTTACGTCCGCGTTTACTTTTCTTCTTGTACCTGTTAGGAGTCTTGAAGCAGTGATAAAGAAACGAGAGCAACAATTTCGAGACTCTAACGATGTAAAGAGTTTCGCAGAGGAAGGGACAAAGTAAGTCGGAAGAAAGCCGATATCGCAGACTTTTAATCAATCGGACCAAAACTTTACGAGCTATTCATGGTGCACCGAATGACAGCTTTTTCTACTTTATTTCATGATCGGAGAATTTTACGATCTGTTTTTTCGTTTTATGCCATTGGATATTGCTCCGATACGGCGAAAATAAATGTTTTCAAATTTGCGAATAAAATCCACTGTGCAATGATATGTATGCTAGGCAATATATTAAAGAAAAATTGAATTCAAGCTGTTTTCTCTATAAGTAATATTTTCATATTTATGCGTTTACTTGTGCTTTTTTAAAGACGAATAAATGATAAAAAGTTTAATTAAAAACAATGGGAGATTTTAATTATCTAGTAGGTTAAGCACAGTGCTTCAGTAGAAACTGGCTATTCGTACAACGCGTGCATACTTTTTTAATCATTACCAAGTGAAATTTAGAAAGAAAGTATTATTTCTTTGCAAGCTCTGAAAACATTCAACCACGATCTTTGTAAATTTCTTAAAGGTGACGAAACTTGAGTAAAATGTATAGAATATACCTTATTTGCTGATTTTCTGAACATCTCGTGTTCAAGAAATTATAATTCTTTATGTGTTATCCAAGAGTTTCGTTTTTTTCGAGTTCCATTATGAAATGTAAATAGTATGAGAAAGAGCAAAATTGAGTAACATAACTTTTTAGCGAAGATCCCTAAGTAAAGATACGATTATAACAAAGTAGAGTATGCGAACTTGATATAACCAGAAAAAAGCAAGATAAATGAAGATCAAATTTGGGAAAACGAGAGAGAGAGAGAGAGAGAGAGAGAGAGAGCGAGAGAGAGAGAGAGAGAGCGATTGATCGCGGTGGCGGCGGGAGGGAGGAGAAAAAAGACTATTCTCTATGAAGACGTCTGGTTTAACCAAGCGAAACAACATGGCAAACTTGAAGCTGCTTAATCTAGTAAGCATCCCCCTTGGGACGAATGCCACCGAGAGACCGACTTCATGAATAGCTCGCACTTTACACCCTCTCACTGTCTGAAATTGTGTTCAGTTGAACTTGTGTAAGGGTGTGTAGTACTGCAGAAAACAAGGTTGAAAGCTCGAAATAAGCCGCTCGCAACACTTCCTGCTAATTCGTTCGATTCCCTCCACTTCTTCTTTCTCACTCTCTCTCACTCACTCTCTCTCTCTCTCTCTCTCTCTCTCTCTCTCTCTCTCTCTTCTCTTTCTTATTCACGACGCCTTTTTCAGCTACGGGCGAAGAACGTAAAAAGAGAGAAAGAGAGAAAATGGGATTGCATATACCGGTTCGGACTTTTAATCGCATTGCGCTCGATCTATACAGTCGTAAAGTCGTTAACCGCTTCGGTTTCTCGTACTCTGGGTCAGTTCGCGGCTAAAGTTTCTCAAGCTCTTGCGATTCAATTCCCATTTAATTACCACGCAACTTTCAGAATAGTTTACTTCTCTCTTATGCATGTACAAAAAGATATTCGCAGGTGTGTACTTATTAATAAAGGAAACCCTCTAGAAGCACAACAAAGTCGTGTCCGTAGGCACAGTTATACCATTTGATAATAAATCGGAGTGCCAAGAAACGTTTTTTAATTTGATTAATTTAAAATATTTTTAGTCAATGTTAGTCCTTTATTTGTTTGAACACATGAAAGAAGCCAAAACTGCGTGTCCTGTCAATTTTGTTATCGGTATAAACAACCATTTGTATACTTTTGTATACAAAACTCGCGTGTATACAA
Organism: Wiebesia pumilae; assembly: GCA_018907045.1. Taxonomy (NCBI): domain Eukaryota; kingdom Metazoa; phylum Arthropoda; class Insecta; order Hymenoptera; family Agaonidae; genus Wiebesia; species Wiebesia pumilae. Next base: position 488,745 of record JACCHZ010000055.1, read on the forward strand.
AACTCGCTTTACTGACTTTAGAAGGATTAAGACCTTCGTTGTTATTCTTACTTTTATTTGTAAAAATTTTTAAAAAAAAATCTTTTTTAAAAAAAAAGTAAATGTACTTCTTTTAGAAGAATATGCTTAATTTACATAACATGTATGCTTATCAATCGATATAAATATGATTTGAAAAATCCTCTTGGAAGACCAGTACATATTTATGCGACTGGTTTACATATAAACATTTATTGGTTTTAATATTTTCGTAGCTTTATTTCGACGCTGTAATTCAAGAAATTGAAAAATTATTAAAAAGTTAACTGATTCAGTAGCGACTAATCGATTTACATCGCGGGTCATTTCATGTACTTGTAATTTGAGTTTAAAATTAATGAGTGATACTGTTACATTATTTGACTTTTTATAAAAATAAACCTATTTAGAAAAACCTTGTATCGGTATATTTTCATTTATTCTTATCTTTCTTGATTTAAAATTAATGTTAGTATACATAACGTGGATGTGATAATTCACGTTGTAAATATATTTCGTAAAGCTTTGATCCGACAGTTTCAGCGATTTATTTAATGTAACGATCTAATTTTACACAGATATTTTGACGTTTATTACACAAGTAGCTTTTGTCAATATTTCGTCAAAATTGACATTCATGTTCGCGTGTGTTACCCACCCGCGCACGTAAGGTGATTATTAACCATAGATATTTATTTTGTAATTGTAAAACATTTTTTAATACAATCTTTTAAAACGCATGAAATCGATTTACACATGGCAGTTATGGTCCTTGTATTAGCGATACAAAATCGAATGTCTCTGTAAAGGCACTGCGTTGATTTTCACATTTAGTTACGTTTACAAAGGGACACATAATATTATAATATCGTGTAAATGTATTCGCAATACCTTATCCATCTTGACAAAAATTATTTGAAGGTAAACGTTCGCAACTGTGCCGCGTTTGTCCCAACGCTTAAAATACTTAAGAGTACCGCGATTCGTAACTTCATACAGCTACACATAACTCTGCTGAGTACACGCAAACTTTAAATGCACAGGTAAAGGCGAGGGGGTGGCGAAGCAGGTATAAGGATCGAATCCCTCGGGGGCGCATTCTACGTCAGAAGTGGAGGCGCATCCGTCACGTTGTTTCATAGAGCGAAGAAATAGCGCCTCGAAAGCTGTAATCGAGATGGAGGCCAGCGGCACTGGAATCGGTCGACTCGACTGCTACGAGGATATGTTCAAGGAGATCACTAGGAAGTTATACGGCGAGGATCCTGATCACAGAAGTAAGAAGCTTTTATATGTTCACTTTGACGGATGTACGATTTGTTTTGCACAACACTTTCGAGAAGGAACGTCGGTGGTTCTAGGGAAGGCCTCCTAGAAGGCCTCCTTAATTATATTCCTCAGCCGAGGACTAAGATCAGCTTGCAGTGTATTAAAACTACAAAATATTGTAAATGATTCATTTGAGTATGATAAGATAATGATAGCTTTCGCATCAAGGCAAAGACATTTTCGCCTTCCTATTTTTATTAAGTTGTACCGTCAAGTATCAACTTCGGAAACATTGAATGTGCAGATCAATGATAGGATTACCCGAGGCGAAACTGACTTTTTTATCACGAAAACTACGCAATTATTAGGTATAAATTTCGCTGAGAATTACTTCCAGTCAATACTTCATAAATAGAATACAATGTTAAAAATTTATGCTGATAGTACGAAGCAAAGATCATCTATACAATAAACATATCGAATCCATAACAAAGGCAACAAAATTTTTAACGAAACGTACAAGTCACGGATAAAAGTAAGCGAAACTAAATTTTCTATTTTCTTACTTCAAACTCGCATGATTCTGCGAATGTTTAACAATTGTATTTCACATTCTTTTATCAGTTTTGATGAGCATTAAAAACAAAAACTTGTTATTTTAAGCGATTAAAGACTTATTTCATGGGACGAGATTTTCCTCCTGTATTGCAAGCTAAAAGAATATGTTTATTCTTGTAAAGGAATAATGTAATTAATGAAAATGTCAGTGGAAAATAAAATTTTTTAAAAGCCAAATTTTCTTATGCCCTGTAAATTATGCATCGTATTCATTTTGTTTATGCCGCAAAGCCGTAGAATCATCCTCTTTATTTAATGTAGAAAAAATCCTGAAAAAGTTGGAATATATACGAGCTGCTTTAAAATAGATTTTAGGCATTTTTCCACGAGCAGGAATTCTAGAAGAAAAGGTAAAAATCGTGTTGTGAATTGCAGGAAACTTAAAAATTTAATCCATTACTTTGCATAGTGTTATAAGATTTCTTAATGTGAAGTTTAGTTCTAGTACTGACATGAATACGAACAATCACTATATTTAAAATTATATAAACTACTTGCAGATTTTTTAAATGAAATCTCGCAAGAATTATATTATTATTTAAATTTTTAACGAATGCGGCTCAATTCTAAAAACCTCAAATAATTTAAACTAGGAGAATACTTTTTATTATGTTTTTCTACAAAGGTTTATAAATTACTGCATTAAATGCATAACATTTTGTCGTCAATGTCGGTAAGGTAGATCCGCGTGAATCTATCATATAAAATTTTGCTTTAAATCACTGTCCTATACGTAGGTAATGAAGGAATCTATTTTACATGAGATGGAATTAGAAATAATAATACTTAGAAAAAATATCACTGTACGTTGGTAATATAGTTAATTTTGAATTTTCTACTGTCAGTTTTAGTTTTAAATCAATAGGAAATTGAAGTAAATGTGAATCGTGATTTGCGAATTACAATTATACAATTGTATTCGCTATATAATCGAAGTTTTATTTCATAGAATAATTATTGTAGATGATTACTAGTTAATATCATGATGTTTAAATTTTTTTTAATTTATGATTCAAGTCTTTATTTTTAAACAATAATTAGTTATTAATTAATAATTTGATATTAATTTTCATGGGAATGAGTAAAATTTAAATCATAAATAATTTTATGAAAAATATAATAATGTTTCTTTGTAATTATATAGCAAATTATTTCTGTATACTTTACTAAGTTTGTAACTAAGTTAAATTGTTAAATTATAATAATTGAATTAATAAAAGCAACAAATTCTTATATAAATCAATAGAAAAGGTTAATAAATCTTAGTTTATATATTACTAGTTATTCAGATACATTATTTAGAACACATAAATTTTATATTTAGATTAAGTAAAAGAAACAAATGATTTTGCATGCAATTTTCGATAAATTGACTTCTAAGTAGATAATAACTTTGCATCAGAGTTTGATTTCTTAAGTAATGCTGTAAGTACAATGTTTTTTTTTTTTTTTTTTTTTTTTTTTTTTTTTTTTTTTATTATTATAATATTGATTTGCTTTAGTATCTAATGGCTGTGTATTTACATGCTTATTATTACCACATTATAGGACAGTAATTTTTCGTACGAGTTATATGATCGTAAAATAAATTTGTTTTTTATCTTGTGACGAATTTATTATGTGTAATGTTGAAAATTAAAATATTTTAAAAGTATAATTAACCTTCAAATTTAAGTATTTTTTATTAAAATGCAAATCTAATTTATTACATGCTAAAATTATAATAAACTAAAATAATTTATTTACGAATATATTACAATTGCTTTACTATGATAGAAGTGTAAAGGTGAAGCAAAAAAGTCGTATAGAGAGAGAGAGAGAGAGAGAGAGAGAGAGAGAGAGAGAGAGTACAATACGTCTTCGTAATGGTTAATGCTAAGTATCGTCCTAGTTAAATGTGTAAAACAGCGAATTAGGGTCGATGGGAGCACACATACAGTGAGATACGTAGCTTGTAACACAAATGCTATAATACTGGGCTGTGTAGCACCTCCATGGTTTTCTAAGGGTAATTCCTGAGAGGTGAGAGGCAGAGTTTATGAGAGAATGAAAGAGATAGGAAGAATTTGGACGGCACAGGATTGTGCACACGTCCGAGTGCGCAATCAACAATTGAATGCATTAAAAAACCTAATTGATTGCTACCTAGGCATGTCTGTGCAGGTACAATTAAACGCGTGCACAAGATCAGATTTGCTGTGTGTACCATGTACTGTTGCCTCATTCTGTTAGTTCCACTAAGGCAAAGTTAGACATTATAGATAGGTACATTTATGAGAGAGAGAGAGAGAGAGAGAGAGAGAGAGAGAGAGAGAGAGAGAGAGAGAGAGGAATGAAGAGATAGAGCAAGTGCACGAGGGAGCGAGAGAGATATGAATTAAATCGGCTAATTGCAGTATGAAGCAATAAGTTGAGTCTGTTAGCTCTTTAACGACAATATCCGTTTCGTACGGCTGTGCAGAAATGAGTGCATATTAATTATGAATGTAGACGTAAGATCGTGAATTTTCACCGAACTCGGCGCTTTTCGTTATGTGAAAAGTTGTGCTACGTCGTTAAAATGTTGAAGAGTGACTGATAGAAAGAAGTTTTTATTCAGCAATTATTTCTCATATTGTATCACTGAAATTTATTAGTAAAAATAGGTTATTACTTATTCATGGTTATTTTCACTTGACATTCAATAGCTTTTATCTTTGAATTAACCACCTCAACAATAATAATAATAATGATGATGATGATGATGATGATGATGATGATGATGATGATGATAATGATAATGAATTTCATTTTATATGTAAATGAGTTTACAATATTGATTAATTATAGGATACCTGGAAAATTGTTGAATGTATCTCGTACATCGAGATAAGATAAAGTGAAATTTCTCAGTGCTCAACCCAACACTTATTTTTTGACTAATTTTTCCATAACGGTTTACGTAATAACATGCATTACGATTATTACAAAATATTACAGTTATTCTAATCTTTTTCAAAACAGATGAGTTTTATTCAATGTTGTTAAAATTTTTCCAAATTACGTTCAAGATAACTAATTTCTTTAGTGCGTATTTGCGATGTGCGTAAATTTATTAAAAATAAGAAAATTCAGCCGGAAATACAGATAATCTCAGTGTAAGATATAATTATTTCCTTAAATTTTTACTCAACTTCATCCATTCGTATAGTTCTATGCATAAGTAAAGCGCCTTGACACTTACTTATTCTTGAAAAAAATGGCGTTCTTAAGAAATGTGTATTTAAATTTTAATGCATAAAAGGTGATCGTACATGAAATAAAAAGATATTTTCCAAAAAAAGAACTTGGAAAAATATACGTAATTTCCCCATCCCTCGCATCATTCGCAATGTCATTAATTCTCAAGCACCACTGCTAGCAATCACTTTTTCATGCATTTGTGTGTGCGTGCGCGCGTGCGTGCGTGTGCGCGCGTGTGCGCGCGCGGGTGCTCATGCGTGTGAAAATGCGTGTTATTTGGTTAAACGCATCTAAACGCCATCGAAATGCTTCACGAGGTGGACAAGACAGATCGTCCAACGTGAGTGTGTTAATAAAGGCTGCAAAGTAGGGATTAATTTCCTCGCGCGTTAGCTACGAAATACGAGCTAACCAATGGAAATAAAGATGCGAGCTCGCGAATGATTTTAGAGCCTCCTGTAGCGCCTCCTGTAAGTTCCATCATTTTCACTCGTAAAAAGAGGAAAAGACCGAAGTCGTATTTCATAGCTCTGATCACTATTAGCGAAATCACTCTATCACATTGGCCGCGAAGTCTAAGATCGTATGTTTTCCGTGCTGCACCTATGCGTACAGCGTCGAGCGTGCAGAACGAGTTCGAGGCGTCGGTGTCGTACAAGAACGACGAGGACACGGGCAACGGTACAGACGGTAGCGACGACGCCAACTGGACCCTAGACGACGAGCCACTCAAGGGCACCGAGGGCAGTCGCATAGCTGCCTATCGAGGGGCGACATCCACCTGGCGATGCTACGAGTGCGGTAAGAACTGCTGCTCTCTGTGCAAGTCTTAGAAACGAGGGACGATCAGCCTCACCCTCATTATTGTACCGCTTCTTTATCCGATATTGTTTTTCTTTATTTCGTTTCGTTATGCACGCGCACACACGATCATCGCTTCTAACGCATTGCGCGTAAGAACTATAAAATGTCTTGCGATGGACTATGAAACGAGCGATGACTGCGAGTCATTATGAAACGACGTTTATTGTCATTTCAGTGGGATTCGTACGCCACCAGGACTTTTGCCGTTTCTTCTTCTTTCTTCTTCCCTTTTTTTCGTTCTTTTTTTTTCGTTCTTTTTTTTCTTCTTCATTTTTGTTCGTCCGATGTTTTGTTTCGAGACACTGGAAGCTTTTCACACTTATTTTACCGATCGACGTTTGTTACGCATTTTATTTGTCACGCATTTCCTTATTTTGTTGACTTTGTAATCTTCGGAAGAGAAATTAGGGCGTATGATATTTAGTTGTGCTCTATTACGGTGTACATATGTTGTTGTTGTCCAAAAATGAATCTCTTCAGAGACGTGTGTAGTCATTGCTGTAAGTCATTTGAATAATTCACAAACTTACCGTGAAGAATGATTCCCGCACAAGACATGCTGCATGGCTTTTATCGAAGCCTCACGTTAGTCCAAAGTAATGCCGAACATGTTACCAAAGAGAAAATCCTATAATTGAATTATATCTCCATTTATAATCGAAGTAATGCCATCCGAGTTGCATACTCAGAGGTTTGTAAGATACGATTACGGAATTCTGGTCTTAAGCGTATAAATCTCATTTTCATTAAAAATGGACATGTCAAGCAATTATAGTTTTGTCTCATTAGAGATGTGAAATAGGTAAAAATAACACGATCATACAAATTGTTACTCGAGATTATCTCTTGACACCGAAGAGTGCTTTCCATTATTCTCCCGGTAATAAGTCAGAAATACAATACCAACTCGTTTTTTGTCCCTCTCTTATTTTCTTTTCTTTTCACGAAGATAATAAGAAAGCATATTTACAAATGGCCAAGTTCTTCATTTCGTAAGATTCTTCGGACTGAGAAAATACTGCGCCGTTCGATACCCGTGCGAAAGCTAACAGAAACCACTCTTCACCTTATGCAAGAATAAGCATGTAATATATCTGGATGAGCAGCTCTCAGCGTGTACGAGTGAAAATAAGCATTTGCTTCGCTGTGTGAACAGGCGATTGCATGGGTGGCGGTCCTCGAGAGGTGGCCGAACACTTCGTTGAACTGCACTCGTCGCGCATTGGTAGCGAGGAGAGTAACCGGGGTCGGTTGCATTCCAGTCGCAAGGATTACCTTGGCGCGGGTGAACTCAAGCTCGAGGAAGTCGTATCCTACCTGGAGCGCGTAAGGGACCGAGCGGAGAGGTCCGCTCCACCCACACGACGCACGCAAGAGACGCAAACAGTGCCAGCCGCTCTGCTGCCCGTCACATCCACTTTTCTGCTGCAGGAGTTACCGTCGACGCCACCCCAACACTTGCACCAGGTGAGGTATCTTTTTTATACTCTGAAATGTTTAGACCGCGAAAGAAACAGAATTTATTATTAGCTCGGTAATCGCTGTGATCCCTTGGTCATTGGTGGACCAAAGTTGTCCTACGTTTTTAACGTTAATCGCTTCGCCTTTGATCGAGCCACGTACCATCTTAATTGCCAGGGACAAAAGTCCCAATGGACGAAGCAGCGTGAAATTAATTAGTTAAACATCGAAATATTACGTTTTACTCGTTGAAATGAGTAACGTTGAGACGTTACTGTCGCGTCCATCATAAGGACAAGCGAATTTAATGAAATTTAACCTCTGAACTTTTACCTCTGAAATAGTTTATTTTAACCGAACAAAGGTACGTCTTAAATGGATTATACGAAGATTACCCTGAATCGAGTGTTCCAATATTTTCAGAAGATTCCTCTTAAATGCAATACGTCGCAACAGCTCACTTTCATTTCTTCCTTAACAGAGCTTTTTCAGTAATTCTGAAAAGTGTGACACGTATTTCGTAGCGACATTTTTAATTTCTAATCATGGGAAATAAATGCTAATTGTTTTCGTTTACCTTAAAGTTGTATTTTCGTTCTAGTCTCGTAAATATTTGTATTACCCGCAAAATGTAAATCAATTTATTCCTGTAAATTCTTTATTTAGTACGGAAATGCCTCGCCAAGTCACTCTTCGTAAAATTCGCAATTTCTCAGTTCTTCGCTTTACGTCAATCGCAGTCTTTGGCAATAAATTTTTCTTAAAATGCATATACTATTGTTACAGTACAGTATAATAATATTGAGAGTGCTAAAATTAGCTGATATATAATTTGAAGCTTTGATCACGGAGTTTGTAAAATTGAGAGCCAAAAATTTAACCAAGATTTGATTTATTTAATTTTTAATATTTCAAATAACCATACGTGTAATTAACAAAAAATTTTTAATGCTTACCTATGTTAAATCAATGACTTTGTTGTTACACGTTGTGCTTCAGTAGCTTTCAAATCACACATTTATTTATGGGATATTTTAAATATAATAATTAACGAAGTAAAGGGTAAGTACGAAGTGAAACGTACTTTTTAATTAATCAGCAGAAAAAAATGCAATGATGTCAACTTAAAGCGATTTAAGGAGTCTATGCAGTTGTTTCGCCGATTAGTTATCGCAATGACTTAACAATGCTGCATCACGAAGACATATATTTGTTTATCGAATTTTTACCGCATGTTTCACTATCGTGGTTTTCGGAATGTACGCACAACAACAACAATAGCGTTTTTAATTTTGGCACATTGAAGTATTGCGTAAAAATTAGAGTGCAGTGTAAGTTCAGTGATCGTAAAAATATATCGACCATTTGGTAAAAAAGGTACCGAAACGTGTAAAGCTATAAAATTTATAATTTTTTTATTTTCGCGTGTAGAATTGCAGCTAACATTGTTGGGTACAATTTGAAAGGATCATGCGTCTCGCGTAATAATAATAGTTTACCACAGCAACGGTAATAACGATCGCGGTGAAAGTTTGCGTTTGAAAGCTTCATATCGGTTGAATACATTAAGCTTGCTGAGCGACGTTATTATCCTCGGTTCGCGATGGCATTCTACCTCACCGAGTGTAAAATCATTCTCCAATAATATAATTCTTTATTAAGAAAAACTTTCCATTGGGCCGACTGAATCTCAGGGTCGCCAAAGCAGAATAGACTTTCGTTCGCACTTTCGAAATAAGCTTTCCGACGCGAGTCAAACTCGAAAGTAGTTGTCGTCTGGTTCGCGACCGAGTGAAGTCATTTTTCTCGTAATTAAAACAACACGAGTACCACTCTTCCGTGTATGCGTAACGGGCCATAAAGTAACGTTGGCTCCGCAGCATTGAATGCCGTGGAACTCGGTGTAAGTTTCGGGCATCTTCTTTGCGCGCCAGCGGCCTCTTCAAAGATTTCCCACCAGTGCCAGTGATTTCCCCGGGGCCGTTTTCGCGAACGAACGATTATGCCCCCGCGCAACCCCCTGCCAGGGCAAAGGAAGCAAGAACACTCATGTTTTTCATTGGCTTTTGGCGCTGTCTGGTGACGCACAGCAGAGTTCAGCCACGATGCTGGGTGGGAGTGGAGGGACGACGACGAATAGCAGTGGAAGTAGTGCTGGAGGAGGCAACAGCACTAGTGGCAAGAGGTACACGTGCCTCTATTGTCCCTATGGAACCGACAGGCGAGATCTCTACACACGCCACGAGAATATCCACCGCGAGGAGAAACCCTTTCACTGCTACGTATGCTACAAGCCCTTTAGCCGAGCCGATCACGTCAAGAAGCACTTTTTGCGGATGCACAGGTACGTACGCGTACTCTTCTCCTTCGTCTACTGGTCCCTTCCTTCTTTTCGCTGCTAGATCTTTTGTTTTTGATACCGACTAAGCCACGACTAGAGTCGTCCTGTACAGATACTTGACGACTCCGCGTATAAGTATTGTACATTGTACGCGGAATGTTGTCATCAAAGCTTTCGATGCTTTTGGCCGATCGTCTCGGCTACGAGAATTCAAAATGCACGTAGATAAAGAGTGCGACGAGATGGCGATTAAGTTTTTCAAATTACTTTTTCAAGCCGATGGTTTTCATTAAAGAGAAAATAAGTAAAACAAGAAGAGCCTCCAATGAGAGAACAGATGAAAGATATCGGCCAAGTTATTCGATGTGTACGGCCGTTCGAGTAGAAGCTATTTATCTTAGAAACTCCAGTAAATTCAGCCGTCTGCTCTAAAATAATGTTTCAACCTTGTGTACGTAAATCTTGGCCTCAAAAGGGAGCACACGTACGAGCTGTCTCGAATAAGAAGACCCGCGGGATCAGCCTCGTCTCCTGCGAAGGTATTGGCAAACGTTCAGTCCGCAGAGTCTGGCAATCCTAGCAGCAGCAGCAGCAGCAGCAGCAGCGGCAACGGCAACGGCAGCGGCAACGGCAACGGCAACGGCAACGGCAACGGCAACGGCAACGGCAACGTCAACAATGCAAACGCTGGCCTGTACAACAGTGGTCCCGTGTATGCCAACGCGAAACAACATCAGCAAACCGACGTGACTGCGACAACAACGACCTACCAATTACCGGCGCCAACGGCCTCGGGAGCACTTTATCAAGCTGCTGGTCTTTCCTCGGCTGTTGTTGCAGCCGCCGCAGCCGCTGCCAACGTAAGCGGCATTATTCAACAACCGGAAGCGAACTGCGGAGCCGCGGCACCGGTCACTGCAGTTCACAATGCAGTTCACAATGCTGTACACAACGCCGTGACCCAAGCAGCCCGCAGGATTCAAAACGGCGGCTGCAACAGCAAGGCTCACCATAAGGGGGGCAGCACTGGCTCCTCTAAGGCGAATCAAGAACGCAGGTAACACTCGATAATACCTCCTCACCTTCGGCTTCGTACTTCCTCTCAGAGTATACTTTCTCCTTTTTATCAAACGTTACCCACTAATGATCCTTTCCTTTCGCTTTGTAGTTTTAAAGAAGTAGTTGTTGTTCCAAAGTAAAACGAGCCTTAACGAAGTTTGAGAAGAGAAAATTTTCCTTTGACACACCGCGCACACCGGAATTTCTAAAACCTCGTTAAAACGCAAAATTCCCTCCAATTAATAAACCGTTGACGCGGCAAATATTTCAACGCTCAGAACAAAGGAAAGCGAGAAGAATTTTAAATTTCATCGATAACTTATAGTAATTCATTGGGAATTACATGCTCTAATGGGAAAATGCTCGCGCTTATTGACGAAAGGCGGGATAATTCGTTGCTCTTGACAATCTCTCTTTGACAAAAATCAAGCATTTCGTAAAGAATAGCATTAGTGAAGTTGGCCTCTCTCTGGCAGGTACACGTGTTGCTACTGCTCGTGGAGTGGCGTTGATAACTGGTGCTTGAAACGCCACCTCAATACGCATCTAAAGCCTTTTGCATGCGCGCTTTGCGAGTACAAGGCGGCGCGGGCCGAGCGGCTTGCTACGCATGTCCTTAAAGTGCATAATCGCCGGCAATGCTCGCGCTGCTCCTTCCTAGCCGAGGATCTCGCGCAACTGCAGGTACACCAGCTGCACGTACACCGGGTAAGCAGTGTCAGTGTCGCTGCTGTAGCCGCGCATCAGCAAGGCTCCACTGTTCAGCAACAACAGCATCAAAACCAAAGTAACAACGAGCACCAGCAACAGCAGCAACCCCAGCAACCTCAGTCTTTACAGTGAGTTTTGGAATTTTCCTAACGGGGAAAGTCGTCAACGAATATCAATGACGGTGGCTTTAATGGTAGAAGCATAATAGTGAAAAGTAATGTTCATTGTACCTTTAAGGCGGTATGCGTTTGTTTATTCATTTTCTGTAGATTCCTGATAATATTATATCGGTGTGTAGTAATTTTATTTCAATGTCACGATAAACTTTGTGGTCTTACTTCTCTATTTGAATAGTGAATGTCAGTTCTAATATTTTGATTCATTTTTTAAAGCAAACAATAATTAAATGCTTCGTAACAATTACAAAGATATTGCACGATCTTTGTTTATTGTTTATTGATATTTAAAAAATTTGTACTAATTGAAAAATTAAGTAGATGATTCCGTCTAAGAATTACACTAGTATTTTGATTATAAAAGTTTTGATGTATAAACTTGGAAAAGTTGAATATATAGTAATTTTAAGCTGTTATTGAAGCATATAAAAAATATCCTTTTATGTGCTACAATCTGGTCATACAAAAAAATTAATTTGACAATATTTGTTGAATGTTGCCATCGTCTTTTCGAACAAGTATTACGTAGAGTAGTAGAGGTCGATGAAATTTATTAAAGGCAAATACATTAATTGTTTAGCAGAATAAATTAAAAATCTACAAAATTAAGATGAGAACCTAGGTTATATGCTGCATTTGAAGAACACTGATACTTTTCGGGCGTGAAAAGATAAAATAAACTCGCGCACGTAACGAACAAAGTAATTGCATAATTTTTAACAATCTAGAAATTAAGAATTTAGGAAGTAAGAGTTATTCAGCAATTTCTTGTATTTCCTATTTATTGCCATTAGATTTATAAGAAATCGTTTAGCGAAGTCAAAAAAGGTATTCATTTTATATGGACCGAGTCGACGTATAAATACCTACTTATTCAGTACCTACTTTTCCGTAAACGTAGTCTTAAAGTCGATTTATAATTTGACTGAAAACACGAATTTTTGAATTCTGTATTAACATGTTGAATATTGACTTTTCAGCCCGGTAGGTAGTGGACGACCACCACCCGGACCTCCGGTTTTCCCAGCTTCGTCGGCAGCAATTGCTCCTGCAACAACGGTCATACCGCCGACAACTATTCTTGGGTTAGTGTTTCATTATTGTAAGATATCCTGGATCGCGTTGTTACGATCCACGTTTTTCATTAATTATTACGTACAACAACTTTTGTTTTCTTCATGAATTATTTTAGAACATCATTAGTTATTCTGTCATTCTAATATTTTTGTTGCATTTGTATATTGTATTGTGTTATCGTTATTGTGGTTGTTTTTGTTGGCTTTTCTTATATTTTGTGTCATGGCAACCTTATCACGTTGCTTACATGTTCTTTTTTTTAATCTACATTTATTTGAAAATTATTCAATGATTATCACTCACATTGTGTATAAATAATATAAATGCATATACGCATCACACACACACACACGCACACGCGCGCACACGCGCACACACACACACACACACACACACACACACACACACACACACACAATGTAATTTTTAAACTCACATTTGATTATTTTGTAGATACACGCTTGTTTTGAAGCTTTTTTTTTCTTTTAATTTTTATGTTTTTAAGTTTAATTCCATAATAATATATGATAATGTTCGAAGAAAATATCTCGAAAAATGTAGTATTACATAAAGAAAGTCTTGTAAAAAGTTCATATTCTTATCGAAACAGCAGCAGTATCAGTACTTGTTTAAAATTAATCAAATGATTTAATATTAATTATGCTTTTGCAATTCACAAAGTCACACCGACTTTCTAATCCTTTGAACAAACAATAACGAGCTTAATTTGATGAATAATAGAATTTAATTATCCTTGAAATGAAAACTGAACTGTAACCACTTAAGTCTTATGATTTTCACGAGCGCGGTCAACCTATCCGAGATATTTTTTTAGCAAATGCACGTGCGTGCTTAACTCAAAGAGTATTCTATGTGTAATGGCGTGTGAAAATAACGCGAATGTAACTTGTGAAACACAGCCCCGCGGTGGTTGCAGCCACGAGATGGTAAAGCACTCGACGATCATGGCGCTTCTGCTGAGCGTCGCATCCGGGAGGGTTGGGAAGCTGCAGCACAAGCTGTTCATATTGCCGCAACTAAAGTGTGCGAATAAACCGATGTGCTGGACACGAGCCGTACGAAAGCCAACAAAAAAACATATATCAATATAATAAAATAATGCATACGGAAAGAAAATAAAAAAGTTGATGAGAAAATGCACAAAAATATAATCTTTATTCAAAGTCGCACACTCACTTCTACAGTGACCGCAGTGAAATTGCCACGATGCCGGGAACCGCTTGCTGGGAACAGGAGTCCTCCTCGTGCGAGAAACGCTTTCACCAATGCAGCGAGCGGCGTTCGAGAAAGCAGCGAACACCGAGAAAAATTTTGACGGTGTTCGAGAATAGGCCAACAACGAATTCGCAAAATGATACGAACAAAAATGACGAAGAGTTAAAGACCCAGGCTTTGAAGCGACGACCATTGCTCAGATGTTTCCTGTGCCCGGAAGAGGCACCAGCTCGGGCTTTGCGCACTAGACCTTATCATCGGCTGCAGTCGTTATTATTGCATAAACTGTGGCGGCACAAAAAGACAAGACGTGGCGGAATAAGTAAGAAGCTCAAAGCCGTTGGAGCTTCGATCACATTGAGAGCCACTGTTCACGCAGGTCGCACGTTCAAGTACCAAAGATAGCACAAGCTTGGGCTCAATAATGGCTCAATGCTTTATTATTTTAACGAAAGTATATTCGGCTTCAAATGAACGAACAGTATGACTACGCTGAGATGACGACGTTTTTCTTTCCTCAGTCGTTGAATTTACAATGTAAGCTTTTCTATTCTACTGTTGTTTCTGTTTTATGGGGAAAAAAAAAAAAAAAAAAAAAAAAAAAAAAAATGGAGCAAGATATACCGGCATTTGAAATACTTTAATGTCCGTTCGACCAAATGTAAATATGACGAGGAGAATTTTTTTGTTTATTGTTGATAAAGAGAAGTTTGTTTTAGAGAATAAGGAACTTTTTTATTTCGAATTTTTTTCTTTCTTTTTTTTTTTAACGAGTAATTGTGTTTTTATTACATCTCTGTTTCTCTTTCATGACGTACTTACGAAAAAATTAATTTGGAACTAATTTTATATCAATATATATATATAAAAGTATAGTGTAAGCATATTATTGAAATAAATATTTTGTAAATATACGACCGTATTGTTAGTGAACGAGGGAAAGTTACTTGAATAAAAAATTTCAGATCAAAATTAAATTTGACTTTTCTAATTCCAAAATTGTCAAAATCGAATAATTTTTTTTTCTATTCTATGCAGTTCGTCATTGTAAATGGAATATAAATGCGGTGATGCGTGATTACGTCTTCAATGTATTCGTTGAAATTTTAAAAGGAAATAAGCAGATTTTGTTGAACAAGCATTATTGGTCAATTGAAAAAGTATATTTTAAATAATAATTTGATTTTGAAATGTTTCTGTACGATATACATTGTATTATATTTAAAAAAAAAAAAAAATTAAAAAAAAAAAGAAGTAATAGTGCTAGCTTTATCTTATACAGAAGGTAAATCTCATATTTTTCACGAAATACACATGACGATTAATATTTACAGAGTTATTCAATGTGATATTCGTGTAAAAAGTTTTACTGGTAAAGTTGAATTTCGATTTAAATAAAGAAAATTAAAAAAAACCTGTTAATTCTTTAAACTTGCAATATATGTTCATTCGTAATTTAAGTAGTACAATTAAAATGTAGTACTTAAAGCGCGCACAAAAAAGCCGGCATTTTTTCCAAATAGAGGTGGTTGCTCAAGATACGTTCTATTTGGCAACTCCAAGTCTAACTAAGACGAAATTCTCAATCGAAAATAATAATAATAAAAAAAGAAAAGAAAAGACACATAACATTTGCAAATACACAAATATGCAGCAATTTAAATGCAAGCTTAAATATAAGAATTAAAACAGATTTATCTTCTTTTACTTGCTGTGATATTTTTGTGATATTTTCCCCCGTTGGTGGAAAGGACGCTGTTAATGCACAACATTCCATTGGCTAAAAAAAAGTAGAGCTCGATTTCTGTAGCGCTGCTGGCGCAAAGAAAA
Organism: Wiebesia pumilae; assembly: GCA_018907045.1. Taxonomy (NCBI): domain Eukaryota; kingdom Metazoa; phylum Arthropoda; class Insecta; order Hymenoptera; family Agaonidae; genus Wiebesia; species Wiebesia pumilae. Next base: position 504,627 of record JACCHZ010000055.1, read on the forward strand.
GTTTGCTTGATTCTCGAATTCTGGGATGTCGTACGCTTCTCGCTAGGAAGAATTTTCGTTTGCTTGTGTGTCGTTGCAATGCCTGCGGCGATCTTTCTGAGGCGTCGCTTTGCAGACTTTGGAGAGTCAATTCTATGCAGCTCGTTTAGCTAGCATTAAAAGAAGCCGGAAATGAGACATAAAACTTTTACACGACCAAGTGAAAAGCATTAGCCCGGGGCGGACAAAGAGAAAAGGATTAAAAAAAAAGCAAGACACCGTGTACGTGCAATGAAAAAGCGGGCATTACTATTGGAATTTGTTGAGTCAATCGAGTGTATCCGCTTGTTTTTAGGAGCTCTTAACTTTTAATTTTTGTTACGAGTTGCACGTCCGAGTTGAGCTGATCTTAAACATTGACTAGTATTAAATTAAAAATACCGATTATTCATATCTAGTTTATTCGTGTCATTTAATTTCGTTTGAGCGGTATTACTATTAAGAGCTTTACTTTTTGAATTTTACAATGTGAACTTGGTTATCAATCGTACGAGGCGGTTAATTTTCTTAGTTTTTTAGCCTGTTTTATTGGTTCAAGATGTAAATACACTGGGGAAAAAATATACCATCAATGTAAAGGAACGGACTCTTTTATTTTGCCGTTTAAAAATTCTTTGTGTTTTATAAATATATTTTGACATTTGTCTCTCCCTTGTTGTGCAAAAAGAATCGACAGACGAATTATCAAATTTTTCTAACTTCCCAAAAATTGTCCACAGCCGATAGATAATATTTGGCATTACTTATGCTCCATCGCATTGTTGCACGGATTGTTCTATTATGCATCCACGGAGTAAAGGACATTTTATAAAATAGAGCAATAGAAAAGGGCTTAACAATCACTGCTGCAGTGATTGCATTGTACGTTTGTTCAACTGTTCACAGCGTATCACAGGATTAGAATGGCTATTGGTTGTCGTACTCTAAAAATTCAACGCATGATTTTCCATTTGCTGAAGTATCGCTACACGAAACACGACTGCGCGTAAATGAAATAAATTTTTAATCGAATGCTTATAATATATTCCAAACAAACAATTTCATGTTTTCCAAAAGTACTAAAGAGCGCTAATAATTTACTTCTGTTTCTGTTTCGACAATGCATAAACATAATTGTTATTTTGCAGTATATTATTGCTGCTTTATTACGTTATGTTTTTGTACATGTAATGTCTAAGAAACGAGAGATGACGAATCAAGGCAGCATTACTCTACACCTAGATGCTCATTAATACCAAGATGGAGAAAATGTTATTCCGGAAACTTCTATGTAACTTATGCAGACACATTAGTCCAGACAAAGCTTGATAGTAATTATCTTGGGACGAGGCTCGGTTGTAAATTTACGTTTCGGAATTATATAGCGTGGTGTCGATTGATGACGATCCCGAGTAACATCTTTGTCAATTTTGCATAATTTAATTCTGTATTAAATTTTGTGTAACCAAGGGAGACGAGGTATGAACCGTCAGATTATGGATCAGTAGTAGCACACGTGCATAGAGGTTCTTCTCACATCCTCGTACTGTAATTTCAGAGTTTGCAATTTCAGTAGTTTCCGAGATTATATTCACTCGCGTTCTCGTTAGGTAACGACAATATGTCGACTAATAGAAATTCTTTGAAAAAACTAAAAGTAAAGTAGTTTCGAGATTAAGAGATTGAAAAATGATTACATTACTAATTTTATGATACATACTTTTCCACTTTTATTCTTGTATGGTAGAAATGACGTTACTACACGGCTATGGCTATTTGTTTAGATGACCTCCTCCTACTTTTCCACTTCCAAAGATAAATAGTCGACTGAGAAGAGGTAGAGAGTCATCTTGCTTATCATCAAAATGATAAGCTATTCACACGATAATTTAAAACTGCGAGCGGGAAATAGTTTAACATTTTTTTACATGTAATTTTCAGCACGGAAAAGATACGTTGACGAGTAGTTTAAGAGCATAATACCTAAAACAAGGATGCTGGCGATTAAAAATATGCTCTGAATCAACGAGAATATGTTTCAGTACACGAGAAAAGTTTATTTTCACTATTTCATTGTTATAATCTTTAAGCATATTTTCTTAATTTATCCAAATTAAGATTGAATGCTTATCTACACAGTAAATAGTTTCTGTACGATGATATATATATATATATATATATATATATATATATATAAATGGGTGTGTATTAAAATTTACAAATTGTAATTTAATTTAATCATAGGATTAGAAAGTTCAAACCAATTGAAACAGCTTCCGAATAATTTGTGTAAAACTTATAAATTACTTTTAAATTTAATTTAATAACGTCTGAACAAATTTATCGACTATGACAAAAAAGTTTTGACGCTAAGTTCCCAATTAGCCCACATATTAGAAAAATATCTCCATTTAAATGACGTTTTCAAGATCAGGCAATTCGTAAGGATTACATATTGTAAGGTTTACACATACATGTAAAAGAAAGGGGAAAAATCGTGGACTAGACCAGATGACTACTACTCTTCGCCGTGTAATAATCTTAAAAGTATTTCATCGCTTTACTGAATTCATGAATCATAATGTAACACATATTTGAAACTTTAAAGCTTTGATATTACATATCGAGATAATAATGACGCAGTAGCTCGCGTAAAAGACGAACGTGAACACTGCGCGATAAGGAGAGCAGGCAACATAAGTACAGAGTCCAAGCGCAGACTCGTTACTTGAAATGTGAACTCGATTGGTGGTGGACTAGTACTATTAGTCGCTCAGAGAAGCAAGCGTAAATCAGAATTAGTAGAGAGGAAGCTTAATGAGATAAAGAAAATGAGAGCGTGAAAGCTTTAATTTGGAGTAGGTTAAGAAATTAAGCAAGATCAGAGATAGAAGAGAGAAAAGCCATTCGATAGTGGATTTTCCACAGAGAGTGGGCGATCTTTTATCAGTTTTCATGGCTCCTTCGGTAGTTCGTGTCGTTCTTTCGGTTCTTTAGTTTATCTTTCAACAGCTTTACGAGAGTCGAGAGCTCTGGATCGGATAATAAATTATAAATTCGAATAGAGCTACGAACGCAATTATAACGTACGTGATAAAGGTACGCGCGACGGTCTCTCCCGCGATAAGTCCAAATAAGCATTTCGCTAATTTTTCTGCTTGAGATGCCCAACATCTCGAGTACAGCGCGAAAAGGTCAAACTGCATGGAACATTCCTAATTACGTACGTTATATACTTCAACTGTAAAATCTTAACCTCTGAAATCTGTAAACGGCTCATAAATGCAAAACCTTTGTAACTTTAACTTATCTTATCTGGTTAATTTCATCATTAATTTTAAAACAATTAAAAATGTCATGGCTGCATAAGGTTCATAAAAAGGTCACAGGGTACATTTATAACACTTTTTACGTTAATAATAGTACGAGCTCTTCCTAGTCAGAAAATTAAATTATTAATTTTAATAACATAAAAAGAACTTTAGTTTTAAGAAGGAAAATCCAGCGCCTTACATTGTATCGGGTGGGAGAATCTTCTATAAGGTGACACATTACTTACTGCATAACATTACTCTTTTGTTAATATTTTTGTTTGCTGCTTTTGAAAGAAGACCCTACAAGTGTTAAAATAAATCATCCACGAGAACTCACGTATAAGTAGTATTAAAGTTATTCCAATATTTTACGGAATGCGCGTGCTTATTAAACTATTGGAGCTGTTATATTTGTATGTTGAAATTAAATTTCTTTCTAGTATTACTATAAAGATTTTTCTAGCTGTGATCTTTTTAGAGAGCAGAATTGAAACGATGTAAAGCTCATTTGACTATTATTTGTTACTTCTTTGAGAAGAATAAGTCTGCTGTATTATGCAACATCTAACGTAATATGAAGCATTCATTTCGATATTGCGAAATGGTAAACAAATTTTATCGAAACATACTTTAAATTATTACATAATGAAAGTCTTTGATAAAGGAAGATTTTTACAGATCGATAGATTCAATTACTTTTAATTACCTAGTTTTATATCGGCATTAATATCAAGAAATATACCTATAAATAACGAATTGAGACATTTCCAAATTTTCATTCATAACCCGGTTTACTGTTGAAAACATCAACGTTAACATGTCAATGTAAGCATGAGTTACACGAACAAGAAATGTAATAAAAACAAAAAAGTACGTAGTTTATAAATAATGATTAACGGCATTAATTTACTAATACGCGATAGCTTAAATCTAATTACAATTTTGGTTAATATACTGGTTGATGTATTGGTCACAAGTACCAGAAAATGATTCGTTACATTTTTTCACCACTGTAAAGCTTTACGTACAAACGTTGAGTATGAAAATGGCGAAGGAACTCTGGTTGAACCAATTGGAAATCCATACATACGAAGGCCTAAGCACTGTGACACGGACGTGTCTGTTATATGCTTGAAATCGCGAATAATTTTCTATGGCATTACTTCTATGGTATACTTATGGTAAATCCGAATAGTTTTTCGAAACTGCGAAGAATGCGGTATCAATAGATTCAATGACGCACGTTTACGTAAGGATGAAATATCGATGAAGCGGCGAGGAATTTACCGAAAATATCAAAGAGCATAGAGATAATATACGAATAAAATAAAGCGATTATTCTTGCATTTGCTTATTGAATGCATTTAAGATCATTTGCTGCAAAGGCAACTTATTTCGGTACTTTTCGATATAAAATGTTCGATATGAAGGTGCATGGTGGTAATAGTCTCAGTTGTTGCTCGTAAATCGCGTATAAAGCCTGGATCATTTGTATTATTTATTGTATTTATGCAATACATATAAAACCCATAAGACGACAGAATGATTCGTGCGCGTACCCTATCACAGGCATATCGACATCTTTTCGAATTTCCGGGGAGAGAACAGTTGAGTCGTGAGTCGTTGACTAACTCTTAATCCTTTGGCAAAAAAAAAAAAAGTTGAAACAATATTTTGTGATCATTTTTCGTAGGAGATGTTCGAAAGCGTTTTGTATTTATTTTCTCAATCAGTTTTCGATAATATATTAAAGTTTTTGTTAACACGCTCATTGTGACATTTAACTTGTATGCTGCGTTTATTTTTATCGTTTTTCTCATGCAAATTACGTAAGAATGCTTTAGTATGTAATTGTTTAACGGAGCAATAATGCTTCTGTTTTTCTGACTCTGTTTTTCTGACTTAACTACATGTACTTTCCGATGTAAAAACATTATGCGATAACGAGTGCAGTCGCAAATATTTTACTAGATTTAAAATAACATTATTTTACGTACTTTTTCCATTTGTCGCTTTACTTTTTTTTTCTGCTAAGAAGAAGTTTTGTTTATAAAGTAGACTTCCACATCTAGACGTAATCTACAAATTTTCAATATATCAACGGTTCTGTGCATAAAATTGTTTTCTATGAATTCGCAACATTTGATGTTAATAGTTTTGAATATCTTTTGAATATCTTCCGCAAGAACTAATTGTAAAAAATTATTTATATCATTTTTTTTTTTTTCAAACGATAAAAAATTTTAACTCATATTTGTAAAATGTCTAAAAATAGATTAAGTATGTCAAGCTTTGTTGGAAGAACTCGTTGAACGACTTTTGACCGACTCGAATTCATTAATACTCCTTAATGTTTTGATTATTCATTTACATTTCCCGTTACTTATTCCGTGAATCGTGATGGCGACTTATCATATCCTTTAAGTTGATTTGATGAATGACACGATGAACGAGGAAAACGAAGCTGCGTTTTAATTAAGCTCCACATTTATTAATTCACACATATTAGTTTGATAAATGGTTCGTCCATATGAATGTAGTCGCTAATTTTTTTACAGTAGCACAGATAATGCATAAGTTTCGCTTCTTGGTAAGTAAAAATAAAAAGTCTCGTTGTTAATGAAGTTAATGCACAGAAAATAAGTTAAGTTCTTGAATTTTTTTATTATTTATTAATTTATTATTTTAATGTAAAATTCAAGTGGACGCTGACGAATCCATGCAAACTTTCGAATCAGAGAAATAGTCATCTTGACTTATATCTGCATTTTTAAATACAAAGAATATACTTAGATGAAATGTGCGACTTTATATAATATCAACAATGCTTAGCAATTTAAAATATGCGAACAGAGCATTCATAAAGAAAGTTAATTTCTAGTTATTAGAATTTGTTAATATGCGGAAAATTTACGATTAAAGTTCAAGTTCAAGATTGAATAATATTCTACAGCAAAGAATGTTTTCGTGAATTAATAATTAAAAATGAATCTAACAAGATGTGCTTTATCGTGTTCATATTTTTTTCTTGTCAACTTAATTTTATTTTTCGGAGTCGTCGAGTATGTCAGTCCATTTCGTCGAAGGACCAATAATCTACAAGTGAAGTGATCCGTGAGTGTGTCTGTGCACGCGTGAGCTTACAACGATGAATCATGGGATAAAAAATTTAAAAAATCCAATAACTCATAAAAAATTAAGTATCTGCGAGAGCTCTTGAGATAATGAACCGACAAACGAAGAAAATTCTTTCCTCTTACTATTGCTGCCCCTATTAATGCTGCGCTCGGACATTTTGCAAAAACCACAATTTAACGTAAAATACTTGAGATGCATGGGTCCACTTAACGGCATCAGACAATAAGAATATTTCATGTAAATGCAGATTGAATTGACAATATGGGTTTTGAATAATAAAATGCATCAGGAAGGAAAGAACTAAAAGAATCAAAGAACAGAGGAAAAGGGTGACAAAACCAAGATTCGTTTATCGATGGATTGCTAAAATCACCAGATAAGAATATTGCATAAAAATACATATCGTTTGAGTTGCATTATTTTCATGACCTTCTAAGTAGTCTAACATTTTAAAAGACACTACCTCCCTCTTCCTTGGATGCCACATGATCATTTGGCAATAGTTCATCTATCTAGCATCTTCAGAGCATATACATTAGAGTCATATCGAATGACTATTGGTAGATTGCGCAAGTTAAATAATTCCCCGAAACCGATTGGAGCGCGAACAAAGCGCATGAGCCAACAAGTCCCTGTACTTCACGTGTACACTGATTTTTCGACTTTTTTTTTTAATTTATTCTTTCCATCATTTTTGCTTTCACTTTCGCGGTAGTTCTTCAAATTCAAACATACAGGGTGAATTGGTATATGAATAGACCATACAAACAGGTTCGTCGTCAAATTATTAGGTCATCGTTCCGGTGATTGTACAGGTCGCGCATCGAACATTATACAGTACACACAGAAACGAGCTTAATGTACAACGTTTCTGAATTCATTATGAAGCTTCGTTACATCTTTCAATGCTACTAATGTTATAAATAAATAATCAACACTACGAATAAACGTTGTTTCAATTCACAAGAATAAGAAGTTATAAGTGGACCATTGAAACTCAATAATTATTAAATTTTTAAACTTTAAAGATCACTCGTCTGTAAATATTTGATTTGATTTGATTGATTTGATTTGATTTGATTTGATTTGATTTGATTTGATTTGATTTGATTTGATTTGATTTATACTACATATTTTTTATAATATTATTTATTACTTAGAGAAATTTCATACAAAAAATAAAAGTTCATCATTGGAAATCACACGAGAAGAATGTTATGCAATTTTCATTAGATATTTAATCAAATTTTTAATGTATAATAAAAGATAATAATATATGTGAGGACATGAATATTAAATTTATATTTATAAATTCCTTACAGCTAATTATTTTAATCCTGAATTTATTTAATTTGCATTTTATATAAGGCTTAATGCTTGAATAATTTAAGGCGAATTCTGTAGTAAGTTATAATTTATTGAAAATTATTCATTTTTGATATTAGATATTTTACATTAATAACGATGCTATTTTATATTAATAAATTTATTAATTATTATTTATTAATTATCATTTATTCTTTTCATTCTATTAATTTTGGAACCGAAACATTCTTAGCTTTTCATTAATTACTCGGTTTAGTTTTAGAAACGTCAGAGTCAATATGTCAGTTGTAAGCATTAGTGAAATGGATAAAAAATTTGTAAAGGAGAATTGAATGAAAAAAGTACGCAATTCGTAAACAATGATTAACGGCATTAATTTATTAATACATGATAACTTAAATATAATTATAACTTTGATTAACATGATACGTCTAATAATATAAGAAATAAATATAAGAAATATAATAAATAAGAATAATATACAATATAAATTTATTTTATTTTATTTTATTTATTAATTGATAAAATTGATTAATTTTATTTCACTAAAATATAACCTTTGATATTCCTTAACAATATTCATCTTACGCGTGAAAGTATCATTTGTAATAAATCATTCATTTTTAAGAAATTTATTTACACTTTTTGTCGCATGCACGTATACGTATACGAGGCTTGCGATTTAATCATTGATAATTAATAGCTGGTGTTTGTAATAATATTTTTTACTTCTTTCTTCTCAGACTGGCGACTCGATCGATATTATTAATTTTTTATAACTTTTAATTCTTCATTGAGGCATACTTTTTATCTGGCCATTACATTGAAAAGTAATTACTTATATGTGTTTGCGTATATCGAAACATGCGTAATACTGGTTAACGCAAATGATTAAAGTAGTGCTATAGTACTCAATGCACTCTTCACTCTTAGCAATACAGTGGATAATCGATGGTCGTTATATTATTATACGGAGCTACAACCGTTGCTGATTAATCTATCGAATTTAAATGTTAAGCCATCTGCTAAGTTCTTACTAAATTATGCTATATCGCTCTGTTTTTCTCTTTTGCGATCATCGTCATTGTCTTTATTAACGCAAATTTTATATTATGTAGCGGCATTCTCTGGTTTATACAAGTAGCGTTTACCGAATTTACATATGATTACTTGAATTTTCACGCGAGGGAGAGTTTCAGTGGAAAACCACTGAAGGAACGAAAGTTTGTTTCTTGTCTGAAGGTGTAGTAGAGTATGCAGAGTGAAGGCGGTGTCAAAATAGCGTGGATGGCTTGTCCACACATCGTTGGACAGCTCTTGTATATCGCTTTCACGGTACTCGGCTCATCGGTTACCGATAATTAGCTCTTTACCAATTTACTCAAAATATTAACCGTTCATCATGCTGCTCAACGATCGATACACACGCGCGCACGCATATGCACTATACGTGCGTTGAGACGAAATTGCTAGTTTTGGCATTGGTAACGGGTTATACGATTAACGAAGTCATCGTTATCGCTGAGTAGAATAAGATCGAATAAAGGCAGCCATCCAAATAAATGGTTAAGCGATACACATTTACCTGATCACGAATCTACGAGTTTATAATTATGAGTAGACACTATTATCGAATATATTTCACAGTTATTTACAAAAAAATTCCAAAAATTTATTAACATTGGCCATTTAAATTCAAATTATTATCGTTAAACGTAATAAATTAGATAAGTTGTTCGTGTTCTAAATTATGTAAATTTTATATCTAATATTGATGTGGTAGTCACTAAAAGTACTATAAATTTTATTTATAAAGCATTTGTTCTAATACCGATTTTAATATTTGCAATAATACCGCAAAACCCTGTTTTTGAAGCAATGCTTAAAGTATTAATTTATTGTACAAAAAGAATTTAATATTTGAACACTCCAATTTCTTAATGTAATTTTTAAATATATGAACAACATAAATGTATACAAATGTATATTAGAATATTAATTAGAATTTAGGCTACGATTGCAATCGTGGAGATACACGTTTGAGATAAATTGAAAATATCTTAACAGGTATTTAGAGAAGTAACATTTACATAATTAGAAAATCGAGATATAAGGGATAATATAAAAATCGTTTTTCTTTAAAAACAAAGACTTCTGCTCGTTCTCTTTATTACGTTGTTGAAAACAACGTCTTTGAAAACAGAATTTACGTATTGACGTATATTTATGGAAGTTTATTTCACAATCAATGAACTATCAAATTGAGTAAACAGATAAACAGGGGCCTACGTCTTATGAATTTTCAAAATTGTATATTTACTTACCAGATTTAATTTTTAATAGCCATAACTTCAAACATTTTATAAATTATTATAATCGAAAATGTAAAGTAATACCATATATTGTTAGAAAACATTTTATCAGTACGAAAGTCGTGCACATCGTTTATCACGAAGAAATGACTATTTTTTCAAATAATTTTCAATTTGTAAAGTTATTTCAAACCCAATAATTGCTTGCCAATGTCTCAGGCAGCATTTATTATTTGACGGATTTTATAAATGCAATTGACGTGAATTTACCATCCTTTAAAGGTATAGTTTTGAAGATACTTTGCATTTCAGACGTGGTAGATTGAAAGACATAAATTGTACCGTATACATAAGTATAAATTGTGTATAAAAAATGTATTTAACTCTCTATGAAACATTTCAGAAACAGTATTTTTCTAATAAGCGAACAAGTAATACGCGTGCATTTCTTTGTCACTGGCGAGTACGCGATGCTCGGGAAAAGAGAAATAAATGATTCTTAAGACTGTATTTACATGTGTATGTATATATGCGAGTCTTAGATTTATTCTTTATGCACTTTTATTTTTTTATAGCAACGGCTCGAGGAAACGAGCGAAAAGGAATTCATCAGTCTATCAAGAAATTATACGCAATATCCGTAATAAGGTTGTTTTCTTTTAATACTTATGTTTTTCAAAAGTTCAACTTCTCACTCACTGCTCAACAAGTGAGAAAAAAATAATAATAAAAATCGATTGAAAACAAAGTTTGTGCTTAACAGGATAATTGGATTTTTTAAAATAAATATTTCGTACATTTTTCATAACTTTGTCCTTGAGATTGTCGTCAATCGCTAATCACTTAAGAGTGTTTAAGAGTGGATTGCGTTGTCTTTCTATCACTTTAAAAAGATGTCATACAACGTACTTCAACTAATGCAATTTGACGAAATGAAATTTAGTTTTAAGTAAATAAAGAGATAAGCACAGAGCGTTGCAAGTATATAAATCTACGATAATAAGATTAAAAGAAAAATTACGAATTAGGTTGTTCGTGCATTATACGATCTTTCGTTATTTGAAATTAGGACGGTAATAGAAGACCGACTGTCGTGCCGCCAGATGAATGAAGGGAACATACATTTTGCCCGACAGCGTATGTTTGCGAAAATGAGCATTGCACCACAATTTATAACGGATAAACACTTCTCATTGTTACGGAAGAACTTCTTCGTGTCATGTTTTTATAGAATACCTATCTAGGCTGAGTAGCGAAATCTTAGGTATACGAGGGAAGACAATGCGAAAGAGTATTGTGCGATGACAGTATCTAATAGATAATTTATTATTTAATATTTTTCATATTAAAACTTTTCCCTTGTAGATCATTGTGGATGCTATCAATAATGTATCAGTTACAAAAATATAAAGGCATTCGTTTGTTAATCGGAATAAATGCATTTCATGTAAAATCAAACGTATGTATGGCAGCGCATCTTTATTTAAAATTCTATCCAGCGGAGCTCGCGAAACGTCAATACGTATTGATCCTTCCAGTTGAATCTTTTCGAACAGCTAACTTGTGTTGGTATAACTTCGGTGATATATTGTACATTAAAGAAACTGGAACATGTTTCTTCATTTGAACAAAAATACGTTATATCAAATTGTACAATAGACGTTATACCAAAATGATCCATCATTAACCCTTCGATATGCAGAAATAATGATTACGATTAAAGTATCAAGACCGATATTGAAATTAAAACCAAGGAATGTAATATACGAAACGTGGTGCAACTTTAATCCAAAGTTAGGAAGGAGATTTGAAAACGGAGGATACATGGCTAAATTACCAAGTAGTTTGCAATAAAATAAACGATTATATAAAACTTATTTAGGATAGAAAGGAAAACAAGTTTAAAATTTTATTTACAACGAAGATCGTTTATTTTTCTTCTTCGAAATTCGAGTCCGAAGATTCAAAAGTGATTCATAGATGTTTGAAATGATGAAGCCGATAACGGCTTTGGATTTGACATACAAATACGTGTAAAAAATATTCAAGAAATTGAGAAATATTAAGTCGATTTGAAACGTTGGAAGAAAAGTTGATAAATTTTAAATCGATAATTCAATAACTCTGTAATAATAATTAGTCGGGTATTTATAAATTGTATTGCTTGCGATCGTATATATCGGATAAAGTGGCTTTTGCAGTAAACTCGTTAGAAATACCATCAGAGAATTACGCTGTAGCTTGGAAATTATTAAAAATGTATTTCGATTATCGTGGAGTTATTATTCAGAACAACGCAAAAAGGGACTTATCTAACTTAACCATTGTAACGTGAGAGTTTGCCCACGAGGTATGGAATCTAACTGATAATATTCGAACGATTGTCCGAAATTGGACAGGTTTTCACTTAGAGAATGGAAGGAAGGCGATGAGAAAAGAATGCCAAAATTAGAAAGTTTTATCAATTGTTTCACGATGGCAGAGATCCACTTTATTACCAATTACTGTTTGGGGAAAATTCAACATTTATCATAAGTGAAATGCAAGCGAAATAGCGAGTATTTAAGAAGAATTTATAAAAATTGTATTAATGAAGGTCGATTTCCTTTGTAAAAATGAGCATCAAAGAGCCACTAATTGTTGAAAAGTTCTTACCGGCAGTAGAGCGTGAACTTGTGTTCGAACTATGAAATTCAAGGCATTTTAGCGCTTTACAGGGATTTGAAAATTGATAAAATACAGTTTCTTATTAAAGAGATCGCTGAATCGCTGAATCATTACGTTAATTATAATGGAGTACTTTAATGAAATATTTTGTCAAATATTGCGAGCGCTGCAATTGTATAATTAATTATACGAGGACTCCTTATTTTGAAAACGTAATATTACTTGGGATGCATTTGTACAGGTTAAGTTCAACTCACGTTGGAAAACTTAAAAAAAAAAGAAATTAGGTGGATTAAAAAATACGAACCTTAACTGAAAATCATATTAAAAAATGGAGAATTAGTTGCACCTAAAACAGGGCACATGGAGCTTGTATTTATGTGAAATTTGTAAACGATGAACCGAATATAAAATGAACCGAAAAGCCAATTATTTTGGGTAAAAATACGTCTTGCTTCATAAGAATTGATATCGTAATTTCCATTTAAATTATGCAAAGTGTTCCTACAATCGGTACATTTACTTAAGAACGTAACGTACGTAAATTTAAATGATATTTCTTGTACGGCTTTCAGCATATCGTTACAATGGATACAGACCAATATTGCTAATCGTGTTTCTAAAATTGGAAATACACGCGGTCTAATGAAAATATCATGGATTTTCTACCCAGGCATAAAGCGTCCGTAGCGATGAGGAATGGAAAACGATACCAGAATTGCCGAAGAAGACGTAATCGAGTTGCTCAAATTCAGAGATAAAAAATATTTTATTTTTTATACAAGAGTAGTCCGAGTCTTCTGGTCGTCATACGTGGCGTATATAAATTAAAATAATTTTGCGTAACTTGGCAATTAAAAAAAATTGTATTTTTCAAGTTGTAAGAAAATAAACGGCGATAAATAAACCGAATAGTGCAATAGTAAACATTCGAAGATTCCCAATGAATCAGTGAACAGTGAAATAAAATTATTTGTCCCATTAAGCGCTCAAGAATTCAATTCAGCATTAAATTATATAATTAAATCATATCAATCGGCATTTAAAAAGGATTAATTCGAATTGCGGATTGTTTAAAAGAGGTCGATATTATCGTGCTCAGAGAAATAGTCTGGTATTTTCGAAAAATTACTATGGCACCGAATTAATTATCAGAGAAAATCACGTACAAAATATATATTATGAAGTCCAAGCAGATGTACAATTTATATATACGAAATAGCGACCAGTCAAAAAATCATAAGATAGTGTATTAAATATATTGCTTGGTAGCTTGAATTACATAATAGAAATTGTTCTACTGGAGAGGAAGGTGTAATTGTTTTTTAATACCGGTAATGATTATTGCGGGCCAATTTTGATACACGCAATAATGGGACTTTGAATATCTCGCAAAGAAAAATATCAACTGGTATTTTTTACCTCAAAGAGAACCTTATTTTGTATGCTTTTAGAAGACAGCAATGTAATTGTTTAAATGTCCGTTTTATGAAACAGTTGGATATCATTTATTTACTTACAAAGCATTGAATAGGTACGCTATAAAAATAGAAGAAATGCGCAATTTTCGACCGATCACTCCTTTATTCTTCTGCTCTAACGACTTAAATTCACTTTCTCTTACTCACTTTGATAATCACTAAAATCGGCACGATCTTCGCCATTAAAGATAATCTGCCGCTGCCTTGTTAGCCTAAATAACTTGCCAACACTTGCCAACACTTGCCAACATTGCCAACATTATGAAGGTACATCCTGGCAACGATTGCTGGGTGTAGTGATGCACACTGACGCATTCGATCGTTGTGTGTAATTGGTTTCGTCGTTACCATTTAAATTTTAAGACACCGATTCATAAGTGTAGCGTTGTAATGATATTAAGTTTTATTTATGTATTAGATATACTGAGTAACAATTTTGGTATGTCCGTATGTCTATACGTGATAGATATAATTTAATCGGTAAAATAATATTCTGCAAAGTATTCTGAAGGTATTTATACGTAGGATTAATGCACTTTTGAATATACTGTGACCCCGATATTTATTCAGTACATTGGGCGTAAGATATACTTTGCCTAACTTCTGTTAATTTTTAACAGAATATTTTATTGAATCTTTAATTTTATTAACGTATCGAGCGCATTAACAATAAGCAATAGTGAAAGTTTTAATTTTTAAAATTTTTCATGCTACATTAATTCAAACGCATCAAACAAAAAGTAACGAAGCCTGGATATTTTAATTCTTGCAAATTACATTAGTTTAAAAATACTTAAAATCTTTTTATTTTTTATACGTATATATAGAAATTATTTGTTTCCATATGTTTTATCTGCAAATCCACATTAATTATTGAAATATACGATTTAATTATTCCTATTCCGAGGCGAATGTAATTATATCAATACTTGTAAAATAGAATTTTATTAATTCAGTAATAATAACGACCAATGTTTGGCAATGAGTTATTTTTGTCTTTGAGTAATTTATTGAGTTTTGAAAATAATTTGTTCATCTAAATATTTTGTTCTCATCAATTATACTTTGAGCGAGAAGTTTCACTTAATCAGCGAACAATCGGTTTATTTTTGAAATTTGCTACGATCTTGATCATTATTATAACGAAACTCAAGTTTTACCGTATGAAACCTTAACCGAGAAACTATTTATTCTTGTTTTCACCTTTTTTAACCTGATGGCATTTACCGCGTGAAAAGATAGATAGATAGATAGAGAGAGAGAGAGAGAGAGAGAGAGAGAGAGAGAGAGAGAGAGAGAGAGAGAGATGGGAGTAGTTATATCTTTTTGTGTCCGTACTGTGGACTGCCGTGAGTTTCTGCAGGACTTCTCTCCCAGTCTCGGGCTCTTTCGCCTTGCATAATTCTCCAGAAGTTGCACGAGTATTAATACACGTATACGCAAAAGTCATTTATGCCTAACTATCTGCACGCGCTTTTGATGCGAAAGTGCACGCAGATGTACCATTGTGAGGTAGTAACCTGTAGTACTAATCTCCTGCATGTAAAAACTGGGTTTTTCAGAAGTTATTTTCGCGATCACGCATTTTTCATTTCCTTAAGTATTGTTTATGTATTTTGTTTCGTATATTTGGTGAGAAGGAATTTTTTCAGCTCGGAGGAGTAAGAGATCTTAAATCAAAAGCATCTTTCAACAGAAATAGCGTAAAGTTCCTATATATATATATTTAACGCACCTACGGATGATTTATTAAAGTTTTATTAATATGTCATCTATGATCGGAAATCGAAGAGTTTTCCCGTAAAACGTGATCTATGCACTATCGAGTAGAGCTGAATTATCGCAAGAAGTTTTTCATATCCTTTATACTTTAGAAATCGAAGACAAAGCGTGCCTCTGACCTTTGTGTTTCCATCAAAACTTAAAATGTATGTACATTGTTTGAAAAAATAAATCGCCTGATTGAAAAATATATGGGAAGATATTGAATAATAGGATTTTATGCATTGTATATAGACACGTATAAGCTGTATTACGATTATATATATAGTTTTCGTGATATTATAGACTTATCTAATGTATCTGTTATGTTCGATAGTTAAGTACATGGAAGAGATACGAGAAAACAGATATTATTTTCAAATTTTGAGATTTAAAAGAATATTCCTCGAACGCTTACTAACACGATCATTACTATTTTTCTTGTATTATTTCATAAACGAAAGAAATAATTCAGATAATTACGATTATTTCGACATAAAATGGAATTCAATTTATGGTTCCGATGTTTATAAAAGATTTCGGCGTCTATTAATACATTAATACATATTGAATTTATTTAACTTACAACTATAAATAAATCATAAAATATTGTAATAATATAACTTTGGAAATATTTGTGTTCGTAAAGATGACCTTGTAATTATTTGAAGGGAATTCATTTTGTTTGATAATTCTTGTTCCATGGGCATAAATGATGTCGAATAGTTTTTGCTTATATTCTGGAGGAAAAATATTACAAGTATGAGAAAATAAGATGAATAGTAGATAAAAAGTAATAAGCTATCGAATACTTTTCTCCGATGTTCCTGCAAGGCAGAAAAACATATATCTTGAGAAACAGGACAAAAGTTACTTTCTTACTATTCAAATAAGTTTGAATTAATTTTCTGCGATCCCTGTATCTAGATTTATATAATAATGAAAAAGTGAATCTGATATTAAATTTATTTTTCGGATGAAATAGGCCAAGGAAGTTTAAAATCAATAATGTTATTAAAATATTTTATTTTTAAATGAACTGACCTCAGAAGAATAAAATCTACTCAATTTTCGATCGTTTTTGAATATCTAATATGACATTTTTTCGCAATTTACACATTGTAAACATTATTTGAATGTTTAAATTTTGTTTTCACGGATCTTGAATGAAAGAGGTTTTCTTTTAATTAATCGTGAAAGTGAAATTTTATTGCTAATGCAACATTTAAAGTTCTTTAATTCATTAGGCAAAATTCTATATAAATGCCACACATTATTGAAATTAGAATATGCGGATAATTAAAAAGTACACTTTGCAATCTGCATAAATTATTCTCCCAATTTACCATAATAATTTTCAACCTTGCATCTTGAAACTTACATATCTAAATAAATCAGTTAAGAATGGTAGGTACATCCAAGAATAATTGCTTCAGCGTAGTCTTCAAATTTCTTATCTACGTCCTATCACTGTGACAGTGGAACAAAGTCTATATTAGAAAATATATTTCTTGTAATAACGGACGAATGATCCGCATCACTTTAAAAATATTTACAATAAAAATTAAACACCAGTTACTCGTTTTTGAAAGCGTTGTAAATTGAATGATAGAAGGTACAAGATAAATTTATATCTTTGAACAGAAGGTAGATTAAGTAGTCGTTAACATATTGAATGATTTAAGAGAAATTGAAAATATTCCCTCCAAGTACCGAAGTAAGCATTACGTTTGAAGGTAATTTTTAAGAAAGAAAATTTTTACTTAAATTAGAAAATTTAAGTAGCGTTAATATTTTAGATTTATCGTTAAATATCATATTAAGTTACAATTCAATTATTTTTACAATTAAGCCAATATTAACTGGAAATATTAATTATTCCCTTATTTAAAGAACCTATTTATTTCTTTAACAGCGACCACAATAAATAGAATTTTTAATCGTTAATTTTATTTCAGAATCGCAATACGATGCTTTTAAGTTTAAATTTAAAAGTATACCCTAGAACAGATATATAAAAAACTATACAATCATTTTTTTTTTTAAATAATAATCCAACTATTGATTATCGAGCACAAGCATACAAAACCTTAAAAAAAGAGATAAATTTGATTTACTTTGAAATCGAGAACAATTGATAAGTCTGATGGTAATCTTACTTTTTCAGAAACCGTTCAAATTTCAATAAATTAGAATGCAGTTCCAGGAATTTCTTTTATTAAGGTTATTTATTAACGATATTACAAATACTTGTATTATATTTAGGGTATAATTCTTTTATTAAAGAATTAGCTTATTTTTTTGAGACTTGCAAGAAAATTATAAATATTAACATAAAATAATTTTATAGTATGAATTTAAACAGCAGTAATAAGGCTTTTTAAAGTAAAAAATAAAAAATAAAAAAATCTTTTGTTTTCAAATGAAAAGCTTAACAAAATTCCAGTAGTGTATTGAGATTAAAAGAAGGTTATTAAAACAGTGACGCCACGAATGTTGTCTAGATTTTTAATATTTACATAATCTGTACGTGATATCGTGTATTTTTAGGAATTTACTATTTATAACGTTTTTTAGCGTTAAGTTACACAATACATGTATTACAGATAATTAACTCAAAGTTAGCTTTTACGATATATTTGTTTTGAATTCTCGAAGGACAATGTGTTATGTTTGTTCAATTTTTGCCTCTAAATATTGTACTTATGCATGAGTTTACTTCACTTACGAGTAAGCCCATTAAATATAGGATTACAATCATTGTTCTTTCGAAATTTTGTAAAAATCTGGAATTATTCCTTTATGTTTTTTCATGTCTACAGTTTCTGGACTTCTAATTTCTACATATTTTGGTCTCGTACGATTATTTATCTCCGCTAATCATAAAATTAATTATAAGTATTATTAGTAAATTCAAGTACAAGCTCTACAGTCATTTAATTATCTGTTTTATATTAAATTAGAGAAGCATGACTGACAAGAACTTCAATTATTAATTTAAGTACATTAGATATAATGACAAACATAATATTAATCAATTATGTATAGAGCTCTATTACTTTTCGTCAGTGGAACTTTTTATTAAACATAATTTATAGTGGAATAACTATGTCGCAGTTGAAAAATAGGATTTCCAATTTATTTTTTCAAAAGCAAAACTTCTTCGGAGTATAATGTTGTTGAAGTTATATCGATATTCTCAAAATTGCTAATTTTACAGTAAAATACACGAAGTGGCATGGGTTTACAACTTTTGAAAGCGCATTTAATAAGCTTCAAACGAGTTATATTCTCATATCTTTTATTTTATTCATATATAAATGCTGGCTCTTTAACAGAGACTCAGATGAATAGAATGATTTTCAGAACACGTGAAAAATATATTGTTAGCTCCGTCATCTATCTATAAAATTCGTCTTTCTGATAAGAAATTCATTTGTTGAATTCATAACAAATCCATAATAACCGCCTTTGTTTAGATTTTCATTACGTTAGATCTTGCAATTTAAGTATAATCTTTGGGGGAGAATACTTTACAAAACTTTATATTTTTCAATTTTTTTAATTTAAAAAATCTCAAAAGTAAGAAGAGGCAATGTGGTTTTGCGTACATATAACTTTTGCCATTTTTTTAATATATTCTTGCTGGCAATAATGATTAGGGAAAAACTCATCTCTATTATCATTCGTTCTTTTACAATTAGAGCAGAAACATTTTTTTCTTATAAAAAATGATTTGATTCGCTTAAGGAGACTCAAATGTGATTTAAAATTATGCAATAATATTAGCACATTATATGTAAGTATAAAATTATGTGAATTATAAATGTGAAATAAATGTTTTTTTCAATCATTTAGTTTCATTTTAAAAGTCAATAAGTATTATTTATTGCACTTGAGTGTTCAATATGTTTATTTGAATATGAATATTAAGAAAAACCGAGAAGATTTAATTGAAAAACTATGCAAATAAATTTGTAATTTTATCTTGTATTATTATGTATTGTATTATTAATTGTGCACGTTTTAAGTTTTTTGTGTGTAATAATTTCATGGAATTTTAGAATGAAAAGGTTTTTCTAATACATACGAATTTTGCTTAAAAGTCAAATATACAATATGAAATTTTATTCTTACTTCAATTACTTATAAGAGATTTTAATGATATCTAATCCAAATATACGAACGCACATTAAAATACGTTTCAAACTTAAAGATAATATGAATTGATTACAATGTAAACTGCATGTCTAAGTTTTATTCGACTGTATAATAATCTAACAGATTATTCGAAAACCTTTGTAATACAATTGATAAGCATAGTAGATGTAAGATATCGCTTACGATATAAATTCTTCGAATGAAAATCACGAATTACGAACACTTTTAAACTCGATTATCAATCAGATAAGCTGAATGAATTAATTTACGTTGAATGCATGCTGTGGATATTGCAAATTTAAAGTAAATAAAAGGTTTTCGTATTCTAACATTGTTTAGGTTTCAACGCGTATTTCTTATAATAATAATTTTTTTTAAAAGAATACTTTTTTATTAAATGGTTTCGTTCAATAGCTTAAAGTTCTGCAAAAGCGTGAATGAGAAATATTTCGCATTGAAAAGCAATAGCACAGTGATGCTGGATATAAAGTTTCTAGAAATTTGTTCATATTCATTAATACACGTCTAGTGATAATTCATAAACGGATTTTTCCTTGTGCATTAACAAAAAAGCCGTTTGCGAGAGTGGCATTAGCTCTTAAGTTTTCAAGTGTAAATGCAAATGTAAGTGTAACGTAAACCTGAATCCTGCATTTGTATGTCATGCGTACGTAATCGTGTATCAGCCTTTAAGGCGAGAGCGCGTGTCGCGGTAAGTGGATGATAAGTGCGTTGAATAGTGTGTAGGTTTATATTTTGTACCGATATTAGTTAGAACGTATACGTACGCCGTATTTTGTAGGTTACCAAATACGCTACCAATGTATACTCATTCTACTGCACTGCTCGTGTACGTGACAATACTCGTATTTGATTCAATTCAATTTTGTGCATATTTGACGTAAAATAACTAGCGTAAAGCAGATATATTTTGATTAAACAGGTTATGCTTTTCGCACTTTACTCATATATTTTTATTTTGTTTATATTTACTACGAGAAAATTTAAGATTTTGATTTGTTAAACAATATTCTTTGTTTATGTATTTACATAAATGCTAATGTAAATAGGAAATTAGATAAATTCGCGAAATTTCATCAAATAGATAAGTTTTATCATTGAATTGTAATCTGTCAACTTTTTACCTACATTAACAATAGTTACAGAGCGATGACAATAATGTCTTAACGAAATTCACGTTTCGTGTACGGAATTATTATCAACATGCCTGGATTCGTCTGACGTTAATCTTTACTACACTTTATTCGATACATAACTTGCATATTAATTAAAGCTCAATGAATCCTTGGTACCTACTAAATTTGAATAGAACAGCTATTTATTATAGACCGTATTTAACGGATTAATAAGGACAACGTAAATGTTAATGTTTCATTATTCATTATAATTTACTACTCAGATAGTTTTTAAATTTCAAAGCAGCTGGAGTTTTTATATTTGTAAATCAACATACATAATCTTCCTCTACTTCACTCCAAATATCGACTTTATAGATAAATATGCATTAATAATGAAAGTGCACTTGTTTGAATTTGCATATAAGCTATCGGTACTGAAATATTTACCTTTCGGCGTGGAATCAATAAGCTTGTAATATTAATTGGCCTCATTAATAAGGCACGATATATTTTAAATATCATGAAACAGTTTTAAGTGAAAGTTAGCGATGAGCACTATTTACAAACAATTCTTTTTTATTTACATCATTGTTTTACTAATGTTTATTACATCAATGAACGTGATAAATCTTATTATATTTTTGTGAATTTTTACTTTTTAAACCAATGGAGTCGAATAAAATTTTCCGTCATATCCAGCTTCCAATTAATAGTTTCGTGTAAAGTAGAATGCCATTAGCGAGTTCGCACATCTTGTGGCTTCTCGCGCTTACACATTTATATAACTCGCTAATGTGTTGAAGTATCAGTATCAGCCGACACTGTACGTAACTGTGCTCATGCCTTAACAAGATAATCAAACTTTCCTTTCTTTCTTAATATTAGTGAGATGGGCGTGTGCGAAAATTATTATTAAATCGTATACAGCCTTGATTCCTTCCATTTCCTTTTTGTCCACTCGTTATCACCAACCCCTCTTGTAACCCGAAGACACAATGTTAATGTGCTCTTATAAGATATATGCATAGGTACGGATTCACCGTGTAACGAATGGTATTAGAGATCGATCGATCTAAATCAATTTAACATTACAGCGATGAAAATTTCTATCTCGAACTTTTTTCTTCATTTCTGTCTAAGTTATTTAAATATTCAAGAATAATATCATCAATGCAATCTATTATTGGTGATACATCCCTCGATCATTCATTACGTTACGGTAAATATTATTATGCATTATAATGCATTATAATGCATTTTATACATATGATACAATCGTCGCTTTAATATTTCACTATAAATTGATTCTTTTAAACTCGTTTAAGAATAAAAGAACGAGCTTCGAACATCCAGCATTGCAAAGAAGAAAGACGGATTACATATCCGAAAGTATAAGTGCAAAATAGCTCGAGCCCAGATTATTGACAGTGAAAGGGCTCCAAAATACTCGAGGACTTGTGAAATATTGCTTCAATATATGTGCTATGAATAAGTTTGATAAAAAGTATATTTTAAACTTTTCGGGCAAGTTAGGCAAAAGAAACATCAAGAAGCTGTAATATAATTAGATCAACGTGTACGTTTTATTGACCTACACCGAGACTAAATGGTTATTTTACTAAGAATATTGAAGATTTTTAATGCTTAATCGGATCTACATTTACAATTTTGTCGAAAAGAATATTTAAAATTGTATAAACAAAATGCTAGATGTTAAGAAATTCAAGAGACTAAAGCGTGTATTTCAATTCTAAAAAAAAGAACATGCATAATAAAAATGATTTTTGATTTTTCGACTATTTCAGATTAAAAATATATACATTTTTATAAAAATCGAACTGGATTAGAAACACGCGCATTTCAACGTAAACGTAACTCATCAATTTGCTATTCGTTTTACAAATTTCAACGGTAGTTTCTCGCTGATCAACGAAGCTTATCCTTTTGAAAGATTTTCATGAAACTGACGCTATTTTATACAGCTTTACGTAAAATCTTATGTAACAGAATCTACGAATGCGATGTACATTAAAACTTTGCAGTAAAAATTTTAACAGATTTTAAGACGTGAATTCAAAAATAATTAATACAAAGAGGATTAAAATAAAAAGCAAAAAATTACTAAATAATTATAAAACTATTTGATTAATTGCAATGAAAAAGCTTACTTTTTAATACTTTTGGGGTTTTTAATTAAAGTGTAAAATTAGGAAAATATTAGTTTTATATCCATGAATATGTACACTCAAATAAGAAGTACACAAACGTTTAATTTGCAAGTCAACTATAAACTATAAACATTTTTATAAACGTTTACACGCATTCTTACAAATGTAAAATACAGTGATTTTGTGCGTAAATTCACGAACAATACAGGGAGTCGATAGATTTTAATGAGAATTCATTATTCTCATTAATTCAATCTTTTAGAATTTAAAAATAACAAACGCAATATTATAATATGCTTTTAGTACAAATAAATTATATGAAATTCTACGTAAGTATGTAAATTATATTTTCTCTCCTTCGAGTCACGAAGTGACATAAATTGACATAATTAAGATTTATAAAATCATTTATTATTAAACGGAATTATTGTACTAAGCTTGATGAATAAGAACGATGCGTAAGCAAAAGTAAGAAATAGATATAATATCTGCAGATTATGAATATATAATATGCGCACTTAACCCTGTTACGTAATTTAGACGAAAACTTGAATAGCACGGTTTCAATGATTTTCTCGATTCAAATAAGTTAATCCGGAATGAAAAGTAAATTTGTAGAAGCGATAAACTTAGTGAAAGTTTCGGAAGCATAGAGCATGAAGAATTGAATATAAACGACATTGCCCTTCTATATCATTTTCCAAGAGGAGAACCAGAGGAGAACCAGAGGAGAACCAGAGGAGAACCAGCGAAAAGATACAGTGGAATAAGAGTATATTAATGTTGTGGTTGCAGCAGCAGCCTTACCTGTTTGCTTATGCATTCATTCAAGTTACATGCCAATGGATTAACGCGGAATTTGTTTCTCATTTATAAGATTATTCAAATCCACTCATTTACTAATAATTTAATGCCCCGTCGATTAAAAGTAAAACAGCGTCAACGGAGTTTACAGTAAAACAACGTCGAGCCTCTCCGAGGTTAAGTTAGAAAAGTCGAAGAAAGTTTAGGTGCATATGCACAGGTGTGTGTATATATGTACGTCGATATTGGTGACATAGTTGATGAACGAGGAGAAATATAAAAACAAGAAATGGAAATTCAATATTAATTAAGTTTCGGATGATGTTGACGTACGATCAGCATTACGTTTCTTAGCGAGGACTAGTATTTAATTCAATATAATTTTGGAGTTAATATGCCATTTGATAATTTATTTGACGATTGTGCGTGTCTCTCGTCCATCTATTTAAAAATTACGAAAGAGGAATTTGACGTCTTTTATAAGCTTGAAAAAGATGCATATAAATGAACGAAGAAGAAAAAAGGACGTACAAACCCTTCACATCATAAAGTACAACAATTTTTTATCTTATACGTACATAAAAACATGCCCGAACTCACCCACACTCACCCATTATAAAGTTTATAATTTCTTGAATATGAATGTACGTACGTATTCCTTTAAAAATTATATTTAAAGTATTAAGATTATTTCGATCATCGTAAAAGTATAAATTTTCAATATAACATAGGACATAAGAGTTCAACCAATTCAAAATGTTATTCATTTAAAAATTTTTTGCTTTCAAAAAGAGCAATAGTACACAAAAAATTCTTATTTACAGATGTTAAAAAAAATTGAATAATATTCATGTACTAGCTATTCTATAAAATATACTTTCGTACGAAATCACGTAAAATAACAGATCTTTTTGGGATTTTTTCAAAACTAAATAATAATATTCGATAAGGTTTAAAAGTAATTAAAATTTCTCATCGGATATAGAAATGTATTCTTTTACAAAAATTTGTTTATGTCGGAATAATTCACGTATGATTATACACTATTTATATTTCATTTTCTTTTTATTTTTCCTACTGTTTTCTTTTTCTCATACAAATAAACGTTTACGAAAAATATACCGTAATGTTTTTCGTAAAAATTTGTACATACATTGACTCGTTTTAATTACAGACAAACTCAGTTGTCATGATTTGACTTTGTTTTACTCTTCATCCTATTCTCTCCATAATTTTTGTTTTTTACTTTAATTCAATTGCATCTGTCCTTTGCACAACAAGTGCAAGGTTCTATAGTTACAAGTACAAGACGTTTTTCTCATTCATCGCATAAAAAGATGCATACATACACATCCATAAAAATGCATACACATTGGAAACAGAATATATATATATATATATATATATATATATATATAGAGAGAGAGAGAGAGAGAGAGAGAGACGTTGCTTTCATCCGTTCGGTCTATGAAATGAACGTAGATCCCATATAAATAGTAAATGGCAATAGTACAATAATAAATTATGCCTTTTTAACAATAGATATAAAAAATAATCAAATTACTTATATTCTCGTTTCCGTACTACCACTTATTACTGTTTGCTTTTTCGAGATCTTTTGAAGAAATGGATGTTATATACATTGACTTAAGAAAAATTGCTCCCTTTTACCGCTTTATTGCAAGAACTTATCATTAGTTTATGAATATTAAAATACTAGCAGTTCACTAATTGCTCTTGAATTCTGAGAAAGAAAAATCAAAATTTGTGGGTAGTAAGTTTAAAAGTTTTGGTCTTTGAGTATTAAATTTTGTTCATATATGTCAGTTTAATATTATATTAAACATACGCATTTTATTGAATATTTAATATTGTAGGGAAAAAATTTTCAAATGAAATTTTTAGTAAAACCTAAAATTTCTTCCAACTTATTTCTTTGATATAAATCGTTTTTACTTTAAAAGCAAGCAATATATTGACTTTATAATGTCATTTTTCGAAATCGCAACTTAAGATTTATATTCTGTAATCTTGGTA
Source organism: Wiebesia pumilae (assembly GCA_018907045.1). Classification (NCBI taxonomy): domain Eukaryota; kingdom Metazoa; phylum Arthropoda; class Insecta; order Hymenoptera; family Agaonidae; genus Wiebesia; species Wiebesia pumilae. Next base: position 530,953 of record JACCHZ010000055.1, read on the forward strand.
TACTTTTATTACGTATTTATGCATATTTCATCTTTAATCGTAGTATTTGATTATAAAAATTAAATTAGAAAAGCTGAACCTTTAATACAAGTAATTTCTCTTTATGAATAAAAATTCCCTTTATAAAAATTTTTCACTTCTTAAGGAAAAATATGAAAATGTTTACATTTAGCAGGTAATATCGGGTAATATTAAAGAAATACTATATTTGAAAAATTAGTGCAATTAAAAATTGAAGTTATTAAGTAAGAAAAATGTTAAGGATATTTTGCAATAATATTCGAACGAATCAAAAATGTATTCAAGTTATTTATGAATTATTTAGACACCTGAAAGAATTTTGGAATACGCGTGACAGCTCGAGCATTATTTCGTATATAAATATATATTGTAAATGGTTTTAATATAATCGACATTATATCATCGATTATCTTTTAACGCGAACGAACACCTATACGTATTCGCATTGTAAAGGGACTTTTTCGCTTCCTTGCGAATGTCCTTAGGTGCAGGCTTTTAGCTCCCGTACATTCTTTTGCAATACGAAGTGCGTAAACTCCATTTTCTTGTCCGACTTATCCAGTAGCAGCTTTTTGGCGACTCTGGCAGCTCAGGAGGAACATCAAGATAACGGACTGACGTGTCCAAGGAAGCGATTGTTTTTAAAAAAAAAAGGAATCATTTATCGTGGCTCTGGCTAAAAAGAAAGAAAAATCGTCACAGCATTTTCGGAAAAAATTCGTTTAAAAAATGAAATCGACGTTCCTGACCGAGTAATGCTGCCCTCGGAATGTACAATTAATAATTACAATTAAGAAACAAGCACAGAACGTACGTAAAATTGTGTGCATATGCGTTAGTCATTGGTCCACTTTTTCTTTCAGGTGTCAGTCGCAACACTGCAGTTTCGTGGTGTTTCGTAGGTGCATAGGTTTACTGATACCTCACCTTAATGTGACCTTGAGATCCCCTTATCTTTGGTTTCTCGGATTCCTGTCGTACAGGAAGACATAGCCATGATTTTGAAACTAGTCTAGTTATCTGTTCAAGTTTCAGCGAGGTCGTACGTTATCCAATTTGTATTTGTCATAAAGCTCATCAATGAGCCAATGTACTCGATAGTAATATTTATCGTCGATTTCGTCTCACGGATCAACGCGTGAAACATTCATCTTGATCGTCGAACAAATGTTGGCAGTGATGCGTCCGCCATTCAAAGATGCAATCTTGTAGCTACTGCTTTAAGTTTTTTCGGATAAACTGTATAAACGGATGTAAACAGATTCCGTATTGGATACCAACTACTTACTACTAACTAGAAGATTATCCTTTATCTCTACATCTCTACTCGAATTATGCTTTCGATTAGATGGTCTGGACTGGACTACAGTTGCGGTACCTTGGACAATCACTGCTCAGTTTCGTGTCTGAAATACCGACGTCCTTCTCACTATTTCTTTTCCCTTCTATTTTTCTCCGCCTATTAGTATTCGCTTTGTGTTAAGAATACGAATAATCCGAATGCTTATCATTTAATCGAGGTAAGAAAATGACCTCTTTAGTTTGACGTTCGTTCAGGATATTCATTTCGAATATCTATTTACGTATTACTCGTCTGAAATTAAATTTAATATTATAACAGATACATTACATATTTCATCTGTTCCAATAGTTTTTTTCATTTCTGTTTTTTAACCAATACCGTGCTCGCTAGTGGATGGAAATTGTTTGCGTACGGATAAGTGAAAAACTCGAGTCGTGGTTACTACTAATAAGGCCAATTTATTCTAGTGTGGCCTTCGTGGATGGCCATCGGTTGCTTCTGTATATTAAATATTAATACGTAATTTACACGCTTCTTACACGCGGGACGTACTTAACGTACTACTTATTATAAAACTATACACACATATTATAATGCACTTTCGCTAACATATATGATGTATAGTTGTTCGTAGACCAAGATTTAGGCGCTAAGGTAGAGACAAGCAGGTAGAGGCGCGGTCGGGGATAGATGAATGTGAATATTCTGCACATCTCGGAGAGAGTTCGTGTATTGAAATAGCACGTGAAAGGGATAGAAGTTAGTTATAAGAGAGAGAGAGAGAGAGAGGAAACGGAATGAGTGGGTGCGCTCACCGTATACACTCGCGAGAGAAAGAAAAAGAGAAAGTAAAAATCTCAACAGCTCTCAGACTAGAAGGAGGACGGTTTCAAAGGAGAGTGAAGACGTAATTTATGGGTGTGCGCATCGCATACATTTTAAGAAAAAAGAAGCACGCGAAACGCTGTCTCTCTCAGGTTCGGTGAGAAAAAATGACATTTGAAAGCGAACAAATGTGCAGGTTACCTGCATTCTACGGAGTATCCGAGTTGCGTTGACTATCGCATCGGCAAGGAGTTCGGTTTTCAGGAAATCCATCGAGGTCGCTCGATCGGAAAAAATTGATCTTCATGTCCTGCGTGTACGAAAATGTACACGTATCGATCTCTACATTATGTGGGTGTGTGGTCTTTGTGGTCCCGCGTGGAGCGACTGCAGACTTCTGATGTGCTTGACAGCCATTTTAACGCGAGAAAACCGAAAACCACAAAAAGATGCATTTTTCGTCGTAATCGAATTTAATTACTTTAACGGAATAACATAATTATCACCCAAGTTTTTTACTTGCAATGACAAACTTATAGTAACCGAATCGAAGCTCGAGTTTTCTAACAGTCGATAATCAAAATTTTAATACCCTCTGAAAGAACAAAGATTTTCTATTTTTTTCTTCTATTTAATTCTTGCTTTTATTTGATTATTATTGTACTGCAAGTGCTTGAAATTTACGAAGGAACATTGGAAATCGATGATACATTCACGTAAAGGTATCGCGAAAGCATTTGTTGCATTTAATTAGATTTGAAAAAAATTTATGATATTTTTAAAACACTTGAAACTGTTGATGCAAAAGTGAGAAAGTAGATCAGATTAATCGTTATTAGATGAGTTAATCATTTCTGATAATATTTATCTATTGAACAAATATTGCAAGGATATGATAAATTGATATGACAAAAATTCAAATGTAATAATAACGCAGTTCAGTTATATGTATTACTTGAGTAATAAAGTTATTAAGTGTGTAAGTGAAAACGTTACGGTTTCCTTCGACAATAACAATGTTGATAGATATTTAGTAACTTTACGTGCATCTTCAGAAAGAGTTTGGAATTCCTTGTAATTTTACCCTTGCAAAACAAAAATGTTATTAAAAATACGTCGAATTGCACCTGCTTTTCCCTCTGGTTTCCAGCTTGAATTAATTAAGACTGTATGTTTCCTCGGTTTCTGTCTGTTCATATTTAACCTTCAATCTTTGCAAGGGTTTATTATGCTTCTTTATTATTCGAAGGTCCGTGCTTTTTCATTTTTCACCATTTTTTCTCATTTAAAAACTGAGAACGTCTGGGGTTTAATATAAAAATAATCAAAATATTCGGACAGTTTTTAATTAACACTGCTATTAATAATTATAAACCGCATTTTAGTTTTAAATTAAGAACCCTGTCCGCAACCGAGGAAAAAAAATATATATATATATAAATCACAGGAAGTCGATATCACGCGAGTAGAGAAAGAAAACAATTTCGTTTCAGCTCTCCTAATAGTACAGAAGAGTTCCATTGAGACTTTGGATAGTATCGGAAAGACTAAAATAGGTAAATTCATTATCGACGAAATAATGACGACTGTCGACTTTTCCCTACTTCGTTTTTATTTTTTTCTTCTCTTCTTTTTAATCTGGTGCAAGTTTGGGGTACGAGAAATACCTTGCCAACGGTATAATCTTCGTCGGCATCTTGATTCGCGGAGTATATTTGGTTGGTTTTTAGTTTTTCTTTGCTCTTACAATAATCAGAATAGTATAGCGTCATTCTTCGTGGATTCATCCGAGTTCCACTTTCATATGTTCGAATTTTTTTGCCTGGCCAAGTGCCATTTGTAGCAAGTGATTACGTTCTCGCTTTCATATTGACTCTGTCGTCTAGCACCGTTATACATTTCACATTTCACATTTCTGCACGTTATCAATTCTAAACTCAGAATTCATGTAACCTTTACTAATTAATTTCTTTAACATACGCACGCATGTTCTCGCTCTTTTCTTCCGATGCAGGAGGCCAATAGGCAATTTACTATTTCATTTTTTATTTCATTCTTTTATTTTTATTTTTTAAAGATCTCATATTTAAAAACAAGCGATTTGAATTGAATTTGAATTGAAAAACATTTAACATCGAGATTAGAAAATCAAGTCGGACGAGGTTGTACAATGCTGTTTTACAATTTTTTCCTAAGTTTCATTTTGAACACTTTCAACAAATATTTCTAAAAGAACTCGAATACTTAAAATTTTCAACCGATTTCAAAGTGGCTTATAAGTCTTAAAAATCTTTAAAGAATGAAATTGCAAGTAATAGCGATAAAGGAGCGGGATTTTAATTAATGTTTTAAAATATAAAATTAAGTTAGTTGATTAAAACTTATGCATTGATAATTTTCCGATACTCTTAATGAAAGTGTCTCACGATTTGTGCTTTAATAATTTTATTTTATTTTCTTCAAATTAAAGAATTCTCTTGGTTTTACAGTGGAGACTCTAGATTGCAGTACTTTCGTACTGCACGATTTCTGGCATTTCTGGCATTCAAGGCAAACAAATGTTACATTTAATGCATAAAACTACCTCGCGTTACTTTTACATACATAAGATGAAACAAGGCAAACATATGTATCTTTGTAGAACTAAATTACAGTCGATTAAAAAATTTGCTTGTTGATAATTTTCTAGGAAATTTAGGACATACCGTAGTCGATAAGTGAAAATAACTCAACGTAAACTGAAATTTTATTAATTATCATTATAATAGAGGCGATGATAGAAAACCAAAGAAAACTTAACGCTTACCCATTAAGAGGGTAAAGTTTTCATTTTATCAATATTCTACTTATCGTTTTTCTCCAAAATTCTATTTCATTTCAACGGGGATAAGATCAGTTGATGTTTCAAGCGGACTATTAATACTATGCACTTGAAGGCATAAGCCTTGAAGCGATTGTAACTCTAAATTATTAAATGGTTTATGTAAACTGTGAAGGTCTAAAGTTGTGTCCTGGAAAAGAATTAAACTGTATAGTAAGAGCTACAGATTTTTGAAAGTATTAATTCTCTCTCTCTCTCTCTCTCTCTCTCTCTCTCTCTCTCTCTCTCTCTCTATAAGTTCTTCCTTCATGTCTATTACAAGAAGTTGATTACATAAAATAAACAAGTTTAGTGCCATCGAATAAACAGTGAAGAAAAAAAAACAGTAGATTTTTCGAGATTGATCTCAGAACAACAATCTGCACCGTGATAATTGCAAAGTTCTGTGCTGCAGAGAAACTTAACGAGATAGATGAAAAGAACGAATACTAGTCAAAAGTTTTGAAAAGAAAAGTTACTTTTACTTTGTCCTGCATTATATTACTGTTCTTCGAGGACCGTTGGACCACTACCAGATGTTACTATTTCTAGGAGAATTGTATACCTGTGAAACGACGAGAACGTTCACGATAATGGCTAAGACAATTTATTTACTGAAAATTACAAATTCGAAAATAATTCTATACATATTGAGGAAACATATAAAACGATCGAGTTAAAGAATATATATTATCGCTTATAGAGCGATGAAATGATTAGGTATATGGTAAACATAGGGCATCAAAGTCTGCAAATTAAAATTTGTCTTTGTTTTGTTATGCTAAAAAAACAAAACGTGCCGTTTAAAAATAATTTACAGAACTATTGCGGATGAATGAAAGAATATTTTATGTAACTATAAATAAAATTAAGCGAAAATAATAGCAGAAATCGTATTTGAACAACCTTTTCATAAAAATTTTTTAAGCAGAATCTTAACAATCTCTAGTTGCAATAGTATATAAACGTAGTAAAGTAATTATTATCGAAATTGAAATCTATAAAATTAGAACGCGTTTAAGGATAACATAAGCAATTTGATAACAAATGAAATGATAAATAAAAGCACACAAAATTTCCTACTTTAATAATTATTTTGAAACACCTTTCAATTAACACGAAATACAGTATTGCAGGGCAACGTAAATGAAAATTTTGAATAATTATACTTTTTAATATTTCAATTATAACACAGATCTTAGAATAAATTTAAAAATAAACAGAATTTCGGAAATATTAAATATCATTACTACCTATCTATCTATCTATCTACCTACCTACCTATCTATCTATCTATATATATATATATATATATTGTACTCGCGTGCACTAGATCAATCATTAATATAATTAAAGATTTGAAGGAAAACTTATCGACTACGATGCATTATGTTGAATTCAGTAATACATTGGATACGTTAAACCGCACGCACGTTTCTTCATTTTTTTATAATTAGTGCTCAAATCTCAAAATTTTCTTTGACTCGATAAATTACCACGAGTTTCAAAACAATAAGAAAAATTTTCTTCTTGAAAAACTCGGTATACATCGACTTCGTATTCACGTTCTAAGAAAATAGAACATATATTTGATAAAATCTGATTATTTATAACATTGCGATTGCCGTGGATGTCGGTGTGTTTCAAATAGGGAACGTGTGCGCGTGTCATCGAAGGACGCGGAAAGAAAATAATACGTCCAAAGGAGATCTTTCCGACAGAAAAGGGTAAAGAGGAAAAAGCCACGATTGCTCTTTGAGCTGGAAGAACGAGAGAGAAGAGGAGTACGATTGGCGTGGATACCGCTATTTGTGAGGATCAGCGGGTATCGTCTACTGGGAAGACACGTTCGTTACATATGATACTCGCGTGATCATTTTGCAGAAGCACGTGGACTTACTCGAGAAGAAGGAAAAACCAAAGTATCAAGGACCACGCCGACGTAATAATATCCGATAGTCCACCTCCCTTGGTAACTTAGAGCTAACTTGGATCACGCCAAGTGGAAGTGATAACAAGCCATTACGAAACCACCGCCTGGCGAATGGTAGTCGAAAGTCGGATTTTTTTTAAAAGGTCCGATGGAATGCTTGGAGTGACCGACGCGCCGATAATGGTAAATAAATAACAATAAGACTGCATTTAATAATCCTTACTACGTAAATTTTTGCCATTGTATACTGTACTTTATTCAATATAAATTACAAATTTTGAAATTTTGTCACAATCTCACTTTTGCCCTGAATCTAATTATTACGCAGTCGCGGTAAAGTTATTTGTAATGTAAGTGCTTATATGCTTATAGATAATTATTTTACCAAGAAATGTAAAATATGCTTATGTAAGATGATATATTTTTTAATTTTAATGGCTATTACCTCTGCAATGCTTATTCGTAGGATTAATAATAAGTCGTAGAAATTGCATCTTGTACTAAAACGTTTCAATAAACGATTATAATTCAATGAACTTCGTTTAAAGAATCCAAGGAGGAAGTGTCGGTATCGCGTCGTTGGTTGGCCCTCCTTATTTCTCAATTCACTTTTGTGGCGTGTTTCGTCGGAGCTTCTCTTCGTGTGACAAACTTTTTCACGTAGATTCTCGCGCAATCATGATTTAAAGTTCGCAGGTGTTGATTTAATACCCCCAGTATTTTCCCCTGACGTAAGCTGTATCGCGCTCTTACATCTCGAGCTGTAATAATTTACGGATCGGTGGAAAATTATTCGGATTTCTCGTCACAGCAGCGTACAATGAATTCATATTTCGTCCCCGTAAGTACGTACGTACGTACGTACGTACGTACGTACGAGCCGCTAAACACACGGAAATTCTTACGTTAAATTACCGACGTATCGTTGACATTCCATCTTACGATTCTCGGCTAAAGACTAATTGTCATTGATCTAAACGATCTCGCAACCATGGGAATTTATCTGTAACAAACGGTAATCAATAGAAATCGACCTTACAATTCTTAAAGAAAATTTTCTTAAAGAAAGAAATTCGTATTGTGTGTCGCTTGTTACGAATCAATAATTTCATATATTTTTCCACGTGTGACTAGACGCTCTTGAACGCACTTGGTGAAACGCACCTCACGTACTCATTACGTACTAAGCTAAGTATGCTTAGTTACATCTTCTATAAATTTTTTACAAGTTCACAAAATGACGTACAAAATAACGGAAAATTGCGTAGGCATAAATAACGTTCAATACTCGGTTTGAAATGCGAATGAAATTGACGGGTATTTTATAATATAAAACTTTTTGTTATTGTATCCTTTTATTATTTTTATGATAAATAATGAAGTTCCGAGTAAACGACCAGCCGTTATAATTTTTCTAAATAAACATTCATTTAATGCAGTAAACTGTATTATATTATACAGATTCTCGGTAAATGTAGAAAGCTTTATTTCCATAATGAAAAGCACATTATGATTGTTCTCTATGATGAGCAAGATATTTTCATTCGAATAATGCTAAACTCGCACTATTACCGAGGTGGCATTGCCATTTTTCAACAACCAAATGTCAATAAATGTAAAAAAGGGAATTTACCATTGGGACAGCATTTATGTTGTAAAAAATGATATGCTATGGTCGATGACGCAAAGCTTCAGACTACCCAACAAAATGATAGGGAAAAATCATCCTCGTTGCTTTGTACAAAGTTGATTTTTGTACAGTTCGCGATATTTTTGAAGAGTGAGTACGAATTTAATATCATATCAACGACAACAAGCGGATTCGAAATTATATTCAATAAGACGCCTTTTTCGCGCTGAAGAACATAGCCTCCGTTCAACATTAAAATCTAGGAAACTAGTGCACTACCTCGAATCTGACGGCGTGTGCGTGCGTGTATTTCGAACGAGTTGCTGACCTGTGAAATCAGAGGATAAATGGCAAACAGCCGTCAATCAGTGCCGCATGTGCCTAAGCAGTACAAGCTCGTGTTTATAGTCGCATGCTGATAAATATTTCATATGCAAGTTATATGCCTCTCTTTGTGCAATGGCTTACAGCTGCATACATTCTTTTAATTTATACGTATCTATATTATTTCGGCACGAATTTTAGACTAAAACTATAATTGCTCATGCGATGTGCTACCGTGCATTTGATGATTTAAATGCTTTTACCAAAAACAATATAATTCGGTATTTTCATTAGATTAAATTGACTAAGAATATTGTATAATTATTTGAGAGATGTTTTTCAGTAATTGCGGTACGTATAAAGTGCCAAAGAAAATAAAATAAGTAGCAGTGACATACAGGTAACGGGTTTCTGCTTCCGAAACGGCGTTTATTTTCAATATTATTAAGTACGCTTTAAGTAGCAAAATAGCAATCTGAAATTAATTTATAATAAAATATTACTTCTAATTGTTCTGCAGTCTCATTTTTCCTGATTATTTAACCATTTTTTTTTTTTTTTTTTTTTTAATTATTTACCTCGTGGTGCCTTTTATTTATACTCGTTTCATTTTGTCCAGTAAGAATAAGTTTATATGTAAAAGAATTTTTAACATTTTTTTAATAATGAGACTTTAAGACGCAAGTGAGACAATGTACAATAATAATATACACACATTTATCAACCTTATTTAATTTGCCTAAATTATGAACCTTTCAACAGAATGCTTTAATAAGAGCATACAGTTGCAAATGTAGCTAAAAGAAATGTGGATAAAAAGAAATATGAATATGATATCAGAGCGATAAATTTATCTCAAAATAGTGATCTTAAAAGTTAAAATAAATTACCGAAAATATCATCTACACTAATTATATTGTGAATATTAAGGGCAACAAAAACTTGTTATCTTTATTTCCTATAATATTTTCAATCATTTTATATAACATTCGATTTTTTTGACAAAAAATACTATCGAAAGGGCTTAATCATTGTATAAAGTGTAATCAAGTAATTATTACATATGAATTGTACATACAAATTTTTCAATTTATTCACGTGTAATCAAGAACGCGTAGTAAATTATTTTCCATCGTATTATTCAATCTTATTAAAATATTTTTTAATTTATGTATCTTTTCTTTAATTAACATACTAAATTTGACATATTTACAGCTTCGCGGTAAAATATGTTTCTACGTTATAACATTACATAGTTTTTCTACGCTTTCGTTCACGTTTTAAAGTAATGAATAATATGCAAAGATGAAAATTTATTTAATTTTTAATAAATCGTGGCTGTTCGCTCTATCTGCTATATTCGTTACATTTTGATTTCTCTTTTTTTCTAGTTTTCTTACCTGACAATTATACATTTTAGCTATCTTTATTCAAGATAGTTCCACTTATACAGAGATTTTTGTAGCTTAGAAAACATATGTTTTACTAAAATCATGATGTACTTAGATACTGACAAGCGTTATACATGCGTAACCAATTTTTTGATTTTCTATCACTGTTGGAAAATTTTGGTATTAGACGGAAGCCAGTTCAACTTTAAAGGCTAATTTTTACACCAAGATATCATTTCGAGTATTTAAAATGTATACTTAAAGAATATCACTAAAGACAAACACTTTTTTGAAAAAGTCTTTTATGAATATTCACTTACATAAATCATATTTCTATTAACAAGAGTTTATCAAGAATTAGTTATCTACCAGAAAGTACGTATAATTTAAAAATCCGTTTTATGTTACAACTGAATTAAGTAGCACCTTTTATATTAAACTACAAAATTATAATTTATAAAAAAATAGTACTTTGTAAGTCTACTTTGTAGTTTAGAATATACGAATTAAAATTACAAGCGAAGGAAGTTTGATAGAAAATTATTTATACATATATACATGTACATATATATTTTTATTAAGCGTACCGTAAAAAGATCGATTATAAAATTATCTACGTAAATATATAATTAACGTAAGGTTCTGAACATAACAAACTGACTCCGCGTTACGTATGCATATATTTTAATTAATTTAAAATAATGATATTTTCCAGCTGAATATATAACTGACTGTTTAATTACTGGAAAATTATTCAATAACTGAACGATTACCTTGCTAAATCCATTTATTATTTCATTATGTGTTATCACATAACGAATAATTAGAAACTATTTGAAATTAAATTTTGTACCGATAATGATTTTACAACTGATGCAATTATTTCTATTTTTTCAACATTACTTTTATCTACCACTGTCTTTATTCATAAATATACAATTAATATTTGCTAAATAGAAAGAAGTTAAAACAAATATATTCAATTTTATCTGTTCAAAAATATCTATGCAGAATACCACGTATAAATAACTATTGTAGTTATTTATTCTTATAAGAGCTTGTTAAGTAATACGGCGTAATATGATCAATTGAAATATTTCTCCATTTGAATTTTCTTCCCCAGAACAATAACAATATCATCAAGAATGAAAAGATTCAAGTCAATAATTCGGTATAAAATCACGATTAATGATCGTTTCAGTGTGATATAAAGAAGAAAGTTGTACACGAAAGTTCTGCATTGTAATTTAGTTAATTTAGATCCGATTCCACTGAATATTCAAATCCCTCGATAAAAATTTCTTTCGTAGAGTTTCTCAATGTGCGATTTGTATCTCATAGTTCTCTAATCGCCTCAATTATAAGCGGGAATTATTGGTTTAATGTAAATAGAGGTTCGCACGGACGTATTTTCCCTTATCTTGTTATATGTATTGTTGTATATGCCATGACAGGCACTCGGTTTGCTCGCGTATTACTGATTCAATGTGCGAATATGTGCGCTTTCACAAGTTCCGCGAAGAGACATACTTTGTCATTTTCAAAAAACTTTGAAGGTGGGAAGTCAAGTACTGCCAACAAAACGTCTCTCGAGATGTCCTTTTCATCGTTTCATCTCTTTCTTTGCCTAGGATGAGCGCGAAAAAAAAAACTACGAACGCAGCTTTCCACTTAGAAGCCACGTATTCATGAAATGGTGCTTGGGCGTACGCGAGTGAATACGCGTTCACAAGAGAGATGTAGAATATAAAAGAGAGTAGAGTGGACGAAAAACCGAACAAAAGTTATTGAAGAGAGAGGGAGAGAGAGAGAGAGAGAGAGAGAGAGAGAGAGAGAGAGAGAGAGAGGGAGAGAGAAAGGCCATCTCTCTATACCTTTGTTGAGCGAATTTTCCGTTTTTGTTTTTCGGAGCTTTGAAACTCGTCGCAAGCGAGAACAGATAAAAAGCTACGCATGTGTAGGTTTTTGCAAATATATGAGGTCTTTCGTTTCGCAGCGATTTTTATCGCTATTAACACCAGGCGCATATAGACTCTGTTGGACCTTCCACGTGACTTGCTTTTCTCTCTCTTTGTTTTATGAGATATGAAGTTGTGCAGAGAGTAGATGCATATAGAAAATAAATGGAATCGCTTTCAAGAAGAAAATTTTCACAAACGTTCCGAATAAATATTTTTACTGGTTCGTAGCAATGTATTTTTTGCGTATATTTTACGAAATAAAATGAGTAAAAGTAGCTGTTTGGGCTATCTTAATTTTTGCTACTGTAATCCAGCTAATTATCGTGTGCATTTTTGTGTTAAAGTGATGAATAATTGAATGATAGTTCGACCAAGTATAATGATAATACGACTACACCAAGTATATTCGGGATATCGAAATTTGAATCAAAGTAAGAGTTTATTGATTTCTGGTAAAACGTTTGTTCTTTTATTTATCGTTTGAAGAATTATATTAAATGCAAGCCTATCAGAGTTAAGCATTTTGCATAATTTTTCATTTATAAGCTTTTGTTTGAAGGGTTTGTAGAATCCATTAGGACTGTAGGATTAGTAAATTTTGATTAGGATTATAAATTGTTATAATTAATAGTGCGAAATGGAATTAAATGTATTAGAGGGTATTTGTAAAATATCATTTTTAACTTTCTTTATAACGCATATAGAAATAAGATGAGATTTTCTTATCGTTTATATTTCTTGTAACGAATAATCTTCCCTACAAATTACGTGTATTAAAAGCATCCGAAATGCTTGGAAATATTATATTTTATATTTCACTACGATTACTTTATTCGAAAATCTGAATAATGTGAATCACTTTTGCATTTATTTAAAAAATTCAAAACAAATAGGTGTACGAATGAAGCACTCTAATAAAAAATGATATAAAATTTGTTAGCTACAGGTGAAACGGGCACCATAAAACTAAAAGCAAAAATAAATATTTTTCATTTTTGAAAATTTTGTTTGACAACTTACAATACAAATGAGTATCTTGTGAATGCGGTGATCAAGCGCATATCAAAACGATATATCATATCGATATAATTGATTACAAAATTAAAGAACGAGTTCGCTATTCAACATTATATTACTTCTTAAAATTAAATATTTGCATGAAACTATGAAATTTAGTAGGAAATTTTCAGTATTTTTCTCGGAAAATATTTACTTTTTATTTTATTCATTAAATTAAAATCTCCAAATTCAGAACGATATTAGATTTAAAATTTAAATGAGTTTTTAAAATATAAAATAAGTATGCAACACTCTATGCGAATCAAGTGATATAAAAAGAAGTACGTACACCCGTATATACATATTTGTACGCAAATGATTAATATAATTTTCCTTTTAGTATTGGAGTGAACAGAAGCGAAATATATACTAAAATAAAAGCGTAATTTACAAGTTCATCCGTAAACTTCAATTTTAATCATGTCAGAATTTTCCCGTCATATTTTTTCGATGCTGGAATGTAAAAATATGGACTATCACTATGTTTACAGGATTCGTGGATTTTTTGCGACTTACTAATAGCAACTTTTCCATACACGGAAGGGAGTAGATTCTTTTGTACTTTCTACTTTCTTACTCTCGCATCCAGTTTGACCCACATTCACTCGGATATTCGGATAAGATATTCAAGTTTCTATCTCCATTTTAATCTTCTAATGAAGTTGCTTTCGGTGTATGATTTCGGTGTCCTTCTTTTACACGTTGAAGTGGATAAGTGAATCATATAGAAATTCGCAAACACTCGTCGGGGATGGTCTATGGAAGCGGTAGTGCGCTGAGCAACATTAGTTTCCTTATAACAGTGACAAAATATATCCTAGTACATTTAACTTGAATAGCTCGTGCAATAACTATTGAAAATTCTTCCTTCTTCTTCTACTTTATTTCTCTTCATTAAGCCTCGGTACAGATAAACCGAAATGCAAAATAGTAGTCTTTGGCTCGTTTTTTTACGCATAAATCATTACTTTATACGTCTGTCTTTTTATTCTTCATCGTATTTTTTTCTTAATCTTACGTTGAGATAAAAGAAAAGAGAAGAAAAGGAAAGAAAAGAAAAGGGAGACTCTGAATAAATAGTCTGAATTTCTGATTAATCGTCGGGTAAAGCTGGTGATGATGGCACGTAACTGTCTCACTCTATCTCTCTCTCTCTCTCACTCTCTCTCTCTCTCTCTCTCTCTCTCTCTCTCTCTCTCTCTCTCTCTCTCTCTGTTTTTCTGCTGTGAGAAAACGCCAAAGCTAGCGATGTCTACGAAACTTGCGACACAAGTACTTAAAGACTAGCGATCGCGTTGGTCGTGGCGTATAAAGACGGGGGCGGAAGAGGGAGGATTCACACGAATGACAAAGCATAGAACAGCATAAGAGAAACGACGTCTGAAGAATTTTTCTCTCTGCACATCGCGAGATATCTTACGACTTTTCTTGGAGGTGAAGGAACGATAAAGATGACGGTTTTTTTTTTGACGACTTACCCCTCGGTCTATCAAATTCCGAAGGAGTTACCGCAAAATTCTGCTCTTCTCGCCTGTCCCTCGCATTCGCTTGGTATTTTTCTGTATCCATTTGTTCCTTGAACGTTTTCCTCACTCCGTAGAATAACTAATTCGAACATTAATCCGTCGTGACTTGGCAAATACAGACGCGATTGCGCGCCAAATTAGCTTTAAATGATACAAAATCGCATCATGTTGCAAAAGTAAGTTTTCCAATGAAATGGAGTCTTGATGGCGCATTAAATATTCATATTAAATATTCAGCAGTATCATTCGAATGATTAAATTCAGTTATTTTCAACTATTTTTTTTTGTCAAGATTATTTTTCGAGGATAAAAAAATTATTATAAAATTCAAGAAGAATTTGTTGCAACTGATTAAAAACTTAATATTATTATTTATGTTTGAGCTGATTTTTATACTATTTATTTATGTCTATTTTGCCCAATAGAAATTTTACGTACATACGTACACATATGTGTGCTTTTCTCTCGCCCTGGAAAAGTCTTATTTTATTGCCTCACTTTTATCGCCACTAATCCCTTAATTCGTGAGTAATAACACGTAACTACTTTACGCGATATAGTAATTGATCCATATAAGGTCTGAGATTACTCGCAGTATTAATAGGTACGAAAGCCGTATTTTTTGGAAAGAGTTTATTCGATGCTATGGTGTATGCTGTACTCCCATAAATTTCTCGCCCGAATCATTAGCAAATATTAAATATGTAGTCTGTATTTTAGAAAACGCGATTTGATAATGTACGCGAGTTACATATCGAGCACTTCATACAATGGACATGAGCAAGATAAAAGGAAACGCTATCTATTCTACAACAGATGCATACTGTTTGTACATTTTAATGTGATATTTAGTTTTTGAAAGCCTAGACATCATTCAATTACTGGGACTTTTAAAATGTCACCTAAGTCTCGATAGCGTATTTTCCCTCTCAAGGTTATTCGAAAATAATACGTAGAGTTTCATCCTTCCATTGTACGCACACGAACATCTTGCGCGTAATTGTTTTTCACACGCTCTTCCCAGGACGCATAGGTAAATCCTGTTGCATTTGATTTATATCAAGGCCAACATAGCGACTTTATTACTGGAATTCTGGCGTTCATTTTACATTTTGATAGCTACGGTTCACTTTGAAAATAAAATAATTTACTTTTTATTGTACGTTTGTACTTTGAATAAATGTTGACAAGCTTATGCGTGAGACGCACATAGCCATTCGCGTATTTGTATCTTTTTCATCTATACTTTTTTCAAGTAAAATAACTGCATTAATTTCACGATCATAAGGTTTTTTTGAATTAACGAAGAATTCTAAATAGATATAATCAGTTTCAATTAATTAATAAATATTACATATTTAAAAATTCATTTATTATCGCAACATAATTTAGTAATGAGTTATGAAATATTCAATTGTGCTACTTATTATTAAATGGTTATGTAGTTGCTTTAAAACGTAACACATATTCATATTTATTAATTAAGTTGTTTATAAATATAGATGTGAAATCAATTATTTCGTGTAACGGAAATATGGTGCAAAGACACACGTTAACAAGAAAAATGAAATAAAAATAAAAAGTAAATTATCCAGAAACTTAGTTTAAGAAGTAATTTTATTTACCGATCATTATAGAATGTTATTAATTATAAATCGAGTACTTTATTAATTGGAGCGCAATTATTGTAAAATAATCAGGTATTGTTAAAATTGGTAATTAAATTGGTTTAATTTTTATCGATATTAACTTTTCCAATGAATAAATCGTTAACGATGAATTAAGCATCAATTGAATTTTTGTTCATACAATCGGCTTCTTTGATTCGAATATAACTGTATACTCCATCAGTGGTATATTTTTTAAGTGCAACCAGTCTCAATAACATACTTTTATAAATGATTAATTGCAAAAAAGTAGCTATAAAATTTTATTTATCCAACTAAAATCTTGACAAATACTTTCTAATACCGAACGCTCCAAAATAATTAACAGTTTACTTTCCAGTAGAGCAATGTAATAATAATCAGCTACTCAAAGACTTGATTCATTGCCTTGAAAGTTTAAAATTTATAGAGAATAAGTGAGTTCGTACACGTTATTTTATTTTCCCAGTATTTGTCCAACTGCAAGTGTACAGTGACACTCTAGGAAATCTTCGGAAATTTTATTGTCCATATAATTAATAGGAATAAATTGAAGTCGATGATCTAAGGCCCAAATGCTCCAAGTATGGAATTGAATGTGCACAGCTGGATTATAGAGTTTCCTAAAAAGACCTCCTCGAAAGAGTAGTAAAATTGTAATAAATAAGTTTAAGTGTTTTCTTTCTTGAGTTTCGTTTGAGTTTCAATGCTTCGGCTACCGATACTTAATTAGTCGCCAGTGACCAATCGCAAGTAAATATAAGACTAAATACTGAGTCGGCATCGAACCGAGTGAATCCTTTGTACACGTATTATAAATACATAGAACATACCTCTGCTCTAACACCTGAGGTCGAAATTTTCGCCAAGCTGTACAAAAGCCACGAGGTGCATTGAAAGTGTATCTCATCCGAACAATGTCACGATTACCGGCGGACTTACTCGAGTGGTCGCATCCCAATAATGAAAGTGCAAGTAGCAGAAACTGAATAAAATATCCGATTGTGCATTGTGTGGAATCAACGCGGCCTGCACGTGCGTGTGCCAAAATGCTTCTAGTCCTTTAGATTGTCTTCCGAGGGAAGAGGATTAGGAGTGCAGCATAAATAGGAAAATTATGGTATGCGCTAGGATAATAGACTCTTGCTTTGACAGATTTCTTTTGTAATAGGTGCGTAGCGCAGAAGAGTAGCGAGCGCGTAAATAAGGTTTAATTTTAACTGCTTCCCAGCTACAGTAACATTAATATAATTTTCATTACTTCAATATAATATCTTTAATAGCTTCAAAGATCCTTTGCCTCTAATATGTTTGTTTCCCATTTTCAATTTATCCGACCTATACAATGAGAAGAATTTGAGAAAATCTCTCATCAAGAGTCACTTAATATTACTGTTTACGCTACAAAGTAGTAACGGATAACTTGTATTTTTAAAAACACCTAAATTGTTTGCCCAAAACTATTGTATAACATATACAATGGATAAGCTTCGCGTTAATGTCGTACTTAAATAAACTACTTTATTTTCAATATTAATGTACAGATTTTTCATTTTGCGTCTTCGGATTAACAATATTAACAGTATGCCTGTACTTAATTAGTAATCAACTTTATAGATTATTAATTAACGTTCATGTGTCGAAATCTGCATTTGAAAGTTAACATAAGCAGTATGAACAATTCTATAAAAAATATGCTAGACCTTTAAGCAGAAAAACAGACTTTCCAAGACTTTGAAGGACCTTGAATAATTAAATTTTGAATTAAGTAATTATGTAATAATTTATATTGTTTATAATCTCTTTTATAATAAGATTTTTTAAGATACGTCCAAGGACAGTTATGTTGGTGGATCATAACGTAAAATAATATTTTCTAGGGAATATTTAACACCAATTAAATAAGAGCTTATCGCGTATTTCACAATGTAAAGGTAATTTTTTGAATATATTTCTGGAGAGCCAGATTGCTTGGCGTCAAGTGCTTCAGCCATTTGCCCATTATATTATTCGTTTGTGTCGCATACGCGACAAACTCAACCAAATAAACTTGGATATTTTATTTCACCTAAAAGAAATTCTGTAGAGATGGACTAAAGTTACGATCTCATGTAGCAATTATTTGTGCATAGAATAATCAGATCTTTTATTTCATCTACAAAATTCAATTTTGTATTTACAGAATGAATAGATATTGATTGAAATTCTTGTTCGTTTGATCGTTAATCAGGTTCAGATAAAAGTTGAGCGATTATTCATCAGCGCCTTATTTTTCTGCTCATTTTGACAATTCTTTCATTCTTTCGTTTATGATAACTCAAACAACGGGTTCAGAAATGCATTCACATAATCAGATACACACATATGCGTACCGATGCAAGTAGGAGTCCGTATTCATTAATCGAAGCCCTTAACAAATCTTTCTTTTTTTGCACTGCGAGTGCAAACCTTCGTGTCTCATTAGAGTGCAATGTGCGCACGTCGCTGTAAAGGTATAAACCACTAGAGAAATGGTGCGGGTCGAAGAGAGAGGTAGAGGTAAGGGAGGAAACAAAGTCGTCTACGTCATTCTAGGTACTACCGGAAACGTCGTGCAGACGGGCGAAACTGCAGAAAATGTGCTCTTGGAAAAATGTGCAGAGTAAAGAAGAAGAACGAGCAGGAGACAGCGGTACAGGGAGTGCGGGGAGGTGAAATGGAACGAGATCCTATAATGTTAAGAGAAAAGAAAAACCTATGAATACGGTGACGGAACTCGTTTTCTACGATACATAAAAATCTCAAAATGCAAAAATAGACAAAGTATGACAATAGACAATAACTCTGTGGGTGTGTGTGTGTGTGTGTGTGTGGGTGGGTGGGTGGGTGGGTGTGTGTGCGAATGAGAGTGAGAGAGAGAGAGAGAGAGAGAGAGAGAGAGAGAGAGAGACAATAGAACTTTGTAGTGCCCTGAAGAATGGAATTAGTATAATAACACATGGACACTATTGGATTATACTTTACATTATAATAAAAACATCTCTACCGTTTGAAATCTCTCTTCTTTATGATATTTCACACACCTTATTCTCATAACTTTTCTGCGAAGAATAAAAAGTAAAGGACAATTACGGTGGTGGCTAGTCGTTTGCCTACAATTGACGGCGAGAGATTTTCTAAAGATAATACGTTTCAGACGATTCCTTTTACATGAAGCTTATTCTTCTCTTCTTTGTTGTACAATTATCTAGAAGCTATATTGCACAAATTACAATTCTTTACTTTGCAGAGAATACCAGCACGTTAGGATTTTAGAGACGAAATGCGCTTGTGCTACAATTGCTACACAATTGCTATTCATTTACAAAATACAACTTCGATTTCATTGGATCTGATAAAGTCAATATCTCTCTCTTACGCCCACTGTAACCTTTCCCCTTTTGCGTTTTTAGCGCAAGTGTCGATGTCGCGCTTAAAGTGGTACGACAGACATTACGATTAATCATTGAGGCAGTCGTGAATAATGACTCTAGTTATGAGGGAATGCACAGCATTCCCTCACTAAACTCACTCATGCGTAAAATAAATATTGAATTTAACGTATGTCGTTCATTTTAATTTTAGATCTTGTTTAAAGTTGTAAAATGGAACTTAACTCGTTACTCTTTTGTTACTACTGAACGTTCAACGTTTCTTCGATAGTAATGCTAAATATATGCGTATTTGTATAATTTGAGCTTCAGCGATCGGCTATCGTCTCATTAGGAAACTTTCTTTCTCCTTTCACAACTTCGCAACTGAAGTTTGTCATAAATCTTGCATTAAAGGAGAAGTAATACGAAAAGAAACGAGTGGAAGAACTTGATTCAACTTAATTCAACTTATAGAACCTACGCATCTCATGCGGTTAGGGCACTTAGGGCATTAAGGGAACAAGCGGAAAGCGAGAGGTAAAAGGAGCATTACGCGGAGACGTAAAATTGCGAGAAAAGTAATAATAGGTGGACATATTGCAAGATTGCGACAAGAGTAGCCTTCTCCTTTTCCTCCTAAAGTCCTAAGCTTGGATACTCTTTCACTCGTTTTTGCCTCGCTCCATCCTTCTCTCTCTCTCTCTCTCTCTCTCTCTCACGAGTGGACTCGTTGTCCTTTACCACAAACGAGCAGCTTGGAATCAGGAGGCAGCTGCACGCGCACGTACCAATGCGTTCCCTCTCGCGTACGATTCCCGAGGACCGTCGCTGCTCGAAACTTCGAAGCTCTACTCGACAATTAATTGCCATTTTGTTAGTCGCCTTCCTTCCTTTCGGCTACTACGTACTGTTTTAGAATCGGCTGTCTGCGAACGAATGAGCGAAGGGATCGCGCGCTAATTATATTCGCATTAGGAGCCACGAGGTTGATTAGAGCAGACCAATAGGACAACGAATGGAAATATTTCTTTAAGATATATATCTCGCTATCAATATTAAGATAGATATCCGATTAAACTAAGATTCTTATTACGGAGACTATCGATCGTTCGCCGTATTATGCGTCTTTTTTATACTCTTGTAATCTTCTCGTTCATTTTAAACTTTTTTTTCCGTTGATATTTTCTTAAGGAGATGATATTAGATTAAGATGAGATAAGATGAGAAGTTACTTCTCGTCAAAGCACATTAATTTTTCCTCTTTGGAACTCCGAAAGGCTCTTGCAATCTCACGCATCCGTATTTCACGTAATAGTTTTATTTCTTAATTATCCAATGTCCAAGATAAGCATTTGTCAACCGAGACAATGGCTGTTAATTATAAAAGCGAGATCCACGATGAAGTCTTTAGCGTGCTTTTTATTATTAAAGATCAAAATAATTCGTTCGATTGTTGACGTGGAAGTTTTATGTACACGTAAGATTTCTCTTGTATCCTCTGTTTGCTCCTATGTATCTCCTCTTTCGATCAATCTCGTTATTTTTTTCAATTTCAAGTTATTGATCATGAATACATTGACGGATATTTTTTTCACCCTCTATTTTCATCTTCTTTCATTTCTCCTTTTTATTTCGACTTTCTATCAATATTAATTTTTGAATAAGTTTTCAATATACCTTCTTATGAAAAGATTAGTATGCACTTTTTGTCTTAACTTTACGTACAAAAAATTTCTTTTTAAAATAATTAATTAATTAAATGATTCGTTATTCGTTCATGGAACGGTAATGATGACTGAACGTTGTCCTGAAAAATTTAAATAAATATTCCATAATTAACAGATCAACTAACATTGTGGAGAAGAAAGTGAATAAGAGAGAGAGAGAGAGAGAGAGAGAGAGAGAGCGAGGAAAAGATAAGGATGTACAAGAGGCATAAGAGAATGTGATGGACAGTGACACGAATTGACTTATATGCGGCACCTGAAATTACTAAATTTCAAATTTTAATTGGAAATTAAAGTCTTCTTTCGTCGCATACGTATATGTGTATATGTATATGCTGGCAAATATAACTTGTGCGCGTATAGGGTCCAAGTAAAATTTAAAAGATAGAGTAAAATGCGTAAAATTATATGGGAAACAACATGTATACGTACGTGAGAGCAGGAAATAGGATCCATAAATTGATAAATACCGATAAATAGGTTGAGAGATGGCTTAATATGAAAAAATAAAATGAGATACTTTTGTAGCGGGATCATGCGAAGGATACTTTACCAGGTATAACGATTATGAAAATGGATACTTGTTTGGTAACGGATGAAGCGCATGTAAAGCTTGATAAAATGACATATATCCTTAAATTTTTTCTCAAGTAGAGTGAAAAGATAACAGACAGAGGAAATAATCTTAGAAAGACTGCCAAGATAAATTCTATGGCTTACACTTTATCACATTGAATTGAATGGATATATTTTTAAGCTAAAATATCTTGTTATTTATAAATCGTAAATAATCCTCTTTGGTTCTTTCGATTCTTTACCACATTTTACTCTTTTCTCATAAGCTTCGTATAACGTTAAGGAAGAGTTAAGTATACAGTGATGGCTATCGTATTTCTTGGTGAAAATTTCAAACTGTATTATTATTGTTCTGTTATTGTTTTGTTACTGCTTAATTTTTCGTCTTCGGAAACAATTATATTTCATTTCGAAAAATGGAACTTACTTTCTCATAGCATATTCTTAATAATAACAACTAAAAACATCTCCTGAGTACTTGGAAGTTTTTCTTTTATTATACGATACAAGCACATCGAATAAAGTGACGAATACTTTGCCGTATATATAGATATATATTTAATTAGTAATTCTAAGTAAGTTTGCTACATCTGATTTATAAGGAGGAGCGAAATATAAGGCAGAAATAATGTATTCACATTTTTTAATTAAATCTGAAAATGACACGATCTTTGCATTTTTAAATAATCGAAACAAGCACATTTTCAGTAGTAAAAAGATAATCACAGATGGGAAAAAGTATTTGTAAAAGAAAATGTAAATCTATATAATATCGTAACCATTAAAATAATAAAGTACTTTTATTCTGTAAACAATGTATTAGATTACCCAATCATTCTTAAATACCTTTCAATATCCATAAAATCCTCAACTGTAAGCAATGAAACGGCTGTTTAATTGTCGCCTTTAATATCTAAATCAGCAATGACGAATAAGTGGTGCGATAGGGAGAAAATAAGGGAGGAGGAAGGGAATATAATCGCATCAATAGTGTACGTTGATGCGATGCTTGCAACTGTATGAATAAAGGAGAACAGGTATACTTATGATTAGATACGCATTCCCGATCTCGAATAGCCAAACGAAAAGTAAAAGAGTAAAGAATAAGATAAAGGATGCAAATTCAACGGAATTATATACATAGTCGCCGAAGCGCTATATTTTGGCTTCTACTAAAAAAGTAAAAAGTATAAAGGAAAAAGTAGTAAAAGAATATATATGAGCGCATATAAATGAGTATTAAGAGTAGCTAAGAATATAAAAGCAGTTAAAAGTATGAATTTTATACCAGCAACTGTGCAGCATTTCAGTACGAGCTATTAGCTCCTTATTCTCTCTATCTATATTGTTCTATCGCTTTACCATCTTTATCTCTCTTTATGAATTGGACAGATTTATAAAAACAAATATAAGCGAGCACGAAGCACGACACGAGGTACTTGGCGTTGCGCAAGTATTAACAAAATCCAGCGATCCTTTGGGCGAAGATTGCGTGTCACGTACAACACGAGCATCGAATGAGCATTACCCAACTAGACCCAACGAAAACGGTTAAATAAAGAAAAGTTTGCGTCAAAATGTAGCTATCGCCAAGACTTTTGCATAAAATGTACGTACATAGTGGAGGCACTCCTGCGTCACTATATACGTGGAGGCTTTTATAACTTTGGCCGTGCTTGTGCTTTCCCTACTTGATTGAGAGCTTTTGGCTTAACTGATCGTGCTTACTCAAGTTCGCTCTGCAGCCTCGCTTAGAGATATCATGTGATTAAGCGCGCTAATGAAGCGAATTCTTCCGAGCATTTTAATGTGGAAGGCAGATCGATTGGTGGCTCGATAAGAAATATACGACGTGCGAGATTTTTTCACATTGATTTCACGTTCTACTGCTTCTCTCTCGGAAATAAATCGGAAAACATACTTTCGCATGAATTTTGTAATAATTCAGAAGTACTGCGCGTTCTCGGATATAATATATTTTACGTCGATTTGCAAGAAAGCAGTAGCTGTATTGCTCGTCAAAGTTCCGTAAGCCAATATGCTGTAATAACGAAGCCATCAGAGATATAACTATATCATTATTTTATTATTATAATTAATTTACCGAATTGGTATAATAATCTGATTAAAGATTAGATTTTACGTATGAGATTAAATTACATTACTACATCGTTGCACATTGAAGATTTATCCTGAAAGCTCATACGTCATGTTTCACATATTCGAACGAATTAACTTATTATACATTAACTTATACACATTCAATGGTAAGGCCAATACTGCACGTGTAGGGTGAATTTCCATAATTTTTCGAAATTGAAAATGGAAAATAATGGGTATGTAAATAAAAATTAAAGCGATTATATTGATGTATTACATTGAATTGTCGATATATTTAAACTTACTCGTAGTTTGTGAAACACCGTGATTTATGCACGATTTGCACTCTATATATATCCATATTGGAATAATGCTGCCTGACTTCGTCTCTTTTCTAAATATCTGAACTTATAACCGCCGCAAATATATACGTACTCTTCCTAACTTTTACCCTTGCGTATTCACTTTTACAGTTTTGCGGATGGGGAGGCACACAATCCTACGCAAATATACTTTCACGGGAATTTAAAAATAAGATTTGAAATATTACAAGTTAAAATTATCAATTTAAAATACTGCTAAATGACAAATGTATTTACTCGAATTTTAGAACGTGATACTTAACAAATTAGAGATACGATTAATAAAATCTACTTCAATACCATATATTTATAGTTAAAATGAGTAAGTTTAAACGAAAATCATTAAAAGCATTTCGTTAGTAAAAGTACGCATTATGCTGAGTCATCTATAAAAAAAAAGAAAAAAAGAAAAAAAAGAAAAAAAGAAAAAAAAGAAGAAAAAAAAAAAGAAAAAGAAAAAGAAACTTGATGCATAATACTGATGTACGGTTTAAAATGTAGTATAATGTAGTTAAAACGAAGAGCGTCAAATGTTGGGAACGATATCTGTCAGTTATAAAGGCAAATATATTGTTCATATTTATGTGTGTGTAAAATTCACGTTACAAAAATTGTTTTAGCATCTGTTCCTAATTCTCCAAATGTAATGTATAAAATATTTAATTATCTTTGATTGTAAAGAAACATAATATTTGTGTAAACACTGGAAGAATCCTCGTATTAAAATGTGAATTTCTGGAAAAATAGAGAAGAGATACACGTACGCTTCACTTACACATTGATAAGCACAGAAATTGTATATATATATATATATATATATATATATATATTGTATTATTATGATAAAGATGTACTTATTCGACATAAACAATATATTTGAGGAAATTGTATTTTCACTATTAAAATGCATCACTGTATTTAAATTAATATTTTTTAAGCATTAATAAAATGTTTCATATCCAGAAATTATGAAGTATACTTGAATTTTTTGCCCTGATATTTACTATTATACATAGAAAAGTTACTTGTGGAAACCCTTTTCATTATAGAATGTAAAATTTACGAGATACGTGAAATAAACAGCACTGTATTTGTTGAGTAGAAGCCTTTAAATCATCCGTAAATATAAAAATCGTTAAACGCACAATTCGGTTAAGAAATTTCATAAGCACGAGTAACCAAGTTAAGTACTGCATTATATGTCTTGGTATTATCTATTTAAGCAACGAGCGATAGATACTAGGGCCGCATCGTGCATTTTTTAAGATAAAATGTACAAGTGACCCAAACATGAAAGTAGTCCTTTAGAGTTCGTCTTTAAATAGCGTTTTAGGTTACGTGTCTCGATATTATCTCGTAGAGTTGAAGTTGATGTTTATAAAGTACAAGATTATTACAATAAAGATTTATAAGCTGAAAAGTTTGAAAAAACCTCGGAAGAAGATACTTCTGAGTAAAAAGTGGCACGCATCTTTGCTCCCTCTGAAATCGAATCTAGAATCTTTTGCTACAGATAGTCTTCCATATGAGTTATCGATGCCGATTGATTCCAGTTTTCGAGTCCTTCTCGTATCCTAATCGCAATGCGATATCCAGTACTCGGCGCTACATTATACGGGCTATATAATTAACGATATTCTTACTTCATTTAAATCACTTATTATCGTTCGAAATTTTTATTTTATTTCTTTCGTTATGTATCGCAATGGAGTGGGTTTGAGTACAAGGGAAAGCTCGAAACCCCAACTTCGCCCTTCTCCCAAGAAAAGGGTATCAATTTGTAACGGCCGATCGTTGGTATGTGATTATCATCTGATAATATCGGAACTTCCACGTTACAAATAATCAACTTTTATACGGAACCAATTTCACATTGTGAGATGTCATAATTTTGTTATTAGATATTACTCTAATGTATTACGTTGGACCTTCACTTGTGTGGCTTCTTTGCATTTTATCGTCTAGACTTTAGTCAACGATCGAATGGTGCAATTGCTGACACGTACATTCCATCATCATGAAAAGTATTTTAAAAATGTCTTCATAAAATACCATTAAATTCGTGACAGGAAGTAACTGGACTAGTTACCAATTTACGGACTAAAGAATTCAAGATGAATTGCAAGCGAGAGACTGAGAGTCGAACGTGTGCGACATGACGCGCTTCAATACCATACATATATTGTGGCTTGATACGAGATCGTTAAATCTTTCCAGGCGTTATGGAAGGGAGTCATATTTCTCTCGGTCTAAAGTTTCGTTGTATGTTAACGAGCTTCGCAACATAAGCTGAATGTGCGCGCGCGCACACACACACACACATTTCAGCGGGACGAAATTGAAGAGAGGAATATGCTGCAATGGAGAGCGAGTGAACGGGAGAGAAACGGCGAGAAACAGAAAACATTTACGTAAAAGTAGAAAACACAAATTGTTGAACGTGCTCTTATTTTTGCGTCGAAGTTTCGCAATGGTTATTGCTTCTGATGTCAGCTTCGATCGCGTAAGGGTTCGTTAAAAGGAAAACGAGAATAGATGCACTCGGGCGTTTGATGAGAATACGAAAAAGCCTACTTGTATGCGTATTCCCAGTCAAAGGTAGTTGTACATCAAATTAATTCAGAGCACTGCGACACAATAACGCTCATATTCTTTTTTCTTTTTTACAACATTTGAAATCCTTTTGTTTGCGAATGCTTGATATAATTTTATCTTCATCCACTTAATGCCGTTGAATTCACGTCGTTTTTTTCATTCTTCTTTATGCTTACATCGGTGAAGCATCGCGCCTCGTTTGAATTACAAATTTTGGTACACTGAACTTTTATTGCCTCCCTTAGGTGGTTTTCCAATATTTCTTCGAGCTCATATATCCAAATGATTAGCAAGTACATATTATCGGCATAACGAATAACAGCCTACTGCAACGACTCTTTCATAGACGATCAATGATTAAAAATCTGTTCGATTACAACACACGCGTCTCTTTTAGATTACATTTACTTACGTAATAATGAATATGTCACATTCATAAGAATACGAATTTTCTAGGAAAATTCGGTTACAGCTTTGATTTCTCTGACGTTCCATCACTTTTTGAACTGTAAACACTGGCAAGTCAACGTGAAATATAGTAATCCACAGCATTTGTATGTATTTTAAATATATTGAAATTTTTTTTCGAAGAATATGTACCTACGAAAACCTATTATAATAACAATAATATCTCTGTTCTTTCGAAAGTCATGGCTTTCTGACTCTAAATCAATTAGTACTTTTCATTAGTACTTGAATTAAAACCAAAGTCTTTGAATTGTAATAATAAAATTTTCATTTATTACATAAACAGTTCCCATTTCAAATGAGATAAAGTAAAAATACATCCCCTCGAAAAAATAAAGTATATAAGTAGATTTGTTTAAATGTACTTTCTATATCAGTCTCGCAATAAAAATTATATCGAGATTATTTACTATTTGGTGAAGATAAAATTCGACCATTAAGTTATTTTCTTTTATTATAATAGATTTCGTACTATTTTTATTAGCAGTTATTTTAGAACTAATTTCAAACTACCATGACGTATAATGACAGGCATTAAATGTAAACAGCTATGAAATAATATATAGGTGTTATATTAGTGGAAACTAATATGGCCCAAGTATGGGAAAAGTTTACTAGGTACTGCAATTAGAGGCTCGGCTCTTTAATTAACTTACCAGTTAATCTGCTAGACTATTTCCATTGAAAAAAATATTGCGCATAAGCGCTGAATTTTGCTGTCATATATAACAATACTCAAAAATGTCAATACTTTAAAAAACAAAGTAATATGCCAAATATATTACAATAAAAAATGTTAATGTTAATAATATTTTACTACCCTTGTAGTAATTTATGATTGAATTGCTATAACGGATCATTGAGCGACGTTTTGGAAATGACAAAAGGGAAAATAGTGAAGAATTATTTTATTATATGTCGATTTCAACGTATGTTTAAAATGTTGATAGATAATCATGCGAATGAGTGCTTCTCGGTTGAAATTTGGATGACTAAGCTAATATTGTATTTTATGAATTTATTCTTCAAAGGAATAAAAATATTTCCTCGATAAATATCGTTCACGAACATGAATACGCGTACGACGCCGTACTATTATATAACTGATTATGAGAAACCGGACGTCGACGATTCCCAACTTAGAGACGCGCGTAACTTAAGTTCAACGGTTCGAGTCCGACCACAGATTGATATTTACAACTTACGAGTGCATAAATCATAAGCAGTATATAAGTGTACATTCGGTGCTTATTTTAATTGAATAATAAGTACTTTTTCTACTCAAACCATCTTTATCAGTCCCGTTGTTCCCGTTGTTCCCGTTGTTCCCGTTGTTCACAATTCTTTTACTGTCGTTTTTCTGAATCGTACCTGTGCATTGTACTCTCTTAATAAAGCTTTAAAAATACCATAACGCGATCTCTTTGTACCCTCGAACAAAAATATATATTATATTACAAGAAAAAAGTAATTTGCAGCACTACTATTATAAATGAATTTACTCGTTGAAAGAGTGAATGAGACATCTAGCATATTTGGCTCATCTTAAAACAAATACAGCTATTTACGAGTAATGAAAGTTTTACGTTTGTGCCGAGTTCGCGTAAAAAAGGAAAGGCAACCAGAAGATACGATACTATTTACATTATCAAACTTTGAAAAAGTGGAGATGAATTTGTGTAAAATATTTACTGCAATTCAAGACTGACGCACCGAATTCATATTACAATAAAAATTATTACATAACTGTAGACTTGGAACAAGTCATATTTAATTAATGAAAAAATATATGGACATGGATGAGGTATTTATAGGAATTAATAACTATTTATAATATTGAATTTGTTCACACATAAAAATCAAGCGAGGTAAAAATATAAGGGCAGATTAATTATAAAAATGCCTGTATAAAAATAAATGTGTCAGTAATAAAATCTGGAAACATGGATCACAGGCAGAAGTTAAAAAAATTGAGGTAGAATTTATTAGATATAAAATGTGTATTAATAAAGCTCTATTGTACTATTTAGAATTATAATTTTCACTCACTTATACGAATATAATTCTAATGGTATTTAGTAATAAATTTTATGGTCTCTTTTGAGCGTTTACTCAAGAAAGTGAGTACGAACATTTTACAGGATACGGTGGAATATTATTTATGTATTATTTAAGTTCTTGCAGTAAAGATAATGTGCTTGAAACCGATTCATGCGTAGTATTTACGTATGCGCACTATTTTCATGTCTATGAACATTATGTTACAACGGAAGTATCTTACGGGAACTTGTATTATAGACACAAGTGTAGCGTTTGTAGGATTGTAGGATTGTTGCGCTAGTATACGAGTCTAAGCGTGCATATCACTAGGTTAGTACGAAAACGTGCGTATTCCTTTTTGCTTGTGCGAGTTTGATAGTTTAAGCAAATAAGAGCGCAGAAAGTGCCTAGGGCGAGCGAGGATGAGCGCCGGTACGAGGTCCTTTCATCCTGCGCGTCGACACTCTGCGCATGTTGCCTTATTCGCCCCCCGAACGCCAACGAGGGACAAAGAGTCTGCACAGGGGGAGAAAGGAGCTTCCGCGCGGTGATGGAGGACCTTCGAGTCCCGATCGTCCTTGAGATCGGTACCGATTCGGGCGTTGCGTTCGTGATATTCATTATGTAGAATTAGCTCCGTCCGATGCAAAATGCACAAATAATAGATTTTCCCAATAGACGTGCAGTCTATAAAATCACGTAATAAATGAAACGTAGGTTATTGCAGCAATGATAAGAAATTATGAAAGTGGATTTTTGTAATTATTCATTAAAGATCAAATATGAAAGATTATGGTAGGACTGTGCAAAATGTATTACGAAATGAAATTTAAGTAAAATAAAAGAAAGGCATTGAAAATACATTCGGTAACGTGTAATTATTTTCTATGGTTATTAAACGTACAGCTGCAGACTATAAATGAGAATTTGAAACAGGATAGTGTTCTCATGTGTGTGATATTGAGAGCAATTAACGACAACTTTTAGATATAAATTCCAAAGTAAATAAGCAAAAAGTAAGTCTTTCAGCGAAAGACTTTAATTCTGACCTGTACAATGAAAATGATATTGCGCCATATACTGCAATAATTAAATACTAATTATTATACCGTATTGTTACGTACTCTATTATGCGGTATTGAATTCTAGGTAAATATAATATAATTATAAATATACAAGTAATGTGCAGGTACAGCGCTGCGAAGAACCATGTGCAAAGTTTTGAACTTCTATCGTACAATCTTAGACGTTTACACGTATTATATATAATTATAGTTAATTTAGTTAGTTTATATTATATTATAATTGGCAGATACTTTGTCAACTTAAGAATTTAGGGACATTGTTTTAAAAGTAATATAAATGAAATCATTTTTAAAGGAACATAAAAAACTGAAAGCATAGTAAAGAAATTAATAAAACTCAAGACTGCCGTCAGATATGCTTTTATTAAATTGCTACATATGTAAGTAGATTGCGTCATATATGTATACATATATAAGTTGATTACTACTTAACACAATTTGTTACTGAGTTTAAGTCTACATGCTTATTCTCCTTCTGTCACACGTGATTGCAGACTATAATTTGCGAAGAGTTCTTATATTTGTCTTAATTATTATAGCTGTTACAGGTTTATCAAATTATAATAAGCTTATTATTAATCTAATAACTGTGTTGACTTGAAGCAAGAACAAATTTTATTCTCATCAACTGAGTTATCTCAAGTAATGAAATAAATTTAATTAAATCAATAAAGGATCTAAACGGGATCAGCTCTTGTCGCTAATAATTTTGAAAAATTCCCAGTAATTTAAAGTTGTATAACCCTAGCGTAAAACTTGATGCTTAAAATTATAAGCTCTGTACAAAATCTGACAGAAAATCTATCCTCGGTAAACATGTAGGATAAATATATATATATATATATATATATATATATATATATATATATATATATATATATATTGATGCACAAAACTATTCTATATAACTTATCTTTGATGCAGCTTTCCTTGTAATCTCATTGCTTAATGAATTCTAAGGACTATTAACTGGTTATTTTTCGCGGAAAGTCTTACGTGGTACGTTCCATTTCTTATTCTTCTTCTACTTTTGTCTCTTTGAAAATCATCAATTCCTATTTGGTTATGAAGAAATAGTAAAAATAAAAAGAAAGGAAAAATCGCAATTCTAATCACTAGTAGGGTTATCGCAGTTAAAAGAAAAAGATTAGCGATAATTATCGTGTAAATGTCGAGTAACATCCAATCACAGACGATTAGTATTGCGCAATTTTCATATCTCTGTTTCTTTCTATGATCTATCTTCTCGCTCTATTTATATTCAACGGTCAGTCTCGTAACAAATTTGATTGATCGCTAATTAAACATTCCAAAATCATCCATCAGTATGGTCAAATTAATGTTTACCAGATAATTCGATATCTTTATATCATTTGTCTATAAGCATTGTGTGTGCGTGCGTGCGTGCGTGCGTGCTTGAAGTCTAATACTCTTTTTCATAATTTTATAATTTAGATCTGATTGGTAAGATGATGAATTTATAACTCAAACGTAAAATTATGAAGCGCATTGTTTAAATCTTGTAAATACAAATTGTCGTAATACTGTGACACTTTGTTATAATTTAATGAGTGAATAATACATAAAATCAGTAATGACGAAGCAAATTTCATATTCAAATTACTAATTGGAATTTTTTGTAATTATTTGTTTTAATGGCTTTCAGAAGTGGCACGTTCTGCCGAAAACGATTTTTCAATAAAATTAAGAAACAAATGAAATAATCGATTCAGGATAATTGTTATCGCAGAAGGCCTAATAAACATTTTATAAAGCAAAAGATTATACTTTTTATCGTTTGAACATTTTATGTTATAGACATATTTAAACCGCAATTTCAAGAAAATGTTTTACTATCATTATTAGTGTAGAAAAATTTTGATATCTATAAATAGAAAATTGTAATTTATCACGAAAATTCTTTGAGTACTTGGTTTATGGCAATATTTAAGGCAACTCTAAGCATCCTGTTATAATTTTAGCCTATATAACAATACACTCAAAGTATAACAATATGACGTCATTTTTCTTTTTCTAACAAAAAAATTTCAAATGTAAGAGCCTCAATTAGTGTCAAATGACATCAATTAAAAATTGTATCATAATAATAATCAATTAGATTAGAATAAAAGATAATTCTTTATAAGGAAAAGCACTAAAGCAAGCTATATTTTCAATTTGTTTTAAGTATTTGCTTACGATGGTTCCTGTTAAAATACGTCAATTTTCTTTGCATGTATAAAAAGTATTTATATCTTTTGGCTTATATTTCGTATTTTTTGCTGCTTGAAAATATCTTTGTGAATGACAATTGAATAGCATTATTATATCGAATAATTATTAGGCGATTATTTAAATTTAGACAATGTTTGTTAAGCCCCTATGCTTAACTGTGCAAGTGCTACTTTAATGGTCAATTATGCATTTATGTCCCTGAAATAACAATCATTTTAAAACTCTGTAAAATTATTTATGTAACACATTTTTTTACATAATGCATTTATAAGATGCATTTTTCTATTACACGATATAAGTGAATTGTTCGCATTATACAGTTCGCTGCCTTTGTACTTATTAATTGTATTTATAATTAAGTAAGAATATAATTACACCGTGTAACGACTTGCAATTTTTCATAGAAGCAAATATTCAATAAATTAATATTTCAGGTTATAAGTTTTGTAACCGCGTTTAAGTGTGACAAAAATTTCTAATATTCGGTAAATTCGAAAAAAGTTAAATCTACAGTTTTTAGGAAATTATGAAAGGATCGCACGTTGCGCATGCGCGTTAATGGCAAAGAAAGAAATCACTCCTTTTTTTTCGTATTTCGTTCTCTCTACCGGAAATTCATACTCGACTAGTACGGACATCTTACGTGCTAAAAATGGAGTATGAACAAGAGAGAAATGAGCAGCGCGATAGAGAACGGGGCAACAAGAAAGATTAGGTTTCTTTGATGTTCAAGGAAATTTTGCTAAAGCGCTTTATTTCCTATTTTGTTATCTCTCTCTCTCTCTCTCTCTCTCTCTCTCTCTCTCTCTCCCCCCCCGCCCTCTCGCCGAGCAGCACACGTACAATCATCTAAGTTCGCACGTACGGCCTGCTTGGACTACTGCTCGTGAAAAAACTTCATTCGCAGCACGTCATCCTCTTCCGAGATGTATCGGATATACGTCGTCTCCACGCATCAACCCTATTATCGAAATACTAGTATAGTATCGCTGGTTTAGCATCCGTAGCATCCGTAGCATCCGTAGCATCCGTAATAAGAGTTTCGACGAATCTCTCTCTTTCGTTCGCAATGGCGTTAATTTTCCTTCTAGTTTTCATAGCCCGCGGAGTTCGTATCGCTTTTTCACGCTCGTTCGTCTACGTTTCTTGTATTTTTGCATTTACGCTTCCATGAGAATTTATCGTATGTATACAGGAATACTGCCGCGCGTATGAGACACATAGACAGCAGAGCCGAGCGTCAAGAATTCATCAATTAACTTTTCTCGAAAGTACTAGCGATAACATTCGCTTTTATCCTCATTGCGTCTTCGGTAACTCCAATGTTCAGCCTCAACTACATGGTTGCGAAAGAATATACACAATCGCCCTTCGAATGTAGCGAAAGATCGATGCTTTCATACATAAATGCATGAGAGTCTATTCGTCGACGACTTTAAAGCTCTTGGATATTCTCTCGCTTACGTCGAACGCGCTATAGCGAGCGAAAGAGCGGATGAGCAACGAAATTTCCTTTGGCGCCCGCCAATACTATTGCTGTTGCCGTTGCTGTGGATGTTAGCGTTGCCGTTGCTGTGGATGTTAGCGTTGCCGTTGCTGTGGATGTTAGCGTTGCCGTTGCTGTGGATGTTAGCGTTGCCGTTGCTGTGGATGTTAGCGTTGCCGTTCCCGTTGCCGCTGCTGCTGCGATACGATTTCCAACTCTGCCTCCCGCTTTCTATCGGTGTACACGAATTTGAAGGCGCGTGGGTACGTGCGTGGGTGCGCGCGAGGTACGTCGCTTTTCACTGGATGTGGACGTAACTTAGGCGGAAACGCCGTTTCGACATCTACTCCACCCTTCCGAGGGTTCTGAACATGGACGTTCTGAAGCTATTAGAGTCATAAGGGAGAAATAGAAAGAGCTGGGAGATGGAATGCTTCGATCATCTTGGGAGTAGAAAGGAGACCTTAACCCAGAAATTAATTTCGAACCGCATAATTCAAAATTGTATAGATATTACTTATTTACTTCAAGCCAATTCTTGCGAAAACTATATATGAAATTCTCAATAAGGCAATCGTAATAATACTTCTCCTCGGGTAAAATTAACTGCCCCAAAGTCTTTACTCTTTTACCCGCAACTTGGAATTACGAGATATTAACGAGATAATACAGATATTAATAGCAAATCACTTTTAAAACCCTTGTGATTTTATTTGGTAGTTTAGTGGTCGATGTGCTTTTAATCAATGTTTTTAGCAATAGATACATTGTGAATGAAACATAAATCTTTACATAAACATTTTCTTTTTAAATTTAATTTCTGAATTTATTACCATTAGAACTGTTATTAGAAAGTTTTAAGAACACGGTAAAAGCGCTGTGGCACATAACGTAAAAATATTCTCTTCGAATTGCAATAAGTTGATTTTTATTCACAAAATTAGAAATTCTAATTGTTTGCATCGTGAGAATAATCATCTAATAGTGATATCCACAACATTTACAGTACGCATGTAACAGCATTTATATGGGCGCTACAAATTTTCTACTTAAATGCAATTGTTGATATAATACGAACAACTTCTTTTTAATAATGCCAAAAGTGTAATTGTATGTAATTGCTTTTCTAATAGTATTTAGTATTACAGCCAGTATTACAGCCAGTGTTATGTTATTAAATCGATACGTTAATGTAAGATAAACGAATCGCATCGAGCATTATTTGCTCGGATTTTTGTTATCATGGGCGTTGACGAATTAAAAAATTAAATTTATTCAATAAAGGAACTTATCTAAGTTTTTGTATTCAAACGGTCTTAACGGCGGTACGAATACGTACGACCGCCGTGATAGGATTTAAGTTCATTGGTCATCGTTGAATATTTAACTAAAAACATTATTCAGTCACGCATGGAGGCATCGATTTATGAGCATCCAAGTGAAACGCTTTTGCGGAAAACTTTGTGCACCGTATGCGCCGAACAGGACTTCAATGAGACCAGTCTGGACTCCTTCCTCGATTTCCTTCCGATTCTGTTGCCTCTGGGGAAGTGAATTCAATCAGGCTTGCCATAAGTGCGCCGCTCGCTGTCGAAAGATCGACGATAACCTAGTCAGGGTAGAAAAACGAACTTCAACTAGACACCGCCGCTAGAATTTTTCACGGTGTCGTGCATGTATTATCGGCCTCCCTGAATTATTCGCGTTACAGCTTATTCCCGCGGGCCATTTCAGCAAGAATTTACTAGCGACCTTACGAGGCGCATGTGCCACGGTATTTCTCTGAAATATTTCTCTAATTATATTCATTGGCTAGTGTCGTGCACATTCACTAGGTGGTTCCTGACGATTCACGGTCAATTATTCTTGACCATTGCAGTCGAATAAATTTCACGTGCGGGAATCCGCGATATTCCATACACGATGTCAAAGGTGGCCCAGGCACATCCAAGCGTGATCATCTCTCTTTGAATAACTAATCAAATGCCGTTCCGGATAAATTCAGTCACGACCATCTACGTCCAATTATCAATGTAAATTTTATGCATTGGCTGTTACAACTTTTGTTCGCCCATATGTATTTCAGGAGCTTCTGGTCGTGAAAACACGTGCTTGTGATAATGCTTAGCTTTTCTTGACGAGTGCTTCGGATACATGGACAATTTGGTGCGATTCTTAAAAGTTCCAGGTTCCAGTAGCAGGTTATCCATCTACTTGACCGAGTCGGAGCTGTCGAGTTAGAGTAATTACCTTCGATGTGCAACTTTTCGCAAGCCTGCACGAGACGTTCTTACCGACGTCTCTAACGGTAATCAGCCATCGCGTACCAATTGACTGCGTTGGAAGATTCGTTGAGCGATTTAATTGCCGTTGCTCGTACATCGCCTAAATCTAGCGTCACAGCGATAGTACTTCCGCCATAGGCATTATTTTCTCATTTATTAAAGCTGTACTTTTTGATGCTGTTTGGCACGTTCGAACACTCGTAGAGTATACGCGTTACGGTACAACTGTCGCGATTCACTTGATTAGCGGAAGAAGCGATAAATGGGAATGATAAGCAGCTGCAATTTTTCTCTTTTAGACTAGTTTCGCTTTAGACAAGCTTCACTTTATTTACAATCGAAAGAAGAGTGCAGGTAGGGCTACTCAGGTGAGTAGCTTTGGTACTAGACCAACTTCACATAAAATCCCATAAATTTCCTCATTTTAAGAATCCATCTTGTATCACTGTCAAATGCATTAAGGGCTTTGCGACGATGCGTATGCGTGGTTATTGCTTCTGCTCAACTGTTGGTCCGCGTGAGGGGCGTCGAGCTGATATCCCGGGTGTTGGTTAGTTTTTCCGTGTCGTGCTGTCCCCGTTGCACCTCTTCTGTGCCACTTCACTCCTTTGCTCTTCTTACCCTCTCTGTCTCCCGGGACCGCTGGTCCCGTTATAGCTCGTCTGGGTGAGCTTCACCGTATCAACCTGGACCGATGCGCTTATCTCCGTTCCGCGCCGCGGTTTTTCCTTCACCCACTTCGAGTTCTCTTCTCGGCTTAGTCGAGGCTAGTGTGAATGACGTAACCGTGCATTGGGCAGAGTTAGACAGGCACACGCCTCCATTACTAGCGAGTGGGATAAGTGCACATTAGTAACAAGTAGCGGTAAGAAATTTCTTATTGATTCTATTGGTTTTACCGAGAACATCGATGAAATATAAATAAAATAGAATTCGTTCGAAAAGAAGCAATAAGCCGTTTCGAAGATTTATTTCAAATTCGTGTGTGACTCTCTATCGGATACGTTAATTTTATCGTAGATCAGATGTGTTAGGTCAGTGATGCAATTCAGTACGGTGCAGTGAGATACATCTGTATATTTAAAAATTTAAGCGCGTAGCAATAATTATAGACTGTTGGGTATTGTTAGGCATACACTTTTTGTCGATCTGTTTTACTATTTTTTACCGACTTCTTTATTTTGAACAAAAGTTTGAGTTACTTTGCCTATTGCTGAAATTGAATACATGTATACCATGCTGTTTGCTTTTCGCCCTAATCAAATAGAGCATTGTAGCCCTCTCGGCAAATGCAATCTCAATACTAAGCGGAAACAACTAACGAATCATTGCATGTCCGTGTAACACATACATTTACGTACGTGTGCGTAGATCTGTGTACGCTCTCATGACGGGCAAAGTGACTTACACGGGAAGATATTGAAATGAAAAAAATTCCAACGTATACGTTGGTTTTATTTCAATAGCTTTCTGTACAACTTTTTTCAATTTGCCGGTTTTCGAGTTGAATAAACTTCTTGCAAAGACATTTTCATCACTTATATGGATTTTTTATTTAATAAAATATCATTTGCAGCAATTTACTTATATGCGGAATCAAATTTTTCAAGGAATAAAATGAATTATTTTCGATAATTATTTTGAAAAAAATAACGATCATAAATTTAATATCGTAAAATTGAAACTTTTTCTTCATTGATATTTTCCCCTTTAAATGACGTTTCACAAAATAGAATAGGTTATTATATGAGTGCATAACAAAGTTTTCTTATGGATGATAAAAAATAGAGAATTTCTTCTGTAATTCTTGATATAATGATCGAATAAATAACTGTCAGAAGCTTGCATGAATTAAAGTTTCTCTAGTTAGTTTACTTTTCTCGGTGTTTCCTCATTATTAACTCGGAGCAATGCATACGCGTGGTTAAAGAAAAATCTTCGCCTCCGCCTTTTGATTTTAAATGCATCGCCGCGTCTTCTATCGTCGTACGCATAGAAGCAAATCTTTTAATGACTGAAAATATTCCTTACTTACGTCACTTCAAGTAAATAAACTTTCGTAATTCAGAACGATTACAATTTTAAAACGAGGAATTATTAAAAAAAAAACCTTCTAAATTGTAGAGCAACGTTCAAATGATAAAGTTTAATTTGTCAATTATCTTGAATTCAAGTTGATTATAAAAATTTGTTAAATCTTTATTTCTCATTTTTTATTCAAACTTATAATACATTAAAATGGAAACTAATTTTATGCAACGAGAACATTCATACATTTTTCACTTGACAATTGAATCATAAAAGCTTACTGTAGCAAATAAAGCAGTCAAAGTTTATTTGTTTCTTTTTACAATTGGTTAAAAAAATTTATTAAAAATTATTCATATTTCAAGTTATTTTTATATTACGTAAGTAACATATTTAACAAATAGCTAGCTTTATTATTTATAAAAAAAAAAAAAAGCTCATTTCTTCAACGCCTATAGCGTCTACGGGTATATACCTAAGAAGATATCATGGTACAGTGAATTTATGATTTTTTTATCAGATTAGAATACTAAGTTTTATTTAAAGTTAATAAATATGCATCGAAATAGATAGTGGAATTTTCATCAGATGAGAATTTTGTTCCGATTGAGTTAGCTTCTAAAGTTCGAAACTAATGAAAAGTTACCCTTCGTTACTCTTACAGTATAACATAAAAAATCCAAAATAAAAATCCTGCATTTTGCTTTACGACAGTCATTGTGCGAAACGATAATTAACTTTATGAAAAGCTTTAATATCAATTTTGAATATTATTTCGCTGTTCATTTAGATTGCGGAATAATTTTACAAATGGTTATTTTTTCAAGCATACAACTAGGAAAACTTTGTAATTATGCTCGGAATCAGTGGTTATAATTTTTCAAGAAAAGTAAAATATAATCTAAGA
The DNA here is from genome assembly GCA_018907045.1 of Wiebesia pumilae. Classification (NCBI taxonomy): domain Eukaryota; kingdom Metazoa; phylum Arthropoda; class Insecta; order Hymenoptera; family Agaonidae; genus Wiebesia; species Wiebesia pumilae. Next base: position 570,718 of record JACCHZ010000055.1, read on the forward strand.
TCTCATACTTTTACGCGCGATGTTTTGATCCAGTACGGACTCAGGTTCGTAATAATGAAATAAAGATTTTTATTAATCGTTAACAGTCTGAGAAACCTTGTCTACTTTATACTCAACATACATACGGCCTCAGAAGTCTCGGGAATAGTTTATATATACTTATCGTTGGTCCACGGTATAATACTATCATGGATTTCATAATTATGGTGCTTAATTCAAATGAGTCTTCGTTATGTCGCATCAGCGTCATACGTTTTTCGTAAAGTTTCAGTTTATTTAATCACCCACCATTTTTAAATTAAAATCTTTTCTGCGCCAAACGGAAATAAAGCGTCGCTTGTAACTGGAGGTTATCTCTAACTCTAAAACTGAGCCTCGCTGATAGTAACAATGAAAAAATATTATCATGATAGCTCGTAACACTTTACCAACAGAAAATTTACTCGTAAAACCTATTCACACGCGTCTTTGTATATGTGCGTATATTGAAACAGCCCAGATCCGAGTAGAACATCAACCGATTCTGTGCAGACATCAATTCGAAGGTACACGGACGGACACAGAGCAGTGATGGATCATGGGTTCTATGGAGTTAGAGAGAGCTAAAATGATTGCGAACGTCTATGGTGGTTGAGTGTCTGGGTCGCGCTAGAATAACTTTAAGCCACTCGAGTGACATTGGCGAGCGCTCCCTACATCATCGATGATTCCGTCCTCTTTTCTGTTGTCAACAGCACAATTTCTATTCATACTCAAAGTGCCTGATGTTATTTCTTTAAGTGCAGCAAGAACTCACTAATGACAAGCGCTCTCTCTCTCTCTCTCTCTCTCTCTCTCTCTCTCTCTCTCGTCTCATCACATGCCTTTCCGTGAAAATGAGACACTGATCCAATGTCATGGCTCTATCGATGTCAAATAGTTCCATCGCTCTCTCTTCTCTCTTTCGAATCGTCGTTGTTGGTAGCGTATCCAGCGGCACAGGTTCGTACCAGTAGGCGAAATGAATCAGGGTAATTCATCCGGATGCCTATCAGTAATATGCGTACACTTGTATAATTATGCATTTAAAGAAATGTAGTTATTAAGGAGATATATTTATTACCTACACTTGGTAGGCGCTACCTATGGGCGTATTAAGAAGTCTGCATGCGATTGAGTAATTTTTGAACCGCCTTTGTTCCATTAGGTTCGCCATACGCACTTTATATTTGCCACTAGGAACTTATATACTACATGTGCATGACAATGAGGAATACATTCCACACGCATATAACTTCATTACTACGTGACATCATAGTAATTCACTTATATAAAATAAATAAATCAGCTTTCCGAATGCAGTAAATAAAATAGTTAATTCATGGTAAACGCTATTTATTCACAAAGCTATAGAAAGATCGTACTAAAATTGTCAGTCTTAATTATTGATCGCTAATCTGGCATGTATCCACAAATGAAATATAAAAATAGACTAAATAATAAAGGCAGTAAAGGATATGGAGAAATACCATTACCTACAATATCTTCATTCAACGAGAAGACAAATGGACTGCGTTAAATCATAAAAAATAAGTTAACATAAAATTTTATATGGAATACTACGAATTTCAAAATAACGATAGAGTTAACATTAATAATTTAAGTCACTCAATTACAAGAACTTATGATAAATAAAATATTTAATACAGCTGCTTCTCGCAATAAGTAAATCATAAAAAATCTCAGTAAATCATAAAAACTTAGCCGAATTGATAGAAAATTAAATAAGTGAAATGCTCATGAAACAATAAGAAATAATTTCATTTAATAAGATATAAGAAAGCATACGCGTAATCGAAATAATGATTAGATTTAAAGATTTTTTTTTTCATATTCCGTAAAAGTCCGTCAAACCGATGATAAAATTTTAGTAGAATAAGATTCAGAGAGAGTGAGAGAGAGAGAGAGAGAGAGAGAGAGGAGGTTAAAACAAGATAAAGGATGCAAGAGAAAGATATAATTAGATCTGAATTTCTTTCGCGATCAAAACTTGTAAACTCATCCGGTATTTTTCCTATTTGTTATTACATGTGGTGTGTAAGAAAATCGTGGTAAATTTGCGTTTTCCTCGTTATTGATGTCATTCGGCTAGACCAGAGAATAACAGACTGCATAAACTCTTATCGATTATTCAAATTCGGCTACTTTCGCGTCACAGTGACTGACGTCAACCATAAATGGCGCCCATTGAATCGCGAACTAGAGGCCATTTTGTAATTCCTGGTGCAGCTCATGGATGGCACGCCTCAAAATTTGATTTATAACTCTATCTCGCGGTCTTAAATATAGATTTGATACTCGATCAATTTGCCTGTTTTGCTATATTATCTATCTAGCTCAATACCATTGCATTATTTTCCATATGCTTGTCTTCTCTCGTAGTTGCATATCTACCGTATACGTTCTAATGTTAGTGATCTCATCGTGTGAAAATTTTTTTTAATAAGCTATTTGTACTGCAAACTTACAACGAACAGTACCTTCCATAAACTAAAATTCTGAACCTTGCAACAGCTTCTGTCGCTATCGGATACTCGACTTTCAATGATTCTGTAATTCATTTTATGTCCTCGAGCGAGGCTGGAGTGTCACAACTAATAAACGAAGAGCTAAGTACCAATTTTCATATTCCAATTCGGAAGTTCATGGAAGGTTGTAGTAGCTAAATCTTTATTATTTTTTTTTATTAACCAGCCAGTGCCTTAAATAATGCAACAACTTTAATGCAGAAATCACATTTTCATTAAGCTCTCTCTCTCTTTCTATTTTTCCTTAGAACTGTAAGGCATTCTTCATAAGATTTAAGCATTGCCAAGTAGATGCCTCGAGCATTTTGGCTTGGACAGTTGTAACTGTCTTATTAACGTTGATACATATCAATGCATATTCTTTTCATATCTAGTTTCCTCCTCTTACTACGATTTTGAGAAAACAATTTACAATAGTTCTACGCTTTGTTTCTCTTCCGAGATTCCCTACGTTTTGTCTTAATTCTTTCCGAAATAGTACATAAAAATATAATTTTCTCGTTATCGTTGTAATAAAAATAGTAATAGAAAAATCTCAAATAAAGAGGGAGGATTTCAAAGTATGGTTAAGTAACGAATGGACCGTTTAGAAATTGCGTACCTACAGAGATCAATCGTTTAATTTGAAATATTTAAAAATATTGTACAGCGACGATATAATATGCTAATATCACTCTGAACAAGGGGCTACAAATCTCATTATTTTTACCTAATAAGGGTGTAAAATGTCTGTTAATAATAGATATCTGTTATATATTATTTCACAGTTACTTCACTTACAAATATTTCACCCTGAGCAATTAATTGATGATGAAAGGTATTTAGAAAAAGCGTGATGGAAAAATATTCATAAAAAATGTGACCCAATGCACGAACAGTCGGCAAATAAATGATAAAATGATAACAAAAATTTTAGCTTTCTCTCGAATTACCGTAGTTGCACCAGAAGGATTTGGTTTACGGTTTTCCTTCGGACTACAATATAAATATATTACATTATATCGTTAGTGTAATCTCATAATAATAAAATAGTACTCAGAGAAGCGCTCTAAGTCAACTGTGTAGTTGTGGATCCAGACTAAGGTAACCCCGCAATGGTTGGCTGATTGCACGATAAACTGACGAATAACTATCCTTATCTCGGTAGTGTCGATCGGTGACCTTTGGAACTACGTTCGGTTAAAAGGAGAGATAACTAACGAGAGCATGGGTTTAAATATCGGCCTACGACGTATGCTTTTTCTAGTAACTTTTAACCACTATAATGATTCATTAGTTGATTCATTAGATGATTATTGTTTAATAACCAATGCCGGTGAAAAGAAATGTGACAAACTATATTATTCGACGTATTGATGAACGTAAAAGAAAAAGAAATCACCATCGGGATTGATTTCGTTTTATCAACGTTGATTAAGCTGTTCTAGATGACAAAGCCGATGTACTCTGACTATTGTCTTTCTTTAATATCTTCTTTTCCTCTGAATATTATTTACTTTTTATACTTAAGAAAGGATACGGCAAAAGTTACTCTAGTAATGAAGTGTCCACCAAACTCAAGCTGGACATCGTCTCTGCTAATTATTAAAAAGTCAAACTCATTAAAGAAATGAACTAAAGTGTGCTAATGATTCTGAGTCGTACCACATATTCTAAATACTTTATATATATATATATATATATATATATATATAATACTTAGAATATTTCTGATAACTACGACTGCTAGATGAAAAGTAGCAGAACGCCAACAGAATCACATAAATATATCGTGAAAGTATCCATCTAAAAACCAATAGTAGCAGTCGGCCTGATAAGTTAAAGAGAAATCTTCCGTAGGTCTCCGTGGTCTCCGATAATTAAATCGAAATTATGCTCAAATGTCTTTATGAACAAAACCTCCTCATTAGTACGAAGCATACAATCTTTCCATCCACTTGAAAGTATACTAAAACTATATTTATGATATTCTTAGGAAAGTTTGAGTACGAAGCCAATGTACTGCATTGGTTTAAAATACGGATCTTTTTAAGATGTCGGATGGGAAGCTGAAATTTTACTGGAGGTTTACTTACAAGAATTTCGTAACATAGATAAAAGTTAATTGTCAATGGATTTCTCATGAAAGCCATGCCAACTTATTATCGCAGAGACCTCTTACTTGCTACAGTCTTATATAATAATGAAAATAACGCATCGAAATAAGTTATGGTCACAGCAGCTTACTTTTCTTCAAAAAAGGTGGTGGCATTCGTTCGGAAAAGCGAGGCCAGAGATCTGATATTTATATTAGTGTATGATGCCAACTTGTACTGTCTAATTTGATAAGCTCAAGGGTACTTTTAAACAAAGATAAGCCCGCAGAGTAAACTAAACTAAGTCTAAACTAAGCTGTACATTTTAAATAAATAAATCTTTAAAAGTGATAACAGGAAATAGCTTAACGTCACCATATTAGCGAAGAAAGCGATTGCTAAAAAAACTTTAGGTCTGAACAGCTTCATACGAAGTTTCCATACCGGATCACAACTGCGTTACTTTGTACTGAGCAGATAGAAAGTGGTAGATACTTTTAAAAAGGGATCCATAGCAGATCAACTGAACTAAACACACAAGAGCAACGGACCCACGATATTAGCAATTTTCAAAGTCATTTACGACTGCTGAGCCTGCCTTTACAATATCAAGCTGTTTAGGAGAATTTTACTTTATTATTTTTTAATAAAATACTTCCTCAGGTCCATTTGTGATCCTCTACCGTCTCAACTAGATCGTCCATATTGAAACATATGCAGTAGACCAGTTCTTCACCAAATACTCCCTACTTACAGTCCTACCTTATGTAAATACATTTTATATCGTTTCGCACATTGCTATGTCCGTCAGTTGGATTGGTGTGTACACAGCTTTTACCGCAGCCAATCATGCGCCGCTCGCATTTCTCTAATTTACGAGATTTAGTTCGACGAGTATTCTTTGCATATAATTTTTGTGCATATGGTTTGCGCAGAACACGTACATTTCTTTATTAAAACAGGATAATATTTAATAATCATCATCATACTTTCTTCTTGGCCATTTAATTCCCTTTCGAAGTCTGTTTTAGGTACTTCGGCTTCGTTTTTTATTCAGTTAACACTTTATTCTCTCACACTTTTCTTCTTTCAGCAATATGGTCTTTTCTTTCTAGTCGCTTCCTTCTTCAATACGTTAATCTTCACGTTTTGTTTTATCCTTTTGTGCAACTTTTCTTTATTCTCCTCCTTTCTCGACACCTTTGTTATCAAGCATCGAATTAAACTGCCTATTTTCTATCCCCTTCTACTATTCTAGTTGTATGCACTGCTTCTTCGACACCTGCTATCTATTTTAGATAAAACAAAGATGTACTATAAATTGCCAAGTAAAAAAGCAAAAAATAAGTATACGTACTTGGAAGATATAAAATTATTTTGAGAAATGGAATTGAGATAAAAATTTCAGCCATTTATTTTTTATGGTGTATGTTCAAAATTTTGATTCGTGAAACTCCATAAAATTTATTAATTTGTTGCTTAGAACTGGCGTGATAACTAGTGATTTAAAATAGTGAAAGTTGAGAAGCAGTAGCGTTGGGTTAAATTCCCAATTGAAAACGAATTCAATATTTCACTCTGATCATGAAAATATTTAATTAAAATAAATATAACATCAAATAATTAATAATCTGAATATCAGTAGTATAAATAAGTACTCAGAAATTCGGAGTATAAACGTAATAATAATCAATAACATGATCATAACCGAGTGTCGTAAACTTTTAAGTATCTCGTGAATCTCACAGCTTTACTCGACATTTCGAACCCTCGGAAACGGGTATTTAAATGAATTCACAATTTTACTTTATTCCAGCCGTTATAGGTCAAATATTATAAGGAAGTTTAAAACGTCAGCGCAATATCAACTGCCATCATTTAATCGCTTCATTCGGAACGCATGGATTATTTTCTAGGTATTTCTAAGTAGGTAAACAACGACATTTGATACGCATTCATAAATTGCACTTATCTCTAATGAATTAAAAGCCATTGATTAAATTAGGCACATTAAGCCGCGTATCAACATTATTTAGCGTTCGAATAAAATAACAAAAATAATTAATTTTATAATGAATAACAAATTTTGTAAATATCTGATTACGTGCGTTCTATTAAACTTGACCAAATATGATTTTGATTCTATTTTACCTCTTCAACACGGTTGATGCTTAAGCGCTCGCTTTTTTTGCTACATAAATGAAAAGATGTGTAATTGTAAATTTTGTTTTTCTGCAAAGAAGAACGCAAATTGTCACTATTTCAGATATTTTTTAAGACATACGTTGGATAATTTTCATAAAATCACTGAATTTAAAGATGAATCATAAAATTTCGACGTTATTGTTTTTCGGAATATTAGTGCAAAGTTAAAAATTCGTAAGTGAAAAATAGTGTAATGAGAAAATATTAACTCGGATAAGAAATGCTACATTCAGAAATAGAATATGACAGATGCATTTATGACAGAAGAACGCAACACTTGCTGTTTGCCGCATGCGTAATATTTTAAATATAAATCTTGTAAGTACAAATGTTGATTACTTATAAAAATGTATGAATAATACAGCGCGAGGAATAGAGTTGATGAATGCTTAAAGTCGTACATTCGATTGTTTATAAATTTAGCAGGTGACTAAATTTTTTCACAATTCATTTGAAAGATTTATTGCAGTAGTTGCATTGAAAATTCTTTAAACCGAATTTCTCTAAAATTTTACTTTCGAATTAAGTTGGTTAAATTTTAATTTAATCACCAATAAATGTCCAAGGATACCTTAATCTAGAAAGATCGTTATCAACCCGTAGGTTGATTAGGTCTATTGTTTATTTCAAACGATATCACGACAGGTCATCGCAAAATGTCGATGTGCAACGGCATAAAGTGCAGACGCATTGGGCTTTAAAAAGGCGAAATCTACATCGACGCGTATTGTATTCTAAAGAGAGACAGACTCTCGAAATAAGTCTTATCGTATATACTGAGTTGAGTACGTACTCAATAGGTAAAGGGCATAAGAATGTATAGTCCATCTTCTTACCCGCCCATCAGAGATAAGCTAAGGAATCAAGGACTCCTTCAAACTAAGGAAAATAGCAAAACTCTGACACACAATATAGACCTTATTTTGTCTCTTTTGCCTACTATCTATCTTTCTACCTACCGTTAATTCCAAGTTTCTTCTCTCTCATGCTTCCCATAATTTTATTCAATTATCAAGCTGAAGGATTTATTAGGTATAACTTAGTTGATAATAATATTTTACGCTAATGATATTCAGTCTTTATAAGATTATACTCATGACTATAAAAGACTATTTCCAAAGAAGTAAATTACGTTTAAGATAAATAATTTTAAGATATCTCGACCTGTGATAAATGCAACTAGTAAGAATAATTGGACAACGGTAAATCTTGCCCTTAATTTTACGCATAAATAACCTAAATCTTAGTAAATAAATTTGCTAAGAACCTTCTGCATTGTCCTTTGTACACTCGTAGCTCTAAGTCAGTTCTATTTTTCATTTTCAAATGTCTTGATTTTGTATAATATTTCAAGAACGATAAAACTAATTTTGATGTATACCGTTCTACTTTCATCCGTGTCAATTAAAATAATCATTTTTCAGATTATGCGCGTGTGTATGCGCGTGGGAGTTAATTTTCTAAAATCGAGTTCGAGTTCGAATGTATCCGATGCGGTCAAAAGATGTAAAATTTGAAATTCCCAAAGGCTTCTCAATACGAATAAGCAACATTACTTTTACAGATAAGATGTATAGTAAAACAACGACGAAAATGCCAAGTAAATGCTTTTACAATAATTTCAACCGAGTGTTCGATCACGAATTTTACGGAAAAGTTCTCGAGAACTTATCGAGAAATTCTTCATCCGACAATTAGATTTCGCGATAAGAATCGAGGCTGAACATTTTGAAATGAAAAACTTTGAAGTTGACATCGATAACAGAGATAAACTAAGACTAATTGTGAGTTGAAGTTCCTTGACAGGCGCGGCATGAAAGTCTGCTGACGACGATCATCGGGATCGATTCATCGCGTAAATCGCGCATATAATAGTAAATCACCCCCACCCCCCTCTTGGCTGATACGATGTCAGTGCACCATCGTAGAAAATAGTGGTATTTACAATGTAAGACATCGATACGAGAGCGTTCCGAGATCCTTTGGCCCTTGCAATCTAAGAAGTACTCAAGCTGCGAGCTTCCGATCGAGCTTTAGGGCGCCGACGCAGTGTCGTACAACCCCCACACTCGGCGACGACGGTATCGGCGGCTCTTGGTTCAATACGCATGCGATGTGAGCTAGAGACGTGCGCGCGCTCTTGTAGTAACGACTGCTCGCACGGTGACTCGTTCCTCTTTCGATCGACGCAACAACAGTACAAGCAGAGAGAGCGCAATCTCACCGATGGCGACTGGCCTCAGTTCCTGACTGCTTTCTCTCGCCCCACCCCCGCGGCTCGCTCACTCGCTTTCTACCTTTCTCCTACCTCCTGCCTCGCTCTTTGCGCTCTTATCTTGTTTGGCCTTTTTCTCGTTTTGAGAAACGCCTCAGTTCGCCCGTAATCGCTCGCGCTTGAGGACCGCTGTTGGTTGTAGCGGAAACGACGCACGATTTGTCCGTCGGCTGTTTCTCGTAAAGGATCCTTCGGTCCTGCTCCCGTTCGTCGCGTTCGTCGCGTTCGTCGCGTTCGTTGGTAACGAGAGAGAGAGAGAGAGAGAGAGAGAGAGAGAGAGAGAGAGAGATAGAGGCAAATATGCAGGACAGTTTGACCGCCGAGACGACCAGTACGCAGCTTGTTTCGCGCTTTCGTCCAAGTGACGAGTAGCAGCGACACGTGTAAACGGCGTTCATTCGTGCCTTTCTTGATTAATCGTCCGCTGGTCAGAGCAAAGTGGAAGACAGACTGGTGCGCGAGTCCGTAGCATCTGCATGTAACAACATCTCGCGATGTAAGTTCCAGGGAGATAAGGGAATGGTAGAGAAACGGGTAAGGAATTGGTGTACGATATAGTGCATAATAGTGCAGATCGGTTGACCGTGGAGTGATAGTGAGCATTGAGAAAAAGTCAATGGAAGTGACGATGTGTACGAGGCGGAACTAACCGAAGCACGTTGCGTTCGCGTAATATTATTCATGATTAGCGGAGTCGAAGCTGTTGGCCGGCTTGACTGGGAAGCGGCCACTCGCCGACGCCGACCATGATTACGTTTCTGGACCATCAGGCGGCCCGTCGAGCGATCCATCCAATACGCGTCGTCGGCAGCTGCATAAATGATAAAGATGATAAGCGCGATCGGCCTTATCGGCAACTTGCTGGACCATACCGTCGATCCGGCTTCGCGAGCTTCCTCCTAGCACCAATATTCTCCATTTGGATCATCGGAGCACTTTGCGTCAAGGATGGTGAGTAACGGGATAAAATCGTACCTTTTCTCTCCCGTTCGACTGGCGGAAAATTCTACTACGTAAAAATTAGCAGAAGCGAATGCGCGCTTGCGATTGAAGGATCTGGGAGAAGGAGCAGCCAGTTGGGAAAAGGGGCGGAAAAGCGACTATTGCAGCTGAAAGTCATTCCAATTAGCTAAATCTGACTTAAGATTCAACACCTTCAATCTGCATAGCATTTGCATAACATCTGCCAATTATAATCCGCGAGACATATTTCTACAGACTCCTTCTCTTAAAATACCTCGCTTTCACAGCCGAGGGAATACATAGAGGTACTCGTGGCAATGAGCCACCGCAGAGTGACCGGGTTGGAACATTCGATGGCTCCATAATTCGGATGCGTGGTCGCGTTCCTTCGAAAATTGCAGGGCTAGAAATTTTGTCAAAGTCCGGAATTACGTAAGGTCTGAAAGATTTAAGGGAGGTTTTGGAAACGATTCGCCTTTGTCGCTAGAATTCTCGAGAGTAATGCGTACAACTAACGGGTTCCTATTGATAAAATAATAGGCGCGATGATTTGAACCGCGATATTTTAGATGATGTTTGAGTAAATAAGGTAATCGCCTAGGATAACAATTATGAATGACTTGGCGTTTGATTTCATGATTTTGCAACTGCTAAAACGAAATGGATTAAATTTTTAATTTTAGCCAAGTCCCGTGCTTAATTAACTTTCGTGCATAAAATACAAAGATATACATCTTAATTAAGAACGTACCCTCTGAGTTAAATACTTAGCCTCGCTCAATAATCTTTGTTGTAAATTCCATCTCGAAAAACTTTCACTCCGTGCGGCTTTAATAGCTAACGCTGAATAGCATTGACTTGGTTTTCAATTTGAAATTTGAAATTTGAAATGTCGACGTGAAGCAGCAGTAGACCGCAATACTAGTCGAGGCTCATCGTACGAGACATTACTTGGCGTAATAGTTGGCGAAATGGTGCTATTAGTCTTCGTATCCAAATAGTGCAACGTATGCACTAAGAACGGAGAGAAGAAAAGCAGGGAGGCCGTTGATAAGTATAAAATAATGATAAATAAAAAGGGGCGAAACGAAACTGAAGGGAAAAAGCACACTCGAGCACACATGAAACTGTCTGCTGTCTGCTGTCTGCTGTCTGCCGGACGATACGCAAAGCGACAGGAGAAAGAGCACTGCTCTCCCATCGGATATATGATACTGGCATCGCGCCTCTTCACTTCTATCCTGACCTTTATATCCGCGAGGTTGCAGTCACATTGCTTCGGAGACGGTCTCATCCCTTGAGAATTGTACGGCTGGAAGCCAAGCCACGTCCGCTGGTGGTATCCCTTTTACATTGGTATGCAGCTAGTGATATTCCTTGCGTATCTGTAGTTGAGATCTCAGTGCGATACCTTAACCAGGGATCTGGTTAAGGTTATAAAACTGCTACCTGGCGCTCTTGTCTCGTTGTTCTTTTTTCGCAGCCCTTTCCGGTTCTACTTATTTCATTCGCTCTGTCTTTGTCACTTTATGTCGTATCGTCTCTCTTTCTCTATTACTTTCTCTATTCCTCTCTCAGGAGTCCCAACGAATCGCTATTACGGCAGCGCTGCTATTGTGAGAATTCTCGCTTCACCGAGTAAAACAAAGAAAGTCAGAGAAGAAAAAAATAAATGAGCAGGATTGATGAAATTCGTCTCTGGAGAAAAAGAAGAAAATACCCAGAGCGAACATTACGTCACGTGCCGTCAACATCCTTACTGTCACTATTATATGTTTCCTCTTCTTAGCTTCCCCTCTTCTTTCTCTCTTTCATTTTATTCTCCGCTCTCATTCTTCTTGCAACCATGACTGTTTTCGCACAAGTTTTCCGCTTCCATTGCGATGCCGACCGCTTGTTCTTCCGGACGACGAACGTACAAGCGGAGCGAAAGAGCAAGACTTTCTCTTCTGTTGTCATCGCTCGCTTATTTACGTTTCGTCAAAAACCTTTTTTACAAGTAATGAATTTTACTCATTATTCTATCACTCGAGAAGCTTTCAAGTCTCCCGCTCCCGCTCTCTCTCTCTCTCTCTCTCTCTCTCTCTCTCTCTCTCAAGTATTTATTGCAACTATCTCTCCTTTTATTGAACTAATAAAGTATCGTAAGTATTTCTTTTCTAGAAAACATCAACATCCAATAAATATTTTAATTCTTTATTTATAGTTTCAAATTTTTTGTAATTGTTTGGTAATTCTCATAACCGTATAATCGTATAACCGTATTAGGCTTGAATTATTCCCTATAAATTTTACACTTTCACGTTCTATTTACTCTTAACACTTATTTGAACTCACTGTATTGAAATAATGTACTGTAAATATTCGATTTATAAGTGTACAATAATGCTCATGTTCATAATCAAAGTACAATTACAATATGACTTTTAAGTTTGACTTTTATTTTAACGTTCTTTTCGCTTATTAATCTGTCTTATTACACGTGTAAATAAAGAATTTATACGTTATTAATTTACAACACATACAAAGTAAAATCGTGCATTAATTTAAATAAACCAAAAGTGTTAAATACAAAATATTAAATATTTGAGTTCGTAATTTTGCTTTTATGAAATATAGTTCTGAAGTTATCATTAATAATACCAAATGCAAACCTATTTTATCCTATTATAAATTTTCACGACTTTTATAAATGAAATTTATGAATTTATGAATTTATATCATACGAATATTTGAATGTTTACAAATAAAGTATGTACTTTGTTGAAAAAGTCAGTTTGATAAATTAAGTATGTAAGTATGCTAAAATATTAATACAATATTAATATAATATCAAATATTTCTTCGCTTCGTGAAACTTTTAAGCAAAGGATAATCTGATAAAAATTTTGCTAAGCAGAAAATACATGTAATTTTTAATTTTTCGAGAAATATTTCATAACACATTTATAAAAAAAAAAAAAAAAAAAAAAAAAAAGATGATATTTTTATTGCACATATTTCTTCAAGTATTATATCTGTTTATTCGCTTACTCGTACATAATAGCGTATAATTTCAATTCAAATTTTATTACCATATTGCAGAGAGGATGGATTTTAAATAATAAATTTTACGAATGCGTTAGGCTTCTTTTTTTATATTAATTAATGTGTAAGCGGATTATTTGAACGATAAGGTGAAAGTTTAATTAAATAGTAGTCTGAAATAAATTTGAGATTAAACTAAAGAATAAATGGAAATTTATAAAACGTTTCAAGTACTTAAAATGTATATATAATTACTTTAGTAAATAAATTTAATTTAACACTAATTTTAATATTCATATATTTTATTATAAAAGTCGTATAATATACAGAGATCGATCATTCTGTCAACAAAGAATCTCTTCTACTTTACTATACTTCAAAGCTTTCAGCTTAACTGTTACTGAAACTATTACAAACCAACGTAGCCTTATATGCTGAAATGGAATACGGAGGACTTGTTTAAATACTAATCTAACACTATGTCCATCGCTTAGGGAAATGCGTAACATACTACACACCTGGTGCATATATTTTCGTATACTCTTTCATTCCATTATACCTACGCTTCAAATATTCGCACAAAATATTTATAAGCCAACCAAAGCTAGTGAATATAATTATATTCATGAATTCTTTTAATATATTAAAAGGATCATCAGAAAGTTTTTTGTATCTGGGACAAAGAAATAAATCGTCTAATTGCGTATGAACATTTATTGCCTAATTTGCATTCAAATTTTAAGAAAACCAAGTCGGAATTCCTTCTTAAATAGCAATTTTCCCTTAATTAAACTGTAAGAAATTCAAATTCATACAAATGTGTCTTCTCGCACGATATTTATTAGTATTACACGTATCAAGGAAAAACTGCAAAAGTTATGTATATTTGTGCAAAGTTAAAAATTACAATATCTTCTTTATTACAATAGCCCCTGATACAAATGTAAAAATTGAAATGTTATTCATAGTTATTTCATCAAACTGTAAAGAAAAAGTTAAAAGAAAATTTTAAAATTGGCAACCATAAAAAGGTGCTTTTTTTTTAAAATGAAATTTCGAAGATGCTGTTATAATAATTTGTAAGTTCTGAATTTTTCATGGAGAAACGTAAATTTTTACAGACTACGTCAGAGGTTACCGGGGTGACTATATACCTTTTGCACATTTTCAAACTGTTTCCAAGTCGATATGACGTTTCATTCAGAATTGGGTAGAGCAAAGTGTAGAAAAAAAAGTTGCCAGAAAAATTCATTTAAAGATTTTTAAACACGCTTTGAAGTCCATGCGCTGTTAAACCTTTTCGGATATCAAGTCAACAATTTTGAATATTTTTATATAAAATAAATGTTACTACAGCTGAAAAGACTTCAAAAAAAAAAAAAATAAATAAATAAATAAATAAATAAAATCATCCATTTAAAATTTAAATTTAAATTTAAATGGCACAAATTTGAATCAATGCAAGTTCTTTAATTATTACATCAAAAGGATAAATATTTAGGTATATTATATTCAATAGTAATATTTATCACGTTTCGTCTGAGAATGACTTATAGTCTTCGGAATTTATTAAGTTACCGAGTACAACAAGGAAATAATGTTATTTTTCTTATTATTCTCATTTTTTATTTTTAAAGAAAATCTTTTGATTTGTACTCGACTAATTCGGTCGAAACAGTTATATAAATGTAATGCAATCACGGAAAGGTTGATATTCATGTAGTGATTAAAAAAATAGAAATCAAGAGAGAGAGAGAGAGAGAGAGAGAGAGAGAGAGAGAGAGAGAGAGAAATAAAAGAATAAATATAGAAATCTAGAACGAGAGTGTGAAAAGCTCAAGAGATTTGGAAGATTAAGAAGATGTCCGATGTTAAGGAAAAAAGAAGGACTTAAAGAATCTAAAGGAAATCTGACATTCTCCCTCTGTTAGGAAGGATCACGGTATGAGAGAAAAATATATCGTTTCTTCTGAGACAAAATACAATATTATCCACGCATATGATTCTCCAAGCGACTACTTTTTATTTATTCTAAATTTCAAATATCGAAATTAAGAATTATCAATTGGAAATGTTATTAAAGAAATTATAAGTTATTTCAATATAAATTTGTTTTTGTATCAAATACATTTTACAAAAACGATACATTACATTTTGAAAAATTCTCGTTTTACAAATTAATTATTCGCTTTCAATAATAAATTATGAGTAAAATTCGTCGGAATATTTTTTACTCCAGCCGAAGAAATGATAAAATATAATACAAATTATAAATTCCCTAGTAAACGATAAATACAAATTAAAAAATTAAATCGGGAAATTAAATTTTCATAAAATAATCAGTAACGGATAGTTTAAGAGAAAATTTATTCACTTTATAACCAAATACACTATTAGAGGAAGTATCAGTTGTAATATAACAAAATCAAGTGACGTGTTTTCAAATTAATTAATAATTGAGTTTATATTTCTAAAATAAAGAAAAGAGAATTTTCATGCCAGATCTCTAATAAATACAAGTTCAGTACGTTTATATATTAGCATTTAGTATATAGCCTAACTGACACTATTGGGCTTCTCATTATATTAGCATTTGGAATGTTCCAATTTAAATATGAGGGAAAATCATATTTTTTATTATTTTTATGTAAAATTTTCCTCAGTTTAATCGATACATTCCTTTGATAAGTCTTTTTTCTAACATATTTATTTCTGTCAACCTTATTAATAAGACGATTTCTTTCAGCGCAGTTAATTAAATATAAATTTATAAAAAATTTACAGCAAAATATGTGCAATATTAATATTGAAATTTCATTAATCGACTTTCAAGTGTATACGTATTATTTATCAATTTTATATACACATATATGATTAAGCATGCAGATAAACACGTACAAATAACTGTATTTATTAAAAAAATGGGTGTAAAAAAGCGAATAATCATACACGTTACTCTTCAATTTGCCATTTTGAAACTCTGAACGTTACATTTTGAATTGCAAATTTTGTGAATCATACACATTTGATGGCATCTAATTCAGTATCCTATAAGATAAATATATGTCTTTCTCTTTTATTGCAATTCTATTTTTTATATTGTGCATACTATTAATGTTTTATGAGGTATATTAGCATCATTGATGTAATGATGGCAATTAATGTTTAAGCGTATGTTTAATTAGTCAAATATTGTAAGCCAGTCACACTGATAACATTAAAAAAACAATTGTTATCCCTGTAATACAATTAAATACAGTTGAGGCAGCTATTTTACATTTATGTTGAAAATTTTCGATTTCTCATCTGATAAAAATATTTGATATAACCGACTAAACTTTAGTAATTTTACTCTCCGATAAGCTGATGTAATGCAAAAGTATGTGGTATGCGAGTACTTTGATAATTATTGAGCGATTTTTAGTATTAAAAATTAAAATTAATAATCTGCTCTTTCGAAACCATTCATTATAAACTTATTTCCACTATGTAGAGTTCTTCATCCTCTACGTCGCATTATATTGTGGAATGTAGCTGCGTACATATCATTTCTCAGCTGGATTAATCTAGTAGTAAGCCTCCATGTACGGTCATACCCGACGCCTCGGGATACACAACGAAACTTACCTTCTGATATGCTAAATGTGGTAATACTCGAGAGAAAGAATGCGCTAGAGGGTCCGACCGAAACATAAGCGAACACGAGTAAACACGTTAATTTATTCAATATTTCAAATGAAATAACGTTAAAAAAATAACGCATAGCCGCACCAGATTGTCGATGTAATATTAACTGCGTATGCGAATTGCAAATACGAACACTGCTCTACTCGTCGTTTAAAGATACAGCCGTTATAATATAAGAGAGCGTTGCGAAAATGTGGTAGATTTACTCACCTTTACGTAGTTTTTGCTTTTCTCTTTTTTTCTCACCCTCTTCTTCGGATTGTGTTTCGTAGTTCGCCATTCTGAATAATACGACGCAAGGAATTTCCTTTAATTTCTTATTCGAATTCCTCTCTTACGACCCCCATTGAAAGCTTCTAGGTAATTAACCACTGGAGTCATTAGCTTATTGCGCCTTTGGGCGAAAATGTCCTCGCGCCAAAGTAATAGGAAAGTTATCCTTTTCTCATAATTAACTGTCACTTCTGTTCTCATGCTTGGCGTCTCCAGGCGTTAAAAGTATACGTGAACATCATTCCTCTTTTCCTAAAATTCCTCATTCCTCATTCCTCTTTGCTCAAAACGCCATGGAACCCAATTTTGCGCGCGTCCATTCCTTAGCGTGCATGCACACACGTACATCGCACACACATTGATGTTGGCCTGACATTAGCTAGGAAATAAATTCTCGCTACAGTGGTAATTAATGAATACACATTAAAAAATACTCTACTTTCACTGCAAAAACTAAATAGTACACGAGCTAGTAAGCTTTTTAATTAAGTCTGTTACGACATGTACATCGTATTTGAAATAATGAAATGTCAATTAAAACTTTAAAGGATTGATTAGTTAATTGCCAAAGGATCTTACGACTTCAGTCCAATTACTTATCATTCAGACGCTAAAACTAATGTCCATTGTATTTGTGCCCTCCTATCTAATCTAGCTCGTTCCCCTCATCTTTCAATACTGTTTACCAATGCTATTAAATACATTCTAATAAGTTTTTTTCTTTACTTCGATTCTTCGTTTTAGATTCGAATTGCGCAAAAGTCTTTTCTTGAAATTTGTACGGTGAAATTTTTATCAGATAAGTCCTTGATTTTAGGCCTTACGAACGGCATTTAGACGATCTGTCCACTTTTTCGTTTCCACTAATCTTTCTGGTAATACACTCGGTACTTGCTTTATTTATAATATTATTTTAATGCGATCTTTGATGGGCCTTATTTCTGCTAAAAGTATAAAATGCATAGTGTGCGCGCGATCTCGTAAAGGCTGTCCTGCTCTCACACTTAGATTTCTAATGGTATAACTTTTCAGAAATTTGTTATATAGGAGGGTGCGTTCACTAGGTCGTTCTTGATGTATCAGTGTTTCTTGAGTGTCCGCATTTGAATATGATTTTCCAGGAACGATATTTCTAGTCTAGAGATCTCGACGAACGTTGTTAATCCTGAGTAATCCTAGATCTGCTTTTCACTTCGTAAATTCATCTCACTTCATTCGATTATAATGATCTTCTTTATTTTTCAATCTAATTCTCAAATATTTAGCTGTGCCGATCGTATAAGTAACATGTGGTTGTTGTAGCATAATTTTTGTTCTTCAATCGCATTCCACGCGATCCACGCTCGAGTCATTTCCTCCGAGCAGCACAAAGGCGTCATTTGCAAATGCTCTGACATTTAAGACATTTTAAAGCTGTTCGAGTACGAGATTTAAGACAAACCAGCAAAGTACACATGAGAGTACTCTCTCCTAGGGCTGCCTTTCCCTCGATATTTTACTTTATCCTAACTAATTACGATCTGCCCGCTATTTAAATCCATATGCGAGCCTCATACATTATATAGTAGCATCGCCCTGGATTCGGATTCCCGGGTAAATTGGTTGAGCACATTTCTATATACATGGTAAAGTAACAAATACCAACCATTTGTAAAAATCTAGAGGCCTGCCTAATGGAATGGTGTTTTTTTTAAATATGTCTGTTAATTAGTCTTTCCAACGTGTTTTTTAAGAACGATATCGAAGTGTTTAATTAAATATTTACCGAATGTCGGTATTTCGCTGCATCTGGAGGGAAACACATACTTAAGCGTGCTTCGAGATGACAGAATTTTCTCCGTTTTACAGCAAAGTACTTGATCTAGTCCTACTTACGTAGACGCTTGAAACGCAAATCTACATCAACAACCGATGACTATCCTTCGCCTTCATATTCTTTTCAGGTTTAAATAAATTTGTCTGAATCTCGCAAAGATGTAATGTACTTTTAACCCCATTCTTTCTCTACATAGTACTTTCTCCATCCATAGCTTTTGGCATTATTAAATGCCAATTTATATACTCTTCAGACTTCTCTATACTTTTACAAATCTTCAATTTCCTTCGTATGGTTGGATAGACGGTACGATTTCTTTACTTTCCTTCGTGGTGTCGACTCTAGCTTAGGGTCGTGGACCTTTTCTCTTACTCGGTACCGAGATAACGTTCTAAAACGCTTCTTTTATTAAAGCTTTTTATATCTCAGTAATATAGTCAAGATCTTCAGTTTGACATTTTTTACTCTGAAGGACAATGAAAAGTGCCAGAAATTGGGTTTTCTTTTCCGTATTTTTTCAATCGTTCAGTCTTCTAAGACAACTGTAACAAATCGCAATAATGCAATTGTCATTCTACATGAAGATCTTTTCATCTGAGACTGTTGATTTTTTATCCTCATCTGTACCTCTTTTGATCAAGCAGAGTGGCTATGACTTGCTTCCTAACAGCACATCGAAAAAATAAGCTTATACTCTTTATTTACAATATCAAATAAAATCAATTTACTCTGATTGCAGAAACTGACGTGAAATGTCACTTAAAATATTGATTTTATAAAACGATCGTATTTCGACGTTTTGTTACTTGGTTTTAGAAAATATTTAGTAAAACACGTTGAATTTTCACGTATTGCAGCACCTAAAAAATATTAAAGTACATTTTCGTTCGTGCATTTTTATTCAATAGTGGGTTTGAGATTAGAGCCAATTAAATTATTCAATTAAATTACGAATCATTTAAAAAATTAAAAAATTCTAAGATACCCAAATTTAATACACAGATATCTAAATACATAATAATGTTTTATATAATATGAATCTTTTATTTTTAACGCTACATTCTTTAATTATTTACATGATAAATAATGCTATAAATTGCGTTACAATACTTTAAATTTTTGTCGAATTGAAATTTGTTAATATTTTTAGTGCCTCACTTTTTAGTACTAATTTTTAATTTTATTCTTTATTCGTGTTAATAATTAAATATGATTCAATGACAACGCATATAAATTTGTTTCTAACTTTAAAAAAGTATCTCAATAGTATGCAAAGACAAATAGACTTTACTTTATTTGCCAAGCCTTGAATGCTATAATAGAGATTGGTGTTTCAAACAGAACGTAAACTAGTTGAGATCGTCAGTACTGCATCTGTGTACCATTAATACAATTATGAACACAGTGATATTTATGTTTAATGTCCTAATAATAGCGGATGCATTAGATTCTTAATATCTTAATATTTGAGTTTTTTTCATTATGATACTTATAATTAATAATAAATAGTTCAGTCGAACAACAGTAAATTTGTAATAGTTTAAATGTAAAAATGATATATAAATAATATGGAATAGTTATGCAACAACTATTAGCTATAAAAACATTAGATATAATGAAAAATACAAAGTGAACATTCTTGATTAATTACTAAATTACTTATAAGCAGTTCCCGACACGTTCTCTCTGAAAATAATAACAAATTTTTGAACTAGTAAATAGTTATTATTAGATTGCAAATAAGTCGAAAATTACTAGAAGTAGATTTCATGACCAAAAATCGCATATGTACACTTAGTCTGCAATTTGCAAAGTTTACGTAGCTTGTATATACTTCACGTAAGTCTTTAGGCTAAATGTGATTTTCCTTACATTATTTTATGATAATAATTAAGAAACACGTCTACGTATAATTAATTATTAAAGAATGAAAATAAAAGCTTATGCAACTAAATATTTAAAAGTTTAACGCTATAAACTAAGAGGCATGCTTATTCGGCCTTTATTATCGCACTATATTTATTGAAAATTATTCTGATTAACATTACAACATTTTCAGAGTAAAAAATGTAGCAAATTCAATAACACGTAAGATTTGAGTACAGCTAATAAAAAATAACTAAAATTTCAATTTCAAATAGATAGTTTAAACTCAAAAACATCAAGGTCTGCAAAACTATAATTTTGAATGTTTCGTTACACAGAAGAAGTTTAAACATTTATCCTTGCTTTGATTGCAACATTACTTGGAATATTATCAATTATGAAACCACTTGAAATAATTGTTTGATGTCGGTACTTTATCAAATAGTCTTAAAATTTTTACCGACCGTGAATCTTATTCAAAGAAACCGATCCGACACAGAGCGGAAAATGAAATTTCAGTTATTTTCTGAAGTGGTATACGTTTTCAATTTCTATTAAATAGTGTCTGCAAAATTATCTCGTTAATAGAGTGTAATAGTACACCGAAGAACCGGAATCAGTGTGACAGACACATAGCGAATGTATTTCAACGTTATAGGCTATTACGGTTTATATCAGTGTCTATATTTTTCTATCTCCTAAACATAAAAGAAGTAATTGAGAAAATGAAGAAACGTACTCAGAGGACTATTATTAAGGGAAAATTTTAAATGAGAAAGGAATGAGAATAATGGAAGGATAAGTGACAAACGAGTGAAGATCATCAACATGGGCTGGTGAAAGAACGAGAAGCGCGGAAGGAGCTGGAATTAATTTTACGACTGGTATGCTAGATAAGGAGAAAAAAACGGATGATACTAATGAATCTATAATGAATAATCCTGATGGATACTCAACTCGCATTCCTTAAACGTGTTCAAAAGAGGACGTTCGATTATTATTTTGCTTGTGCATATGACACATGAAATGTGTATCATAAAAATCCATGCGATGAATTGTTGAATGATTATCCGACAACATTTCATTGTCAAGAAAGATAAGTTTGAATATCAAAGTTGAAGAGAGAGAGAGAGAGAGAGAGAGAGAGAGAGAGAGAGAGATTATTTTTAAATCGATGTTTCTAGCGACTTATCAATGCCGAAAATATGAGTTTATCTCGTTGACTCAATGCATACTTTGTTATTTCGCCATTTTTGTTAATCTGTGAATTCAGTACTTCGAGTAGTTCTTTGCAAATACTTCAGAAATCGAATAAAAATTTAATTTTACATACTTTGTAATCAGATTATTTTTTTTCATTAATACTTACTCAAATATTCGTTTATATCTATGCTTATAGAATTTATTACAATAATACTGAAGAAATATATTAAAATAATAATAATACTAATAATAAAAGATAATAATTTAACTAGTAGTCATTTACTTATACTTTTACTACATATAATTAACACAAAAAGTATGTAATTTGATTTTCTTATACTATTTACTGTATTCGCAAAATGTTTGAAAAACAACTAGAGAATTAAATAAATGTTTTTAATATTTTCTTTTTTCAATTTTTAGTAAGTTATGATCATTTTGCAATTCTATGAACTAACATTTGATACATATGTGTGCATATATATATATATAATAAAGTATAAAAAGACTAAGAGTAAGTAATGTAATTTTGTAAGTTTTTGCTCATTTCAATTTAATACATAGAATAATTTTGTAAAAAAGGCTATATTAAAAGAATATACTTTCGTTTTATGCTTCAAGATAATTCTTATTTAATAATTATTAAAATAAAATTATTCCTATAACTATTTATTATATTTATAGCAATTTATTACAAATATTACAACTTTCTATTCTAGATATTACACATTTATACACTTAATATTAATGATAATAATATCGAGTTTCCTGATATATAATTCAAAATAATTTCAAAACTATATCGTAGCATAGAAACTAATCTGATCGGTCTCTAACGAAAGAATTTCCCGATTTATTTAATGATGTACAAAGATAAGAAAAATATAAGAAGAATAGTAGAATTAGACTGTTTTTATAAATGAAAGTAACCTATAGTACATAGTACAAGTAAAAGCCCTCGTTGCATTTTGAAGAAGAAATATCGAGAGTCGTCAAACAACTCTTCAAATATTCCATATCCAAGCGACTCGTAAGAATTTATACTTATTTATTTCTTTAACGTATTGTTCATATATAAATTTTTACTCATTAGTAAAATATCAATTTTACTACAACTACTTGTTTTCTATTCGTCCAAATTTTAATAATAAATAATTTTTTATTGAACTTCATTCGGGCATAATACAAAGATTAATAAAATCATTAAAAACTATACCCCAGAACAAACAATGCTTATCCATAAAGAGATAACATTGATGTACTTGGTTATAAATGAGTAGGAGTTACAATACGATGCTTTAAATTATTGTGAATTTATGTTTTTATCGAACATCCAGTGTATAAATGCCATGTAATACGGTATTTATATAATTTTTTGGCAAATTATATAGTACTTAAACACTATGTAAAAGACTACTTTCATGCACTAATTCATGCACTCTAATATACATTACAGTATTTACAGTACTTAAAATATTTAAGTACTCCTAGTAAAGCAGAATTAAAATATTTAAAATAGTAAATGAAAGAAACATCAAATTGTGCATAAAATTACACAAAAGAAGAAAAAATCTTAAATATTGAAAGAGTTAATTATTTCTATGGCCCTTTTGTTTAAAATTCAATTTTTCTAGAGGATTTATTATTTTAATAATTAATATATTTAAGTGGTTAATTTATTAAAGAAAAACTAGAACAATTCGTAATTTGGAAAGTCCACAATTTCAATTTATAGGCTGATTATGTTATTATTCGGATAAAATAATGTAATTTCTATAACCTCTCATATTCCATTATATAAAAATATTGATACAAGTGTCACGAAAAACCATTAAAACTCGGAGAATTGCAGTTTTACTTCATATATACAAAGATATCCAAAGTCGCAAAGTGATTATTTATTGACAACATTTACAATGGTTAGGTGTCGAGTAGCTAAAAGGGGTCAAGTATTTCTTTTGATTCGTTTGGCCGTTGAAAAGAAAGATCCGGAAAACTTTTACATTAATTCTATGGTTATGCATGGATTTTTCATTTATTTCTTTTTTAACCTCTTTCGTGTAACGTAGGGAGGCAACTTTTATCTTTCTTGTAAATAAAAACCCGTCTAGTATGCATGATATGCATACCTTTCGGTCTTTAGTTACTCAATAATAATGTTTCAGTGAATTATTAGTAATTATACCAAGTTGGTGCTGCTTTATATGAGTTATATATGAGCAGTCACACGTACGAACGATCCCACATGAACAGTTTATCCGAGTTCTCGCTCTCTCTCTCTCTCTCTCTCTCTCTCTCTCTCTCTCTCTCTCTCTTTCATTTTATTTCTCTCCTTCGCTCGTTCAATACTTAATTCTATCTGAAAAGATATTTACTTCCGCTTAATCGCAAAAGAACGAAAGAGATGAAAAGTTAGAAGACTGTTATTATTATAACAATTAAGATTACTTCAAAACCAAATTTTTATAATTTCAAAAAACTTTTCAACAGAAATCGTGAATCTTCAAGATTTAGTAAAGCTTGAAATGAATGTATGAAAATAGGTTTCCTTGGATAAATACTTTTTAACTAGTCTTTTAATAAATGTATATCGATAGGAATATTATTTTATGTTTATGTTCCTATCAAATCCTATGGAAATACGAAGCATTTTTGAAAAAACTAATAATTTATAATTAGCGATGAAAGAAATATTTAAAAGTAAGAAAATATTCACAGATATAGAAAATTTGACCTTAGATGTTTATAATTGGGATTTTTTATTTATATACAGCATTTAATCTTCACGTTAATAACCTGCTGGTGTCCATGTAAATGAAATAAATTATAAAAGGCATGAATTCAATAATATAGTCTTTAAAGATCATACAACTTTGAGATGAGACTATTTTCAAGTATAGGATATTAAACTTTTATTATACATACTTAACTTAATTCTATTTTACGTATATTAAAAAAATTTTAAACATCGCATAAAATAGTCTCTGTTGTAAAATTTTATGATGTATGTACTTTATGAATCGATAATGAGAATTTTTTAAGATATCATTATAAAATTTGTTACAAGATATTGTAATAATTTTTTGTCACTTGAATATAATAAATAATGCACTTGGTAAGATGCCAGAGTCAAGCTATTTTATTGAAAACCTAATTGGTTGCAATAGATTCAAGGTTATTTTTATAAAAAATGTAAGGCTATTTGAAAACATTGTCTGCTAGCTCCCTAATTAAGCGCTATTAATATTTAAGTAAAACTTAATAATTCAATGTACTGACTTATTTATCTTAAGCTAATAAAAAAATTTCCAGCAAAAATCAAATATATGTATACTTGTTTGAACATGAATTTACATCACATTACAAAACTTAATTGCGTTTACGTTTTCTTCTTAAACTTTAGACAATTAATCTTGCTAGAATTATCAACGAAATAATTTATTTATCAGAGGTTTAAAACCATATTATAGATTAATGGTAACTCATATCGAATTACAAGCAAATTTTGTTGGCATTAGCCTTGATTGAATTACAAATTCTGGAAAGGTATCTTCTTTAATAATATGTTCAAAATTATTATTATATAACAATATTACTTTCATTAATATTATCACTGGAATTGTGGACATTCGGCGTCGAGCAAATTTTCTTTACTTCTCTATGATCTTGTAATATCTGATTTTATTACGTAATACAGCAATGGTAAACGTTAATGAAAATCGACGATCTGTTTGTGTATTTAACTGACACCGAAGCTTAAAGCATTTAAAATCTAATTCTCGGGCCCATCATACGTACAGCTTCATTCACGATATCCAGAACTCTCTCACACTTTAAATGTCGAATCCAGTGCATTTCAATTTCAGCCGCACAGTAAATTAGATTCTCCCTGCATAATGCGCAATAACAACTTGGAGCGCCTTCCTACATTGAGTCCTTTGGCCGTACAGTCTTCAATCGTGAAATTTCACCGCAGAAAAATTTCACGGGCTCATACTAGAGCTCAATGCTACTATACCAGATATTATTAGGATAAATATTTCTAAATGAGCTACTTCTTCTTAATTATACCCTACAAGTACGCCTGCTTAATGTTTCATCGCCTGGATATCATTACACTGATCAACCTTCCTAGGAAATCTATTCAAAATATTAAATTCACAAAAGAAGTTAACTTTGTTGAATATCAATGAATTTGGGAGCTACGTTTGAAATCATGAACATACGTCGTCGAAATATTTTTTATTCTTTAAGAGTATTGCATTTGATCCTCTTCTCATTTCGTCTCTATAGATTAAGTTGAAACTACTCACCTGATTTATCAAAGAAAGTGGTCACGCCGATTGCCTTGAATATACAGTCACCCTTTATTGGGGCATTGATCTTGGAATGCTGATATCAGTTTATTACTTTTGAAAATAATAGTCGTCTCACTCGGTTTATAAATTACGCAGCAACGGGATGAGACGTAGTCGTTTTTCGGGAAGTTGAGGAAGCTATTGGCATCGTAGTTTTTGGAGTTGTTTTTGCCGTTTGCAACGAGAAAACCTTTTTCGCTGCTTAGCATTTTCACCGATATAAGATTTCACCGATCGTAGTCGTCACGTCGTTCAATTACCAAATACTGCTTTCTTTATTTTAACTCTTTATTTCCTTTGTATCGTCTGGTTGAGTTTAGTCCACTGTATAATAAACTGGTAATGTTGATTGTTACGTTCTGATTTCAGGTAAAACAGTTTTTTGTTTTATGCCTGGCTGTGCTCAATATGACATTCCGCGAAGGTTGAATTTCGCAAAAAACACCAAACAAGCCGTACAAGTACGATCGTTAAATCATTTTTCATTAATAAATAATATTTAGGTGCTTATTAAGCCGTTGGATTAGATAATTTTACTTAATTCCATTTTGATTGATTTTAAATAGAATTTAATAGAAATACTCACATGAAATGTTACGTTACTGTTATTGGAAGCGTTGTACTGCATCTTATTGGAATTGTTTATAATTAATTGGTAATCACGGGACAGTATTATTGTAAATGCTGTTAATAACAATAATATTTCAACTAACATCGTTACCTCGGTCTCTCTGCAGACTCACTATAACTTTTCTTCGGAATAGAATAAAAGTAAGGAAGGAAACTTTTCTTGTTCGTGTATACAACACTATTAAAGAATCAATACAATAAAATAAGAGAAAAGAAAACAAAGATCTGCATCTGCATCTGCAACTTTTCTGCTTTAGTCACGGAGTAACTCGTAAAAAATACGATGGACGCGAATTTCCTGGCTTGTTATTACAATGTTTCGCACATAAATATCTTCGCAGCTTGTTCAACGCATTTGTATATGCCTTCATATATACCAGGCCATACGTTTTTACGTGTCCCATTTCAAGAGAAAGCGGAACATGTATCGTTCGTATATGCGATGTAAGCAGTTAGTCACACGGGGAATAGTACGCACGCAACGCAGACAATAGAGTTCTACGTAGCGGTGGTCGAACTCTTGCCAAATTTCAAGAGAAAGATAGAAAGAGAGGCACAGATGGAGAAAGCAGCGAGTTGGATGCAACCTAACCACAAGCTCAAGGCGAATTACATCGAAGTGATAATTCTGTTCCGTAAACTAAGCTGGCGAGCTCCCGTCCAGGAAAGCAAAAGGCCACAAGACGGTGCGACAGAGCTTTCGTCGGAGCACCTCTCTCTCATTCTCTCTCTCTCTCTCTCTCTCTCTCTCTCTCTCTCTCTCTCTCTCTCTGACTTTCACGCAAGCACGCGCATACCACCACTGTAAACTACGTAAACTACGTAACGGAACAGACTTGTAATTTCCGGGAAATGCAAATTGCTCGTTCAGCACTGCACGGCAGTAATTAAACGAGTGTTTAGTACAATTTATTGTCGCAGATACGCGCTTCTATCCATCCCCGCACTGTCTCGCTTTCCCTCTGCCTTTCTGTCAGGACTGCGTGCATTGTTTTTATGCAACAAGCAAAGCATCCGGTGTTTTATGCATTTCCATTCGACCCTTGAATAAAGTATGCGCCATGGACGTACGTACACGGTGCACAAGTAATAACCAAACACTAACTATATTCATTCGTGGAAGAAAATCTCGCAATCTTGCGCGTCTTACTTTTATTTTTCCGCCTTTTCAGATCGTCATTCCTATTTTTACTCGGCACACACTGTTTTCAATATTAGTCATTCACAAGGGAAACTCTGTTGCTGTAGTAATGATTGATTCAGAGATAACATGTATACAAGTACATTTTCAGATCTCGGAATAGAAGCTATTGTTTTTTGGGTAATATCTGGCTGACTATGTCTTTTATTCACGATGATTTAATGCATTTTAATTCACAATATTGTCGATTATTGCAATTGTTTTAAATTACTTGTGCAATCTTAGTAATATTATCACATTTTTTAGAATAAGTACGATCATTGATTATAATTCATTTTTCGTAGCTCAATCAATTCCAATTAGTTACATTAATTTATTTATATACGATCGCATAAATCTTCCGTAGATTTAATTTTATTGCGATTGACTGTTCATTTTTTAAATTGATTTTGCTTGTCACTTTTATATATATATATATATATATATATATATATATATATATATATATATATATATATATATATATATGAAAAGACCTAATATAAGTAGAATACAACTATAACTATAATTTGCTATTAATAAGAGTAAAAGTCAGATGCACACGTGAAATCTCGTAACTTTAAGGTAGTTTAATGTAAGTTGAAGAAGATATTTTAAAACTTTATAAATGTGCATAAATATATTGCATGGATTTTTATATAATTCATGGAAGTTTTTATGAAATTTGAAATAATATAATTTTCTAAGTCATTTAGAGAACAATTACTGGAGCATACGCGAGAGAATATTCTTTAAATTTACCATATTCTTCAACGATTTAATCTAGTATCGGAGAAAAGCTCAAATTTCTAAAAAATGACTTTCAAGAATCAAAGAGCGTTGAGTTTAAACTAAGAATAATCTATAAAGAATCCACTGTGTTGTATTTGTGATTTTCAAATTACTCTTTTCACATACGCCCATTACATGAGAATTATCACGGAAAGAATTACTAATAAATTTTGCAAAGTTCATTCGTTTACGTAAAGTAAGTTTAGATTATCTTTAGGTATCATTGAATAATTTTTCATCAAAATATTTTCACTTTGCAAATTAATAAAATGTTTGAGATATGTTTTATACTCCAGTTTGTATTTTATGTTTATTTTATATGCGTGCGTTATTGTTGAAATTATAATATACGATCTTCTTATTGTTAATTGTTGTTTTATGCTTCATTTCACTGTAATTCTGAATCTTTCTGATGTGGAAGTCTGTACCAAAACTGAATTTTTAATGGATCATCGGAAATTCTTATGAATGACTTATTTTTGAAACGATAGTCCGAGTAATTGTTTCAAGATATTTTTTACAAAGGATGATGAAAAGCGAAAAGGTAAAATATACGTGTAAGAAATAAAAGGTTTACCGATCGATCAACGAGGAAAATGGAAGTCTCTTACTCACGCGCAGAGTATAAAGTTGCACACTCGAGAGAGCATAAGAAGTAAAAGTAAACATATTTGCAAACGACTTTTACTTCTTTTTTTCGGTCTTTGATACCTGCTTTTTTCTTTTCGCCTCACTTTTATCTCAGTTGCACCACGTACGTAATAGGTGTAAAGTAATTTTGTAAATAACGATGTAAATTTATAAGTTTCCACGGTATGTGTATAGAAAGCTTAAGTACAACATAAGAACGAGAAAGAAACAGGGAGAGAGAGAGAGAGAGAGAGAGAGAGAGAGAGAGAGAGAGTGTGTGTGGATAGCACGAAGCGAGAAAAATATCATCTATCCTGGATAGGAAAACGTAGTCCGAAATAGGGATAAGGACCTGCGTCGCTAGCCAGTACTTATATGTTCATCAACTTTATAATTAATAAATCTTCAGTTGATTGTCTTACATATCTCCATCAATGAAGCTGGCAATACCACAACAAGTACAAGTCCCACAATAACAGCTTCGTATCTAGTGGCCATTTGTATGACTGCACTTTTCGCTCTACAGGACTTTGAATAAGCACGCACTTTATGCAAGATAAAAAAATAACCGAGCATAGCCAAAGAATTAAAAAAAAAATGGAAAAAGAGATGTTTATTATTAGAGAGTATCTTTTTCTCTATTTACTTAATAACTGCCAGCATCTAAAGTATCACGGTTAACTGTACTTTCTGCTCTTTTGTATAATGAATTACATAATAATAAAATTATCTTCCTCTTTTTAGAGAAAATAACTCAGTTTTTTATTTCTAAACGGTATGACGTAATTTAACATGTTTGAGCCATTATTCATATAACACTTTATATACAATATATATTATTTATGAATTATGAAACCGTAATGTAAGGCTAAGTTTTAGGTATTTTGTTGGAATTATCGAGAAAACCAGTGCTCCGAGAGTGCGTGCAGGTGTATGTGCATCTGCATGCATATATTTTATTGGGTAAAGTGTCAATGATGACAAACTTGTATTTACCGTCAAATGCAAAATATCAACAATTGACTGACTCGAGAAAATTTATTAATCGAACAAATGTGTAATTTTTTAAAATAATTATATCAAGGAAAAGAATTTTCCAAATGATTTGCTTATATAATTAAGGTAATGTCGGAATCCGTATGAAAGTACGGGTGGTATGAGTGGAAGAATGCGTGTGCATGTTTACGTAGGTCATGAGTCCACTGATTCCATAGGTGGAAGAAGAAGACTGGCTTCCCTCTAAGACGGTAAATGTAATTGTATAAATGCGCCCTTCTAACTTCGAAGATATTTGTGAATATTAGTCTATATAAATAACGTTATTTTTATATTTTTCCTCGCCGTCGTCACCATTGGTTTATCTCTTTTCTTCCTCAATATGTCAATCCAGATTAATATTGTCTTAATATGATGCTTTTAAAGTAATAGTAAAAAATTTTAATTATTTGTCAAACGTTGACAAACTTTACTATCTTCTTTTTTTGGTCACTCTCTCTCTCTCTCTCTCTCTCTCTCTCTCTCTCTCCCTCTCTCCCTCTCTCTCTCTCTCCCTCTCTCGCTCTCTGTCCTACTTTCAGCTTAGTTTCTCGACTATAACTCAAATACTTATAGTCGTAATATAATTTATCCATCTCCCAGTAATTGAGTTTACACAATCAACGTGATACGTCAAAGTGGTTGGAAAAATTCTGAACAAAATGATCAATTAAATACTTAACATAAATTTTACTATCTGGTGCTGGTGCTATTGTTTCTCTAAGTACACATCTGTATATTTTGAGCTTTTTCACACACATAAACTTATTTCAGTGTTCAATCTATTCCGTGTGAAAAAGAAGCATTTATATGTTATGTAAATATAAGTCATGTATAGTTTAAAAAGTTCGTTATTTATTCGGTACAACATTAATAATAAATACATGATTGAAATTTTAATTTCAAATTTAAAAATATCCATTTGAATAGAATTTCTTTAATTTATATATATAATACTATTTATAGAAAATTGTCATCGAATACAATATTCAAATATATTTTAAAATTAACCAAAATTTGTCGATACATTAATTTTTAAATATGAACTATAATGTTATTTCTGGCCTTTCTCAGTACTCAATGAATCATTAGACTTATAAGCATAAGTTTATGTGTTACGTGTCTCTCGGTGAAACTCTGCTAATATTGATTTATGAAGTTTCGTGACGACTATTTATGTTTTTTTATTATATACACGCTTAAATATTTCGTGAGCTTATTTACATACTTTATGTCTATGTATAATATAAGCGAACATGAATAGAAATACATATCATTTACTAACCCTTGAGAGTATACACGCATACATATGCTTGCATCCTTAATTTTTATTATCACGTATGAAAACACACATGATAATAAATAAGTAATGTACGTGTTTTTGTATTTGCATGCATAAACTTATTGTATATGCGTACCTTTAGTTTGACATTTCAACAGAAACTTTTCTATAGAGATTCTATATAAAATATGTGCATGTAGGTACATTTAGATTTAATGTGTTTTCAAACACATCAAACATATATCTACTGATATAGATATAAAGAGGTTTTATTTTCTTTTCTATTATGTGAAATTGACCATGGAAAATGATTAATAACCTCATAAGTCTACCATTCATATGACAGAGCATATGAACCTTCGTGCATTCCTCTGTCTATTTCTTGCTTTTTCACATTTTTTTCTCTTCTTTCTCATTATCCCACTCTTTCTCTCTCTCTCTCTCTCTCTCTCTCTCTCTCTCTCTCTCTCTCTTCTTGCTCTAAATTGGTGAAGAAAAATTAAAGGATTTTGTCGGGTTAGAAATTTGACAAAAAGGAGTAATCAGTTTAGTGAACGTACTTTATCTGTGTACGTACAAGCATTTTTTATTCGTCAGAAGTGATTTATTCTTTATAAAAATTGTTGTTATCGTCAAAAATATATATTATCAAAGCTTGGTTTACATTTTTCACTTGACTGGTTAATCCATTTATTGGTTTTTCGTATTTTATTCTTAAGGCTATTTTTAATGAAGAAATGAACTCTATAATTTTATTAGCCCTTTTTATTATTTAATTTTTTTTTCATATTATAATGTGCTTATCTTTAACTTTTCCTAAAAGAAGATTCTCGTTTAGCAAGTTATCGTTAAGAATTTATACTTTAATATTTCATTAATAGAACGATTTTTGCTAAATTATATTTACAGGAAAATAATATGAAGAAATCGTTAGTAAATTTAAACAGATCCCAAAATAAGTTCATATAAGTTAAAATACTAATTTAGTTAATAAATCAGTCTATACTGCTATATAAGATTGTAATTTAATAATCATAAAGTATAAAAGTTTAAAAAGCAAACCAGAGATTTTAATACGGTCATATAAGAACATTATCAGACTAAATTTGGCTGTGAAACCAACTCAAGATTTTCCGTTTTGGCGGATACTGCCTTCGTTAATGAGCTATTTATGTCTATATATTATCTTTTTCGAATCATGCTCTAATTATATAATAATGGGAGCACTCAAGTGAACTCTGACGCTTACAATATTGTACGTGGAAACGAATCTAGATACACACATTTGTATTTATTTCAAATTTTATTTATCTTATTGATTTCCATTAATTTATTTTAAATTTTTTACTACATTTAGTACGTGATATAAGCATTTTTCAATAAAGAGAATGTATTTAAATATCAATTATTTCAATCCATTAAAATTGAATGAATATAAAAATTTTAAATGTAAACATTTTTTATCTACAGTGATATTGTTTTTTTTTTTTTAACTTTATTTTATTTTATTGGTTACATATAAAACAGATAAAAATGATTATTTGACATCACATCCGATCACTAACTATTTATAATAATCTTAATCAAGAAAAAAATAGCTCTTTGTGTGCGCGTGTAATTGAAGTATTTATGAATTAAAATAATAAAATTTTGTATACACAAATATGGATTCGACACCAAGAGAAACCGCAAAATCTCATGTAATTTTTTAGATCCATTCTTGAAAAAATATTTGATTGTTTTCAACTTTCTTTTTCTTTTTGTATCTTTAATATACACTTACTCTTGAAGTAGAATAGAAATATTATACGTTTATTACGATTACGCATCGTTGAAATAAACTATAGGTCATAATATTATAAATGTGCTCAATTTATAATATAAATTCTCATTATAATGTATTATAAGGAACATAGAACTGTTTATTTACACGCATAATTTGTTTAATGTCATAGTATAGTTAATCATGGATACTCATTTTTATCAATGCGTAAGATATTAATGTTTGCTTAAGTAGTAAGAATTTATTATCAAAAATATTTCTTAACGTACATTGAAGATTATAAGAAATTAGGAATATGCATGGGAATCAAAAACAAATAGTATAATAATAAATTAGTAAAGTGAATTCAAATTTATTTTAAGTGTACATCAATGATACAAAAAGGATTATATTCAAAGAATTCAAGCGCTATTGCAAATTTAGCGTAGGTTTATAATAGGTTAGTAATTTAGTGTAGATAACATGGTTGTAGAATTTGTCTATCATTTATTTCAATGAAATTTGAATTATATACAAGCTTTAAGCATCATAACTTTTATTAAAGCATCGGCCTATTCATAAACGTTTTTTTTATTTACAACGTGAATTCAGTATAATGCGGTAATAATTAAAGAATAAAAATAATTGCAAAAGTAATGATATCCATTGTCGATAAGTAACTTATGGCAATGGATAGTAATAATAATTAAACTGCATTCGGAAAATTATACCGATATTCTTGAAAATTATATTCTATTTTAGTAATAAATGGACCGAATCCTAAATTTTTACGGACATATCAAATAGAGTCCAGACAGTACCTGGTTCACCATGCTTTTATATAAGTGATACCATAGCAAGATTTTTAACGACCTTCGTTATTTTTCAAAAATCAATCCGACTTATAAACAGACTCATTCATTCGATCAGTAATGATGGACATGCTAGGAACTATGAACTACGAACGGGCTCGTATAAACCATTAATTGAAAACACCTTAAAAAGGCCACTGGGAATCTCATTGGAAAGAAGGGTATGCACGTGGATTAACGTTTTTCGACGTGCACCAACGCTGGCAGTCCAGTGCAACTCTAAATGCGAAAGAGCACTTATGCATAATAATGCAACACGATGCAACTAGATACTCATTTCCCAAAGTGCAGAAGACCTTTTGGGGGAGCCGCGAGCGTTGACGCACCTTCACGAGAGAAATGGACAAAGAGCAGCTGTGAGCATGAAAGAGAAACGCAACTTGGAGTGCAGCCGCAGCAAAAAGTCATGAAAATGGACCCCGACGAAGCCACGCTCCCGCCGACTTTGACTTCATCCAATGAAGCCAGGGTTAACGTTCGTTTACTGCAGAAGTATTTTGGATTGTCTCTGATCAGCTATTTTTAAGCTGACAATTTGTAAATACAAGAAAGACCGCACGATTTCTTATTCGTGTTCTTCGAGCTTAGAAAAACGTTAATAAATTTCAGAGGCCACGTATAATAGAGCCATATAGATAGATATAAAATAACGTAGCGCCGAATATAAGTTGGCCTTGTTAGACTTTATTCCTTTGCTGTAAATGTACCTCGTTACTATCGAATATTTTAAAGAATTAAAGTTGAAAAGCTACGCTTTTATAACGTCGAGTTGCAGTTCGATAAAAATACAGAAAATACCGAAGTTCAATCTTACGGGAAGTTTTTTCGCCTTTCTCAACGATTACTCTGGGCACTGCTAATAGCGTGATTTATCGATCAAACTAAATTTTTCCTACTGCCTAAGAGGCCCTTTTACGTATCACTAAAAAATTAATTAAATTAACGAACAACTGTCAGTGTTGGAATTGTTGATGCACAGCATGTACTACTAGATTTATTCTCCATCATAAGCACATTATAAAGAAGCGTATTTAAATATTAAAAAGCTAAGCTGTACAGATTTTGGAAAAATCTAATCAACCGAAGTCAGTATTAATCACTGTTTTCTCGCTGATCGATAAATGGAGTTTCTACGTAATACCACATTTAATAAATCTTTCTTTCATTTCTGATTGAGCAAATTTATATAAAAATGGTTTTATATGTCAGACAATCAATACTCTACCGTTTAATGATCGTGTAAATGTGTACCATTGTTTCTCTTTATTTTATGCGGTAAAGAATCATTTTACGATACGAATAATAACTTCAATCGAATAAATATCATAGTGGTTTTACTATGATACGAGTATCAAATTATTTCATAAATTTTCAAAAAGTCTTTAAACGAATTTTCAAAATTCCGGAAATATTCAGTAAATATCAAATGTAACTTTAAATGAAAAGTCTCCATTGATAAAAATTGTGTTTCAATCTTTTAAACCAATTTATTTAGTGCTCAGTACCTTTAACATTTTCAACAAATAGCTCATTATAAAGGTACGAATTCCGTTTCATTAAAAATTCGATCTTGATTGCATCTGGAATTTTTCATCCTAAGATTCAAACTTTCTCTTTCATTACGAATTTAAGTAAATGATTCGGTGCAAAAGCGCAGTATTGATTTGATTGATTGTAAATGAATCAAAAAAAAAATACATTCGCATTAAATAAAGTAAATATTTAATACTATTTAATACTAAGTATTAAATTATACTGTCACGTGTACCGACTAGGCTATTTGGATACTTTTGAATACTTGGTGCCACGATTACATAACCCACATACCAAAAGCCGCTCCACCTGCAACGTTAACAGTCACAACGTAAGAACTTACAATTATCCGAACGATGCCGGTGCTAAAGGGGGTCACCAACCCGGGAAGCGTGGAATGCGACGAGAGTGGACCAACCATTGAAATCACTATCAGCAAATTTAATCATCGAACTATAAGGAGGGCATTAATATTAATGCTACGAGGCATCTTCTGAAAGATAGCTCAACCCACATAAATAAAAGGGAGAATATCAAGAGTCGGATAATTAATAAGCAATGACGCGAGTCGTTAATAGGTAATTAATAATTACAGTTAATTCCAATCTTGTTATTTAATCTCAGTCAAGATAAGATCAAATCCACGTTTTCTTTAAGCATGCGTTAATTTGCTCAGGATGAAAGAGGTTAAAAGCATGCAGGAGTAAAACGTCGAATTAATCAAACGCGCAGTAATCAGGAAGAAACCTGAATGCTCTAAAGACAGGAAATCGGTACTTCTCTAGCGAAGTTCAATTGAATCCTTCACGTTTATAACAATGACTAGGCCAAGCTTGCCACAATGGAATTATCGAACGTCAAAATGGAATACGATTTATTCGTTGGACCAAACGGTGACTCTCAGTCAGTCCATTTTAGCAACTAAGCCATTCGTTTGGAAAAGAACGAATTATTTGCGCAGTGCGCTCTTTTCCTCGACTCGCCTCGCGAAACAAAAAACCCGTAGATATCTAACTGTGGCAGCAGTTTGAGCTTTTCCATCATTTCCTCGTGGCAGAGCGCTTTCCTTCGAAGCCCTTCCTGAATCCGTTGTCCAACATGAATCGTTCGCTGAGAAGCCTCTTTCGCATTCTTTATTCGAAACCCTAATGAACTTTCCCGCTGTCGAGGAAAATTTATTTTTAGCTTTCGATTTAACTAAAGAGCCGGTCGATCTTCGAACCATTAAAGTGACGAACAGTCTTGGGCGAAAATATTAACAAACCGTACACGAAACGTTATTTCCTTTATTTTACTTCACCAAGTTATTATGCAAAACTGAATGGATTGCGATTATGAGGTCTAATCAAATTAATTGTCGTACTTTTGCAAGTACCTTAATTGCGTTATTTTTAATTTTA
The DNA here is from genome assembly GCA_018907045.1 of Wiebesia pumilae. Lineage (NCBI taxonomy): Eukaryota > Metazoa > Arthropoda > Insecta > Hymenoptera > Agaonidae > Wiebesia > Wiebesia pumilae. The sequence continues at coordinate 608,149 of JACCHZ010000055.1, forward strand.
TTCTGGTATTTTGTACGATGCTGTACTTTTTATAAATCTTTTGTTAAACAGCTATCGAATGATGCTGACAAATTGAATCCATATCTAATGCATAATAGCAGGTATGTAGCACAAAAAGAGTAAAAAGAAATTCATAATTCATTTTGAGTATTTGTCACTGTCAAATAATATATATATATATATATATATATATATATATATATATATATATATATATATATTATGTAACCAGTCTTATGCTACCATTTGAAAATAAATAACGTGACTATTTATTTTTGCAAAAAGTAACTTAATACGTATATACGTGTATTGGATTCAACAAAAATAGTAATACAATAATCACTAACTTTCGTATAAAATAAATAAATAGCTATAAAACATTACATAGCCGTTAAGCGCCTGTTTATTTTACCGTTTTGATACTTCTGAAAAATCTTTTTTTCTTATGAAATATAATTTATAATTCAAAATGAGTGAAAACTTTTTATCAAATATCCAAGCATATTTTTTGCATTCTGGTTAATTTTATTACTATTTCAAATGGATTTTCATCGTAAAAAGTTGCCAAAAGCACATTTAATCATTTCATATAAATAATAATTTGCGATAATTACATTATGATTACTTTAGATCACTTATAACTGTATTTTATATTTTGAAACATGATTTCTAATTTATTATACATTGTAAAATATTAAAATAAACTTTATTCAATATTTAAATTATTATGAATAACCAATCGTAGATTTACATATCTTTACATTTTTTAATTATTTATAAATATTAATGAACAGTTATAAAGGGTGAATACTCGTACAAAAAATTCTGATGCTACACTAATTTACAACATAAAGTTAAAAAATATAAATAAGAACATCGGATAACTTAAAAATGCATTAAGAATAATATATTCGGAATGATTTTAAAAATTTTCCAATTTACATTAATGTTAAAATCACGTGAAAATTCCAATGTCTTCTAATAATTATAGAAAAATTCAATCTAATAATATTACTAATACTATGTAAGCGATCAAAATCAAATATTAAACTAATTAAATATATGAAAACCTTTCTGATATATTGACATTATCATATTTAATTACAAATGCCTGCTGATTCTTCGAGTATAAATTTTCTTTTTACTTAATAAATAGAAAATATATTCTCAAAATATCCTTCATAAATTTTCATCCAAATTCTTACCGCATACGTACAATGCAATACACGTCTCATATATCAAATTTTATTACAAGATATTTACTGCTCAAATGTTGTATTATAAAATAGAAATTTAATTAAGCTTATATAATGTTTATAAATTGAAAATGGTAAGAAATCAATAGCAGCTTCATTTTTTATAAAACATAAGATTTTTGAATAATAAAAATTACTAAAGTTTAAAGTAATTGATCAGAAAAACATGTTTTCATTATAAACATTTAATTAAAGAAATTTATTTTTAAATTTTTATTACGTATTCTGCTATAGGAAGTTGGAAAGGTAAATATAGAAGTTTAATTGTGCATTTAGTAAACACATAAGCTTTTAAAGTAAACCTAAGCTTAGAGGATTTAAATTTTCCGCTACTAAAATAAAACTATTAAAAATTTTATTTTAATAATTCAAACATTAAACCCAATATAAGTTAAAAATTAATTTATTGGGCGTTGTAAATTAGTTTTTATTAGATTTGTCGGAATCTTATCGGTGTTTTACAAATTTTTTATTCATGTTTTTATTTATTCGTGTACTTTACATATGTATTCATTGTATATTTATATATGCATTTATATTTATCATGTAGCTTACGTGATTATTGATCATACTAAATGCAATTGAAACTTCTAAATTATAAATTGCCTGAATAAAAATATTATTGTTCTTATTTAAGTCAATTTCTGAAAATAAATAATTCGTCTACATTCTTAATGTGTGTGTGTGCGTGCGCGCGCGTGTGTTGGCTTAAAAAAAAGTGTAAATTTTAATGTACATTTACAGAATCGTATCACATTTTCTTGAGCAAATAGTTTCAAATTTAATAAAAAAAAAAATATGTCATTGAATGACAAATAATTTGCAAACCTAAATCAAAGTTAGACTTTTTTATGAGTTGATAAGTTTTAATTAGAAAAAGAAGAAGTAAGATCAGTAAGGTTTTTTGTATGCAAATTAATGTTTTGATATTGTATATTCCATAATAACTATTAGAAGGGAAGCTATGACTAATTTATATTATTTGAATGGTCTTTTATGCATTCATGCAATAATTTATTCAGAAAATATTACCTCCACGAAGAATTGCATGTTTCATTTGTAAATATGAAAAAGTTAAAAATAATTGTAATATTTACCATCTTATATAATGTAGTTTCTTATAAAATATCTGATTACTATCAATTTCTATCAGAGATTTATTATCTAACTAGACTAAAGGTACGTTACAAATATAATTAAACGATAAAACATATAAATAATATTACCAATTATTTTAAGAAGCTAATTAAGTTATATCTGAAAAAAGGGAAATGTTATTTGATTAATTTATGTTATAACTTTTATCATTTATTTTTGTAAGCACTTACATTTATTAACTAAACTGCTTTAAAGCATTTTGTATTTATTATGTAAGTATTCTCATTTATTAAGAAGTTTATTCAAGCAGACTTTTAATTAAGTTTACTCATTTTTACACGTATTCGAACTTTATGTGTACCTTTTTTACATTAGAATATTATTGCACTATTGAATTCATAATTTCTAACATTTAAAATTTCGTATTCTAGTTTTAATAGTATGTAGAATCATATCAATATTTAAAAAATGGCTTAGTATTCTTTGTTGTAGATGACAGGTATTCACGTTTAATTATCATTTTAATGTTATTTTCAAAGGGAAATTTTCGAGATATTTGTAAGCGGAATCAAATAAAAACTATAAATTTGAATTTTTTACAGAATAAATACATCGATTTTTTTGCTTTGATATCTTTGACTAGAAAAATTTAGTTCGTTATGGTTAACAACCTAACCCTATGCAGTACTTTTTAAAATAAATGATTCCTTTTTTTACTTGAAGAATGAATTTTTGTAATATATCTATCGTGCTAAAGGAAGCTCATTGAATCAAAGTTACGTAATAAAATTATATCTTTTTTCAACGGTTCGAAACGAAAATATTTTTATAAAATTAACGAATATGAAACTGTGATATTCTGGACACTGGAGTAAGAATGTTTTTATAGGATTATGTACAAGCTTCATTCCATGTCACTTAACCATATTCCTCGGTGAGGATGTGTAGAAGGACTCTATCTTGTGACCACTCGAGATATAACAAAGCCACACTTATATACTAATTAAATGCTATTCTTGTCTGTTGCGCATATCAACAAAAAAACACAGTCACTTGGCGGAGGAACCTCGCTTACCCCCTGGCTTACCCCCTCGCTTACCCCCTTGGTCACGTGTGACAATCGTTGCCGTGCACCCAACACACCAACCGCACATAATAATTTATCTTTTTATCTCTAAACACATTCCATAAAGTTAGATTACTTGTGATAGTTTCATATTTTATTTTGTGCGTCAATTACGATTTTGTATAGGAATAAAATTAAGCAGATAATTACATCATATACCTTATCTTACATTATTAAATCATAATAGTTGATTCTAATTTATACAAGCCTTCATTAAATATAATTATCGCTATTGATTAGATTAGTCATAATTTCTCAACGTATTATCGCTTTAGATATCAGTAAGTGTATAAAAATATATTTTTACATTCCAATCAAAGCAACGCAAATATTTATAAATTTCAAAAAATTAATATTAAGCAATAATTTCCAAATAGATACGTTTGATTAAGCTATATTTACGCAGAAAATTCTTTTTAGATAGAAAAGAAACACGTCAAATTAATAATGAATGTTATTTATCAAATGAAGTGTCTGCGATATTTACGAATAAGATATTACATAAAGATTGTTGAAACATAAAATCTTTGTACATTTTTCAAATTTTTAAATATTCAGATATTAGAATACGAAAAATAAATAATAAAATCTTTTAGAAAAATGAATAATTTCCAATCTCGTATATTACATATAATATCAATTTTATACTTACAATTTTTAAATATATTAAATGTTCATTTATTGAAACAATCGGCTACTGAAATTCTGGTGATGTACATTTCTTTATTTGAAAATAGATGGACATTAATTAGATTTATAGATTAAATTATAGATTAAAAGTTATATAGATATTATGATTCTATGTGTTTACGTGACTCATCTCTTTAGTATATTATCCTGTACGTATTCATAAATCGATTCAATAAACTTTTAATGTACGTATATTTATTCGTATAAGAAAGCGATAAAAGCGTAGATTTTGTAATTTCTTATCATATATATTAGCATATATTTGTTGTATATACTTTTCATATACACTTATCCATTTATAGTGCACTTTATCGAAAAATTAATTTAGGTAATCATCGAATAGCTTGCAATATTTGTAACGTACACTGTTGTAGTAATGCATTTTCTCAGATGATAAAACTTTCTTTTACAGAGAGATTGTTACTGCTCCGTCTAATCAGAAATAATTATATAATCAAAATAATTATCATTTCCTGATAACTTAAACAATTATATTTACAATGCGATGTTAGCGAAAACTTGATGTATTTTTCTCATATTTTTCAGAGAACGTGAAAAACCTTTTTCATAAAAACCTTCGCATCTATTCAAACTTTAGCTAAAAATATTTTATCCGTCATCTATGTATTATTATGAGGAAATTAATCATACGGTGTTCCAGCTGGCACACGACTTTCGAATAACAGCAAAGACTCGCTGTACTCGGAATCTTACGACAGAACATTGTTATAATTAATAAACTTAATTTAAATATAAATTATAAAAATCATATATTACATTTATGAAATTACCAAAAGAACTCAAAAGTATTTAGCTTTAACCACTAAGATCCTTTACACATTTGTAATTGTTGTAATGGACGAATGAAAATTTAGGAATTTATATACAATTGGATAAACATACAAAAAGGAAAGTCTTTTACATTAGATGATTTTGACAATTATTTTTACATTAATCTTAATTTTTTAATTTGAAAGAATATGCCTAGATATTTAAAATTTTCATTACTTATAAAATCTAAAAAGATACATTTAGATGAATTTAATCGCTCGTAAATAGGAAGTCACGAATTCTATAAAAATAAATTAATAAGTAATAAAATCGAACAATTAAATTATATACGTATTATTGAAAATGGATGATATACAAAGCAGTCGTTGGCAAAATTATGAAATATTCGCATCGCATGCATTGTGTAACCAATAATAGGAATTTCTAGCTTTGGAAAAAGTTAATTAGTTTCTTCTTTTCGATATACTAATATATATGAATGAAACAAAAAATCCCAAACGGAAGATTTATTTACCTGGCAGTTTTCAAAAAATGAAAAGTATTCCGAACTTACTTTATTATAAAACTGTACTTGAAAAAATAATGTTTTTCACCAGTGAGATAGAATAAAATAAATAACCATTAATGAATTAATAAAAAAATACTCTGAATCATATACGCTCGATAATAATATAACAAATGTTTTCGCAACAAATTGCTTTTTTCTATTGTGAAAAATGTTTCATTAGTCAAGCCATAAGCTATGCAATTTTTAATTATGGATTACGTACGTCATAGATGTCAATGCTGTACGCACTACTAGTATTGAGTAAACGGAAAAATGATGTCTGTGCAAATTTGTGCGTGTGCGTTTATATACGAGAAAGTACGGAAACCAGCAATGTAAAGTTAAAAACGAAAGAGAAAGAAGGAAGAGCTGAATTAAAACGTTGCCAGCTCATTGTTTTCGGAGTGTTAACGCGTAATTGAAGATCCTGTGATACGCACCTGGTGAAAGTAAGCGACATAGTAGTGAAGAGTCCATACAATTCGATGTTTTAATAACGTTATTTCGATTATGATGGTTTACTAGCGAATTTTTTGAAATAAACAATTGTGATTAGTTAAATAACTAAAATGTCCCTAATGCGAGCCTAATATATGTACAATAAAGAACGAGAGACGCTGAGAATACAGCGAACGCACAAGTGATTTTTAAATCATCGCTTAAATTATAAGTTAATGCGATTCTATTGGATCCATGTTTATTCAGCGTGATTAAGTATTCATTAGGTCTATGAATATAAAAATCCGTATTTCTCTTCTAATGTATACATGTATATTAAAAGCACAACTACATTTTCATTGAGGTGCCTCAAGCATCGTATAGAAAAAGCTTTGACACATCCTTCTCGCGTCTCTTACAATTCAGTGCACTGCGTAACTGTGTAAAGTGGAGAGTAGGAGAGTAAAAAATAAATGCACCCTACCCTTGCTTGGTCTTGACTATCAAATGTTTTATTAACTTATAACTCTTTCTAAAGGTAATTTATTTACATGAGATTTGACACAGCCACAGAGATTTTATTTAAATTTTTGCATCACTTTTTCCCCAAAGTCTTTTCTAATTATTCACAACATTGACCGTCCGGCAGAACCTGTAAAAATCCTGCGATAAACTTCCCGCGTTCCTTTCAAATCGAATAATGGAATAAGAGCAGCAGAGTTGTAGAAAAAAGGCGAAACAAACTTTAAAGAAAAGCAAACTTCTTACTTCTTCGTCAGCTTTCTAGCTGCCTAATATTTTCATGCATAAAAATCTATAGTGAAAAAACAAAGGGAAAAATGTGGTACGTCGCAAAATGTCAAGAACAGTACTGTCGTAGGAGAAAGAATGAATCCGCGTCCATCGGTAACCTCGAAAAGTTGGACAGTACACAGTCGATCTGCCGCAGCTTAAAGTTGGCGTGCTCAGGAATTTCAAGTAGTATGAAGGCTATTGAAGCTGGTCATGTAAAAATGAACCCAACAAAGGAAGAAAAAGATAAAAAAGATAAAAAAAGATAAAAACGAGGAGGATAGAAAATTAGAGAACGAAAAGACCTTCGGTATTTTAAAACTTTGAAGTGAACGCTCCACCTGGATTCTTAAACCTTATACGAATGCCTGGAACTCGTGATATTTCTCTGGGCTATACTGTTTCAGTTTCTGTGTCATTTTCAGAAGCAGGTGCATATTTTCCCGTGCTCTGAAAATGTCTGTATGATCTAGGCTGCAGACGATAAATTGCCAATTTCGACACGATGAAATATAACTGCAAAGAATGTGCGTAAACGGAAGGATAGATGATGGAAAGGAACAAAATGGAAGATAAATATAACGTAGCTTATGCTACTGTTGTTCTACCTCGTTAAACTTTCAATGGACAAAAGCTTAGTCCGAACTTAGTGGCAAGGCCGAATAAGAGGAAACAAGCAAGGTACGCGCATGCGTAGAAAAACCTTCCAGAGTGAAGTATTCCATTTTTCATTCGATGAGTTGCGATGAGAATAATTCGCATATGTTGACGTTAATATTTTTATTCATTTGAAGGTGGTTACAATTCCTTTAATCTTTTTTAATATTTTGATACTTTCAATATCGACGAAGAATTTAACGTTACACGTTTGGAAATAACAGAAACTCATGATTAAGTAATTTATAGCGTACTCTCGGAAATTAGTATTAGTTTCGCATACGCAACGTATGATTTAGTAGATTTAATAAAGAGAAAAACATTAAACAAGGGGTATGACAAAACGAGAATTTATTTAACGTGTGTTATACCTCGTGACACGCACATTCGGGACAAACACACGTCTACCAAAGAAACATCTTATGTAATACGTACACGAACGTGCACGTAAGTAAGTTTCTAATATACATTTTTATAACCAATAATTTATATTAATATCATTTGTAATAAGAAGGAGAGTTTGTGCGATATCAAGTATTAGTTTTTTTATATCCGATAGAAATTTGAATTAATTTAAATTTATAGTCCCTGTACCTTTTCAACTTTCGAAATATTGATATATATATATATATATTACATGACGCATAACGCAGTTGTTTCTAAAAAATATAAAATGTAAAGGTCGCAGTGAAGATCATTTCGATATAAAAATTGCGGCATAAGTGCACACAAAAACATACTTACTTATTTACATACCCTTTTTCCAGAAAACAATTATATCGCTTTTTATTTTTGTCTTATATATATATGCATGAAATTTTCTCTACTCGAGTAGTACCGTGAATTTTAATATCGCGAAAAATCGTATTTACATTTCCAATTGAAAGGAAAAATTTGTTTCTATCTTTTACTGAAATTATCTCCAATGGTGACGTATAGTGTCCTCTCACTAATCTTAGCGATCACTTAAAGCAATGGATGGTGACCTTTTCAAAACATGCTAATTGGTTCTGGTACTTTCAATGGAAAGATACTTGATTGAAATAGTGGTTTGTGCAGCAAACGCAAGCTCGAACGTCACGCGCATATGCGCACATTTTATGCACCGTATACTAATAAAGGAAGAGCCAGAAAAAGAAGCGAGAGAGATAGAGAGAAAGGGAGTTTTACCTTGTTTCTGACAGACAATTTAACAAAACAAGCTGGTGGCATAGTTAGTTGTATGTAACACACAAGAGCAAGGTTCCTGGACTTTTCGCGGTTACAGACGCGAGAAATTAATTATTGATACATAAATATAGTAGAGCATGATCGCATATATGTATGGTTTGCCGAAGTTTTCATTATCTGGTGCATCATTACTTGTTATTAGAATAAATTGCAAAACGTGAAATATTAAAATGTTAGAAAACAGAGGTACGTTATAAATTTTGTTACAAAAATTACAAAATTATCAACGATTATGGTTCTCTATTTATATTATCAACGGAGTTCTAAAATATTTGTTTGGCTATTAAACTATTTAAAGCTTAATAATAATCGAAATAGAAAGTAGGTGCTTGTAGGCCTTATCTGTTAATAAATACTACGTATCAATAAATGTGTATTTCGATATTTATCAGTAATTCAACAATTGATAATAACAAACTCGTAGAAGATTAAATATTTATTTGAATTTAAATTAATATACTGATTTTTTTCTTTATTTTATTTTGAATTCCTTATAAATAAAATAATTCACTGACACGGTAAAATATTCCACTAGTAAACGCACATTTTTCTAAATTGTATCGAATTAAAATTAAAGTTAAAATTTTCTTTTCCTATGTACGCGTATTTATTCACGACCACGTTTTTTTATAATTCAATTACCTTCGTATTTTATAGTATGTATTTTTTAATATATTTTATTATTACAAAAATTGAATTTTCGTATAAAAAACAATTCGTATAAAAGTTTTACGTATAAAAGAAGTTGTTTGTGTTATGAAAAAAACACAGAAATAAATGAAAATGACATAACTGAAACTACATGGGAAAAGGTTTGTAAATTAAAAAATCCAAATAATTATTCTCATAAAAATTGTCGTTTTTATGAAGAACTTGTAGAAAATATCAAATAAATAGTATTTTCATATTACTCATTCACGAAGAATGAGTAATAAAATTAAGAATTAAGAAAATTTATTTAGAGCGTAATGTTTAAAGAAACTTTATTGGAAAAATTATACCGTTTTAAGGTACTTGTGGTTTATTTATTATATAACGAATACATTATATATTAATTAGAAAAATTCAAGAAATACGATAATTCTTTTGTGATACTACGAGTAACGTTTGATAAAATTCTATCGAAATTTAGTATGTACGTCTTGTACAGTAATACAAAGCCTAATGATTAATTTGATGCTTTCGAAAAGTCGAATGCCAGAAAAATACTCTACATAATCGAATTTCAACCAACGTACAAGATTCGGATACGTATTCTCTTTTTCGTGTACTAAATTTAAACGTTCCAATACCATCTTGTATTTAATTTGTGATATATGATCACGCGCTTACAAATCATTTTCCAATATCTCCTTGCTGGAAAGTAGACGGTAATGGGTTAAGAATTCAAATCAGTTTTTCATACAAGTACTAAGATACTTTTACGTTCAATTCAAAAACATAACGATGAAAACAGGTTTATAATAATATTTGTAAATCTAATGAGCCATTTAAGACAAACATGTTGCATCAACAATTACAAATTAATTATACTGTTATTTTAGGCTATTACTTGTACTACTCCTATAATTATCTAATTTTGTAAAAATGAGTTATGATTTTTGCAGTAAAAATTTTACGAAAGTTCTTAATTATCAGTGTGCAATATTTCATGAATTCCTTGTACTTGCAATAGAGATTCTATTATATTGAATACCGTAAACAGTTTGCCGATTCAATTACTTTCAATTTAAGTTGCGGTAAATACTTGTTATAACGAAAAGTTGATGCTTGGGTCTCGCATATTTCCATGTTTGCACAAAGGTTGGAACGTCTGCGCGTTCCGCCATTCACGTCATCTTGATTAGCTCAGACTTGGCTATTCAGTTGTGCAATATTTCAATAAATGTCGCGAAGGCTACATTGTTCGAAAAAGAGAGAAATTTCAGTTAGAAAACGTAATACGTAATTCATATTATATCAAGCGAAATTAAGATGATAAAATAATTAACAAAAATTTTTAAACTATTTTAACAGTATTAAGTAATATAAATATGACGAAATGTTTATAAATAATAAATTGAAAAATGCCATAAATTAACTAGACAATTTATACGAATATATTATACTAAATTAATTTATAAAGCGTGCTTCAGCACAAGTGGTTCTAACTGAAATTAATCACAATCATTCATATGAGATCTTCGTAGGTCAATTCTTTTTTCGGCAATTACACATCCACTTTTTACTCGAAAACTTCCAGGTGTATGATTTTTTGAAATCTCTTGTCTGCACGAGGCAGTTAACGTTCTTAACGTTAACTCGTGGATGTTTTTCAACGATGTCAAATTTCTTACTCATTCGTGTACAGATCGTTGATTCTTCCATACCCCAAGCGAATATGTAAGCTCAATTATATGGAAATAAGGAAAACATAAGGAACAGCGAACACAGAATGAAAAAGAGTAGTATATCAATTTTTTCTTTCAAAGCGTCAACTTGCTTCATAAGGATTACTGACTGACTTTCTCCTACTTCTCGTCCCATATTAGGGATTATACGCGATCGATTAATATCAATTAAATCCATTCAATGTTATTTCACTATATTAGAGCAATAAATGTTTATTCAAATGTATTCCGATTCTATAATTATATATTCTAAATGCAGTTAAAGAAGAATAATCTTTCAACGATTGCCTGATTATAATATCTATCGTATAATATTTATAATACTTATATAATAAAGAAATGTCGTAACAAATACGTCTTATTATGTCATTAAGTCTTTTTCAAGTTGCAACTACAAGTATGATTTTGTCGATCGAATGCTATTCATAAATGAGCACACAACATTGCGCGTACTTAAAAATAAAAAACAAAACAAAATTACAAATGTAGTTTGAGATATGCTTACTACTAGTATGGTATTGATCATTTTCCGAATGAAATGAAATAATATAAGTTACAAGAATACGTAAGTTCATTGATATAATTTGCCTTAAAAATACGATATAAAAATTGTATAATAAGTATAATGCATAATATTTCCAGAAAATTCTTCATTATTAATTAGGAAAACTTTAAGCTCCAAGAGAAAATATTTTTGTTCCACCTGCTTTAAATATTTTAATTATTCAAAAAATTACCTACTAATTAATGAACTTTTATCAACGACCATCAGTGACAAACTAAGGCTTACCAGTTATACTGTATATACCCTGTACCTTAATTTTTTTTCTATAACAACGAATATGATGGATTAACGAAATATTTACATTATTATGGGGTTGGTGTGTATGTGTAGTTGGGAAGTGTTAGTGTGCATAAATTAGGCAATAACACAAAGATTCTCCGCCAGGTGGCTAAATGCCTGTGTTGATGCACGCAAGAGACACAATTTGATTAGTAGTGTATACGTTAAGTCCTTAGGATTATCTCTCAAGCGTATAAGGCAAAATCGCTCTACATAACCTTACTGATAAGTCCAAATAGATCCGGGATGATATGCATTGCACATATAGAACCTCATATTAGTCGACTGTTCCTTATTCCCGCAACAACAGTTTCAACGTTACCCTCTTAAATTTGATGATAAGATCTAGTCTTACTAATTAATATCATTATCTTTATCAGAAACATTAATAAATACCGATGCGATTTTTAAGATTTTATTTTACTAGAAAAAGGTATTCTGAATTTTATTCTCAGTTTTCACGATCGTTTACTTAAAATTATAAATCTCCTAATTTTTGTAAATTTCAATTCGATAATTTTACTTTTCCTCTCCTTCCTTCGACTAAAGTGTTAAGAATTGTAATTTTATTTCAAAAAACCTTAGAAAAATAGATCACGCAAGTTCAAGTTTCAAGAGAGAGAGAGAGAGAGAGAGAGAGAGTGAGAGAGGGAGGGAGAAACTACTGTTCAAAGACTCACAGATATATTGACAACTTTAACAATTCACAAGAATTCGAATTCGAAAATTCACGTAAAACGTCAAGGAAACTTGACCCACCACCCGTCGTTACGTGTTACTCTTGTGATAATTACAAATCTCGGATAACGCATCCTCTTTAAGTTTAATCCACCTCACATATATACCTTTTAATCTTTCAACTTTGTCTGTATCGAAAGTATGTAACAATGACGGAGAGCAAGAAAGAGAAAGAGAAAATGAGAACTGGGTTATAGAAGATTAATCAATCTCACGTAATTACAATCCCCCGTTATGCCGATTCCCTGGAATGCAACGGTATTAAGCGTTCGAGTTAGCAGTGCCAACATCGAATCTCTCCCGCTGGAATTAAACATCCTCTCCTTTTACCGATAATGCACGATAATACGAAAGCACGCGACAAAACTAACGACCAACTGCAGAACAGTCTGAATTTTCGAAAAATTTCTAATTTAATCGTTGAAAGCGAGAGACTAAGAGGTTGGAAAGAAACGAAAATAAGATACACCAGTTTTTTACTGCTTTAAATGTGATGTAAAAGTATAGAATGACAGCGTAACGTATAAAAGAGATAAAACGTCTCCAATAAAGCCTTGCAGGATCAGAATCTTATGAGAGCTATTCATAAGGGACTGGATACTCTTTGTATGTATATACGGATGTGTGCACGTACACGCTGACTTCTATAATTCTGAGCAACTTATGTGTCTACTGAGGAACATCTCATCAACATTCTCTATACCCGAATATCCGGGTATTTGTTCGCCAAGTAACGCGCTAATTACGTCTTATCGCAAGTTGCTCCACTACTCTCTCTCCCTCTCTCTCTCTCTCTCTCTCTCTCTCGCTCTCGCTCTCCCTCTCTGTCTCTCTTTCTATTGCACTACAAAACGAAATTAGTAAAACAACAAATTTTCACTCTTACAATCATTATTTACATTTAAACGAAATAATTTTCAAAAATATTTTCTAAAATTAGCAAAGCTTAATGTATAAAAAAGAAAAGAAAAAATGTATTGTAAACGATGTAATAAAAATTTATTTTAAATAAAATTCAATTTTCTGCTGAGTCTACACGGTAAAGTTATTTTTTACAATATTTTTACTTACGATACTATCGATGAAATAACCAGTTGCATGTATTTCTTTTTTTATTATTTATTCGTATACTTATCAAATCTTACTGTTTTCGTATTTCTTTAACCCATTTTACTACTCAGCGTCGTTTTATTTTTCCGCTTGAAACACTTTAGCTAAGTTCTTGTTGAATTCCTATAATTTGACATAAGCTTCTTTCGGATTTCTTGCTGCTTATAGGATATCGTATTAACAAATTATTAATAATCCTTTGATAAACGGAATTATTTATTATTCTTTTAACTGTTGAAACTGATAAATATAATATTGATTCTTTCAAAGTAATATTATACGTCTTAGTAGTAAGTAAGAAAGAACGTGTTTATTATACGATTAAATTAAACCTTATCAATTAAAATCAGCCTGAGCTCATGCTGTTTCAATTTAAGTTTATTTTTTAAGGTTTGGTTTAAGATTTAAGTTTGTACTTCTTAATACTTATTTAGTACATGTTATTAAAGATAAAATCTGATATTACAATTCACTGCGTTTCTTATTGACATATATACATGCTAATAATTCTGATAGTCTTCCATCGAAATATTTGTTTTAGAATACTAATGATGTTTAACTTAATCCAATCAATTATTAACGCTTGAGTACCAAGCCTGTACATACTAAAATATAACAATTAATTAAAATATAACAATTAATTTTTCCGTAATGTAACATTCTTTTACAGGTTAACTTTTAAAAGCACTAACTTTCTTACGTGAATACATTTACTAATAATAAAAAGACGTATAATAACATTGTTCGTTATTAAACGTATTATTAAACGTTAAATTGAATTAAAATGAATGAGCAAATTTGAGTTTACATGTAAAGAAATGCAAAGAAAATTATTTGAAATTGAAAAAGCAGAATTGAAGCTTGTTGTAACGTAGAAAATTAATGTAATGAACTATAAGCAGTTATTTTGACGTTTTTAGAAAAAGATAAATTATATTAATTGAAATTATAATTAATCGTAGAAAAGAAACTCATGAAATAAAAATCAAAAGTCATAACACTTGTACGTACCGTTTTTAGTACCTTGACACATGGTCGATGTACTACTGTTTAATTTATTCAGTGATAGTCATCGAAAATTTGGAATTCTACACAGCTAGTGTGTGGTTTGTATCATACTATAAGAGAGAACACGTGCGTTATACATACATGAGTATAAGCGCATATATATGTATACGTACGTGATACATACATAGAGAGAGAGAGAGAGAGAGAGAGAGAGAGAGAGAGTAAATATAGTTTTGATTAATAGCTTATGGCGTTCCCGAGAGAAGTTTATTTGCTTGAACATGTTTAATTATCCATTCCAATAGGTATTCAGAAGCTGACATAATTTCCTGTTTTCCCGCTTGCAATGACCTTTCAACTTCAATCCAGTAAAATGTTTATTATGAAATAATTATACATAAAACTGTGTGACCCGTACGCGTACTTATTCGTTTGCATATTCATTTTAACTACTACATCATTATATAGATAATACACAGAGATGTATCGTACAGGCACACATTCTCTCGAAAATCATTAGGTCTTCATCATTAGGCCTACACCAGTGTGGACTAAGTACATGCCTATTTGTGAGGTGAAAGTTACGAAACTGTGTCGATTAATCGTGTAGAGTATGGATCCTGTGGTCATGCCCGAAAAGAACAAGCGAAAGGAAGATGATCTAGTTAATGCGAATTTTATGTATATAGCTTACAGAATAGCGGAACAGGCGGAACATCGTGCAAGTGAAATTTAATTAACTGGTTAACACCTAGCATAGATTCTTTTGGCACTTTTCTACAAATATATACTTACAGATAGGAACGAAAATATGCACGCTTCATAACTTCCTGTTTCCAGCAGAAAGTTTCATTTTCTTCCTTTAATTATACAAATAGCCATTATGTTATTACATTAGGCCTAGAATGTGCTTTTTGACTTGCAAGCTTGCACGAAATTAGTATAAAATTTTGCACATATACTCAAGAGGTGCTTTTACAAGATTCACTGGTACCAGCACAATAAATTGACAAATAAACGCGAAAAACGGGAGAAAGAATGTAAAAGAGAACAATTATAAGATAAAAAGAATATACGTATAGTCAGCTTCATGATCGGCAAAAGCTGAATAACCGTTTCTTCCCATCCTTTTGTTTCTATTTCTTTTTCTATTCAATTTCTTTTACATCAAATTTCTGTCTTTCCATTCACATGCATCGTGTAGTAAATCATGACTGTAGCATTGTTATTTGCGACGATGATAGCGAGGACGCGAATGGTAAGATCAGCGTCAAGATGTACTTTGTGTCACGAAGCTACAAAAAACGTGGAACAACAGAAAGAGTTGAACTTTGATCCTTGTAGACAGTAGCACTTAAACAAACATTGGCTAAACATCGCAGTATTTTATTTCACTTTCATGTGTTCGTCTCCTCAGCCACGTCTTCTTATTTAGTGTATCTCTAGTTTTTCACGTTAATCAACTTTTCCTAGGATAAAGGAGATTTTATAAAAATGTCAGTGTCTTCGGTATCTCGTTCTTTAACTTGGAGTAAGGATAATTTGACGTATCCTAGAAGAAGGTTTCTTCGCATAATGTGACGCTAAAGCACACGTATTAATATCGTGCCAATACAGTGATACGACACCTATTTCGTAATATTCCCGAAGTTAAAAATAGAAAACGATATATTTAAGGTGGGGGCTTTAAATGATAACATCTTGTACGACTTCAAATAGACTCTAATGCTGCTGACACTATTCTTGATTAATATGAAAATAATACGAAAGTATTAAATTTCATTATTATAATTATAATAATGATAACGCTAGATCTCTATTAATCAAGTAAATACATAAAAGAAACCTAGTCTATTAACTTTAATCTATTTACATTATTTTAAAAGTAGTTTTTTTTTTAATTAGATGCAGTGAAACGTATTTTCATTTCTTCATACGTGATCGCGTATTAGGTTTGTTCCATTCAAATTTATAATGATGTAATCAATAGAATTTTATGAGAAAACCCTAGAAATTTTTGATTTAGATTCCAATTCTCACATATTTAACTATTTCGTTTCGTCTGACATGAAATTTCTATTGAATTAATTGCAGCTGTATAATGACAAGAACCTTACTTATGAATAGTTGACAGATAAAATAAAAAAAGAGAAAATGCAATCATTAATAATTATAAGTTTATTTTATACTTTTATTTATAATAGTTGATTTCTCATACACTTTTTAAGGAGAACACGGAAATTTTTTGGACTTTTTTTAACTATCGCATCTTGTAAACAATTTATAACTTACTGAAAAAAACTGAAAATCACTGAAAGAAGCGTAACTACATCTACATTTTAATAGCAACTATCTAAGCTCTGGTAAGATCTCGCTTGATTAGATTTCTATCTATGCATTCAAATGAAATCGAAACTGTTTTAAAATATATATTTATATATATATTTATATATTTTAACAATGGAATAATAAAGTCGTTTCGTTTGCAAGCACGTCATCCATATAAAAGACCGCAATTATAGAGATCATCGTTGCTCTAATGTACGTACGAAAAGTACGCGAGTAGCTCTCAGTGCGTGAAAATATACGAAAATTCTCTATAAATTGTGAGTGAGAGCGTGTGCGCGAAGCTCGCATGTGGCGTTACGAGAGTCCACCAAAATCCATTCGAGCTCTCTGCTACAACACATACTTCCTACGTGCAACACACCGAGTGCGTAAAGTAACGACTTCGTGTGCTGATGCAAGCATGATAAAAGCGCAATATATCTATATATAAAGCACCTTCGAGGCTTGGGATCAATCGCTTAATAGACGACCCTCGTCAACACCTGTCCTTGTCGATCCTCCTAGTTCGTCCTTAATTATAATCGCTGCTTAACGAGACAAGAAATATAAAGACCGAATAACGGTTGCAGAGTTCCAATCTTCCGACAGTGTCTCTAGAGCACTCTAGTCCTGACCATCGACGCTGTTAAACAACGCTGAAAGGGTTGTAAGAACCGACTGCGCTTCCACGTGCAAGTAAAGCTAATCTGCTCCCGTAGTCTGATACCTTCTTCTTGGCTCTCTAATGCTTGCCCATGTGTTTGTGCGATCGGTTGCGAAGAGCCGCTCGCATATCAAAGTGCCAGTAAGGCGACGCTTTTCGATAAGTCAAGCTCTGTGTAAAGCAGAAAGAAAATAAAGAGAATACATCCTTTCTCGTACTTTCGTGTCCTCCTTCTCTTTCTACGAGACCCCACTCGTCATCGGGGCATCCGACGATAATAAGATTCGACCAAGCAGCCTTTAGCTGCTTATTTTTTATCGTTACAAATTTTATTGTTCGATTGTTACTGAGAAGTGGCAACCATTTAACGCTGGTAAACTATTTTGTCGTTACATAACTGCTGCCTTCGTCACTGCTGAAAGTTTTTTTTTATTTCCCTCGTATCCGATTATCGCTAAATCAGCTCCAGCGTCGGACAAGAAATAAGAAATTTGTATTTGATTTACCGACAGTTGACATTTGTTTACATTTTTTACACTTCCAATATTACAGATCATCTACAAAGAATCCTACCCCGTCTTGAGCAAATAAGAATTTTTGGAGAAACGTAATTATTTACAAATTTTCAATATAATGGTACAAATTACAAATGGAATTAAATAACTAGAAAAAATTTTGTTCGGCGTCTGTTTCTTTGTAAATATGCAATGTCACAAAAGCAAGAAAGACGTTATAAATATGAAAATAAATTTTGTCAACTGGATGAAACAATGAATTCGTGATACTTCAATAAGCGATAAAAAAGCTTGTTAGTGAAATGCTTTATTTCTCTTTGTGAGACGCAAATATATTTTTCAGTTTAAATATAGAAGGAATGCAGAGATATAATAGGTAAGTATAATTTAAAATCAAAATACCAATTGTATGGAAAAATTTCCCAAGTCTAGGCAGTATCTGAAAAGTTTCTAAAAAGAATAACTTGACAAACAGAGAACAGATCGAGAAAGAGAGAGAGAGAGAGAGCGAACGAAAGGAGGAAAAAGATAGTTAGAACACAAACTAAAGGGGAAGAGGGGAAAAAAAGAAATCAAGAATTTTTCGTTCTCTACTCAAATCTAAAAATGTGGCAAACGCGGGTGTTAAAATAGACTATACATGCCACTTATATTCTTTTAGGAAACATTTACTTTTTATTTTTCAGTTACCCATCGCATTTAATACTAGTACCACGAGTAAAAATAAAGTAAAAATAGAAAATGAGCTCAAACCTGCAATTTTGACTCAAAATAAAAAAAAAAAAAAAAAAAAAGTTACCATTGAAAAGCTCAAGGGCACTTCGCTTCTTATTTCCCAGCAATTCCTGATGGATAAAAAAGAAATACAAAAAGTTACGAATGAAAAATAACAAATCAGATATGCTTTGTGATAGATAATGTAAAATTATTTTTTAGATGTGGTATGAAAAAAGTCTAATCTTATATTCTGAGCTTGCTTCACTATTCTCTCCTTATCACTTTCTCTCTCTCTCTCTCTCTCTCTCTCTCTCTCTCTCTCTCTCTCTCTCTCTCTCTCTCTCTCACTCGCTCTGTGCTTACATAGTTTGTGTAAATGCGTGTATTTTCTCCTTTGAATTTTCACACTTAATTACGTAAACGAATCGTTCACGCGTATTTATAAGTATACGCAAGACAATTTAATAGTTTAATTTGACACATGTTATTGATCATAGCAGAGTAGATGAAAGATAAATTTATAAGTCTACTTTGAATTTATTATAAAAATAAAGCCAGCAGTTTATCAATACAAATGCACACATGTACACACATTTTCCATATTCCATCGCATTATATTTCTACTTGAAAATTGTCTTCTTCATTTATTATTTAGCAAAATGAATTAGCGATGTATACAAATACATTTTTAGCGTTTAAAAAGAATACGATCGGACGCGCATTTCGTGAAATAAGTCACTCGTGTGCTTGCTGTGCATACATGAAATTTTGAAGGACAAAATGAAAATTGACTGTAGATCTGACTATCTTTTAAAATTACGTAATAATATACTTTTAAAATTGAATATAAATTATTAGACGTTAGCAATGTAGTAAATAAAATGAATATTACGTTTAGGAATCGTGCTTAATTAGTAACTTCATAAAGTCTAATCCAAGTTTTCAGTCAAATATTTCAACAAAAAGCACTTTATGAATTATAAATTATGAAGAAACTTCTTTCGGATACAAGAGCGCTTATTCATTATAATTGAGAATTATTTTTTATAAATCTCCTTAAGAGTGTTAAAATAATATAGTTACGAAAGCTTGGGATTAATAAATACAATACTACATTATCAACAACATTTTAAATATTTTGGAATATTTTAAAATAATTTATTTATTTATTTATTTTAGAAATTCACATCTTTCATATTTATAAATATGTACTTATATTACGTTAATATTATTACCATTATTATATCTTTTTTTGTTCAAATAGCTTTGAAATATCTATAAGAGTATTGCGCTAAACCTGTGGTATTCATTAACAGATAACTAAAATAGATAACTACAACTTATTTATTAATAAATCACCTATAATTAAAAAATATATTGAATTAATTTAAGTACTTTAAACTGTTAATACAACTTGATTAAATATATGATTTTTGAATCCTTATTTTCTTATTTTATTTCATGTATTTTTATATGACAAATTATACTATTGATCATACTATGAATTAATTACGTAAAATCTATAAAACTAAAGTAATGTCAAACTTCAGTGACTGATAAATAAAACGAAAATAAAATTAAAAGTTATGATATACGTAATACTGCACAACGCATATGTGCATGTATTACATACTTATGTATAAGACTGATTTCTTATAAAATAATAAAACCTTACTATGGTATTTTCAATTTTTTCCTTATATATCGAAATATTATTTTTATTTCACAACTGAATTATAAAAATAATACAATATGAAAATGATTATTTCAAATATTCAAAAAGCTGTCAAAGGCCCATGAAATTCAATTATTATGAATCTCACCTTCTATTTTCGACATTATAATAGAAGCTTATATTTATATATATAATAAAATCGTTCTTTAGACAACATTTTTCAACAAAAAATAAAAAATAAAAAGATTTTCAGTCACGTATAATTTAAAATATTTTATTTATTTCATGTAAAATAAATGGAATGCGCAAAGTATTGAGAGAAACCTGTCAATAACTTTTCTTATCTATTTAACTTTCTATTACAGTCTCTCCTGCTCCCTCAACATTTCTCACGATCATCCACTGTACAAAACTGATCAAAATAACGTAATAATAGCAGCATGAGTAGTAGCACTTTCTGCAGTAGTACAAGTCATTATTGGGTCAGGTTGAAGTACAAAACCAATTACCACCACCTATCTTAACTCAAATCAATATCTTTTTATTCTACTTACGTTAGCTTTTGAGTTCGTTTCTCTGATCCTCTAATGAATTCTATTTTTAATTCTTCCATCATCTGAACGTACCGTTTGCACCTTCAATTAACATACACGATCCAGTCCGTTCGAATAAATAAATGTCAGGAATACTGTTTCCGAGTCAGGTCTCCTCGTACAAAATACACTGAGTGATAGTTAGTCCATCACGTGAAAGTTTAACTGTACGCATATGCGCAATTAAATAGATAAAAAAGAGATTTCTTTTTTTAATTAAAATTTCGATATTAGGTATTCTAAACTTGAAAAAAGTAGTCGTAAATTATTTTAGGAATTAATATTTGATCAAACAAATAAATATAACAATGGAAATAAAATAAGCCGAAGGAAAATATTTTTTCATTCAAACTTTTTAATATAATTTAAAATTCCACTCGGGAATAAAAGAGTATGCTTTAAAAAGAAACTTTATCAGGATACAAAAAACGTACGGGAAACGCACTTACAGAGAGCGTAACAAGCAGCCCTAGTTAATGCTTTACTCTTCACATTTATCAACAGTGGTCAACCGCTGCAAGTCTGAAGCTTCCCAGTCAACATTATTTACATCTACGGCACTAGTCGCTTCTTGCTTATTTTGTTAAAATACCTTATCCATCCACCGTTACAGACAGGCTACGCAAGTTTAACTCTGTAGCTAAAACGAATATTTATAAAGAAAAAATCATTACTACCATCACTATTACCATGACCCTACATCTCCATGACGTACTAACGATAAAATTGGATAATAACAGTAAAGTATCGTTAAATTGTGCGTACCTCAGAATAAAACTAATTTACGAAAAGACGCTCTTTTCATGATTCAAGACGAAAAGTATTAATTGTATCAAGGATCATAGAACTACTACAAAAGTAAAAGCTGTATAATAAATACTTTAAATGGATTTTATTAACACGCACGGACAATGGAAACTGAAATATTTTTTCAATGTTTCAAATAAGTTAAGAAGCGACCAGTAGCACCACATTAAATTAACGACAGATTAAAGAATACATTTAAAACACATTTTATATTTTTTTACATTTTCTTTTAAGTACTTTTCTGAATTCCCCCTCCATCCAAAGGATACGATACCGATGTCATTGTTGTTTCTCCTCTACTCCTCTCCTCTTCTGTCTCTTTTCTTCTTTTCCTCCGTCCGGTTCTATCTTATGGGGCGCAAATCGCTCCTCTTTAAACACTTTGAAGAAGCAGCACCGCTCTGACCGCGTCAAGCGAACTCGCAATAGCGCTCTACATCTTCTTTGGGGTACGCCAGCGTTGTTGACAAGCACGACACGAGGGGAAACATAACGTGTTTTTTCCTTTTCTTGGCAGCTCAAAGTTCCTACTTTAATATTTCTGGAGATCGAACGTCGCTGGGGAATGACCGCATTTTTCCACTCATTATGATTCGTTAGCGGTAAGTTATGTTGCACAGAACGCGAGTCTATCAGACGCTTACGTATAAGATAAAATGGGTCGCCGGGGATTTATATATTCAGAGCATGTCAATATTTTCCTAATTGACTCACGTGTACAAGTCCGCAGCTACGTTATTTAAATAGTAAACAAGAAACTTTTTAATAGACATTTAATACATTAATTAAATAGAAGTTCAATTCAATTATTCGTTATAAATAATAATAGACCGTGTAACAAGGAACACGAGTTAAACAATCTTGATCAAGTGCCTGCCATCAGTGACGAAGAAACAAACAGAAGAGGAGAAGAGAGATGGAAATAGTCAGGAAACTTAGCCAAACTCATTATTAGTTGTTGTATAACAAGATCTCGTACGTAGAACCGTATAAACGAGACGTATTCTCTAAACAATACATTTTCCCCGTTCGTATAGAAGTTATTTGAGTATCGTGAAAAATATTTCGTTAATTATCTTGATACATATAATTAGCTTTTAGGCAAGAAGTAAACCTCGCATCAATGCGATAGATGAATGTGACGAGATTTGTAGTTCCAACTTGCTTCGCTTGACTATGGTAGTTATTCACTCTCTCTCTCTCTCTCTCTCTCTCTTTCTCTCTAACTCGTACCAACCTTATGTTTGTTTTATTTACCATCGTCTGTTCCACAGGCAGTGAAATTCACTTTATCTGTACATATCAATGCTCGAGCTAGGATTATAATAAATTATTGTACATAATATTATAACATCTCAGAGCAGGTGGTTAATTGTCATTTTGAACAAATTGCGCAAGCCGACGATTTCATAATTAAACTCGTTCGAGCAAATTCAAAGGTCAATGGCTACCTCATAAACCCTATTTCCACAGTCTATCCACACCTCATATATTTTTCAAAGCCAAGAATTGATGGGAACGAGCATTCAAATCCGGCAATGCATAAATAAACGTTTTTAAACAAACTAAATCACCCATCAAACGTTTTTCATTGCACAGTGTATGTGCATTTATCCACACAATGGAATACTTAGCGTAGAATAAAAAAGGATGGCTGGGGCGGCGGCGGCGGCGGCGGCGGCGGGGGGGGGATGGAAGGGGTAAATTTAAGTTTATCGAAGATCTGTCAAATATTATAGAATACGTGTTGACTTGTGAATTTATAAAATTTAAATATGCTTAGCCATATGGTCAATATTTTTGTAACGAAAAAATATTCGAAATTAAAATTTAAATAAAAGCTTCGGCAAAAAGCTTTATGCAGTCCAATCACCTGCAATATATTTTTGCTTTCAAAAGACTCCATTGAATTGTTAAATTTAATTGAAATATAAAAACATATATTAATTAAGCCCAAAAAAAGGCTCTTAAAAATTTGAAATATCGAAATGTATAATTCTTTGAAAATCAAGAACAATACGAATTTGTTTTAATTTTCAACGATGATTTTATAATACAGAATAATACAGAAAAACTATAATAACTTCAAATTTATCGAAATAGAACGAAAGGAAAAATGGAATGAAAATCTAATGTGCTCACGCCGTATCGAGTGCTTAAATATTCGGATCAACAAAGAATTTGTAAATTTGTAAAAAAAAAAAAAAAAAAAAAAAAAATGTAATACCATACTTTGTTGAAGATGATAAAGTACGATATTTACTTTATAGGTTTCGAACGATGATAAACAAAGTAATTAGAAACAGATAATGCTCACTCCGTGGTTTAACTATTCCAGTTAGTACACTAGATTAGTTTCATGCAGCCATAAAATTAACAAAATACAATCAATCCACGAGAGTCGATGTTTTTAACATATTCCCATCGAATATACCGCTGAAAAAGTATTATTTTAGCAGGCAGGCAGAAAAACCAAATTATACGCATCGCGCGCGCCAAAAACGTAAAAAATGAAAGGAAAAAAACAACGCTACGAAGAGAAAGGAAGCGAAAGCAGGCAAAGTAAAAATATAACGCATTGGGAAATAGCAGTGAGGAAGTACCAACTGCTGGTTCAGTCTCGATCCACCGCTAAAACGCAATGAGTTCGTGCAACCTTCAAAATTTCCGGAGTTCCTTTTTTTTTCACAGTGGGTTGGGAATCGCAATTGCGAAAGCCGATATCAACTGTGTAATCTACGCGGACGATTTCCTCCGAAGGGTGAAGCTTGGCTTTGCCTGGCCGTGGCTTTTCGAGAGGGAAATGTACCTTGTGGCGGTGCGTCTCTCACGGATCGATAGACGTGGAGGCGCATGACCGCTGCCACCACCACCGGCGCAGCTGCCAGTGTCGTTGCCAACACCACTGCTACCCCTACTGCTACTGGTGCGCCACTAATCCAACAGACTTTCCAACAGCGCTATACTTGCTCCCTCGCATAAATGCTGCCTCTTTTCAGATTTTTCCTTTTTTTTCACGTTTTTCGGAGACCTGCAGTCTTGCCCTGCTGGACGATTACTCAAGGCGCGAAGTCAAATTTAAAGATAAATGACTACCCACGGTGAAAGTTTAATCAATCATTCGATGACGTCACCTCTATATAAATGAGAAAGTTCTTAGTTTCGGAGCAGCTGATGTTCTCAGGAGAGATTTTTATTTAAATTTTAACGAGTTTATTAACAACAACAAGAAGAGGTTAAACTTGGCCTTAATAGAAGTCGTTTCCTCAAAAATTCTAATTTTTTTTCTATACGTAGCATCAAAGAATAGTGGCGGTTTAATACTTACATTGTCCAAGGAAGGATAATTCTACTATTTTTACTTATCAAGACCAAACAGAGCGATCTCCAATTTACCGTTTATATTTCGGATAATCAAGAAATATATTCGCATTAACGTTAACTCGAGGCATTGCTGCTCAAACGAGTACTTATACAAAATCTCATACATTTCAAGGATATAATTCTTTATAAATCTAAGCATTAGCATCAGCAACATATTCTTAAGCTCGCGTACAAACGTACTATTCACGCGAAGAAATTAAGAATGATTAAACATCATCTTCGAAGTTAGTAAATCTCGTATTTATAGAATACAATCGCTATCTCCGAAAATAAATTTCATATTTTCGTTTTGTATGTCCAAAGACAAATTCAGAGTCACACGAAATCTAGCTCGTTATATTATAATATGATTTGAAATTGAGTTCATTCTGCAACCAGAATTTTCTCTACTTAAGTTCCAATCAACTGCGTTCTAAGATATTATAAAGTTCTATGGTATAAAACTAGGAGTGTTGGTTAGTACGATTTCATTTTAAAAATAATACTCGTAGACCTGGTTACGTAAAGAAAAAGTCTTCCTCAAACGCATTATATTATTTGAAATTAATTTACACTAACGCGTACGTATAGCACTAACATGCACATATAATATTTTAATAAAAAAGAATAAGTGCACATATCCGTACACATTTTCGGAAAACTCTTTGATGACTCATAACATCATTATCCGTTAATGAAGACAGATATAATCGTTAAAAAAAGTAGTAATTTATAATGCAATTATAATTTTCTATTACATTAAAGACGATCGATTTATACTCCTGAAACGACTAATAAATTGAATTTCAATCATACTTCATATCAACGTTTATTTTTTTTCTATATACCTAAAAATGCATACATCATAATCACCTAATGTTCTCAATATGTGTAACACTAATGTGGACTTACGCGTGAATATTAACACCGACTCTACTTCTGTAAATTATCAGCAGCAGCTCGGCATTTTGAAGGCACATGGATACCTGTCAGCGAAAAAAACGAACGTGCGAACCGCGAATAGAAAAGATAAAATAATGCTCAAGCCCTAACTTTGCTGTCTCGCTACAGCAGCAAACTATGTAATCCAATCAGAGTATTTACGTATTGAGTATTGAGTATCTGTCCGTTTTCTAAAACAACTTCTTCAAATATACAACATATATACATAAGTACGTAAATATGCACTTATTTGTTATATTATTTTCTGCAATCTATATTTATTTCATTTTATTTATTATTTATTATGTAATTCTGTTAATTCTGTTATATACATATACATATATATATATATATATATATATATATATATATATATATATATATATGTTCATCTACAAGTTAAAATCAGATTGTTGCAAGTAAAATATGTTTAATCATTCATTTTAATCATTTTCCGCCGATTTTAAACTGATTACAGTATGTTACAAAAATCATAAAATGAATTCTGTGTGTGTGTGTGTGTGTGTGTCGTTGTTAAATTCATTTGTCTTCTATCATTGTGCTTAACATCTATAAATAATATAATCGTTAATACTACTTAATACAACAATTTAAATAACCGAATCTCTTAGTTTTGACAATGCAATGCTCGTATCAAGCCTACGCATTTATTGCAAATATTTTAAATCAAATTGAGCAATTTATGTATAGAAATACTAAAGCAATTAACGTTGTCTCATTTCCTCGTGTTACTTTGAAATTATGAACACAAGAATTTATCTCATATCAATGTTGCTGTATTATAAAATTATTACACTGAAATTTAATTAAAAAAAATGCAATAAAAAAAAATTATATTACTAGAAAGAACAAGAATTAGTAGTATATAATTTTAATATATATATATATATAGCAGATGTAAGAATTTAATAAACATTATCACAAATATTTCTAATTTAATAGAATATCCCGAATTAAAAAATCCACTTTATAATGCATCCTCATGAAAGAATATAAAGTCAAAGGTTTAATTCCGATTCATTCGGGGTATTCGCCTTTTATTAGCTAACGAATAATTTTTGAGGCCTTTCAAAAAGATCTATATCCTGATGCGAATATTTTGTTTCCCAGACTTTCCTAATTAGTTTCTAATAATCGTATTAGAAAAGCGCTCGCTTTCAATCATACAGTATCGATAATTCACACAATTATAGACATTTATAGAAATGCCGTCTACTTGGGAGTAAATGACAACTTCTCGCCCAGTTTTAAATTATATTAAAGCTGAACGTATAGTTTTTCCAATCGTGAATTTCATTTATTTACCATATAAAGTACATGACTTAACTTAAGTAATTTGACGTTAATTAATGCGGAGGTAAGCTTTTAATAAATGCGCAGGTGCCAATGCGTTGAGAAAATTACTTTGTAATAACCAAAAGCAGATTAGAATTATCTAACGTAATTAAATTATTTAATGATATTAAATGAAAAACAATAATAAAAATCTTGTTTATACCTTTTCCTCGATTTATACTCACGGTATGCATTACGATCATTCGGGTCACTATTTCACGCATTATATCCATAAATCATTATTATACGAGTTTGTCATTGTTCGGTTCTCTGCTCGCGTACCTTCAACCAAGTGGTCGTTCAATAAACTATATAATTTTTCCGAGCTTTTTATATATTGCGATCACCGAAGAATCACATTTCCTGTGCAGCGATTTTCTTCACATTAGCCTACGGGATCATTACTTCCGACCAGGATGGAAGATAAAAAAGATTTTGGTAAAAAATATATCGGTCGAAGAGATGTTCTAGTAAAAGTGAGATGCGTGTTAAAGCGAGACATTGGTGCCCAGTCTTGTATATGATCCACAGTGATGCTTGACCCTCCTATCGCATTATAGATTACCATACCAGAAATATTTCGATGAAGAGGAGTTATGGAAGGACTTATCCAAAACTAGCTGGCGTGTGCATTTTCAAGAGGCACTAGAAGTTCGTGTACGAAGAGGAACCAGGTCATTTCATCCCATAAATCGCTATAATTTCTCTGACAAATTCATTTATAATAAGGAAAATTACAATAAAGGTGCTCCCCCATCGTAGTGCATAATTCATTAAGGACTGAATTAACGTGCTGCGCATGGCGTTAAAATGAATGAAAATTTGAAAAATTCATTCATTTGATGTACTTGAATATTTTATAACAACAAATTTTAAACGACTAAAGGAGGCTTAATTTTATGCTGCATTTCCCATTAGAAGTACATTATAATTATATATCGTACTTTCCCAATATTCTCACTTAAAAAGTAATATTTATTTTACACATTTAACGTACTTAGCTAATATTGCTATTTAATAAAGTAGTTACGTGCACTCTTTTACTACTAGATGCATAAAACAATCTTGTGCAAATACAGTTTACTCGCTCAATTTTCAACGTACGTATGAACCCACGCTCGCGTACCTGCATCACTGTATTATTTAATGGCCTCTAATATAAGTTAAAAGGCCTTTATAACTACTACAATATGTACTGCAAATCGTTATGATTAGGTGCTTTAATATTATGTAACAGTTGAGATAGAAACGCGCGCTGAGAGCGTCCAGGATTTAAGGAGCCGCTCAGTCTATTGTTTGCAACGGGGAGCCCTCCGCCAGATCGTCCTCCCCGAGAAGGACGAATGCAGTGCTAATGTTCACTCTTTACATCGTCTGGCGGAAAAAGGGCGGAAAAAGGGCGGAAAATCGGCGTTCGCTCTCAATAGCAAAAGGGCAAACATTATCGCGTAATTTGTTTCTGATCAGTCGCCCCGAGAAAAGTCCCCCGGGTCGAGGGAAAAGGTCCGTTCCTGTATATCGAGAGCAACCCAGGTGCTGTCCACTTACTTCCGCTGTGACCTTAACCCCTCGCCCCTCTAACAAGTCAGTCTCTTTCTATCGCGTTAAGTTGTATCATCGTACAAATCAGATTCATGTCGCGCTTAAAATATTATTTTATAGATAGAGAGCGCCGATGAGACGTAGAGACAAATATTTTATTTTTGGAAAAGTTCTACATCACAGGTAATTTAATCGGCGAATTTTATTATAATCTTAAAATAAAACTTACTTTAATTTAACGTTTGGAGAAAAAGTTTTTTCTTCTACATATGCCAGCATCCAAAATTAATTACCTTAACGTATATCTAACTGTGCGACCAGTCAATTTACGGAATTTACGGAAATTTCTTTTTCTGTAAAAAATTTATTTATAAAAGTGGCGCTTTGGGTGCAAAGTTCAGAGAGCCGACGGAATGAAGTCAGAATTGGCGTAAAATTAAAACGTAATTGATACAATAAAACAATACCGATATATATTCAAAATAAATGACTCAAAATAAGTTTTTAAATTACTAGTAATATTTAATTTGGCACAGAATTTTATATACTGTTGCGTACTGGATAAATTCTATTCAAATTTAAATCTTTAAGTATCCAAGGAATAGTACAGAATACTTACTAAGTAGTATACAATATAAATAAATTTATAAGTTTAAAAGTGTACAAAAACTGAAAATAACATTTTTGTTTAAAAATAATTAATTTACCTAAGCTTTTCGTTTCATAAATCACAGGTGCTTATTTAAATTAATCTTAAAGCCGCTAAATTATTGATATAATAAAATTACCTTTTGTACTCGCAAATAATTATTTGATGAATAGTACGTTTTTATATAAGTAAATAATTGACGAAATACTTTCTCATTTGGTTGTAGACTTATTTTGAAAATTATCATTGAAAACGTCAGGCATTTAAGCTTATAATACAGTATAAAAAATACAATGAACGCATGATACCGCGATAAAAAAGTATAAATAAACGATTAAAAACTTATCGTTGGCACATAAAAATTGATTTCTTATTGTACAAATTCAAATCATTTCTTTTGAACAAAAATTCAAGGTAAAATGAACCGGTAAAAGATAAAAGAAAACAAATTGAGAAAGCACTTGACGAGCCAGAAAAAAGTACATCACTTAATCTTGTAAACTCTGAAAGAGCACAATAGACCTTTGCCGAGAAAAATGTAAAAAAAAAAAGAAAAAGAAAAAGATAGCAAATGAGTTAAAAAAAAGAGAACATAAAAAAAGAAGAAATGAAACAAGTAACATACCAAAAGAAAAAAAAGATCAGAGACGACCGCGTAACCGTACTTAATATTATATTTTAATGAGCTTAACGTATCTCAGTCAATTAGTGAAACAAAAGAAACTGAGGCAAACGCATGTGAGATTCTTCTCACTCTTCTCTCGCTCTCTCTCTCTCTCTCTCTCTCTCTCTCTCTCTCTCTCTCATTCAGCCCTCTTTTCTGAAAGTGCCAGTATATAACATTCTGGGTTCGCCAACGTAAAAGCTCTAGTTCAGTGTATCTAGACCAATTGACAAAGTGGTGTACGCCTCTTCCCCTTCGTTTTACACCATACACACTCTCTTTCTTTCTCTCTTTCTCTCGCTCTCTTTATGCCTTTCTCTACCTCTCTTTCCTTTCTTGAATCTCCTATCCGAAACACATGCTAAGAGCCGCTCAAGAGCATCTCCTTAACCCCGAAAGGTAGTACCGACAGCTGAACCAAGATGGAAGCTGAAGATAGACAGAGAAAGACAGAAAAAGAGAAGCAAATGTGCATGTTCCAGTCAGCAACATTAGGTAGAGTGCTCGCTTCGCTACTTGGTTAGACGTTTAGTTAGCTGCTATATAATCTCGCTTTCTCTCTCTCTCTCTCTCTCTCTCTCTCTCTCTCTCTCTCTCGCTCCTTTTATTTTCTGGATCCAGTATATATTTCACGTACCTTTACTACCATATATTTTAAAGCAAAATAGTTTTACCAGTCTATCACTACATTTCCATTCATCCAACTCGCATTTCTCTTCATTTGGGTTTACTCTTTTCACGTCTTCTTCATTTTCCATTTTTCTATATAGGATCAGTGGTACAACTTGTAGTAAATCTGATCCCTCTCATTCCCTCTATACCTCTCATTCACTCACGCTTCCTCTATTTCTATTTCATATCCTATTTCTCTCTAATGGACAATAGTTTTATTCATGACCAAGTTTTTGTTAATTCATATTTTAATCCGCTAGTTCAGAAATATTTTTGTGTAAGCCCTATTTCATTATTTTCTATTTCTTTTTCTTCTATGATCTACTCGCATTATCATTCTTATCATTATTATCATTATCATTATCATTATTATCATTATTATTATTATTATTATTATTATTATTATTATTATTATTATTATTATTATTATTATTATTATTATTATGATTTTAAATATTTGATGTACTTATTAGGCCAGATAAAATTCCTGACTTTGTATGCTTTTCCACACAAATTCATTATATTTCACTACAAAAGTTTATTTAGTTTCAAAGTCCAATTTTTTTAACAAATTAATTTCTTCATTGTAAATTGTATGAGACATTAGTATTAGTATTATAAAATGTCAAAAAAAGTTTAGAATAGCACGTAAAATATATTTAGAAATAATTATATAAAAATGTTTTTTAAGTGTTAAAGCTATTAATCGTGTACATTTCCTATACATTCAGGGCATTTTAAATTATTTTATGTAATGCTCAAAAACTATTTAATTTAATTATATTTGATACAAATTTCGATCAAAGTGACAATATTTACGTAATAACGTTCATGGCATAATAAATGTTTACTCTGAAAATAACGTAGAAATATCACTGTAAAATTTATGTGCTTTATGAATATTTTTAAATCATTTTTTATATATAATAATTTAATATTCTTCGTAAAATATTGGTTACTAATATAAAATCATAATAACCGTTTACTTTATGCCCGTAATTTGAAAATATTTTTATTTATAAATAATATAAATACTGTGAATTTGAACTGTACGTTTCTCGGTTTAAGTTTGAAACTTAATTCTTTGTATCAATAGTTATATTTTTAATAATTTCTTGATATACAAACAAAATTCATTCGGTCACTAAAATTACAAGTGCAGCATACAGATAATAAAGTAGATTAAAATTACTTTTCATATATTATTATATTACGTAATATATACTTTACAGACTTGACGTGAATAAGCAAAAATTATTTTAAATGAATTTTTCAAAATATTTAAAAATATTTTTATAATAATATATCCTATTCTAGTTCACGATAAATATATCCCGAAATGCATTACCAGCTGACGTTCTTCGCACCCTATTTCACATCTTCTATACTAGAATTTCAATATCCTTTAAAAATACCCACCTAAAAAAACTAGCACGTGCGAGTTTTTTAAAAATATCGATTTGCATTATACTTTCCTTTTTTTATGGAAAATGGCATATGGTGTGCTGTGCAATTATCTAATGCTTTTATACGGTAAAATATCGTAATACGTAATTTTCGTTCTAAACAGTCGTTTCATGTATTAATCGTGAAGTAACATCGAGCCCAACAGGAACAAGTATATACGTTACACATTCGTTTAGAACATTTTTTGGATATCATAAAATTTCTTTTTAAATTGAAAATAAATAATTGTCAATACTTGGGTAAAATATTTGTCGATTTTGAGAACTTTGTTGAAATCAAGAATTAGCTTTTATCGGATATACATTTTAAACCAATGACTATCTTTAGCAATTAACAAATCCTACGTACGTATTTCAAGTGAATTCCCTAAGATGACTTTATCCGCCGATCTCGATCTCAATTATGGAGATTGAGACAAGCACTTTTATTAACGACAGATGTTTCGTTTCTCTTGCCATGATTAAAAAACAAGATTTTTTATTTCCGCACTTTGTCTCACTGTTCTTAAAACCTTCCCTTTGACATTCGAAGGGGCGCTAATTTATGTTAAAACTTAGAAGCGACTGATCTTCTTGATTTACACATTCAGATGCTTATTCACTATATTTCTTGTGAAATGTCTGCTTCGTTTTCTGGTCCCATCTCGGAATACTGTCTGTGTTCCATAAAAAATGCCAGGAATTTCGACTTGGTAGCAAACTTGGTAGCAAACTTGGTAGCGAAAACTCTGTAGTATACCTAATGTCGTAAATTACAAGTTCGCTAGTTCGTTGCAACCGGGCAATATCAGGAGAAATCCAGTGACACACGGAAAACCTTTAAAAGTACTATACAATACTTTCAATAAAACTTTTGACTCGAGAGAGGGAGAGAGAGAGAGAGAGAGAGAGAACAAAAATGTCCATCCGTCTGTTACCTTTCTCTCCTTTTAGTTCTTTCACGTTCTGTGACTGATAGCAAGACAACTTGTGCCTGGCGCATTCTTTTGCTTGTCCATGACTTAAATTCTGTTTTTTCTTAAATCTTTCTTACCCCATCCTTCTTACTTGTTCTCTCTCCTTGTCTCGCTCTCTTCTATATTCCTTTGCTTGCTACTTGTGAAACACATTTCCCACAAAAGAGCAAAATACTTTTGCGTCACTTTCGACGCATTTCGCGAGGCGCACATTTTTCTCCTTTCACTACCAAGAGTTAACAAATTATTTTTTAAGTTTCCTAAGCTTTTGTGAAAGAAGGAGTCTCCGTGAAGCTTAGAATTTCGTATATAAAGGGAAAATTTTGATAAAGCAAATTCGTTTAAAAATAAGTCACTCAGCGCACAAAGATTTCATTATATAATATTTCTACTTGTGAAATCCAAATTATTCCAACGACACGATTACATTTATATCAGAACATTTTTTGTTTCTGCAATATATGGAATTTACTTATCTTACTATCTAAGTACTTCAATGCTTACATCTTTTTATCCGTCTGATTATCGCTGCTTTCAATAATTCTTATTCTCAATCCAAAAAAGAGTCTGTAACTTTTATCAGTGGAATTCATAATGATAGGTTGTTGATACTAATCGTCGTATCAAACATCTTAATATAGTCGTCACCGCTCCCTCTTAAATGGTAAACTTTTTCACGGAGATTCTCGTATAATCACGATTTAAAGTTCGCAGGTGTTGACTTCGTCTCGAGGTCGAATAATTTACGGATCGGTGGAAAATTATTCGGATTTCTCGTCACAGCAGCGTACAATGAATTCATATTTCGTCCCCGTAAGTACGTACGTACGAGCCGCTAAACACACGGAAATTCTTACGTTAAATTACCGACGTATCGTTGACATTCCATCTTACGATTCTCGGCTAAAGACTAATTGTCATTGATCTAAACGATCTCGCAACCATGGGAATTTATCTGTAACAAACGGTAATCAATAGAAATCGACCTTACAATTCTTAAAGAAAATTTTCTTAAAGAAAGAAATTCGAATTGTGTGTCGCTTGTTACGAATCAATAATTTCATATATTTTTCCACGTTTGACGAGACGCTCGTGAATGCTTATACATTTTATTTTTCTTTTATACTGTAACAAAACCTGTCAATCTATCAGAGCTTGAATCGGTAAAAATGCTGTTGATATTACCTTCGTCTCATTGTTTGCGACCGAATTGTTTAAATTTTAAGTTTATTACGGCTCGATGTATAACGTATACCTCAGATATACCCTCTCCTCCCTCTCTCGCTCGCTCTTTCCTTTCCTCTTTCAATACGCGTGTAGACAATGGATATTTGTGAATAAATATAAGTATTTATGACGACAGTAGTATTTTGCTTCGTTATTGAGTAAAGCTAAGTATCTACAGGTTGCCAATTCTGATGGACGTAAAACTGTCCGTTAGCATGCGAGTGTTGGATTGTTTGTGGCAGCGAACCTAATTCCATTAGAGAGGGACTCATCAACAAAACGCCCGTAGCTAACCCGCCTAATTTACCACATCATTTCCGCATTTCCGATATATACGTGTCCAATGTGTGTGTGTGCATGCGTACATAACTTGTAAAAAATACAGAAAACACAATAGCGCGTGTAAAGCAGAACTTGTAAAGAATGGAAAGAATATTCTCTTATTCACTTTTTTAATTTAAATTTATTTGTAATGTGTCTGCGATTGAAAGATCTATTTAAGAAAATTAAATAATAAAAAGGCCCATATTAATAATTGCACATAATATTTCTTAGCTTATGATTGATAATATTTTTTAATGTACTAATCAAAATAATTTGTTATGTTTGTATAACTGAAAAAAGAAAAAGCCTTGAATTTAATAATGCAAATGAACTATGGAAACGGTAAAAACACAAATTTATGTTATGATATTATATTAAAAAATTTGTCGATACGGAATTGGAAATTATTTTTTATGGCATTTATTACAGTCTTATATTTGGCATTGATATTTATGAAATTTACTCGTGGACGAAATATTTATTTTTCGTAATTTAAGTTTGACATTCATGTAAGTAGAATTATGTTTTTACTTCTATTTTTACACTACAACTACAATATAATATATTTTTATGATATATATATATATATATATATATATATATATATATATATATATATATATATATATATATGCATATACACATACACATACACGCACACGCACACGCACACACACACACACACACAATGTATAATAATACCTTTATTAATAGCTATGACTAGTTGAAAGAAAATCGTTTATTAGTTGACTAAATCAAATGAAAATAGTCCGACTAAAAATTAGTAAAAAGTAAAAATTGAAAAAGAACTTTGTAGGAATATATTTAAAAATTAGTTATTCTCACATTTTATGAATTACACGTTTACTACGAAAGATCTTGTTGTCAAAAGTAAGCGTAACGCAACTGCTTGCAGTGAGAGTTGCTCTTCATTTCGTCGAATAATAGATACAAGAGTAGCAGAAGCTGTCAAGAGTGTAGTATCAAGTCTGTTCTTACTGCTCTTGTCGATGCTTACTTAAGCCTTACTCGAGCATATATAGACAAAATATAGGCAAACAGAGACGAACCGAATCGACGTTTGTACGCGAGATCGCAATTATGTATTTGTACCGTCGACTATCAAAGTCGTTCGAGGTGCGAGAAATCGTTGAGTCATTTCGATTCTTCGTGCGAGGGACCAACTTAAAACAAACAGGCAAGATAAATCTACGGGCGATGATACCCTTTATAAATCCATCGTAAACGTGAACGTTTACGAAAAGTAGTTTTTGTCGTTGGATGCTGGATACTCGATAAAGCTCGACAAAGTAGATAAATAAACCTAATCAAGGACTTTCGCTCTTCCTTGTGCTCTTCCACCAGTTGGCTATCTGAATTCACGTGTATGCCTACTCATCCCTATTAACTTCGCCTCTTTCACCACTCCTCATTTCTCTCGCGAAATGCTTGCATAAAATTCGTTCCGTTTTGGCAAATTACCAAGTATAAATCTCTGAACGCGTATGGACGCGCAAGAGTGATTCATACCTGACCGTAAGTCTATCGATCCATTAAACACAGTGTGCGTATCGGAGTGAGCCTTTACCTTGTTTTCTCTTTCGTTTGTCTCTTGGCCAATCTATAACTACTATTCTTTCGTACATGTTGTGAATTTTATTCGTTTCTTCAATTACTTTCGTCATCTTTCTTTGTCTATCGTTCCAGCTCCATTTGCGAGTCTAGACAAATTCTCGGAGATATAGGGTGAAAGCTGTTGGATGCCGAGAAACGTACGAGGGTATTTTTAGATATTAGATCGTAAATGAGAGCAGCGTGAAAAGAAAAATAGAGAAAGATGAATTGCACTTTCAGAACATTCTAACCTCTGAAAATACGTTAACCTCGGGAAACTGAAGCACTTTCTCAGGAGCTTCGAGCTCCGCAGAATTAAGCTGTGCAGCTAAGATATCAGGATCCTTATTCGGATTGCTTTTCCCACCGATCAATGACGAATTATTAAAAAGTATATCGACAAAGGTCTATTAAATAATTCACTCGGAAGTTGCCTCTTTCTTTTCTCTTGTACATCATAACAAACGAAAGCACATACAAGATACAAGCAGACAGAAGTATCCTTTGTGGACTTTACCAATATTATGATATAATAGTGGTTATCCAAGATTAGCTAACTGTTGGCACGTACAAATTAACGAATGGGTATTCCTCATTTATTTTCCGGAGATACGATGAGTTGGAAAGCGAATAATTAACGTCTTTGGAACTCAAATGACATTATACTTACACGTTCTCGGATAGTCGCGTTACGGTTTTTATAATATAACTTCTAGCTAATGCAGCAGTAACGACAGTAGCAACAATATGATACGTGCGAACGAGAAATTCTAAAAGGACCTCTTTATTCTGCTTGAGTCTCGGTACCATCGATTCGCAGGGCGTAGCGTAGCCTATAATATGCTGGCGGAAGTTCACTAGATAAATATAAATATACGATCAAGGGAAGTTATTATAACCCACGAGAATTTCAGAGCGTAAAAAGGAGAAAGGTGTCTAATGAAGACTTGAAAACGCCTACAGTAATGCAGTCTATTTCCCATGTACTCCAGTGACGATACAATTCGATACAATATCTTTTCTCTTTTTAGCGATATATCTTATTAGCAATACATCTACCTGTTTACCGGTATGTCTGTAAAATATACGTTATACGTGTATTATCTGTATGTGCGTGCATATATTTGAGCACCACCGGGTGTTTCTTCGAAAAGAATCCCCTGAATTTAATTTAACTGAATTTAATTTGCGGATTAGGAATTTCGAAATTCGAATTAAAAAAATCCATCATTAGTCAATCGCTGTGAGATAGCTGCCTTAATTATTCTTCTGCGTTCCTCGATGAATGATGAATAATGAATACTCCAACAGCGGATATTACTTAGCGCCAATGACCTCGTCTTCGCAGTATTGACATTACGCACAATTGATCCGATATCTCGAGTTCAAGTAGCCACCATATGATTTTGTTGTAACGCCCTCGTAATTGCCTCTTCTTTCAAGACTAATGTAGAGATACTAAAAGTACGAAAAACCATTTTTTTTCTTTTCAGCATCGAAACAATTTATCTCTCGTCTAGCGAACGTGCACGCGATCGTCGCTCAAATGGGCGCTTTATATAGTAGTAGGAACTCCATTGCCATTTATAAAGGTTTCCTTTTGATTAACCGAAGACCTTTAATATTGGACAAAATCCTGTCGAAGCCTGTGCTAACGTTTATTGCTTTATTTAATAATCCCTCGATTGGTCCTGCAAAGAAAATTGATTATCCAGTCTCAGTTTCAGGTACTTATTCTTAATCCCAATAAGAATTTAGTTCTCCTTTAGCATTGATAGGGTCAGATTAAACTTCATCGTTTCCGATTATTAGTGCTAAACTGCGGACGCTAACTTAAAGAAGCTGAATCGTGTAATGATTGGATAGCGAAGCCATTCGGTGTCGCGCTTAGTTTCTATCATCCGTGCACGAAACGCATGATCCTCGAAAGAGGAGTTGGAGTTACAGAGTCGCGTTGTTGAATGTAAAAATATCGAGCGATACTTTGCGAGTCATTAGAAAATGTGGCTCCGAATAATATCTGTTAACAGGTGTAATATAAATGCTGATTTATTTATATGATATCCTATTTTTTCGTACAAGTTAAGTTTAGTTCTTATGGTGATGATAATTGGCTTTAATGCTCATCTCTTGTTATGACTTGTATTGGTGCCTAACGAAAACTTTAAGTTATATTTAATATAACGGCTTCATTATTTATGAAAAATGAAGAATAGAATAAGTTAATCCAAATTATACAGGAACTGATAAAACTAATAAAGTAACAAATGCTGTAAAATTATTACATATTGTTACATATTCATCCTGAATCCTTTGTGCAAATAAATTACATTACTCCTTTCAGTTTGATTATTTTATTAACGGAAGAAAATTGTAGATGATTCGATCCGATGTTTGAATATAATGACTTTATATTTCACTGTGAAATATACGTCTGTATGAAATATTGTGCAATTATTATTTCGAACGTGCACACTTTTCAAGCTTATTTATAAAATAATTTCAGTAAACTTTTTTAGCGGATTTAAGAAATAATAAAAACTCAACAACTCAAATAATAATTGGAAAGTTAGGTATAAGTAAATTTTCCAACCATCGATGTACTATTTAATTATGAAAATGATCATCCCAATGGGTGATTGATTTTTTGAACGTAACAGAAGCTCCATTTTGTCCGTTGAACAGACCTCAACTAAATCTTCCACTTGGATGTAAATTAAATTATTTTCTAATATTTAGCAACAGAGCGAACCTACGTTATAAATATTATTAATATCTATTTCAAGTGCTATAATTACGACGTAAAAGGGCATTATTTCATTTTGTTACAATAATAAGCAATAATCGATATCGATATTACTTCGTTATAAAAAATGATTCGCATAAAACTAAATGACATTTGTAAAATTAATTTTATTCTACACGTTTTATAATTCGATGATCTATAACGTACTTCAATAATATACTGCCTAAAGTGTTGCGTGTAAAGTGATAAGTAAATAATCATAATTAATACGCATAAAAGGGCATTTTATCTTATAGTAATGAAATGATTTATATTCATCTGTTTAACTGTATTATGTCGCCGATTTTGTTTGTATGTCTTTGTATTGAATTCGGTATAAAATCAATGAACTTGGTGCTTTTCGTAATGCCGAATACTAAAAATCTCATTGTGACCTTTAGAACACAGAATTATTTATTCATGATTTCATGTGCATTATAAAAAAAGCTTTTACTATAATGCACTGAGCTTTCACAAAGAGAAATTTTCGTGGGAAATAATCAAATAGGCTTTTTAGTGGAAAAAATTTAATTCTTCGTTGAAATTCTCAAGGTGCGAGCGATAAATTCAATTGCGAACAAACACGACAGGAGAGATCCCGATTGTTTCCAATCTAGAACGAGAGCTCACGAGAACGTGCATTTGTGCACTACATAGTTTCGCTCTTTGCTACTCTTTTCACTCTCTCTCTCTCTCTCTCTCTCTCACTCACTCTCTTACATACACACTCTGTGATTCCCTATTTTTCTCTCGTTCTTGTTCACTTTGTCGCTTATTCGAAAAAAATACATTGAGAAAATACATCGAAGTTATCGAATATCGAACTGTCCTTGGGCACAATAGTTTTCTTTCTCTTTCGAGTTATCTCTTTAGTAAATAGTTGAATAACCGCTACCTACCTCATTATCATTCAATGGTCAGACACGAAAGATACTACTACGTATATTGTATTTTTCTCGATATAAGAGCACATATTACTAATTTGCATATACTGCATTTTAAAGGAAAAGTTTGTAGGAAATATAAATACCCAATGAGTTTTTTTATAAGGACTTCGAGTTAATGACATGAATGACACGGTGACGTTTATGTAAGATCGGTCAATACATTTTACGAACAAAAGAAAATGAAAAAATGCTGCACATGATTAATCTTTTGTTACCGAGAGTATTATAGACATTGATTTTTCAATTATATCAACTATTATCAACGGCATGTTTTTTTACAAGTAAAAATTAATTTGAAAAACAACGCTTTCGCGTGTTTTTATTAAAGTTAATTTAATGCTTGATTAACGTACTTTTTCAACAAGTATATAAATAAACTATTAAAGTCACCAATGATGTTTATGAAACAAGTCGTACAATATCTATTCGACAAAATTCAGATGCAAATACTAAGGTTCGATATACCGATTCTAGATGGCCATGAGTATTATATTGCTAGCTACGTATACTCTATATTTATAATCATAAAGCGATAATATTGAGGACCGTAATTTCTGCATATCATCGATCGGACTTTTACTTACAACGCTAATACGTGTTCCCATAAAAGAACAAAGTAAAGGGTCGACGTGATGGTGGACGATATAGTGGAAAATGTACTTGAGTAATAACGGTATGAGTCCTTAACTTCTTTCGTATACGCTCGAGTACTACATGTATAATATCGGTCGATTTCTCGTAGAGGATATACTCGCATACAGAGAGAGAGAGAGAGAGAGAGAGAGAGAGAGAGAGAGAGAGAGAGAGAGAAGAGATAAAGATGAAAGCGACGAAAAGCATTCGATTTTCCGGGTGACTCGTACATAAACAACAACTATCAACACAGCCTAGCTTATACGAGCATTAATTTATCGTACTATCCAGATATACAGGAATACACATGCACAATATGGGCAATCTACAGAACTAAAGGCGCAGGGAAGAACAACGTACGCGACGAGGGTACGAAAAGTCATTAAACAATCCACTCGAAACGGTAGTGCGAGATGTGACAGCGGAACGAAGCTGAAACAACAATACGTCCACGTTGCAACGTGACGATATAACGCCTATGTACGCATCAGTGCACCACCCTCGCTATTTCTTCTTCGCTAGCGACCCTCACAAGACCGCTTCTTCGTCTTTTTAGAGGACGCTAAAGGGGTGAACATAATAACGCATCAGCGATGTAAGTGGCCCTCATCGCCCAACTTTCTCCCTCTCCCTCGCTCCTGCAACTTCCACAAAGTAAAGCGTGTTTTGCACGATTCGGAAGCTACAGCGAATTCCTTGAGAATTATACGACGCAAAGCTGCTTCGTGCGTAAAGCGTTTTCTCAAGTCGACGGCATGAAGGCCGAATTTAACTTTGATAATTAGTTTGGCATGATTTGTCTTAGAACCTTTTTTCACCTCGTTGTAGTGTTAAAAGCGTTGCAAATTAGTAATACGAGACAGCGTTAAGTTGTATGGAAATATTTTACGACGGAAAGCCAA
Source organism: Wiebesia pumilae (assembly GCA_018907045.1). Taxonomy (NCBI): domain Eukaryota; kingdom Metazoa; phylum Arthropoda; class Insecta; order Hymenoptera; family Agaonidae; genus Wiebesia; species Wiebesia pumilae. Next base: position 650,206 of record JACCHZ010000055.1, read on the forward strand.
GCTTCGAAAATGCCAATATTAATTTTTTAAGTTTTACATCGAGAAAAAGAATTAATTTCTCAATTACTAAAAATAACTTCTCGTTGATATTGCAGAAGAAATTTTTCATTCGCTTTACCTATAATTTATATTATCTATACATTTACAGAACAATTCATATGTTCATATTATCTTGAAATAGTTACAATATATAATCTCAAAGTCCAGTGATAATTAAAAAAATACTGTATAGTTATGGTAGTTATGTTTCAATTCGGTAAATTGGCATAACATTTCAGAGGTATCTGAATATTTTTACCTTTGTGGAAATTCATTTGGAAAATTAGTTACAAATAAAGTACTATTTTTATTTTTAACAATCGTACAAAAATCAAATAGAAATTAATACGTTAAATACTTGATGAAGCTATGAAAGTTTACATAAGCAAGTTCGATTTTTTATTTTTGGTCACTGTGTTTTAAACTATAGATTCACAGTAAATGAAGATACATTTTATTGGCATGGGTTCATTTTTAAAGAAGCTAAAGTTTTATGCGCTAATACAAATTATTTATGAACCCACTATTATTTAGACTATTACGAAGGGATGAGAATTCGGAAATTTCTATTTATAAATCTACGTGTACGTATCTTTTAATCTTTCATATTTTATTCCGACGTTAACGTAATATTAAGTTTCAATATTTGAACTAAATACCATTACGGAAATTGTTTCGCGTTAGTTTATTAGTAGCATTCTTTCACAAACGCTCGGTTATAAAGTATCAGAGTCGATTATTGAATACGAATGCAAACTAAACGAATGTAGCGAATAAATACTATAAATTTCTTTAAATAGCTTAATGCATAAGATACGTATAAAACAACCATAGAACATTATTATGTACAAAAAATCTAAACTGTACATAAATTATATATTTATAAAAGTATTTTTTATAATAAATACAACAATTCACTACCTATATACGTACACTTACACAAATTTGAAGCTTGACAAATGAAATTCAAGCGAATGTTCGAGAAATGAATTATTTATCGAAAAAGATTAATGTTAAGAATACTGTGGCTTTTTCTTTGAAATTATGTTAATGCGAGTTGAATGTATTTGAAAATTTATTGAGTTAGTTTCTCACGCTTTATCATATGCAATTAATCATAAAAAGTAATTATAAAATTTTGAAAAATATAAAATGTAATAAATATTTGTCCAATTTAATATATTTAAAGTAAGATTCATATCTGTGAACGTCAATAAACATAAAACTGAAATATTTTAATTCAGACGTATTTAAAATTCATTATAATTATTGAGAATGTTAATGACTTTTCCCTTAAAAATTGACTTTATTCTACATTTTTAGATACAAATTCAATATTTTAATGTAACATTAAAAGTATAAAAAATATTTGTACATTAGCGTATATTTCAGATAAAATTAGGACTGCACGGATAATACATTTAATACGCTTTTCGATATTTTATCATTAGTATTCGTTAGGTATTTTTATACTTTTAACTTTGGTTCTGCATTTCCAATGTATAATTCATCTTTGTGTTTCCAAATTTATTATATTACTGAATATAGTAGAGCTAATTGACAAGTTCCTAATTGCGGAACCTCGTCCTTTCATATTGTAATACAAGAAATTTTTAAAAGATCTATTGAATTTATTTGATGTTATTTAAGAAAATGCTTAAGAGCGGATTGCAAAACATCATAGTTATCAACAAGTTTCTCGTGCTACGAAATTATGAAAATGATTTAGTGGTTCCGACAGAACTATAATTATTCCGTCATTACTTAGCAGTAAGTTAAAATTGACGACATGGTGATAAATTAATCGAACTAATATGCTAATGTATAACGCAAAGATCACTTATCATTCCACTGAGGATAATTTCTTTTATTATGAGTCACCGATATATAATAAATTTCCATTTTGATGTGTTATATTTCGAATAATTATATCTTCATAAATAATGTATTACTATTCGATATCCCGTTATTTTTATAACCATCTTTAACTTACATGTATGATAATGGACTCTTTTCAATTCAATCGACTTTTGAAATTTATGCACCATTATACTAGGCACTATATTTTGCCATAAAATTTTAGAAAATACTAATACACCGTCAATGTTATTGTATAATTATTAAAAATTTCCGTAAGAAATAGGTTAATTATTTTTTCATTTTTGTGGATCCATATTTAATTATCACGGGCTTTACAAATATCAAAATATAATATTGAAATCTTGTACTTATATAGCTCTTTATTTAGGTAAAGAATCAAACATTACCTACCTAGCGAAATATTTATTTCCTCTTACGTCATGTTATGATTTTATCTTGTTGAATTTTTTAATACACTTATTTTTTAGTTTAATTTTGTTCTCTTTATCGAGGATAAAGTTTACTTTGAACGACTTATATTAGAAGAAATATACATCGATAAGTGTATTATAAACGTACGTAAATAAAACCTTATTTTATCTCGGTATATCCATTGTAAAATTCGTTTAGTTATTTTAATTTTTCAAATTTTGTCTTGAAATCTCAAACAAGTCAGAATTCTTTATGCATTGAAAATTATAATTTATTTCATGATTTTTATAAATTATTTCACAATCCTCGTAAAGTATGTTTGAAATATCATTGCAATGTCAATAGTTTTCAAAAATTTTATCCAAAGTTTAATCGATCGATGATCTTAAACAATTTTACGTGAAGATTAGAGATTATTATATTTTGTACAAACATTTGATTGACTGTAGTATTCGAGTGTTAGAAACAAAGACTTAACCCTAAAGACTAAATTTATAAATAAATAAACAAATACGTATTTATGCATGCGTCCATCGCTACGTTATTTCTTATAATACTGCCAATCGTACAATTCTACTTCCATTATGAAAAATAAATCCTATTTTTGATTTCACCCCGGATAATAGTTTATGTGCAAAATATTCAGTCACGTATGCTCATCTTCTACATAGGCGATATTTTACATTATTTATGCCAAAGCTTGTGGATATCGTAACGCGAATCCAATTTTTTATAACCGTGAAAAGAAAATTGCCGACGGTTTGTACGCATATACATGTCAATCTCAATTCGTGTCATTTGGCTTCATTCGATGTAACGATAAAAGCGTAAGCGTTCGACTTTATTCGCTTATCTACTGGTGGCTTTTAAAAAATGAATATTTTATACGAAAGAAAAACTGGAAAATAAAAGTATCAATAAGATTATTTATTATATTGTAATTCTGTGTTTTTGCTGAGATCCGCAGGTAACGAAAACATAAGCCTTAGATGCATTGTACGATAAAACATCATGCCTTTGAAAATCCTTTGCTTTTCTCAATTCTTTCGCTTTATATATTATTAAAATTATCGATCCTATTTCCTCTCGTCATATATAAGCTACTCTGAGCATTGAGAATATGTTAACATCTTAGTGAATAGATTTTTTATGACTTTGCTAAGTAGAATGCATTTGAATTATATAATATCAACGAAGAAAGACGTTACTACGATTTTTTAATTTTTTAACAAACCCTAGATATGCTTTTTATTTTAAAGTTAAATAGAAATAATTTTTTATCGAGTATTAGTCAAATAAAAATACTGGACTATTTATTTCGGTATTTATTTGAAAATTTATGTATTTAGAGATAATTAATCTTGTAAATTTGATGTATTTTTCACAAAATTCGCATCAACTTCAAAAATTACAAAAGATTAAATAAATGCAAACCTGAATTTAAACTGAAATTAAACAAAATACGCAACATCATAAATTGAAATTTCATTTATTTCTACGAATAAATGCACTTATTAATCAATATTCTTTCTAATTCTGGTAGTTTGAATTTCGTAATTATTTGTTTACGTGGAAGTAGCTTACAAATTGAAAAATAAATGAACAAAGTATCGGGAGATACTTGATTATGTTGTAAAAATTTCCTTTTGACGTTTAAATCGCGATATAATTAATTATTTCTTTATTTCCAAATTCATCCAACCTTTCATTAGTTTATTCATGATTTCGTATTTCATAGTAATTGGTTTGGAAATATCGCTATTCTGTATTTTTCACAAAGCAAGCTTAGTTTGCCTTTTAAAAAGTCTACACTCGATAATTTATTAACGTAGCGTCTATTTAAACATTCGATAAAATAAAAAATGTAAGCATTCAAAGGGGATGATAGGTTTTCTCGTATACAAGAGTGCGATAATGTAAATTCTCGTTAGCCGCATAAACTTTTCCGCAGTCCTGACACTTTGTGATTATTCTCTCCCTTTCTCACTTATCTCTCCTGTTTGTCTAGCTTTACCATGCTGTTAGTGCTGTCTTTGGCCGAAAACAGTCGACGTGCACCGATACACGTACGCATATGCGCACGCGCGTGCGTGCGTGCGTGCGTGTACATTACGGCGGACCTGCGGAGCTGAGGAGGAATTTGACGAGGAATTATTCTCGTTACTCTGCCCTCTCCCAGATGCCGTTAACTGGCACGTGCTAGCTCTTACTTAAATCTCTTTCTCGGATATTTATAATTGTGATAAAGTTAGAGATGATTTTGTATTTCTAGTTGCTCGATGTAAGTACTAATTAGAAGAGTCAGGAAGTTCGGATGAGAGTAGTGCTCGTGCAATAAACCTTCCGTTTTTGCTTGCTTATGGGTTTGCCAGGTGATGCGTTCAGCGTCGCACGCAATTCGAAATTATGAATTTCGTGACGTACGACTAAAGCTTTCGAGTTGCGATCCACGCTACTATTTTCACGAAGACTACAAAAGTTTAAATGGCGGCTGTCAAGTGTAGCGACACGTGGTCCTTGCAAAATAAAGTTGAATCGTGAAAAACCTATTAGGGCAGTTAATCGTTTTTCAAGTACTTATCAAGCTAGGTATAAGGGTATCATCGTAGAGTTATCAGCCAAGTGAGTCGTTAAGCTGCGGTGCATAGTGCAGTTAATATAGATCATCGGGGATATCGTCGAGGAGTCGTGGAAGAACCAGCAAGGAGTATTTCATAGTCCTCCGATGATGAGAAACGCAAACAAGCTAAGAATAAAAATAAACTATCGATCGGAGAGTCGAGGATTTGAATCAACCGATCAGTGGTAGTTAAAGAACCGTCGAAACCTGATGATGAAACATCAGCATTTGCTGACAATCGTTGAGCGTACCCTGAACGAATAAAGACTGCGAATAACGATACGAAATCCACTGAATAGCGCATCTTTCTGTCACCGTTATTGCCAAGTGAGAATAAGCAAAGCCATTGATAAAACAAGCCCGAGTGTTCGTTATTTTCGCGAACTTCACACTCAGCGTAGGATGATTTTGTTTTTTCGAGCTGGTGCACGAGTTCGACTTGGAAATCTGCCACTGTTCAACGTCCGTACACGACAAGATACGTACTCGTGTATGTGTTAATAAATGCACATTACCACGTTCGCCAACGGGCTTATTTAAGATTAGTTATTTAAATAGTTAAAAGTAAAATTTCAGTTTTACCGTTCGATCTGTTACTGGTCTCTTTAGTGAGATATTAATTTAATCTATTCTCTATAAATTATATCCACTTTCTTAATCGTGGGTATTTAATTGTTGTTTCAAAGTTTACGGTATATTGCGCGCTCATTACATAAACATGTACCTACAAGTGTATTACATTAACCTTGTGTATAAAAAATGCACAATGACGCGTGTGTTTCTGTGCGTGCGTGTTTTTTGTGCACGAGAAAGCATGTATACGAGAAAATGTAAAAATTATTGATTTTCTTAGAAAACAGAGCGTGCAGTTTTCTCGCCCTAGGCTTTTCATCACTGTAGGATTTTCATTACTTCCAAATGTATGTTCTTGCAGTTCGTTTATTATTTGATGCTGTACCACTATTTTAGAGCAAAATCGCATAGTTTTATATTAAAATTTCATTTTGATCTTTACGAGAGTAGGATATAACGATATTATATGAAAAGAAGAGAAATCTTCGATAAAATATTGCAGAAAAATATTACACAGAAAAACGCGTAGTATTACAATTTGCATTAAAATTTAGTCTTCAAAAAGTAAGTCATAAAGTTAACGCCTTAGCTTTATAAATAATTTTCTATATAATTTGCTAATTAAATATTCGCTCGGTTCACGCGACATTCAAAAGCAATTCTAATTTATAAAAAATTTAATTTTTTTTTTTTTAATCCATATGAAGATCTCGATCTTCGATTCTCGTACTCAATCAGTTTGTACACTTGTGTCATTATAATTTACATCAATTCGCACGGGAATTTCTCTCTATTATTTATAGACTTTCTCTGTGCAGGTCTCTTAAGTCTTATAAAGCGAGAACGTTCATTTTTCTTTTATTCTTCTGGTTTCGCTTCTTTACAACATACCAGTTGTTTTCGTTGGACTTTTTACGTTTTCTGCAGTGGAAACGAGGGACCAAAACAGTAATGAACTTTATCTCAAGGTATTTTTCCAACATTTAATGCATATGTTTGGAGAGCACGTATAACGCCCGGAGCAGTGTTACTATATAGTGCAATTTATTACATTGCACTAGTGGCGCTTGCATCGAATGCAACGCAACTACATAATCTCTGTTAAATTTCAATCAAAATGCAGTTATTAAAGTATAGACAGAAATCGGTGGAATTATTAAAATAAATACTTACGTTGTAAAAAATGCTTTAATTTTTGACAACTGCGTAGTCTTTTCGTTACTGAAAATGTCTCGAACCCACAGGCTTTCGTTCCTGCTCAGGCTCGTTATTTCATCGACCAGTCTCGTACCAGTTTAAAAACAATAAGCGGGACTAGGTTTATTTAACGAGAAATCAAAAAGTGATACATTACCGCAATGGAACTTTGCAACGTCACGTGTTCGCATTCAACAGCAATAAGGCAATACAAGCAATGATCGACGGCATTCGTTAAATTACACGCTGAAAATTATATCGAGCTCGGGCATGGGAACCAAAATAATGAAGAGGCAAGAGGTAAACGACTTTTTCTTACGAAGCATTCAGAGGACAAATAAGGAAAAGATTCAAGCCCATTTGAGAATCCACGACGAATGGTAGAGTCGATAAATACAAACAGGCAAAAGCAACGAAATACGAGCGAGTTTCTCAAAGAAAAAAGAATCCCGCGATATCAGAAAATACCACGTAAATGTTGTTCAATAAATATCCGAATAATATTTGCTATCTTTTAAAAGGTAGAGAATTATAGTGCATAAATGGAATGTGACCATAGGAGTATTTCTTATGTAATATTTCAAATGGGATAATAAGTATGCGGTACCAATATCAATTAATAATCATGTTTGAATCATGGGATTAATATAAATCTCATTGCGCTAACGCTTTAGGCGACATTTCTCATCTAAGCGCATTAATAAGACTTAGGTATCTTATTATTTATAAAAACAATCTCAAGGAATGCCCATTGTTCTTGCACATATGAGGGCCAAATGATTGATCGCTTCGTTTGTAGTAATATAAAATAAAAATATAATGAATTGGTGCTTAAATGAATTAATTGCGAATTACAATATTGATTATGAAATTTATCCGTTTATCAATGATTTGCTGTAAACAAAAAGTGCTTATGAAACTTTTTTCATATTAAAAATTCCACGCACTCTTTACAAATCTCTAAATTCAGAAAGCAAAGACTTTTACAGGGGCGAAATACCGTGCCAGATGTCATAAAATCAAGAGAAACGCGATAAAATTAGAGAAAATGGAGAGTAGAGAGCTCGAATACACTTTTGAAGCGGTAAATGAATGTGTTCATCAAGCGCATGTGACAGAAGGGAACGCTTACGCGAATGATGCAAAATTCGAATTCCACTAAAATGTATCTATTATTCATAGCGGTGTTCTATGTGTTAGTTGGCATAGCAGTAACCGAATAACAGTAAGCATAAATTAATTTACAAGATTTATAAGATAGTTGAGAGGGATGAGAGGTAGAAGTTGACTGCCGCAATGGGAAAATTATTATTAAGGGAGCAAGTAGCTGCTCGGATCGAAATGTGCTCCATTGAAATACAATACTTTTCCTTTAGTGCAGTGCCTTTATTTCAGTAGTTATAAAATTATGTCGGTAATGCGGCAAACTGCCTAAACAAAAATCATTGCCGCAATAATGGATTTTGATAACATAGAATCAAGTTTTCGATCATTTAGCCATTTAAATTATATATCAAGTAAAGTCTTACCAATATTGGTTAATGTGGCTAAGTTTGCACGTGACTGCATGCACATCTTTGTAGAATTTGATTTAATCAAGCTTCTATCTTACGAGTCAATTGTCTAATCGAACTAAAAAGCATAACGAATAATCATCGCCGTAATTTTTCCGAAAAGTTCATCCCGATGTTTTAGAACGTTACGCTCTATCGTGTTAAGTTACGATACGAGTATTTGAGATATTCAGTCGAACGACAGGAGATTGCGTAACGCAAAGCACGACGGTATGTAATAAAGAGTATTCGGTAATTACGATAAAAAGAGAATACGCAAACGATGCTAATAAGCATAGAATTTATTTTTTGAAACGAATGTTGCAGTGCCGGTAGTGCATGTGACAGCATTGGTGGGTGAACCAGCATATCTGCCCTGTGACATATCACCCAGTCAAGAAGACGACGCTGTTCGTCTCATCCTCTGGTTTCGCGATGATCGCGGCAGCTCGTCCTCGTCGATATACAGGTAAGCAATCGCATGAGAAAGCCAAAAAGGCATTTAGTTGATAAGCTGTACTCCGATCTAAAATTACGATAGCGTCTTCCGAGGGATACGACGTGCAGCGCAATCTGCGAGTTCGCTCGAGTGCGGAAACAACTCCCTCAGAAAATGCTGGCGTGCACACGAGTCTGCATTCATAAGCAACATACACATCGCAATCGCATTATCTACTTCGAAGCGCTTTGGCAAATCGAATCACGCGCAACAACTATTTTTAATCGACGGCGCGATCAATTTTCTCTGGTGAACACAAAGGTAGACGCTTCCATTGGAATGAATCGTACCGCGCTCTAAACTTTTTCGCGTTTGTTCTCCCGCCATCGGGTGATCGTTTTATGTGTATCGTTTTCTCGGCGCTTCACATTAAAAGAATTAATGAAAAAAGATAAGAGAAACGGGTAGTGAAGTTTTTGATAAAATTTCCGTCGCACGGAAAAATCGAACGACTAGCTAAGAGATCGAATGAAATGTAAGTTTGGCTCCACCAGTTACTTATTCCTACCTTTTGATATTCAATATTCTATCATTTCCATTTGCAGTCGGTCAGGTTACTCGTAGATCGATAATTTAAATATGGTATAAAAGATCAAGTGACTTGGAGAAAAATGCAATGCTCGATGAAAATTTATTCATTAACCTTTAGCAATGCCCTTAGCGACCAACGGAAATTCATCGATATTTGTAATTAACGTCTTTACAAGAATCGATATACTGATTTTTTCGTTTAAGTGAAAAATAGCAGGGATAAGAAAACTGTTGCGTTTACTGCGCTTGAGTGATCTCCCAAGCTACCAATATCATTTATAATACGAGAATATTGTCAAGTCACAGGATTATCAAGGAACCTGATTTGAAGAAAGTTTGATTACAGAAGGGAACATTTTAACGTCATCGAGTATTCGATCGAGTTACCGTGTGTTACGCTAAATGGATAAATCGTAATTAATGCGCGAACTATACGGTGTAACACGATGTAACAAGCTTACTTCTCGTATAAAATATTCTACACAATCGCTAATTCAAAGTAAAACATAATCTGTATTATGTTTGATGACGATTGATCTCAAAAGCACTTGTAAATTTTATGTGCTGTTCGTTTACGTAGCTTATAATATTGCGCTAACAAACTAATTTTTTTTTTTTCCAATTAACATGGAAAAAATGAGGGATAAAGCTCGAAGAAAAAGTTTATCCTTGGTAGCAAGATTGACATAGATGTAAACGTAATAAAGAGCAAGAGGTATACAAAACCGACAACGGTTCTCTGAAAAACCTCGCCTAGTCCACGTCATCGTCCACTTCCTCGGAGTCATTGTCGCTGTGACCTCTTTTCTTTTCTCACTCTTTATTCTCTTCTCGTTTTCTTTTGTTCTGGTACTTTTATCTCGAACGCGAGCATTTCTCGCACGAGAAAGAAGAAAGAAAGAGAGGTACAATTGGACTACCGGAACGATTTTCAGTATTTACCGCACTTGTGTTGTAAATCGCAGCTACACATGTTGCACAACTTGCTTTACTAACTCCAAAAATGCTGGACATACGTCTCTTATTCGCTGAAACTTGGCCTTTATTACATTTTTCCAGCAAGCTTTGTTTGTATCACTCGAGTCCTTACTGGATTCACTCATATTTATACAAGTATGTTATTAAATAGGGAAAAAATGCGAATGCAGCTGGAATCTAAGCAGAAAAAAAGCAGCGATACCGCATACGTCATTTCTGAATACATTGAGATCTATTTTCTTTCGCATAGACGTAAAAAATTGAATCCATTAAATAAGTTTTTAATCAAAATTATATTCACATATCGAACATTGAATTGTTTGAAGCGCAAATTCTTTTTCTCAAAAGAAAGGCAAAAGCGTTCTGAATTTTAAAAATATTTATACAAAGCAAAGAATACATCTATTTTACTCGCATTTCGCAATTCTATAAAATACTATACTAAATATGGTAGATCGATTGCATAAAAACATAAAAATTAACTCAATGATAAATGAATTATCCATTTATTATTACTTGTTTTATACTTAAAAATATAGAACATTATTATAATATTGGGTTACGCATATATGTATGTATGTATGTATGTATGTATATATATATATTTGTATTTTATCAACTAACGCTTTCGCGAGATTAATAAAAACTACTTGTGAAATATTTGGAAAACTTAAATTCTAAAACTTCTTAAAACTTATATTAGTTTTCGATTTTATACGCGAAAATCCCAAATAGATTTTAATCTCAGACTATGTTACGTTATTCGATTTGAAGGGCAAAATTTAATAACAAAGATCTGATCTGATAAATAAGCTCGCCAGATTCTTGATACCGATTTCAAAATTTACTATTCTTCAAATCAGTAAATTTTACATTATTTCTAAACAGAAATTTCGAATTATTCGTTAAAAAATGTTGAAACGAAAATGGCATTACATCGTTTCAAAGAAACACCTATTTTATTTTGGTTATTTTGAATGAAATAGTAAATAACGTGCTTTGTTCTTATTATTTTATTTCATCAAAGCAGTTTGATAGCACTGCAATTTAACTTTGGCTTCTCATAACGGTGAATTATATCGTATTAAAAATCTTTTTCAAGATGCCTCACAGAAATACATTCTCCTCGTTATGTAAAATATTACGTCATTGGAGAATTACAATAATACAAATAACTGTACAGCTTACAGAACCTGAAAGGCTGAGAAAATCTACATCATTTACAAAGTGAAAGGAAACGAAGAATTACAATGTAACTTGCTAAAAAAGGTGGAAAGTATGATGCATAAACCACATTCCAAGGGCTACGAGATTCGATATTTCAAATTTACGAGACTTTTCCATTTGCTGCTCCCAAGCAAAATAGTACAAACAAAAGAAAGTAAAAAGAATGCGAGTGAAGCGGCGCAGGAGTGGGAGGGTGGTATATAAGTACTTGAGAAAAGAAAGTGAGAAAAGCAACGGTGATGAAGTGCACACGCATAAAATTATTTACTGCTATGAAGACTCGGGATAAGGAGGGTGGCAAGAACGCAGGCACGTACACAAGGGTATTAATAAATAACTAAGAGCAAGTCGATACGCTTTTCTCACTCTACTTTTGAAAGTATTAGAGCCCGTCTGAGCTATAGATCTATAAAACTCTACACTAGTATCACCACATGTACGTATGAAGCATTCACAAAACTAAATCACGACGTCTCGATGAATGGAAGCTACGATCGACTCTCTTTCGCTTTGCCTCTCTCCCTCTCTTCTCCCTATATCGCAGTTTTCAGATGACAATAACAAGAAGGTGGAATGGTAGAAGATCTACGTTGTGGCAGAATCTTGAGGCCTTTTTACGTGTGGCGCGCCGCAAACTTGGCTAAGGCCCGAGGGTGCATTGTTTCGCCAAGAAGCATTTTCCTGGCTTTCATCGCTTATTAAGCTTGTCTCGAGTTCTCAATGAGTATACACGGAGAAACAGAAAGTAAGAGAGAGAGAGAGAGAGACCGGCTGACAGATAAAGAAATGTAACCTGAACAAAGGTGCCCTGTGTCAGCGAACCATAGCTAGTATTTCTCGTTTAGTTTAGCCCGCGAGCAGCGTATTCTCTTACTCTCTTATTTGTCGGTCAGATTATCTCTTGCTCTCTCTCTCTCTCTCTCTCTCTCTCTCTCTCTCTCTCTCACTGCAAAAAAACGTGTGATTTTCTTCGAATTTAATCCCGCACAGTCTGAGAGCCCGCTCATCCCTTCCTGCTTTCTCTCTATCAATCCCTTTCGCTTTTCATTTTCATTATTTTTTACTTACATCACCTTTATCGCAATGTATAATATTTTATTTCGCTCACTTTCTCTCTCTCTCTCTATCTCTCTCTCTCTCTCTCTCTCTCTCTCTCTCTCTCTCTGTCTTTCTCTCGCACTCTTTTTTATGATTCTCCCCCATTCTTTTTATTTCACTTTCGATTCTGTGCGCTTCAACACATTTTCATTATACTTAAAAACGCGACATAAGAAGTACTAATAAAGGTGAATTGAAATCGAATGTACGTTCAACTTTTTATTACGACTTTATGATCGAGGTCGCTTTGTGCGTACAATCATGCATGACATCGATATTTAAAAAGTTGGAAGTCTCAGAGAACGAATGGAATAATTAAAAGTTCGATTTAAAAATTTTTAAAATATACTTACAAACTAATGCATTTTTTCATAATACTTTTAAGTATTTACTTAAGGTTTTGAAATTTTTCTTATCATTTGATGTAATAAATATTTATTTGTTCATCTGAACATGGTCTGAAATGTTATAAGTTACTTTAAATAAGTTACTTTATAGTGCAATGTTTCGAAGAATAATTATCAAAATAATGTTAGCGGCTAATTTCGGGAGATGAAGTTTTTATTGGATTAAATATTACGTGAAATCATTATTCAGAAAGTAATTTATTTAATTAACAAAATTTTAAGATCAATTTTAACCTCCTACGTATGTGTGTGTGTCCTAACTCTAATTAATCATGAAGATTTACTTTGTCGTTTGAATGTCTTAAATCTTTTTGAACTTATTTATTGAAAATCTCCTAGATATTAAAATAATTTTCATTAGAATAAAATTCGCTATAACTATTCTCAAATTTTATTTCTTATCTCTTATCCCTTATTTATAGCATTAGTTGCATCCTTATACAATAGTTTACCTTGATGCAAACTACGACGGTGACAATTTTAACAGTGATGAGTAATTTCATCGGACAACGTTTATCAATAAATAAATACGCAATAAAAGCATATGAATTAAAAATTAAAAATTTTCATATTAAATAAAAAATAAAATATTAAATTAAAAATTAATTTAATATTATTTAATTTTAGATAGAAGAAAATAATAATTATAATTAAGAAAAGGCCTGTGTTTAAATAATTTTTTTATGAAGTGCGACATTCTTTTTTCCTATCATTGAGAAAAGATGACGACATTATCGATTTAAACGAACGAACCGTCCATTTTACTAGGAGCCGAAGCTTGAAAAATATTGAGAAGCTAATCAGTGTTTCTTCATCGACAACCTCGCATATGGAAATTTCACTTAAATTCGAAAATCTTTTAATACCTCAAGATATCCGGATTTCTTAATCAATCTTCTGAATATAACCATTGGTGCCACATTTCTAATCCTTAATTCCATTATCAACTGATATGCCTTTTGTCATTATGGAATAACTCTTAATGAATATTCAGACATAATAAAGTGTTAGCTATTATTAAAGCACTCTTGCTAATTTTATTGCGATTAGAAATTGTAATAGTTGTAATACAAATATTACAACTACGCAGTTGAGTACTGTTGAAGCTACATTAGTAAGTACTTTATCTTTCACCAGAAATATAATTTCCACGCAAAATCTTTTACTGTTTTCTTCTCCAATTTCTTAGTGAATTCAAATAGTTATACGTAAGTTAATATGTTGTATACTCTTACCATTATTTGTCTTATTCACTGATGAAACTTCACCGATAAAAAAAGGCGACTCTATTGCAATTCCTTTCAAAAACAATTATCGGCTATTTCAATTTTTATTTCACCATTTGCACTTAATTACATTTCTCTTTAAGAATTTTTTATCGCACAAACATGTCATTTGCATACCTTTGCCCTTTGTTTACTTCATCATCGTTTGTAATGTCACACTTTTTAATATTATATTCAATCTAATTCATTTTCTAGATTAATTATGTAAGTGCTAATTTAGCCATAATTACTGTAATCAGCTTCTCTGAAGAAGAGACTGCGAATGATTTTTTAAGCTATCGAGCAATGGGCTACGAGAAAAGTTTATAAAAATGAAAACACAAAGAAACATTCCTGAGTAAACAAGTTAGTACGACGAAGATACGTATTTCAAGTCAAAGATTTTCTTAAGGATCTAGAGTAAAATAAATGCCGTACGATCTCCAATTCCCAATTATTTTTTAAAATGGACCTATACAGAGCTCAATTATTAATCTAATAGATTTATATCGATGATAAACTAAGACTAAATTAAAAATTAAAATTGAATTAAGCCACCTGTAAGAACTGCGATATTTTCAGGCTAGAAAGTGTATAAAATGTAAAAACAAATTAAATTCAATAAATAAGTATAGCAGATAAAATTGTTTAAATAATAGATACTATTTTTTTAAATTAATACAAAGCACTAGATAAGCAAAGAGCGGAATTTTTGAGCTAAAATTAATAGTCAAAATTTGATCATTTTCCAGTGCTATTTTTTTATTGAACTTCATACAAACCAAACCAAATAATTACACCAAAGTGTGGTAAAAGCAGTAGGTGAAAATAATTTTATACTCAAAATATTCAAGTATAAAAGTCATCTTTTTCGAATCTATCAAATTCGAATGATAAAATTATGTCATGCAAGGAAGAATAAGTGAATTATCAGTTAAGGAAAAGAACGAATCTAATAAAATAGACTCGCTTAGGGTATGATGTATTTTATTATTGATTTATTAGTATACGTTAAGCTAATTTTGTAATTAAAATCGAACATTTAAGCAATAGAACAGTAAATGAAGTAAATTTTAAAGAGGAGCATCCGTTGTAACTGAAAAAAATAAATCATAATTAAGGAAGAAAAGGAGGAGGAACGAAAGCGATAATGGTTAAAGCTCATTGTTCCGATTTTGGAAAAAGTGCGAGCAGTGTCGTAATAATGGAATACTCGCGGTATCAAGAGCCCATGGGAGCTGCGTCGAGGAGAGTTGAAATTTGCAAAGAGTTGAAATGTCATTGGTCCACCGTAACACATCGATCAGTGGTGTCCCGTGATGAAGCCAGTCTCAGCCTCACGGTCGCATGCAATAGTCCGCGACCTCGACACGGGGTTACGTAGGAGTGTTACGCATTGCCCAATGCTTTGCAAATACACGATACGAGCAAAAAAAACAACGTATATCGTCCTCATTTTATTACGGTAAAGTTAATTGCACATTACAAACACTATGCTTCGATGTCGACGTTTCTTTCTCTAAAAGAATACTTGGCTAGGAAAAGAATTAATTTTCCATGAAATTTTAATACAAAAGTTCAATTTATCATTTATCTTTAAGAGTGAAAATAAATTGTATTCTTGACTTTTTCTTTTCGGGTGCACGCGTGCACAATAGCATATCATTCACAAAAATGTTCACTTCATCTCGTAGTTTTGGAGAAAATGAAACTTTGGAAAGGTTGTTATTCATACACAAATGAAAAATTACAATTTACCTTATTTTCAAGCAAATATACACCCGCATAAATACATTAGCGGCATTCTTCATTTTTCGTGTATTATTTTAGTAAGAACCAGCAAACTGTTGTACCTTAGTTTCCCATTTTTAATTACGAGAATCACGACGGATTTATTTGATTCTAAATCTCGTAGCAATGCAGAAAAGCTATTAATCTAAATGAAAAAATATTTTTTAAAACTGTTTTAACTTTTCACTGTGCTAAGTCTCGGTGCTACTGCATATCAACAAACGAAGTGAAAAGATATCCGATCACTATATATTTGGTCTATTTTAATTTATCGACGCGATAAGGTGAAAAATATCCAGCAATAACAAGCTTCAGCAAAGTGGTTATCAAAAAAAAGATAATTGTAAATTAACTTCTTACTCCCTCTCGCGCTCTTTCCGAGTCATAATAAATTGGTACTCTGAGTATATTATCAATCAAGAAAGTACATTTTCTTGTACGTAAAATTGAATAAGTGTAAAGAGATATCGTGCTATGCAAAATTTAATAGTGAGTGGACTAAGAGAGAAAGTGGTCTTTACAAGATCAGAATTACTCACAATAGAAATACAGTACAATACTGAAAGTAGCAACAGAATTTTCCAAATTAACAATATGTAATTAAATACGAGAAGAATTTTAAGATTCATACCTAATCTAACGAGTAGGTATTTCAATATTATCCTTCCTTTTTCTTATTTAAATTCTCACCGTAAATTCAATAGCCATCAAAATTCCATTCATTTTCCAAATGCAAATGCCGAAAGAATAACTTATTATAATAGAGAGGAAACAATAGGTGGTAAATGTTAAACTTACATTATGCTAGCGTTAGCATGAATAGCTTGTTACGTTCAATTAGCAATATTTTGAGTGAAGTTTATTAGAAACGTATTCGTAAGTCCTCGCGTTGAAATTCAATACGATCGTATATATCGTATCGTAATTAATGCACAATAATAATAATTAATCGTCTCATTAAAAATTGTTCTTAATTATTGAATTTTACAGCGTGGATGCCCGCGAGCGCGACTTTTATTATGCAGAACGATGGTCTGACGAGAAGGTGTTCTCGAATCGAGCTTACTTCATGCCAGAAAAGAAGCCCGCAGTCCTTGGCGTCGATCATATACGAGAGGATGATGCAGGCATCTACAGATGTCGCGTGGAATTTCGAATTGGTCAAACCCGCAACTCTAAAGTTAATCTCACTGTAATAGGTAAGTCTTTAAGATGCGTCGTAGTTAGTAAAGTTAAGAGGTAAAGGAAACTAGGAAAAAGCGCACCAGGGGGTCATGGAAACAAAATTTCGAAGCTCTAAATTTGGATGTATATACATGTATACATAACCAGTTTCAATCCCACCTTCTAATTGCAATATTCTCGAATATGACTTAAATCTGGTAATGGTACGGAGTAGTAATTATCAGTAGCGGTATATAACACTGCCGTGTTCATAACCTAGAACATCGATAGCCGAATATGTTTTCTGTATCTCGTTCTCTCTCTCTCTCTCTCTCTCTCTCTCTCTCTCTATATATATATATATATATATATATATATATATATATATATATAACCATCAATCTGTCTGCCTCGTTAATATTCTTCAATTTATATTGAGTATGTGAAAAAGATGCACTCGAGACCGTAAAAAGTCCATACATCATTGATTGGATTTTTTTTCTTTACTTTTTGTCATTTTCACATTCTAACTTTGCGTATCTCTCTTTTCGAGTTTCTCTTACTCCCCATACGTGTACACATGCTTAACTTTACACCCAATACAGATATTGGCAAATGCCTCATTTGCCACATAACCCAACTTACTCTTGTACTTTTCATAAAAACAAGAAAAAGATCAATGCAAAGAGAACTATCGATGCGCATTTTTTATGTAGTTACTTTTTAAGTGCTCTTTTTGACATATTACACACTATATTTTGACATTTTTGACACTTTCACCTCGTAGCTTGATTAAATTTTTTAAATAATGGAGCAAAATCGACATGTTTCAATTATCAACTGCAATTTTTGTAGTATAAAGTCTTGTTCTAACAAATTATTTCGGACCTTTCAAACAAGCAAGCTTTCGGTGTTGATTTATTTGCCTTCGTATTTACCTTTATTTTCCATTAAGTATGCAATGCTATTTTCAATAGTTCATTAAATTGGCTAACACATTTAAATTTTTACCATTAACATCCGAGCTATTAAAATTATCATCTTCTGAACGAGAATAAATCGTTTAAATTAATGTACATAGTGAGACATATATATCTGTCAGATTCTCGGTAATTATTTTTTATTAATTAGGTAAAATAACCAACTTCTATTATTTTAATATTCCAATCGCTTTTTTCTTTCCGTTGTTCTTTTAATTCTAAAACAGGTTCGTTTGTGTACTTAATAAATATTCCTCAGAACGTTGAAAGACTAGACAATAATTGAAAGATTAGACCGGATAACTTTTGTGCTTACATGTACTTGAAGATATTCTGTAATTATTTCACTCATTGATATTAAATTTTTTCCATTCATATGTTTTTACTTGAAAATTGATATTAATAATGAATACGTTTTGTGTTATTGTCTAAATTATTTAAATTATTCAAACCTATCAAAGATTTCTTCTTTATATTTCATTCTACCTGTTACACTTTAAAATGTTTCCACGTTTAACTTAATAACCGCACTAATCCGATCCTCACGTTTTTGTTAATTAAATGATATTTTACCTTCTAGTAAAAGAATATTCAAACGTAATGATGTACATTATTAACTAGTCAAAATTATTAGTACTGCTCCAGTGAAAAGGCTAAAACTTATTTCGAAACTATTTTATTTCTTCTTAATTGTGTGAAAGACTTCGAATTAAAAGCCTGAAACTATACCGAAAAGAAGCAATAAAAAATAATCTACGTAAGTGATTGAAGAACGTCATTGAAAAGTTATAGTTTCTTGTTCATAAGGCGTGTATTAATTCGTAGTTGTATAAAATAAAAAGAAATGCGACTGGTTCGCGTATCTGAAATCCTAGTGTAGAAAAAATATATCACTAGCGAGGCACGAACAAGTTCGATGCAGTAATTAACAATAACATTATATCCACGTCCATAAAAGCGCTGACCAAATGTTTCGAGAAAATAATTATTTTTCATATCACCCTCTGTCAAGTTTCTCTCTCTCTCTCTCTCTCTCTCTCTCTCTCTCTCTCTCTCTCTCTCTCACACACACGCACTCTCTCATTCTTTTTGCACATAGTTAATTCTTCTAACAAGTCTAACAAGTCAACTACGCGCTTTATATATAAACTCATGGTACCCCGACGGATCGACAATTAACGATTTAAATAAATCTCCCTCACACGCTCCATTATGAGGTTTCGCCCCATAAAGTTGTATGTAATCGACAAACTTGATATTTTTCGATGCGTGCTAAAGTATATTTGATGAAAGACTTCAAATATTTCAATATATTACGCAGTCGTTAATTTACGCATACAGAGAAATTAAATTAAACATGAATTGAAAATGTAAATACTTCTAGTATGTGTTAATATTAATATTACATGTTAAAGATACACGGTGTTGATATAGCTGAATATGTGCGATTAATTTTTCGGTTAAATTTCAATTGTCTACATCTAAAAGCGCAATTGAATTTATCATGTTAATTTAAGTAAATATATTTGGCTTTCGTAACTAATCTAAAAGTATTAAAATTTAAATAAGAAATAGCAAATTTTAGTGCACTATTCTTAAAAATCGATTGAAAATTCTCGAAATGCCTCAATGTGAATACGATTTATAAGCAAATTATTCTCTAAATCAATATAATTCAATTACACTTGGTTATGCGTATAAATTAAAGCAGTGTTATATTTCACTTTAAGTACAATTTAAGTACAACAACTTTTTCTACAAAGAACAACTTTATAAATGTTCTTCAATTAATATCACAAATTTATGTGTTTTTTAAAGATCCTCCACCGTTCTTTTTAATTACATAATTTTTATTCTAAGCATTATATACAAATATTTCTAATACGGATATTTTCATTGATAGCTTTCAAAACCTAATATATTATCATTAAAACAAGTTAATACGATATTTATCCAGATTTAGCTGCCTTCCCACTCCTCTTTATCTTCATATTTTGAAGTACTTCGAACATTCGTACTTCAAAATATCGTGCTTTTAATCTTTCATCGACTTCACTCGGCTGTACTGTTCCTTCACTGCGCTTCAACTGCGTGAATGACAAATAGGATTCATTGAAGTGTCCAAAGAAAATAAAGTAAAAATGAATACTTGAGACTTTGTATTGAAAATTCGTTTTTGAAAAAGAAATCAATGAAAGAAATACCGATGGAATGAAATAAGATATACACCACGAGCCTTTAAATAATCAAAGTTCATCCGTGCTCATCTACTTGCACAGCTTTAACAAAACATAGAGCTTTGTTCACTTATATCATTTCTTTCCCCAATTCCTCAACCATTTTCATTGACATACTTGTACGCATACGCCAGAAATCATATCGCATTCGCCCTCGAAAGTTACATTGTACGTGCGCAGTCTTCGTTATTTCCGGTCAAATAAACGTCTATCTTGCCTCTTCCTTTTTCATGTTAATGCAACCTTTTCCTTCGCCATCAATAATAGCTTACTCAAATAATAAATAAAAGTCATTTTAATATCGTAAATTGATATTAGGATTACCCATTGACCTATTGAAAATCTATCTCTGTTATATCTTACCCTGATATCTCTGTTTCACTCATTCTCTGATTCTCTCTTTTTATCCATATTCATCTGTACGTGAGCAGTTTATTTTTCCTTTTTGTGCTTCTTCTTCATGTCTCTTTTTCTATCGCATACCTGAGCACACTTTGTTCTAATCTATAAATAAACGCGCACACGCGCGCATGCATGCGAGAGTAATGGAAATTTATAGATTGACACCTACGACTGGAAGTGGCAATTTTCCAAATTTTTAGAATAATTTAAAGGAGAGAAATGTCACCCCACCTATCTTTACTTTTCATTCTAATAATTATGACAATGAAAAGACAATGAGCATTTTTCCTTGGTACATTTTAGCTCCATTTTCCACTAGGAGCTTTGTCAAGAAAATTGAAGTCAATAGTTGTCGATAATGGAAAAGATTTATTATAAAAACTATTTAGCTGATTCGAATTGCTATGAGTTATACCTTAAGTCGACGGCTTACTACAGTTTCCTATGTAAAAAGAGATCAAAGAAAGTAGATGATCTGTTCAGTCGAATCGCGCATCCCTTTCCCCGTAGACAAGAATATCTTCTTTCATTCGATATAAATTTTTAACAAGAAGAATAGAATACGATATACCATGCGAAACCTAATTTTATTTTTAAAAAGTATTACGATTAGGTATAAATAATTAATCAATAATTCTTGACAAAAGATTTGTAAGAATTTAAAAAAAAATTATTTATTGTTCCATTACGTTTAACTCTATATAAAAAGGATGTCCGTGTGAATGTCGTTTTAATAAAGCTTTAAAATTGGTCATAATTTAAATTTTATTACTTATTATTATTATAGGAAAGCAATGCAGCTAATTTTCTGTTGCTCTCGTGGTCTTCTCGCGATGGTGCTCGAACAAACCCCACGCGTCCGATTCGTGTCCTTTGAAAGCTCGTTATCAGCCTCTTATTCCGTCCTGGTATTTCACGAGTGTCCAAGCAAAACGACTCTATCTCCTTTCTCTCATTTTCAGGTGATTGAACTTGATTTCTTTCAAGCGCTTCAATATCCATTTCCGATCCGATTCCCTCGTTCCTACTAAAAACAACTCACGACGTAATTTTACACGCACTACTTCCTTGGCGCGCACCTCGTTTGCGAAGCGTTAAGGGCAACATAAATTATCCTTGCATGCCGAAGAATTGCATTTTGAATTAGAATAAAGTAACGTAATCGAAACTTTTATTTTATTTACGAAGGAATCGTCGTGTCAACTATTGAATTTGGATGTAAAGGTTAACCTACAAGACTGATAAATAAACGACAAAAGAAGAAGGAAGTATTAATTTATTAACTATAGCTATATAAAGTTTATGTAAGAAACTCATGTCGTCCTGTATACGAATCGCTAAAATAATATCTTATAAAATTGCAAAAATATTATTGCCGATAAAATGCATCAATAAATGAAAAATCGATACTCTTGCGTATGTTGCATATATGTGCTTCATATACTGATACAATTATCAGAATACCATTGGCAATGTAAAAAAGAATATTTCCAGAATATGAAAGGAGAGAATGTAATTTG
Organism: Wiebesia pumilae; assembly: GCA_018907045.1. Taxonomy (NCBI): domain Eukaryota; kingdom Metazoa; phylum Arthropoda; class Insecta; order Hymenoptera; family Agaonidae; genus Wiebesia; species Wiebesia pumilae. The sequence continues at coordinate 672,579 of JACCHZ010000055.1, forward strand.
ATTGATAAAGCCGATTAAAATAATTACCGTTTAAAATGTAACCTCACTTGACTTTATTTTAACACTTCTCACGCACGTACTTTCTCAAGCTTTTATTATTAAGACGTTATTTCAGATTATGAAAACCTTTTGGTAAATTCATGTATTTGTTTTTTTTTTTTTTTTTTTTTTTTTTTAACTGATATCGTTTTTCAATGAAAATTCACGAGAATTATCTTATAGCAGTAGTAAAAGGAAAATAGGTGTGAAAAAGTATAAAAGTGTTATAAATGCGGAAAATGAAATAGTTTACAGAAGGTGTTGCGATAAGGTAGTAACGGATAAAAGAAGAAAGCGAGAAAGAAGAAAGTATTAAACGTTCACCTTCCAACTCTTGATCCGCAGCTTTGCCGAATAGAGTATTACCGGAGCATCCAAGTTCGTGATCACGCGCGCACACGTATAAATGCTCTTTGACTGCACTTGACTCGAATTTAAGAATGCATTGCATTATATGCGGTTCTTATAGCTCATTACTTCCGCAGCTGCCGGTGTTGCTTGGATTTCTTTCGATTCGACATTAAAAATCAAACTTTAGTGACAAAGCTCGCGTGAGGAAGCTTACAACGGAACGCCCAACAACATATTGTAAATGTAATTTCTATTCTTTTGATTAGGATGCGTTCCAGATTTGAACGACAAATGTTTGCGATTAAAATTTTGTATAAACTTTTTCGATTTTTTTATTTAAATCGTGATTCAATTCAAGCTGTAAACACTTTGAATAACTGAGCGACAGAAGTTTTCAAAAATGAGTGTTAATTTCCAAATAAGAGTTCTAATTATGGCTTCATACGAAAGGCCTTTCAGTAAAATATATTAAAAAATCTAAATTTAAAAAATTTTATCTAATTCTTATAAGGTCGTAAGATTTCTTTGGAATATTACGTACGAAATATTACGGGAGATTAGGTAATTCCAAAAGATTTTGAACAGTTGCATTATTAGCAATGTGCACATATTTTTAATGTCATTCATCTACCTAAGTACAAAAAACTGACTTAACCTTGAATTCTTTCATTGGATAAGATGGTAAATATCTTCCATACAGTACCCGTAGGTAACAATATTAGTTGTCTCGAGCATTAAAATTCTCTCAATGCAGATGTGCCAGAGGAAAATTTAGAGGAATTAAACTCGGCAATTAAAACTCTGTACGGAGTCTGCTATTTTCATACCTGACCAAACATGATATCCTAATGTTGTATTATATACTAATTACAGATCAATCTACAATTTCATGAAATTCACTATCAGTAATTCGTACAAATCAATTATATTGTTTATTTAGTGAAACAGTATTTAAGCGGGAAATGCCAAGATATATATTTATGAAGATTTCCTCTTACGTACTTATTGCTAGAATCGTACTTTTATCAACTGCTAGGCGATGGCTGTAATGGCTTACTTAAAACGCTTATCGCGTTGATGCTTATTTGACTAAACTTACATTTTTCATTCGCAACCGCATCTACCCCTATTTCAGATATATTACAAAAGCGATACGACTCTTATTGCTACGTATTACCCCATACAGATGGGTTGTACAGACTACAACAGAATTTCAATAGTTTATTGATACTTGTAACATAGTCAAGCTGAAAAAGTGAATTCCAAATGATTCTTTCCTGAGAACGAGAAAACTTTACAACTTACTTTCTAATTCAATCTTACTGACTTTATTATCATTCTTTTTCATTTACCAGCGAATAAGATTTCCTTGTCATTGAGATCTACTCGTACTCATGAAGCATAATAATAACCGAATAACGTAATATTTCTTAAAATTTCATAATAGCTATCAGAATTAACTCAAACATCTTTAAATATTTTTACAAGTTATATGTAAAATACTAAAGACACAAGCAGAAATTATCTCATCCACTTCATTTCAAAATCCAATCTTCATAATGCGCAGAGTAACTTATTAAGTACCAAAGTTACACTTATTAAATATGAATTCCTGTCGAGCGCTTTCTTACCACTGATTTTAAATTAATGAATATCGCATCGTCCCAACTGATAACTGTAAAACGTACTCCACGTTATGCATATTGCCTCGGTCTCCCATCCTTATCGATCATCTTCGCTCAGCCTTCTCGATTCTTACTATCCACTCTTTATAATTTTAATTAATTAATTACTTTTTATTGGTAGAATAATTTAAAACTCGCGTGGTTATCGCTTGGGACTTATCAATCTTATTGAGAGACATTTATCTAAATATAGTACTTTACCCACCGTACCGCTAAATATCTAATTTATATCATTAGAATTGCAAAAGTGCATTTACGGGAGCCTCGGAAGCTCGGGGGAGTTGTTGAATGTGTCCCCGGATTCTCAAAATACCAGTACTCGCTTCGTTGTCTGCGTTCCGGCGGAATGCATTCGACTCTGATGCCCTGAAGAAGCTGACAGACGACCAAAGTTGAGGAGCTCGTTGAGCCCAGGGTTAGACTTTTGTTTGTCGCCCTGTAAAGGGCGGATGGGTTTGTTGATCCCTCGCGTTGACCGTCGGAGGAGACGGTGTCGATGACCTGGTGCTGTCTCCTTCGAATCTCCGTCCGGTTCTATCTTATGGGGCGCAAATCGCTCCTCTTTAAACACTTTGAAGAAGCAGCACCGCTCTGACCGCGTCAAGCGAACTCGCAATAGCGCTCTACATCTTCTTTGGGGTACGCCAGCGTTGTTGACAAGCACGACACGAGGGGAAACTTAACATGCGTCGGGATAAATATTTTCACCGCAGCCTCAAGCCTAAAATTTCATTTCAAAGTGATTCGGTTATCGTTATCTTGCTTTGTTAGACATTCCTTGCTATTTTAAAATATTTCATCATTCAGGATTTTTGTCATGCTTCCACTTCAAAATTATAACCTATATCTTTACCGATTTCTCTAACACTCGATACATTTTTAAGCTTCTATTTGAACTATTTTTGCAGATATATTCTGCCAAGCTTTCACATCTTGTTAACAATGCTGTAATGAAACGTGATATTCTTCAATCTTACATCATTTTTCGACATTTCTTCTCGTGCCTACTTTTAAAATACCTACCAATTTTATTTTACAGTAACCAATACTTTTACAATACTGAAACTTAAATCCGTCGAATAATCAATATTCTTCAATTTTTAATAAACTTCGGAACATCTCTCGGACAAAAAAGGTGATAATTTATAAGAGGTATCTAATTAAGAACTTTTAACTGAACGCTTATTGAAAATCGCCAAAATAATATTTCTCCTACGGTATAAATTCATTGTATCTCTGATTAAATTAATTGATATCATAATCAAGAATAAGAATATATATCTCACCTCGTAGTCTCTTATGAATTGTCTCTTCTGCAACGATAGATGCGTAGATTCAACGTAGATTCTGTAAAGCATAAGTCTATTGAATATCTACTATTCGTCAAGTACAAGTTAATGTTTCGTAACGTCTTCAAAAGAATGTATAGAAAATAATGTAATTCGGTTGCCTTTTAATTGCGAAAATGTCTTGTAATAAGCAGTGGAAGAAAATTCTACTAGTCTGAACGTATTATATAACGTCACTTGATTCACTATTTTCTCATATTTGCAAAAGCGTAGCAGCAGTCTTAGCTGCACGATGTAAATTAATTTTGGTTACTATAGTTACCGGAACCCCAAATCCTCTTAAAACAATAAGGTTGATCGTCGTAACTAATTTATAATACTTAATTTTGCAAAGTCAATCGATTTCTACACTTTTATTAAAAATAGGCAAAATATCATAAAATTGATTTCAATAAAATGTACTCTCAATCAGCTATAACAAATTGTTCAAAAAGTTTTTCTATCAGTTTAGACCGACTCGCTGTTAATAAAAAATTAATTTCTAATTTCGAATAAAAGAAATATAACCTTATTCAAGGATTTTTAATCAGTGCAGTTTCTCTTTTAGCAGGTTTTAATAGGTTTTAAACAAGCCAATAATAATCAAAGAAAAACCACGAAACTCTGTGCAATAACCCTCCATTGTACCTGTACTAGTACAAAGTCTAGGTGACTTTTTTCTAATATGCATAATTATAAGTAATAATAGAAATGATAGCTTTAAATTTTCAAAAGAATAATAAACGATATTCTAAATTCGTGTAAGATATTAATCTGGTAGAAAATTGTTTTCTTCCATGATGAGATTTTTAAAAAGCTTACTTAAGAATTCTTGATTCTCACAAAATATCCTCATAACGAAAGCGTTCGGTTGAATAGTGTCTCCAACTATTCAACCAAATGGCGTTGCTCATGTACAATGCAGTTAAAATCATCCATAACTGTAATAAGCTCATTCATTGTAAGAAATATTTTGCACTAATATACTTACAACTTCTTATCGATTATGGTCGGCAATCAACGTCAATTTTGCTGCCTTCTTTTACTTTTTTCATTCAATGATGGCATTTTAAAAATTAAAAACAAACACTAGTCTTATCTAGTAACATCAGGCTGAAGAATTAATTAAATTCTTTTTAACGTTGTATCTAACAAAGTCGACTGTGGACAATAGAACATACCAACGAAAAGATTAATGCTATTACTACTACTCTCTTTTCCATTATGATTTTGTATTACCTTTTATAATAACGTAAACGTACCCGAAATATAGCCCATAATTTTGTTAAAACAAAAGCACTACCTTCTTATTCCTTTTCTTTCACTTCTATGTATACTCCGTGATTATCTTAAAAATAACTGAGATAGGAAGAGAGAGAGAGAGAGAGATAGAGAGAGAGAGAGAGAGAGAGAGAAATGAAAACTACGATGCAATGAGAATGAGAAAAGGTATGGAAAGTGAGACAGAGAGACAGAGAGACAGAGATCCGTATGAAAGCGCCCACTGGAGACTTTGTAAGAGTCTGTAAATTCAACTGGAGCATTCCCTGGAGCAAACTTTGTCAAAAGATCTTCTCGCTGGATTATAATTTCTGTTAGTAGCTCAACCGCAAAGCTAGCAAGTGCAGAAGAGAGAGAGAGAGACAGAGAGAGAGAGAGAGAGAGAGAGAGAGAGAGAGAGAGAGAGTGAGAGAGCAAAATGGAAAATAGCGGAAAACGGAGATCCAAAATACGCAAAATCCAAGTAGTTTTAAAGCACTACACGTGAGTGTGCACAAGCACCATATGGAAAAGATCGAAAAAATAAAAAGGATAGAAGAGTAAAGAATAGTTTGGTGAAAAAGTATAAAATATTTTTAGTATAAACAATGCTCTCTTTTACCTCTCTCTCTCTCTCTCTCTCTCTCTCTCTCTCTCTCTCTCTCTCTCTCTCATCCATTATACTTATAAAGTACTTCATAGTATTTCATAGATTTCCAAAGTTATAGTCATTGTATTTATATGTATAGTTTACATCGACTTCTCAATAAATATTTAGTATAAAAATTAAACGGTGCGACAAAGTTCCAACCAATGTTTGATGAATTAGCAATTGTCCAGTAACTGATCTAAAAAAAACGTTTGAAGAAATCCACGAATTAAACATTATGGAAGAAGAGTGGTATACAAATTATTTTATGCTCTAAGCATTCTCTTAGAAAATAATATGTAAACGAATAATATATCAAAATATTTTCACTTTTTGGTTTAAATCATTATCAAATGCCTCTTTGCACGTATCCCGTAATAAAGGCACGTAACTATGCGTTTTTAGCAGTCGGTATTCGTTGCGACTGTTCTTATATTAGGGTATTGCTGATTCCCTATTGCACGCAAGTGAAGTCGAGCGTGACGCGAGTACCGCGTATCTCTTTTACGGGTGTGAGAAGCATCTGTAAAACGAAAAGTCACGATTGCATGCGTGAAAACTAAAAGAAACTATTTCTTCAAATCGACATTAGCAATAAATAGTATTGTATTAAACGATACTTCGAATATTGGATATTATACAATAACTACAATATTAAGTATTATATAAATAAATCATTGGAATACGAATTACGAATTAGAATACCGTTACCCAAATTTTAAAAAACATATGCATCATCTAGATTTTATTTATTCTGAACTTTTTCAAACCCACATTAACATAACATAATATATTAACATATATCTTTCTTAGAAATTCATCGGGTATATTTAATATATAATTTTCATTGGTAAAATTAAAGTAATAGATGAGGATACATGGACCAAATCTATCGAAGATTAATAACTGAACGCAGATTAGGATACTATAAAAATATAGTCGAGTTGATTTCAATACACTTGAATACACGTAACGTTCAATAATTTTTTTTTTTTTTTTTGCCGAGCAAATTGTTTTTCATATAGAACGGGTAAAAATAATGAAATTAACGCTTGTTATTTCAAATACGTTGACGTGCGACGGGAATACAAACTCCAACGCAGTTACTCAACCCCACTCACACACATGTAAGCACACGACTTGCACGACGCAACACCACCAACGCAACGTCGTCAGTGGAAGAAAACTCCGCTGCGAAAATTGCAAAATGCGACTGAAACGGCGGTGCATTCCCAGATCGAATAAAGTCTAGGTATTTAGGCTCCACTAACAGGAGAGGAGATACTTCGTCGATCAAGACCTCCAGTTCCCGACCCGAGGTGGCTTCTACAATCCAACCAAGACGACCAAACCAAAACGCGTAACAAATACATGCAACAGGCCGCAGGGAAAAGTCCTTTCCTTTTTCGTCAAAAGTCAATTCTTGCTCTAGAATTTAGAAGTAGAAGTACAATACCAAGACTTACTATATAAGTCTATAGTAGAATTCGTGACTCTGTGCAAGTGAGGAATTATACGAATTTGTCCGTAAATTAAAAAAAAAAAACTTATTCAAGATAAAAGAAATATCCATACTTGATGCTGGAGTTTTCGTTTTACATAAATATTTTCAATTTCGTGTACAAAATCTCGACGGTTTTTACACGAAAATCGAATTTTTTAATTTCAGTAACCACTATTTTAACCCAAATTAATCTTTTCCTAAAATGAACGATCGAGCACGAGATAATTTCATGTGAAATCTAAATTTACTTATTTTACCTATTTTAGATAATCACAATTTAATGTAAATAATTCTAAAATGCCTCATTCGGAGAGCTCTCAATAAATTATCTACAACTATTTGAAATATCAATATTTTTACTTAAAAATTTCACCAAATGCAGTTTAAATACAGTGTAAAATAGTGTTGATGTTTACAAAATTAAACATAATAAATATAATAGTTTGAGTAAAAAATCGAAAACACACGAGTCTTTTGTGTTCTTTCTTTAATTATTGAAAAGAGATGTGGTCATTTCGAGTAACTGTTACATTCAAGTCACAAACTGCACGTTTTGATGAATTATTTAGTGCAAATTTATCATTACTTGTTATATAGTAGACATTTTGTATTATTTGATTTTAACCAATTGCAACTATTTGTTTATTTTTATTTTATTTTATTTTATTTTTTATTATTTTTTTTTTAATAATAATAATAATAAAATCACAAAGAATCAGATCTGTTACCATATACCATATAATGTGAGAAAGAAAAAATACATTTTTAACAAGTTTTTGAGGCACTTTGGATGAAATGATTCACACATAAAAAGCAGTCGTAAATACGATAGAAAAGCTTTTAATGTAAAAGTTACACTTACAATAATAACTTCATTACCTTTGGGAAAATGTTAATATATTTTCCGTAATAATATTCGTGTAATAATCTTTATTGACTCGTATTCCATAGATTGCAACTGTGATTAATATGACGCAATTCACATGTTTGCATAAAGTATGAAATATTTTACTGTATTCCTGTTTCACTGTTAAATGTACATATAAATATTTTTTACAACATTGGTAAGTCATAAATTAACTTGAAAATTAAAAAATACAAAATAATGATATATCGTATGTGATTAAAGAGAATCTGAAATATTGATCCACATTTGAAGAGAAATACGTTTAAAAGAATTGTAATATAGTAGTTGGGGATGTGTTCTTGGTAAACCTGGATGTAAGAATAATGGTTGAGGAAACATTTTAAAATTATAACATATGTAAGCTACCTTAAATAGTTATAATACATCGGTTAACAAGTTTGTGGCATCTAGCTAAAATAAGTATAACTATTTTATATTAAATAAATTATGAGTAGAAATGTCGAAAAGCAGACGATTTATTAGGCTATAAAGATAAAAAGTTGCTAGATAAAATTAAATTAAAAGTATGATTAATTATTTGAAATTTTTTCTCAACGTGATAAAAAAATGCCGAATTAACAACACCAGTTACGTAGTAATATTAGAACAAAATAAATGCGTCGATTTATACATCTACGAGTAATTTATTATGCTAGTTTATTTTAATATAAATTTTAATTATCCTGATAGTATGTACACTGTTAAATAAAAGGAATCAAAAGAAATAAGACGCGCAATTGTTATAACAAAAGAACATTCGGCAACGTAGATGCGGTAATATAAATATTGTCATTCCAGAAACTTTTTTTCCTACGTAATATTATTTGGATTGTAATGGAAGTGTTAAAATAGAAAATCAGTCTTTTCAGTGACAAGTATTCAAGTATCGAATATGCGTTGCAAATCAATCTAAATAAATATATCTACGTTTATTCAATAATATAATCATAATTAAAGTATCATTGGTGAAACGAGTTGAGAAAAACATAATAATAGATTTTTTACTCGAAATATTTACATAAAATGCGGATACATAAGAAAGTAATCATTTAAAACTAAAAATTAAAAGAATTAAAATAGGGAGAACCAAGTGATCTCTATTTCTCTTGCTTTATTATTATCACCTCTGTATCAGTGACACTAAGTATTTTCCCATTTCTGCACTATTTCTATTCTCTACCTTTATCTATTTCTCCGACTTGCTGTCATTTTGATCGTTGGTGTCGTTTCCCTTGCAAATGAGTTTATTATATTGTCATGATACTTACTTTCTTATTTAGTTCTTCGTGAATAATTTACATAAGTTTTTTGTTGACTAAGTGGAAACTAAACTATCTACATAAACTATCTACATTCTTTAAGCGATCCCTGTTTTCTTTGTCTTCGTCCTTGTGTTTGGTTGTCTTTGTCTTTCTTATTCTGTTTCAAAACTGTAAACCTCACTTATTTTCCAAATAAAAAAAATTTTTTACTCGGTAACATGAATTAGCTTGTAAATATTTATTTAATTTATAGAAATTAAAATAATAAATTAATACTGGGAAGAAATGTGAACGAACGCGTAGATTTATAATTAATACAGTGCGTACTGAAATTTACATTTCGACAATTCTCGATTATCAGGAAAAAATTAAATTAGCTAAATCTTATTAAGTGTAAAAAGTGTTTTTTTTTTTTTTATAATAAAAGAGACTATTTCAGTTTTGATATAGTTTACTCATAACATCAATTTTATATTTTACTGAATAACCAAAAATATTTATTTTCGATTCATACACGTGTTCAATATTCATACTCGTATGTACATATTATAAAATATTTAAAACAATATAATATAATCTACTTCATAAAGTTCAATTCATAGAAGAAATTTTTATTTATCTATTTTTTAATAGTAAGTTCCTCCCGTGTGTAATTCTTCATAATTCTTCACAATATTGACTTTAGTTGGCTAATAAAAATTAATTTTACATTAATATTTCCGATGTGAATTCAGATGAAAAAATGCTTGCAGGATGAAACAGTCACTTCATTCAGGACCTTTGGATATATGATATGGATAAGATTTCATGATAAGATATCGTTCCAATACTGTTCTCATTTACTTCCGTGAAATATGCTCATACTACAATAATAAATCATTTCGTATTACAATTTTAGGATTTGTTATAAAACTTAGATGTAGATTTAAACTATTTTAATAAGCTTGAACTTCAGAATTTTTATATTTAAATTAACGTGGATTTTCTTTAAAGCTTGTGTCGTTTATTTTTCTAAAACTTGAACTTCTCTTTTCCTGAATAAAAATAATAAGGCTTATAAAATAACTAAATTCTAACTTTATAAAACTAACAGGAAACAACTCAATCGTTGCCTATTTAGTGTCTACTACTGTTAATTGCAATAATGATCGATGAAATTATGAAAAATGTGCGTTTAAATTAAATCGTTTCCTAAATATAATACATTCTACACTCAATTTTATTTGAAGTACGTTTAATAAGTAATTTTATTTATAATATTATTTAAGGTACTTGTACATTTGTAATTGATAACATTTTGAATATTAAATTATTGCGTGAATAGATGAAATCGGCATAATGGTACGTAAATTGATAACAATGTGTTCAACTAGATACGCCCATAATAAGTTTTAATATAGTATAATAGTTTTTCTCTCTTTTATTAACGTGACAATGGCAATAACTTGGTAGTTATTTAGTTCGTTAAATACAGTACACGTATTTGTGTGTCTAAAGAACAAATGTGAATATGACTATTACCAATGGGTTAGATCTTATCAGACGAGTTCAGCACGTCTTATGGAAGCATCACAAATCCAATACTCTTTATACATGTATATGCGTAAATGCATTTGTGTACAAATTTACGAGGTCGTTTAGTGCATACACAAGGGCTTAGTGCTATGGTAATTCCGGAGAGTAGCAACTAAATTTAGTTCTGCAACAATTGTGCACTTCGTTACCTTTCAGTAAGTGTGATAACTAAGCTTGCTGTATGCAGTGCATTTTGCTCGTTGGCAAAAGAGTGATATACGTCGATTTTTTTTTAATAATGGTACGAATTCTTTGATTTCGAAGACGTGAAATTTGAAGAAATAAACGTCAAAAATAATTTTTTGTGACTTCATTAAGTCCATCGCGTTCTTATATTAGACGGTACATATAACTACATGTAACTACATATATTTAGTGAAGGATAACGATAAAAATATCGTCGATTGAATGTGGATTACGCGAATAAAATTCAAAAGCTATTTTTTTCAAAATAATAAAAACTGTCGCCTCGTTAACATCGGTTTTTATATTTTTTGGCACTCTGCGTTGCTTGAAACGTCACAATAAAAGGCCATTATTAGAAAAACTTTCTAATGAAAAATAAAACATTTACCATGTCTCTGAGTATTAAAAATGACATTCTAACGTCAATTATTTAAATAATCCAATTTTTTAAGTCTTTTAAAAAATTTCATTCGGATATCTTTATAATAATTTTTATATTACGAGTTTTTAACCAAGTTTTCTTAATCTTTTTAGTTTAAAATTGCCAAAAACAATTATGAATGATCGAAGGATTTAAAAATTGGAAAATATTGGAATACAAGGAGTGAAACTAATGATTTTGACTAGCAAAAAATCGATGGTATTTAAAATTAAAAGATGGTTATTTCAAAATTAGACAACTTTTTCACTGAACATTTAACAATTGGAGTTTTACTAATAATTTTCGTTTCAATAATCTCGTGAATTGTGACTTTAGTTAATCTTAAATTTATTACTATACGTTCAATTACTTTTAGTTGATAAGATGATAATCTTTCGAATTTATGATTCGAAATAATGATGATAAATTTATTTCACATAATACATATGACAAATGTTATCGAAAACTTATGTATGGAAATTAATTGTGAATAGTTACAACTGCTATATGCATGATAAAATTTTGAAACATCACGTTAGACTTTGGTTTTTAAAAGTATAAACTATTGAATATAAGTGCTCATTATGAAATGGATCTCTTGAATTGAATTCCTCGTGTTAATAAGCCAATTACACAAAGTCCGATTTTAAAGCGCCTTAAAACGTAATAGAAATTCATTAATAGGTTTCAGAGGTTGCGAAAGAAAAATTAATTTTAATGAAATAAAATAATTTAGATGAAATAATATCATACTTTATATTATTTCGATACTCTCGGTTCTTTTATGTGAAATAGTTAAAAGATATGCAACGTTATAGAATTCGCACCATTGTAAGTTGGTAAATAAAGAGGCAAGTTTTAAAAATGAAGCTATTAAAAATAATTTAAATACACGTCATAGTACACGCGGAATAGAGTATTATAAGCTTCACTGTTCAATCTTCACATACACCAGATGATTTAAATTTAAATATTATTTAAGTATTATTTAAATTCTTAAATTATTATTAAAAAAATTAATTGAACAACGTGAACTGGGCGCAACTCGTACATCAGCATGTACATTAATATAGACGTCACGTATATATATATATATTATATCTACTTAAGACGTATATTAAGATAAACGACTCATAACTATTGACAATTAAATATTCTATGACTAAAACGAAAATGAAAAAGTCATCGATAGCCGCACAAGTAAAGGAAAAACAAATATCTCGGATCTTCAATTTTCACTATTATCGATTGAAGCGAATTTAGCCGCGCAGCTAACCACCTCAGCAGCCTTCATTGGTATGAGAAAATTCAATAAAATTCAGGAAGAGAGGAATCTATAAGAAAATCTGGGTATTAAAATAGTAAGGGAGCAGAAGGTTGAATGGGAAATAAGAATACAAGAGACACAGCGAAAGACATTGCTATATAGACACTGGAGAAGATGACCTGGTTATAGTTGGAGTCGCGGAACTGTCGAAGCAATTATTCTAATGGGCTTTTCCTCGACGATGTCGCGTGAGGTTTAAGCTAACCAGGGGTAGACGTTGTTTTACTCGTTCCCCGATCGCCTGCGTCCTGCTCTGAAGACTCAAGTCTCGAAACCGACGTGACACGCGTTCCTCCTAATCGGCTCATTCTTCCCATCCGTTCTCTTAAATACTAAATACTAAACGAATTTAACGAATATGCAAATCGATCGAACACGAGGCAATAACCATTCCTTCGCCCTTTTGCTTGTTTCAAGCTGGGGTCTGTAATGCTTGTTTCTAATCTAATTGAAGCTCGAAAGAAATCCTGTGCGTCTTATCACCAGTGACGTTAACATGAATTCAGGTGCCTTCCTTTACTTCTGTAATCTTATGCATCGTGAGCACTGACATTATAAATCTTTTAAGAATCGATATTTCATTCCTAGGTAATTACGTAATTACATAAAATTTAACATTTCAGATTGGGAATCTTTTAGTTGTATTCCGATTGAAACGTTCGTTAATCCGTAATTTACTTTTATGAAAAATTATTTTTTATTAATGTATTAGCATCATCCACTCAATTACGTCAAATAATTAATTCTTTATCGATATATTGAATAAAGGTCAATAAAAGTATTATAAGCGCGTATATTTAATACCAAAATAATACTCGTTCGTAATTTGATCGTAAGAAATGAAAAATGAGACATACTTTAGTTTCAAACGAGTTTAATTGCAGTGCAAAAATATAATGACTATGTAGTACCTCGAAAACCTTGTCTGATAATTAAGATTATAATTAAACATTGGAATTTAAACATGAAAAGTACCAATTTCATTCGCAAAAAAAATAATCTGTCTGAATATTTCTGGACTCGTATTTTTTTATTATTAGTTTTAGAAGATTAAAAAGTAAGATCCTAAGGCTTTGTAATTAATCATATACTTAATCTATTTACGGTTGTATTACATCGTAATTATACATCGAAATTTATAAATCATAGTTATTTATATTAAATTATAGATGTTTCATTTGGTAATTGGCATGATTTTTAATAGAGTCACATTTACTTACCGACAAATTGAAAATAATTCATAAGTTATATGTATGTATGTATATATATATATATACATATATATATATTAGATATTTTATTTTGTAATTCCTTTATTTTAATATGATATTTATCTAGACTTATTTTTTACAAAAAATTTTTAATGTAAAATAACAATAAAGTATACATATGCATTGGACACCAACAAATTACTTGTGACATTCAAATGTTTAATTTCGTACACCAAAGTATGAAGAACATTTTGGTTGCTATAATAATTTTCTCACTGGAAAAGACATCCTCAATCATCGTCATAGATTATTATCAGAACTAATCAGAATAAAACTAAAACAACAAAAAAATCTCGATGAAAAAATAAGCAGACCATTTTAATCAAAAATATTTACGATTCCCATTAAATTATTGAATTATGAAAGAAAAGAAAATTTAAACTTATATTATTCACAAATTATACTTGGTAAAAAAGTTTTTTAATTAACATATTCTTATTATATTTCAAGTCATTTATCACGGAATATAATCGTTCAGATTTCATTAGTATAATTAGTATAACATAAAAAAAATTCACTGTTACGCAATGCATTGAAATAAATTATTTATTTAGATTATTTATATAAAGGAAAAGATTAACGAGTTTCATCAATTTTCTCTTACATGTATAAAGAGATAGAGAGAGGAATAACAGCGCATCTTTTTATGGGGTATTATGTAAAGCAATTAGATAATATTTCATTGCATAATTCTGCACAGCTATTTGCACATTTGTGTAATTTTACGTACTTTAAGATAATATTTAAATAACAGTAGCATTTTATACCAATACTTGATGTTTAAGATTTTATTAGTTACTATACTTTCACTAGAGCCATTGATATTGGACTTGTATTAAATATTAATTTATTAATTAAAAATGTTACGAGAAAAGGTTACATCTTTTTTAAATAGGCATCAAGACTTTTTTAACGAATATTAAATGTAAAAGAATTGTAAAAAGTATGAGGCTTTCAGTCTATGATAAATACGTGCAGAATTTGAAAAATATAAGAGAAAATCAGTTGTATCAGGGAAAAAAAAAGTGCATATCCCATCCTGCTGGCCGACTACAGGAGTAAACGCATCAGACTTATCTGGCATCTGTTCTTATTCGCTATTCCAAGATGAATGGAGAAACAAAAAAAGATAAAAATCTTACCCCCTTTTTCAAAAGCCGCAGTTTCAACACTCGATTCTACTTTTCGATTAGGAACCAGATCCGCTCTCACATCAGTCACAGAAACACGGAACTCCTCCGTTTCTTTTCACTCGCATGCTCTTAATCTCTACATCCTTCTTATTTTTTTACTAGAGCTGCCCATATTACGATGATAGATTTCTATCTGCAAAGAGGCGGAAGTAGTGAGAAGGAAAGGAAAGAATATAGGTCACGTGAAGCAACAAATCCACTCTACTGGATTTGCCGCAATTTAAAAATGACGACCTTAACTCCAAAAGCACGAACCTTTGCTTGAACAAATTCTTCTTTTTCTCTTTCTCCTTTTATACTGCCTGTAAGCTCCAAAGAGTTTTCTACTTCATAATTAATAAGACTTTTTGTGGCCAAGAACACTTCTATTAATAAAATGAAAACAGAGATTTTTTGCGCTAGCTATCCGTAATAAAAATTACGCAAACACACGCATGATATTGCTATTGTAATTATCGCAACGTTAGCGCTTGCTTTTTACCTAACTGATATTATTTTTCAAATAATATTTTAAGAAAATATCTTCGAGATGAAATTTTGCAAAGCGTAAGAAACTTTCAGGTATTCGTTTACCTATCTTCCTTACTACGTAAATGCTAATACTTTGATCGTTATGAAAGGTTTTTAAATATATGTGTGTGCGTTTATACGCGCGCGCGTGTGTGTGTGTGTGCAAGGAATTGAATTTTGTTTTACTTTTACTTGTAAAGTTTTTCCATTTTAAAAATTCAGCATACGAGGAGTACATTTTTGTGTAATCCAATACTACCTACCGTAAGTTGGATTTTGTAAAAAAATACCATTAAGTATTTTTTATCTTAATTTTGTCTTAAGAATATCGCAACACCTGAACTCCTGAAATACAATATCGACTGATGCATTTATTTATAAAATCTTCTTTCGCGTCGATGACTTTCTCCGTGGGTGCAACGCCAACATAAATAAATGGGACTTTCTTCGTCAGACGCTCGAAAGATTGGAAACTCGGAATACGTGGCTAGAGAGTGAATGGGAAGAAATAGAATAGAGGGATCAAACCGATGGATAATCGCCATGATGTTGATTAGAAACGCATCAAACTCCCGTCTCGCATTGGCGCCTCGACTTTTCGACTTCGCAAGAGCAACGACGCAACGCTATTACTGGATATATTCTAGGTTAGAGAAATGGAGAAAGGGACGGAAATTTGGTATTTCAAGCTTAATAGCGCACCCTGGGATGAATTTGCATCAAAAGCTACGTCACCGCCAGCTTCAAGTAGACAGAGGGCAAAGGAAGTAAACCCGGAAAGAGCGATGGAGAGAACGAGAAAGACGCGGTTAGAGAAAGCGAGAGAAGGACGGATAATAAGCCAAGGCACTTTGTCATCAAGGGGCTTGAATCGATCTAACGATATACAGATCGATGCGGAAGATCGATCCTATCTAAGCGTTGGCTAAGCTCCGGAAGACTCGTGTTCACCCTGCGACTCGTTCACTTTCTCGGTGCACCTTAACAGCTCTCTTTTTTCTTCTTCTCCTGCTTTTGCTGCTTCATCTTTAACTTCATCTTAGACCTCTTCTTCGCTCTACACCCATTTATCAAAAAACTTTGCACCGTAGAAAGTTTCAACTTCGTTGTCAACTGTGCTCGCGAACAAAAAGAAGGGAAGGTGTTCGGTATTTAAGCACATAATGTATTCTGAGACAAACGGAAGGTGCATAATAGTCATAAACCCATGTGGTCGGGCATATGCTCGTGAGCACGTACTTGAGAAGTTAAAAAGAGGGGCAGCGGGGCGGGAGAGCGAGAGAAAGCCAATTAGGAATATCGAGGGGAGAGATGTTTTTAAATCGTAATCGGAGGCTAGTGGAGACTTTACTATCCGAATATCTTGGTGTTGTTCGCGAAGCCGAGCTCTAGTTGAACTGACTCTGGTAGCGACACACGGATGAGTCTGCGTATACGCTTGATCGTATTATGGGGAACTCGTGGTGCATGCAGACGTTCCAACAAAGAGGCTTCAGTAATCCGCATAGTTGGTAAACAAGTTACGGCAAAGTTCGAAACGAGATGCTCGAGCGACTGCTGTAACGAGATTTATCTGATCTGTGACACGCGAGTTCCGCTTTGCTCGAGCTCTCGTACATTACTATATCTCGTAGCTCTCATATATACTAAATACAGCTAAATACAGCTCCTAATTTATACAATAGTCAAGAGTCAAGTCGGACAGAGTAACAGGGTTGTGGTGCGTGTGCAAGGATGCGCTGCGGAATACTACGACGGTTCGACACGACCCCAATGTAAGTATGGTTCTGTTAATTTTATAAAGGTCTTGCAAGTCGAATGACTTGCAAAAGATGACGTCGTCGGTGATTGAATTTTGTACATTAAAATAAACATTTGTTCGCGATTCGTTGTTCATCTCGTGCAGTCTTCGATCAACGACGTAACCGCTTATTATTACCCAACCAATTGCGTAAATGACCGATTCGCATTTGCGTGCTTTGTTGACAGGGAGGATAAAACAATCGTTTGTACAAATAATAATTGAATCTAATAATGGAATCTTTGTACGTGATCACGATGAATAATAGTAACGCGTATGCGTCACATTCTGAGATACAAAATGGAACTTGACGGTTATTCGGATAAAAATATTTAATAATAATACGTATACATGATTAGAGCACAACTGGATCATTGGTAATTAAACTCTGTACGAAGTTACGAGAAAATCTCCAAAAGAAATTCCAAATGATTTAATTAATTTCGTTTAATTGATTTCATTAATTTTATCGTCGAATTGCAGACTTTTCCATTTATAGTGCAATTATAAGTTTCAGAAGATGAAGGAAATATCAAATCTCATCATTATCTAAGAATAATAGCTTGTTAGATATTACTGGACATTTCAATTTTGTCTACGGTTAAAAAGTAAATTAAAACAGGAACAAAAAAAATCAACTTTCAAAAATATAATAAATATAGTTTTGAAAATAACGTAACCGAAACAAATTGGAATATTTGTTATGCTCGGATACATGAAATTTGAGGTACAATAATTCAAGAACATAGATTTATATATTTATGCGATACTTTTTCAAAGTCTACTTTTATAGTTATTTTATCAAAAAATTTGAAATAATCGTATATATCAAAACATTTTCGTATTAAATACCTAACGTTTTTAAATCGCTGCCGTTTATTATCCGATTTATCGTTTCAAATACTAAAATATATTTCTATTCTTTTCATTTGGAGTTACATGTAAAAATTGCTATTTTCTCAAAATTGCAAGAAATAAAGTGAAAATATTGCAGGCAAATTAGATTTTTAAATGACTTAGATGAAATGAATTCTCTACGCCAAGTTATATTTATAAAAAAAAAAAAATATATATATAATGACAACGTTTCCGTCACCATAAACCACACGATGTAAGAAATATGCATATTCAACTAATTTAGAGAATATTTTTCATAAAAGATTCTGAATCCTTGTTGAACCTACTCTCGTAGTACCTTCTGATCGATTTCCTTCGTTACGAAAAGTCCTTGACTCGAAACAATTAGCAACACAAGTAGCAGTGCTTGTTTAGACTCGTTAATATCTGGTGTCTTGCGCAGTCTTCTGTACATTACATTGTCTTATACATGTTCCTAACAAGGCGTTGGAACAAGAATTAGACTATATTTTTTCGTGAACTAGAGTAATGCATTGTTCTCACACTCGTAGTTTGAAACTTCGTGTTTGGTAACCAATGAAAGCATAACCAATAATCGCAGCTTCGGTTAAAAACTTTATCTATTTTACAAATTAGAGCGAAAAAGCTACGCACTCTCAATATTTATATAAGAAAAAATAAAAATTAACGTGTTTATCCTTGATTCGAGTTTCAAAGTGATTAATCCGATGAAACATTTATTTATTCTACCCGAAGAAAGTCTTTTCCACAAGACTAAAGACAGATCCATATCGCGAAGCTTCACCAATACCTTTGACCTCTGCACAGATAAATGTAGCCTTATCTTTGTACATGTAACATCTCTCCTATACGAGATCAAATGATACAAGCACCGAGATGCGAATGAAATATACATTGGAAGAAAATATAATAAAAATTACAATTGCATTAGCAAAAATGACAAGTAAAGAAACTTTGCGAGTAAATATAGTATTTAAACTCGTGAAAAAACTCTTTTAAATTAATGTAAACTTGACAAATGGAATCAGCACTAGAGAATTGTTTATTAATAAAATAAATCCTTTAAAAGGTTTTTCAACCTTAAATAAATAATATATCATGAAAAAGTACTTTTAAATATCGTTTACCAAATTTTATACGTAATGATAACTTAAGCACATTTATGAAACTCTTTTTCAGTCAATAATATGGCAGAAGATATCATATTTTTGAAAATTGAATATGATAATAATAATTGTACGCATCAGGATCCTACGCTAGGAAGCAGGTTTTTAATTGTAAGTGAATCGTAGGATTTATAAAAAGACTTTTAGAAGTTCATTCTTAATCAGAGGAAAATCTTATTACATCATAGGCTAATCGCGAAAGTCACGTCTATTGGAAAAATCTATTATTTGTGCCCGAATCGGTACCGATCTCAAGGACGATCGGGACTCGAAGGTCCTCCATCATCGCGCGGAAGCTCCTTTCTCCTCCTGTGCAGACTCTTTGTCCCTCGTTGGCGTTCGGGGGGCGAATAAGGCAACATGCGCAGAGTGTCGACGCGCAGGATGAAAGGACCTCGTACCGGCGCTCATCCTCGCTCGCCCTAGGCACTTTCTGCGCTCTCATCTATTTTTCTGTATCCTATTTTTTTAAATTAAGTTATGCTCAAGGGTTACATAGAAATATCAATTCTTAATTTTCTTGTCGCAAAACTGTTTCTATTTAATTGAAAATTGTAATTATGAGTTTTAATATGTTTTATTTAAAAATGTCGAAATAAAATATTTGATAATGGGAACAATAATATTGTTATTGTTATATCGAAAATTTGAAAATTGTGAAATTACAAATAAATAATGGAATTAGAAAGTATATATATTCTTCGGAAAAAATTGAGTATGTTTTATTTGATGAATATATAAAACTCCTGACCAAATGAAAACACATATTTACATTAATAAGTAACGTTTTTATAAAATATTTAATCATAACTTCCAATTTAAATGGAATCATCCTTTTCATACGAGACGCAAGTTTCTCAATGAGTTATCAATAATTGAAAAACTAAATATATATATACATGCGCATTGTACGTAGACTGGGTATAGAGGACAACATTTCATATAATTTATGGAAAATCTTTCTATTCTATAAAGTAACTCTTAATTATTGTCCAATTAATACTATAATCGAACATACTGCTCATTATATTACGTAATCGATTATCGGAATAAATAATTCTACACCTCGATTTTCCTGTTTGTATGACAATAGCTTAGCAAACCGCTCAGCAGTAGCCAAATAAAATAAGCTCTAAATGCTATTCAGCTTTAATACAGAACATAAACTCATTATCTTGGAAAATGCATGTGCTCCGGCAGAATGACATTACTATTTAATCGCTCTCTCTCTCTCTCTCTCTCTCTCTCTCTCTCTCTATCTCACCAAACGTACGTGAAAGCATACGCGCGCGCGCGCGCACACACACACTCACACGCTCGCGCGCACAACAGCAGAAGAAATAACGTCTTTCAATATCGTGAGATATTTTCCTTTACAAGTTTTCCCTATTCACACAAGCAACTTATACTTAGGCTTCTATACGCATGCACATATAGTCGGAATTAAATCTATTTGTGCTTTAAATTTAATACCATGACAGTATGCTATCGAATTTATCAAGAGATAAAAAAGCAAGGAAATGAAAATATATATGTATATGTATGTATGTATGTATGTATGTGTATATATATATATATATATATATATATATATATAGGAATAGAGCTCATTACTGTAAGGATGAGCAAAGTTGTACCGTATAAGATCGATTATACACATAAATATCTTATTTTTATTTGTTTTGTTACAGTCCCGCCTCATAAGATCACGATACTGAACGGAAATGGCAACGTTCTAGGCTCGAGTGTAGGACCTTACTTCGAAAGGGATGACCTAAGGCTTTTCTGTGATGTCTACGGCGGTAAGTTACGAATCACGTTTTGTTCTTCATTACGACGCCGCTATGAACTCCCTTTTCCTCTACAATTGCCCTCCGAAGAATCGACCCTTAAATTGAAACAAATCGCACTCGCCTTTCCCTTTCTCGTCGTTCTCCTACCAAAACAAGTTATTGATTTTTGCATTAGATGTGATCTTCTTTGACTGACATCTACGAGTATCGAATAAATGTATAAGGCTTGCTGTTTTCTTTATCTTTAATAAATTCTTTTATATCTCTTACATTTGACGAAATTCGAATGCAATGACAATCTTTCATTCTAAATGCAATTTACAGAACTGTTCAGGCAGCCAAATTAAGTATTTACTTGTTCAAATTTACTAAAATTAACTTTGGAAACGAAATAGCGTCGTATTATTTGAATATACACTAAAATATAAAATATAAAAATATAAAATATAAATTGTAAGAATACCAAACAATAGATGTATTCTATTGTTGAAGCGTGAAACATTCTGAAATTATTAATTGAATAATTCAATGCATTACGTTGTTGCGGAAGTAATTAGACATTTCAAGATTACACGCTTGAGAAACGGTATCTGATATTATAACTATTGAATATATTATTTAATATATGTAATTTTGATTTTTATTTACTTATTTATTTATTATGTTACATATTTGAATTTATTTTCGTCATATTTAGTTGCATTCGCTGTTGACTGTCACTTTCGACTCATATTAACACATATCTTATTATACTACTACTAATGAATAATATTATCACCGATAAAAATAAATATTATTTCATCATTTTACTAATAATAAATAAAAAGATTATTCTAGCTTATAATGGAAGTAATAAAATAAAAAATATGGGGTTTTGTCTTTTAGGGGACGTTTTAATTATTAAATTTTAATGTGAAACGATACATATAATAAAAGGTTTAAAAAGAGATTAGCAAAGTAAACTTTTATTTCTTCTACACTAACTCCTCTTGCATTTATTCTTAAAAATGTTGAGCCTTCGCTTAATCTTTAAATAATTTCACTGATTCATAATATGACCTTCATAGATTTTTCAGGTATATTATTTTACATGTATTATTAACGTTGAAAATAGTCCGGAGAAAGACCGAAAGAAAGCTTACATATCCAACTCAAGCATCGATGCTTATGTGATTATTTCTCAAGATCATAATCGTAGCGCATAATCCGATTCTACACTACATCACATCACACGAATTGTGCATTCTCGTATGCCAACTTGTGCTCTCTATGTGAAGTTTACAATTAAAAGAATGCAAAAGAATATATACATACGTATGTGCATTCGAAATTTAAACAGTAAAAGTGTGCGGCGAAACGACGTTTTGTTAAATTATTCCAATATTTTCTTGTAATTGACTTTCTGTAATTTCCTATTTTCATTTGTATCATAATAACAATTTTAAAGCAATAAGAAGGCGTTATTCAAGATGCAAGTGAATTTCGTGTGCACATATTAATTATTGATTAAAAGCTATATGAAAATTCGTATAAAAATTTTGCATTCGATAATTGAATAATACTTATAAATACAAATTTATTAGAGCCATTAAAGTTTTTATAAAATAATTATTATAATAATTATTTCTTCTGAAAATATTACGTTAAATAAATTTTGCATGTTTCTATAAAGCTTTAATAAGCTGAAATGAATTACATTCAATTACGTATCTGATAACAATATTTTTCCCTGGTAAACAAATGTATGACAGTATAATAAATTGAAAAATTTATTACAAAAATTATTCTATTAAAATTACACCAAAAATTAATTATAAAACACTTGAGTAGCTCAACTTATTGTCAGGCTACTTTTGCTTATGTCAGATTTTTTACTCATTTAATTCTGCATAAAATTTTTCATACTATTATTAAAATGTGTATTTCTTAATTTTAATTAAAAAATAAAATCCATTTTTCTGATATTGAAATATTTTCTAAATGAATGGTTATAACCAATGATTTATTTTGTAATGTATAATATAATAAGCAAAGATCCAAAATAAACCTAATTATCATCCGTTACTCAATTTTCAGTAGAAATTGTTGTGTTAATTAATTAGCAACTACCGATGAATAATTTATCCTCAAAGTAATAAAGGTTTTAAATTTAATAATGAAAGCAAAAAGAATAATAGCTAATTCACCTTTGTCAAATTCTTACGGGAAAATAACAAAATCTCGTACATATGAGGTATCGAAATTTTTAATTAACACTGTAATAATACATTTACTAAAAATGACTTACTTTTATAAGTCTTTATTGCTATATCTGTTGGTGGGCCGGACACAATTAGCGCCAATTGTACCACTTCACTATCTCAATACGGGCCAACGTGCGCCTAACACTTGAGCGTACGCACACATACCACATCGTCACATTATAACCATCCCTCTCACTCTATGAAATAATTAGCAGCACAGTTCTACCCATTTCTCGATACACGTGCACACTCTATAATCCAGAATAAGCTAGAGATTGTTCTTTTTACAATTAACGATACCCACATCTATGTAGTTAACTATTCAACTATACTACAACATTTTTCATTTAAATTTAATATATTCAATATTAATCGGAGAAATAGAAAAATATTTTAAAATTATAAAATATCTTGATTAAAAAATAATCATTTATCGTACGATATAAATAACCGTAAAATTTTAGTTCAGGATGTTAATTTTTAATTTCAATTTTAAATTAGAAAGAGATATTATATTATCTAAAGACTTTTATAAAAATTAAAAAAAAATTTTAATTAAAAGATTTGTATTTTCTACTTTGAAATAAATTTTACTTTATGGAGAACTGATAAATATTATATTCTACTAAACGACTTGACTGATTAAATTTTAAGGACTTTGAAGTATACGATACAAATGCATGTTTAAATGTTTAACAGACGCCTAAACATCTAATATTTATAAAACTGCCTATATATATATATATATATATATATATATTTTTTTTTTTTTTTTTTTTTTTTTAAATGAATAAATGTATATTATATTTTACAATCTCATAAATTCGGTATATTATTTGATTGTATCCTCGGTTTTATGCAATGGATAAACTGCAACAATAACTGCATTATCATTTGCATAATATAAATTAAGTAATTCGTGATAAAAGGAGCTAAAAATCTGTTATTAGATGTTGCTTAAAATTAGATTAAAATATAATTTCAAAATTACTTAAACAAATCGTTCTGATTTATTCTATATTTAGAAAAATAAATTATACAGATAATTCATTAGGAATTATTTCAAATATTCATTTATAATTATAATAATATTACGTTATAATGATCGAATTATCTATCACTTTGCTATAAATTGATTATAATATAACGACAAAAGAAACTAATGTTAATATTTCTCATTTAGATATAATTAAAACATAAGTTCTGAAATTTTACGAACTTGAACAACTTTCCAAATCTTTAATCAGCTATTTTAAAATTTTACGTACATCGGATTACGTTTACAATAAAGTAATGCGAAAGTTTCATGCAGCGAAAAGTCAATTTTTTCGGCCTAATTCCCTTTGAATTCCACAACGTTATTTTAATAAGTTGAAAAAATCTCTTTTATTTCCGAGGGCAGATTCGCCTCTTTATTAATATTTGTATTTGTAATCAATTCGAAATTCTATGGATACTTTCAAACACAAAGCGCTTTAAACTAAGCAAATAAAACAATAGTCAGTGGCAACAAACCCGAGAAGTAAACTACCTAAACGACTCCCTTCAAATATAAATGTAAATGAATTTAATTCATCGCGAGAATGAACTTATGACAAGCATTATTATCCCGATGAAACAAAATTGTTTGTTTCCCGTCAGTTTAGAGCGTTTCTCGTAAATACTTAGATAAAACCGATAAAGATAAATAACATATATTGAACAATGTCCAAATAATCAACGAATGTGATGCTCTAGTTATAACTTTGGCAGCTAGCGAAGGTGACTTCCTTTTGAAAATTTATCTACCTTAGCTTTTCTTGTTAACAAATTACTGTTTCGCTTCTGTTTCTCTGATCACGAATCCAAGTCTTCTTTACGATTATAAGTGGATAAGACAACTTTAAGACAACATGCACCTAAATAGGACTAAGCAATGTCAAGAGAGAGCTACGCGATTGTACATTTAATCCAGTCAGAGCATCTGTCTCACCCACGAGGGATGCGGCATTTTAATATACGGAACTTCACATAACATCTAATTCGCTGACTTCGAATAGACTTAGAAGCTCATCCAGCCAACCTCAACAGACGATCGAATAATATAACTTTGCGTGACCTCATATTCTCATAAGGCAACTGTTTCTAGTCAACCCGAACATCGTTTATCCTTAGCAGCAATGATATCTCATTGTTTAAAACGTGTAGCATACTTTAAGATTTTTCTATTTCCTTTTCCTTTTTAACACCTGTCTACACTCTCATCCAGTGTCAAAATACCTCCCATCCATTAAATCAACATTTAATTCCATTCGATGCGAACTCTTATTGCAACATGCGTATTTTTAACACTTGTTGAATTTTTAAAGAACGTAAAGCCTTTTCACTCTAGTAGATGGTTAAATAATCAACTGCTAATAGCATAATCCCATAAAACTATAAAATACAGTACTGTACAAAATCATCTGCATTTAACGAGAATTAGCATTTTTCACCGATTAAACAGAAAACTTTACCCCAACTTTGAGGTAGTCGTTGTTGTTTTAAAAATAAAATTTGTCATTCACGGTACTTTAAACAAGAGAAAATATTTCAACCCTGTCGGCTACTCTTTCGAACATTTTTAAATCTTATGATTTTTTTTTTCTTTTAAACGATATAATATATGTAGGTCAAAGGGGGAAATAATATGATTTTTAGTATTTCTGAAAGCTGATGATACAAATAAATAAGACTCGGTGAAAAGAATGCAAGGCCATTAATTTCAAAAGAATTTCATCTTTATCTCTAAGGAAGACTGAGAAATCGGCTGTTAAACTTTTAAAGGATATAATTAAAGAGAACGTTCACGACTATAAAAATAATCGACCTAATAAAATTACAGCGTAACCACGTAGGGTATGAAAGGGGGGTCTGCAATTGACCTTATTTGGAATTCTATTATCAGGAGACGGTGCTATGATTTTGGTTCTTAAATATTTGTCCTCCTGATTGCAATGGCGATAAATTTCTTAATTATAAAACACCTAAAATTATACGACCCAATTCAAAGCTATTGCACTTCGTTATATAATTACACTTGAGTATTGCTTATTTTGAATATTCTTTGCGCTCATTTTGCGTAATTACATCCGACGAAAAACATACTTTTAATCAAAACTTAATAACCTTATAAAGATCGAACTTCGTCAACAGATTTCCAACCGCACGTTTTCATCGAGAGGAAAAAAGTAATCTCTGTACTTGAATATAATTTAACGTATTCCCTATATTTTAGGTATATTTTAGGAAAATTTGGTACCTCCTTACTAATTAGTTCGTTCGAGTAATTCGCGGTATCGGCCAACCTTACCCTTTTATTTCACGGCTTTGAAGAATCTCGGGATTATAAAAAAAAAAAAAAAAGTGAGGAATATCGATGTAAATTCTGGAAAGTCGTATATTACGAGGGAAAGTCACTGTGCCGCTCGACATATCCTACCGAAAAGATATCGGTAAGCTTCGTACATACTATATCCCTTCGACGGTCGCACCTGTAATAAAACATACCGGTTACCGCTATGCCGTACTAACGTACCCCGGAGATTATTATCGCGGTCCACGAGCCAGTGTTGCTCGTGAAAAATTGCCAGTCCAAAGCTCCGCTATCCGCATGCATCTCTCTCTCTCTCTCTCTCTCTCTCTCTCTCTCTCTCTCTCTCTCTCGAACGCACGTTAAGGCCGCGTCGAGTAACGCTCACGATACGCGCGAATGAAAGTTCGGTTGTCGAACAAGAGACGTCGAACGCGTGGAAAAGAAAGCGAACTGAAGAGCGAACTGAGAAAGGAGATGAGAGTGACGTAAACGCTTGTTACAGGAAAACCAGTACCGTCCGTCAGTTGGTATCGCAACGGGCGATTTGTGGGAAACTCGAGCCACATCGAACGCGACGGCCTCGTGAGAAGCGAGCTCTTACTGAAAAACCTCGGTCGCAAGGACGTACAGACGGAGCTCACCTGCAACGCCACCAACAACAACAGGTCCAGTCCCCTGTCTTCCAGCGTGCGCATCAATATGAACTGTGAGTAACCAAATGTACAACGTGCCGTCCCCCGTTATTTGTTGCTCTCCACCGTTTCCTCCATCTGCATTTCCATCCTCGATTTCCCATTTTCTCGTTTCTTTAGTTGCGGTTTCCCGATGGATGCGATATGCTTTTTTCTAAATAAACAAATGCACTTTATAATGCTCGTAGTCTGCAATGTAACGTAATTCACACTAGTTCGTGCTTGGATTATATTTCAATGGACAGACGAGGTTGCATTGTCATTGCACGATCGTTTCACTGGAGAGAGGATTTCCTTGGTTAGAAGTTTTGTTAGAGCGCTCCCTTAACACGTTAATTAGCTAGAAGTATTTTAGAAAAAATTAAAATGTTCGAATTTAGAGAACTAAAGTGTGTTCAAATGCAATGTTTAAGTTAAAATTATTGCAAAGCACATTCGCATACATTTATTCCAAATGTAAAGTGCCTTGGAAATTTTTAATAATTATATTTATAAGTAAAATTAACAGACGCTCTGCATATTTGCGGAATCATCATAACGTAATAAAATGAGAATCGTTAATTACAAAGCATCTTATCATTCGTAACCCGCGTATACAGATTATGTATTGCTTCCTTCTCGACTGGTTATCGTGCTGCGATAAATGTTCAGGGATCAAATTTATTAGACACTTCGTCTTGATATAAAAAATTATTCAAATTCTGGTTCTTTTAATAAACGTTGCCGGCATTTGAAGCTGCTGTTACGCCACGCTATTGTACTGTACATTTTACTCAGCTTTGTCACCGAATAAGTATATGAAATAACCGACGTGCATTATGTAAAGGAATTATGTAAAGAAACGTATACGTTTATACATTATAAATTAGTAGTTCCTTCGTACGTATTAAGCTAATTAAAGCAATGTGTTTCTTTGAGTGAATGCACTGCAAGTACTCATATATTTTTGCAAATATTAAATTTTGAAATAACATGTTGTGCTGAGGTACGTAGTACGTAGAATATGAAAGAAGGTTATGTGATTAGGATAGAGGAAGGATGGAACAATATTTAGAGTAAGAAATTTATCATTTATGAATATTGATTCGTTTATGCAGCTGATTTCCATTAATTATCCGACAAGAAATACCGATGTTTCTATTCTGCACTATTTACTAATTGCTAAACAAATTTGTAATGCCATAAAAGCACAACGTTATTTCTTATGGAAGTTAATTGTAATTATAAAGGAGCACTACTTGCGAACAAATTCGAATTTTTAATAATCACTGAAAAAATTAATTGGATTGTTGATTCTCGTATAAGGGAGAGCTTTTGCTTATAACTGAATTATAATCTGATACATTCATTTTATTCATTAGATCGAAGAAGTTAACGACAATTACAGCTTCTGACAATTTTAATGAAATAGCAATAAACCGCTAATGTTACAAGTCTCCTAATGAACTTTATAATAACAGATATGTTTATTAATTCATTTTCAGTTACTTTTAATACCCAAGGACCGGATACTTATGTTGGTATCATTATTATTTTGAATGCCCAAAGATAAATGGAATTTACTTTTTTCTTTTAAAGGAAAAATAATTTATAGCTTCCACGTTAATCTTGTTTAGATAAAGAATTCAGCTATTTATTCAGAAATACTATAGAAAATATTTAACGAACTTAATTATTCTCCAAATATATTTAATTATTCATTCTAAGTCGTAAGAAATTTGAGGATAATTTTAACAGACAGCTTTAACGTTTCAAGGTAAAACTGGGTTCTTCCAAGAGCCCAGAGAAAATTTTTAATGACACTGCGTTCATTAAGGCAATGTTTTTATAATTGACATTAATGCATAGAATCCATAATTATTATGCATGAGAGATTACCCGGTTTTGTTATCGAGATAAAATCTTAAAATCTCAATATGCATTTATTAAACGAACGAAGATAAAAACTCTTTCCATCCTATCGATAAAGCTGCAAACGATTGCATACGTAGGTGTCATTGCTAGTCCACCAACGGAATTTTGTGCATATACGTACATAGAGCGCAGGTGCTGCTGAAAATTATTGCAAAACCATCGCGTACTGCATGTTAAAAACATCGGTAACGCGACATCCATCAGACTCGCAAAATTACGAGCCTCCGATAAATCAAACTCAGCACACAGTATAAAGCGAACAAAACAACATCGGGAAAAAATCCGCTTCGACTTTCAGCTTTAAATAACATTAACAAGATTGGGCCGGTGAAGTTCGACGCGTCGTCGTGTCCGACCAGGGAAAATTAACTCGCCAGGTCACGAACAGCAAAAAGCGGCGAGAGATGCGCCACTGGTCACGAAATCAAGACGGACGACATAATTTAGCAAAAGTTATGCTTTAAGGGATCTTGCGAGAATTCCCCTGTGGTTGTTCTACCTGTCCGTCGAAATAACCTGCATGTGTCGCGCGCAAGCGATCGCATCAACTCAAGTTTTACCAGTTGTTCCAGTCACTGCGCATTAGTCGTAATAACCGACTAATTTGCAAAATTATTCCACTCGATTTATTTATCGCGGTATTATTGTGCCGGCGGTGCGCTTATCGTTGCGTCTGCGGGAGCTTTGGTAATTAAGTATATTAAAAATGAACATCTAAGAAGTACGTACGTACGTACGTGGAAAGATGCTTCGATAATACAATGTTATTATCGAAGAAACGTTAGCATTCTGCGAGATGTTTAATGAAATCGATGATCAATAGGTAGCAATTATTAAAAAGAAAATTCATCGGTCGAGAACGCATAGCATAGCTATGCTTAAAACATGATTTAAAACGTCCTTTCATTTTGCATATCATAAAATGGTGTTTTAATTTTAGTCATTACAAACAAATCCCAAACGCATAATAAACACGATTCCTTATGCCTTGGATCCCTTGTAACTTGGATCGTAAAAATTGATTAAAACATTATCTTTATACAAATGAAATTTATTAAGAAAATAATAACAAAAAATGTAGGCATTAAATTCTTACCGGAATTTAAGTGTCGTAAAAAAACTTGGATAATAGCGAGAATTAATGTTATCCATAAAGATTCTCCAAATTAATTTAAAATTAAATTCGTTTTAAAACGTATAAAAGTTAAGAACTCGTTCTTGAAGTATAAATTGTTTCAAAGCATTAAACATTATGGAAATAGACGTGCACTTATAAAAAATAAAAACTCCCCTCTGTTTTACCAAATTTTCGTGGGCCAGAAAAACGCGCGAACTAACTTAATGAATAATACTACCTTGAACTATAAAATTATGAAGGGAAAAACAATTAAGAAATGGGGGAAAAGCAAAGATAGCGTTAAGCGACTGGACGTACGAGACGTATGATAAAAAAATGACAAAATAAAAATGAAAAAAATCGCATTAAGCAGCTTTAGTTGCGCGCCTCGTTCGTGCTTACAATTAATATGCATACGTGAGAAAGAACGCGATGGAAGTAGGAAAATAGCTGAGGGCAAACGATGAAATTTTCGCACACGTTCGTGCGGGGATTTAGCGAATGCAGAGCTTTTTAAAGTCTGCCGGTGCAAGAGCGAAAATTTTCCACGCAGTGCGGGAAAATTTTGCGGACATGCTTTTCCATGCGCAACAACCGCGAGAAACGTCGCTTAGTTCTCTTTTCCTTGATCTTTTAATTTCCCGCTTTTTCAATGGCACGAGAGTAAACTGTGCTCAAACTGGGAAGCATTTCACTTTTTAAATAAAATCATGTATTGTTCGCCAGGATATATTTCGATTGTAGTCGCAGCTCCTTTTTTATTATATTCCCTGATCCACGGCATTTGTAAAAGCGATATGCTACACTCTAACTCCAATTTTACGTAGATTTAATTTGGCATTCATTTCGAGAGTTTGTCAAGTTTATTATTTATATATGGAAAAATTTTAATGCAATCCTCTTATGCATTTCAACTGTGCTTACTGCATTCATTTATTTGATTCAATTATTTTCAGAAATCTGACATGTCTTCGGGTATTTTTTCAGAGCTACTCGCGCGCAACTTTTTAATATTTTCAATATGTGTGACGCTATGAAGGCTCGAAATCGCTCGAAATCTAGTGTTTCATCGAGAAGCATAACGTACGAAAGAATTCTGTAAGAACAACTGGCTGCATCGTTCAATCCTTATGTAATAATTTTCTTTTCTACCGAATTATTCTTGGATCTCTGGAGTCCAGCCTTTTGCGATTCAATCATTCGTGCATTTCTTACATGCCGCTTTATTATTTATCAATATCAATATGGAGGATCTTACAGATATCGACGGGATTAAATTTTCGTTTTTAATCACTATGGTTCGTAGACTGCATACAGCAACCGATATCGATGCTTACATTACCTGCATGTGCGTACGTTAAACGCATTTGTAAAATAAAATTAGCTATACGATTCATTCTTATTGCAATGACGCCATTTATAATATCGACAGACAAATACAATCACCTTCCCGATGAACAGTAAAAGTTCTGTACCCATTTTTCTTACAAGGCTTTGACAATTTATCCAAAGCTGCATACAAATTTGAGATGTTTTAACGACTTAAAGATTATTACATTTAAGTTTTCCTTATAATTATTTTCTATAAATTCTAAAAGATAATTTGTTCTCGTTATAATATCTTTAAATAATTTCTTTAGCTAATATTACCATTTTTCAATTATGCATATTTTACAACATCGTTTCTACCCACACGATAATTGTTTTCCATGCATAACTCTATTCTGACCTTATTAAAGAGAAATTTTCATTTTAATTTTACGATTACTTTAAAAATTATGAATAATTCTCCATAGCATTGCAAGTAGTTTCAACCAATTTTCGACAACGATTGTTTTTCGACGACTCGAGCACTTGAAACGAAAGATATAAATCTTCGTCAAATATCATCAGGTTTTAAGGACTTTTATTGATATAATTATTATTTAGTGAAAAAAATCAAAATATCACAGCAGATGGATCTTCGATTAGTTGAAAAGGCAATAATAAACATGATGTATTTTACCAAGAGTTTTGCCAAAAGTTAAAGTTTAATTCACAGCCTAAGTTATATAATCTTATTAACTTGCAAAAGAAAGACTTCAAAGTCAAAGTTCGAAAATAAGGAAAATACCGACAGTCCACCTACTTATGCTCTGGTAAATAATACACAAAACGTTTAATCAGAATAAAAATATAAATCAAAATGTAACTTTTAATTTCATATCGAAAACTTTCTGTAACGGCGACATAAATACATGCTTAAATATGCCAAGAAAGTTGTGAGAAGCTCTGACAGGAATTGAAAAGAATTAAGCAATACAAAACAGATAGCTATTTAATTCAAGTGAAATTCTGTGTAAATTTGTTCTCTGTAAAAATAAGATACGTACCAAACATCTGCAAAACTGAAACTATTAACATACTTTGCTCATTTACAAAAACAATCGAACGATTGTTATCCGACACTTAAAAGTATGTACGTGAAACATCACAAATAAGAAATTTGTATATAGAGTAAGTTACTTTTCTTCACTCTAACCTGTTACATTTGTCAGGTGAGCGAGAGCGAGCAAAGAATATTATTAAAAACAAAAATTAAGGAATTCGAATAACATTCCAGAGTAGTACGAGATAAATCGAATTAAGTCGTATTAAGAACTCGAAACAGTGCCTGAATTTCTCAACGGTAAATTTGATGCTGTCTTGTTAATTATGAAACGGAGCCTCTTAGTTGGCGATAATTGAGTGAAGAGGCAAAGAGAAAAGAGACGATTGGACCTCGCGCATCTTGTAGGCTCGAGACGTAAACTACTACTACTACTCAGCTCTCGTAGTGTCCTTGTCTATTCGACAACTTCAAGGCTCTCGCACTTGCCGTCTTATACGTGCATACAAGCCGCGCACTTTGACTCTTCTCGCGCGCACGGACGCACGTAAGAGTAAAGTGCTCCTCGGTATACTTGCCCTCCCCCGTGGCCCGGTCACGTACACCACGTATATGCGTGGCCACGAGCTCGTGCATACCCCGTACGCAAGATAGCATATGCGCCCATAAATTTTTAGACTTCGATAACTGTATTCTCGTAGACGACGCCGCAGCACCCGTTAAGGACATGCGTTCAACGATGAAACAGGCCATAGTAGTGCGCTGTTCGTAACGTTAAGATTACAACGACTCGTTATCCGAATCGTCGAAAAAGCTCAGTAAATGAAGTATGTATTATAAGTAGTGCTTTGCTGGTTTTACTTTTATTGGATATTTTTTATTTAAAATGTAAAAGTCGTCCGTTCGATAACTCTGAATCCGGGACGACCTTCCTGTCCGATAGCTTCCAAGCAGATGTCCCAACACATTGATTTAGAATTTCGTTGGGTTTGCGTAGAGTCGAAGAAAGCTCGAAAGCTCGAAAGCTCGACACCGGAAGTGAGGGGACTGCATCTATCTCTCTCTCAGCCTCCAAGCAACGACAAGCTCATCAAAATTCCTCTTTACGCCCAAGCTGACCCAGTGCTTCCGGTTAGCCGCAGCCAAGCCACAAGGGGCGAAAGCAAAACTGGCGAACGTGAATCCCCGTAGTATGCGTTTTGAATTTTGGAGCCGACAGGCCGCTAGACACGACAAAAAGCTTTTTGAGAAATCCTTTCGGGCAATTTCAGGCCGTTTTGGCTTAGTCGCTTCACTTTCAATGACGATTTGAAAGTGGCGAACCTGTTTGAGGAACCTTTTCAATTCGCCTTTTCAGACTGAATTACAGGGCTGATCAGTTACCCATCATACAGTGTGAAAAATAATTCTGCGTAATTGAGGGGGAAAATCATCGTCTAGGAACTGACCGATTGTGCAATAAATTTAATTTTGCCACTTTGGACGTGCGTCTGATGTTCGTATATTTGCTGCTGTCACTGCCGAATCCCTAGATTTTATAAGAGCCAATCGCTCAGC
This sequence comes from Wiebesia pumilae, assembly GCA_018907045.1. Lineage (NCBI taxonomy): Eukaryota > Metazoa > Arthropoda > Insecta > Hymenoptera > Agaonidae > Wiebesia > Wiebesia pumilae. The sequence continues at coordinate 706,911 of JACCHZ010000055.1, forward strand.
CACTTGATCGCACCTGATCAAGATAATGTCCAAATAGATTCAGTACCTATTCTTCCGAAGCGGAGAAGTCGCGGCTTTAAAGTTCTTAGTGCGCTCGTACTCCTCTGTCTTTTCTTGGCCCTTGGAACTGTATTGTAAGTTTGAGAAAGCGCGGATATGTACACATCTTCGTACTTGCCAATTGAACTACATCCTTCGCATTGTAACGTTCTTCGTGTAAAGCACGATAAGATCCTCCAAATTTTTACCATAGAGGGGGAGAAAGTAGATGGAATAGAAGGAGGTTCGATACTTTGCAAAGGATTTTCGAAGCATCCTAATAATCTTCTTTTTCTCTTAAATCAGAAAATTACTAATCTCCAAACAGTCGCTGAACAATCTTGTTGAATGGGCTAAAGTTTCGTATCGAGGAATACATAAATGATCTCGGAAAAATTTGAATTGCCTCCTCGAATACAGTCTCACACACCCAAGTACAAGCCTGATTCTTTGGCATCTATTTATTACCGTTGCCGCATTCTTTCACGCCACGCACTCGCTCCGTACGTAGACTAACAACAATCCTTTCATCCTTATGCCATACTCATTGTCTCTTAATTACCTCTTCCGTTTCATCACGTTTATAACCCAGTTAATATTCATGATCACACACTCCCAACTACTTGAGCTTATTCGCAATTCTTATTCTCATGTGCCTTTTATCATTGACCTAGTCTAATTCCAAGCCCATGACACTTGCCCTAAGGTCGCCTTTGTATAATTGCTTAAAAGAAGAAGTTTTACAGGAATCCTAACGTATAGCATGGAAGAACTTTCACGAGGAGTCATCAAGCATTGAGCATTCATGTCCATTGAGTTGGAGAGCCACAATTAAGTGAAACCACATTTATTTTCCATTTAATCGAAGCTTGGTGCACCGTCGTGTCGTCACTGACCCATAGAGAAGCCTCCTACCAGTCCACGATCAGCAATTTAAAATGACCACCTCTAAGAGAGAAATTCACGAATAATTGAGAAACATTTACAGCGGATATGAAGATTTATGAATTTGATCAAAATTGATTTCCAAATCATAATTTATTAAGAATAATTATAAATTATTAGGAATCATAGCATATTGAATAAAAATCGAGAATATCTTGAACAATAAGATTCTGATATGAGATTCTGGTTACCTGTCCCCTTTTATAAACGTCACTCGAAGGAATGGTAAATCAGTTTAAAATACTAACAGTTTACATAGTATTAACGAAAAATAAAGAAAAATAAGAAATATCGAGGTACTCTACATTAATGAATTAACTGATATTTAGGGTTAAAAGCCTTACTTCTTATATAAAAGGATTACTTATTATTATAAAAGGATTCATTGTTTAGATGAAAAGGTACGTACCCAGTCTTACGTTATCTATACAAAAAACGTATAATTTTTAAAAACTGTTCAATTGCGGTTTTGTACAAATGTAAGTGTCTTTCGATTGTAATTAATTCAGAATTCAAGAGATAAAATGACCCCTTCACAATAATAATCTTCGTCCTTCGACTCGACTGTAGGGTTTATTGATTTTGCTCCAAGTACGAAATTCGCTTTAATATTTAGCTTTTCTTCTCACCGATCGCAAATCCGGATTATTCCATCTGCGACGCAATGTGCATAATGTGCGAAACTAGTTACCAATAACAGATTTTCATTTCCCTTTGAGAAATACTCCGTGAAAACCGAATTAAAGCGAGGCTACGGGAAGGAGAAATCTAAAGTCCTCTGCTTCTGAATTCCATTAGCCGCGACAGTCAAATCTATCAAATTTGATAGAGCGAACAATGGATCAAGGAATGTTCGCGCGTGTCTCTCGCATAAGAAATCGCGGATATAAGCATGTAACAGCGAGATACAAAGCGAAATTTCAACGAATCACCTCATCAATAAACAGTTGCGCCAAAGCGAACATTGGAATATTCGCGTAAGACTAAATCTCCATTACAGTTGGAAACAATTGCTTCGGTGACAGAGCAAAACAACCAAAAGCAAGCGCTCGATCAGAGTGTACAATTGTTTACATCTTGTTCTTCGATTACTTCATCTTGGTCGTTAACAGCTATCGTTATCTTCTTAAAATTATAAATTCAAAACGCTAGAGCATAAAGCTTTTTAATCGAATCAATGCTATTTATAGAATTTAGAGAGTAAGAGCGTGTTAATACTTATAATACTTCATATTGCGTACTTTGTAAGATTCTACCGTCCTTAAAATCAATAACCGTATTATGTGAATCATCCTTGAATAAGTCTATCGATGTGCTTTAAAACTGCAGTATTTGTGCTCTTGCAACGATCGTATTTAAATTGATCGTACTTCACCTTAATTCATTAGAGTCTCAAGGTGTAGAATTCACAGATTCGGAATATTAATTGTAACAATAAATTGCACAAACTGAATGTTTTCGATCCATTCTTTCGTCTCGTCAATTCTTCCACTATTTTTCGAAATTCATAAATTGGCAAATATTTATATATAAACGTACATGTACATGTAAATATATACATGTACATATGGTACAGGTAACTCGCGTCCTACCATCAAAGCCCTGCCGAGTTTGTAGTTTCCATTTGTTTTGCAATTCAAACACAGTAGTCGTTACTGATTCACATGGAAATCCAGAGTGAACGCAACCTTACTGTAGGCTTGCAGACCATCGAAGAGAATATATTTCTCATTACTCGGTTTTTTCTCGCAGGCTATCGATAATCTTGGACAAACGAAGCTATCGATGAAAGCCTGAAGTAGTTTCGGTAGATGAACGTCACTGAATTGCAAATATCAAAAGCGCGAACTTATTGGATTTTCGATATTTCTTTCGTTGGAAGACAGAAATATTCTTCTTTAAAAGTGAGAGAGAGAGAGAGAGAGAGAGAGAGAGAGAGAGAGAGAGAGAGTAAGATTGGTTAATTTTGGTAATATCACATTTCTAAGTTTTTCTAATTGATTTCAAACGAACAACGAATTTAACGAAAGAAAATCACTCAACAAATTAATGCAGGTATGGAATTTTTCTTTTAATTAGGAGCGGTAGATGTCTGAAAATTAATTATAAATTAATATGTTGTTATTTAATCATAAATATAATTCATAAATTTAATGTCGTTATTTTACTTATTTAAATGACAAGAATCTGTATTGTAATTCAGCAAACGAACTTCAAAAATTTATGTTAGTCACAATACTACTTCTTTCATAATTACCCAATGTAGGTTAAATGGAATTTTGTTAATGTTTTACAATTTCTAAATTTCATGGACGTTATGAAATGCACTGGGGGACATCTCGACAGTTTTAATCGCGTACTAAAGCATGATCGTACTTACATAAAAAATAATCAATTTAAAAATCTGTAGCATAATACTTGAAACTGTTAAAGTATGTTCCATAACGCAAATAAAACAGATTTAAACTTTTTTCCCTTTTCATCCATTCTTATAAACTTGCGAACTGCGACCATTTCACGTTCGTTGAGATTCATTGCCTCTAAATTTTGTAATAAACTCATATTCTAGATGCAGCCAACAATAACATTATCTTGAAGGGCAAAACTTGTCAAGGATAATGTATTGCCAACTGTAAAAAATTCGTATGCGTGCAATGGTAGCCTTTCGACAACTTACACAATCGTAAAAAATCAGTGGGAAAAAGCAAACGCACAGCTCAGAAAATAGAAAATGGAAAAATTCAGTTGTCAGTGAAATTAAGAAATAATTATGTGACAGTCAACAACTTTCTTTTGTACAACTAGTACTGCTAAAATTCTTTAATAACGTCTAGGAATTATGTATAAGCATTAATCACATATTAATTATACCATCGATACTTGTGCAAAATATTTTTCTCAAAAAGCACTATATACACGCATTTTTACGAACGCGTCAAACATTTAAAAGCCGCTCTGAATTTCTTTCTACAGTGCACACCTGAAATTTTCTTATCGAGCACAATATGCGCATCCAATAAACGTACAAGAAATATTAGTATAATCAGCTAAATATTGAACTGATATATTATGAAAAATTAAACATCGAGCGTTGAAATATTAAACATTAGAGCGAAAATTCAAATTGAGCTTAGCATTTCATTTTATTTAATAAAGAAGCTCGTTCGCACGAAACATCAACAAACAGCCGAATAATTTACGAATTCATACAATTACCCAATGACATGTTAGAGCGTGACAGGGTCACATTAGTAAGAAAAATCTAGGTTGTCGAGATTATACTTGCAAAATAAATATTACATCTTGTATCACGTCTGTATTCACTTTTTAAATGGTGAAATGAAAGTAAATTTTGTGCGCGTGCGTGTGCGCGTGCGTGCGTGTGTGCGTATAAACGAATACAAATAGTCAATTTGTGAATTGTTTAAAATGCTCTATAATACTAAAAAGTTAGCTTTTTCTTAAAAACGAAATTCATTGATAAATGATAAGAGGATACAAAACTCAAGGGATATATTAAATTTATAATTGGAATGAGAAAGCGATGTAGAAGACTGAAATCCTTTAAAGGAATTAGGATTTTATTCAAGTGCTTTTTCGCGGGTATAGGTGCGTATGTGTGTGCGAGCATGCGTGCGAGCATGCGTGCGCATATGACAGAACATAGGGATAGGGAGAGAGAGAGAGAGAGAGAGAGAGAGAGAGAGAGAGAGAGAGAGAACGAGCGAGAGCTTGTACAATAAATGTTCGGACATTGCGAATTAATGAACGGCCTCGTTAAACGGACGAAAGAGCAAACTCGCACGTGCTTATCTCAAAGTGGCGGCAGTCCTGTCGTGCACACATTCTTGGAATATCCGCAGCATTATTTCTACTTCTCTTGGATGTTTAATAAGATATATATTGTAATAAGCCAATCGCATGCACAACAGTGCTATAACGAAAAAGTGCCAGTGACCTAAGTTTGTGTATCATATGAGAAATTGTGAAATATTGGTAAGTACTGTTGTGTGATACATGCTGATACGATTAAATCACTTTGGTTGGAGAATTCCACTAATAATGATCGGTTAATAATGTTTTTTGAATAAGTGCCAAATAAAGCAGCTACAGATTGAAAATTCCAGGCAGTATCAACGAGTTATAAAAAGCGAAAAACAAATAGGGATCAAGTTTTCGGAACTATTGATCCGTTGATAACTAAATAAATAGCTGGTACATTTAAATCAAAATTTCTCGAATAAACTGACTATTAAGGACATCAATACTTACAAAAAATAACACGCATTAATGTTGAACGTTAACGTCGTGCATTATGTAGATAGTAGCGTTGTGAAGAAATCTTTGTCATATAATTAATTTCCATTGAAATCAATTCAACTTGTAATACTTATTAGTATATTTATTTAACTATTCAGACATTAGATGTACCTATGTACTTTTTATATAACTAATATTGAAACACGAGCTAATCTACGACTTATGAATTTAACACAAAGACATTTTTTGCTTCAGGTAAGACATAAATAACTTTTAGCATGATTCGTCAATTTATGCAAGATTTATACCGTGTTTATCTATATCAGTCATCGGTTCTCTTATAAACAAGCTTCTAAAGGTTCAACTTACAATATTAAAACTACTACCTTCGTAGTTGATAATTAATATAATTATATAAAATTATATTTGTATTGCATCGCAATTAAGATAAGACACGAAAATTAATCAATTCAATACTTTTACGTCAATACTTTTAAAGATAAAGTTCGTAAATCTCGCAACCTAAACCATAAAGTACATTATACAATATGTTATTAACATTTATATGTAATAAGGACAAACTGACTACAAGTGCATATAGAGGAAGTTGTACATATTATAAATTTAAAAAATTAATAGGACATGAAAAAGTCTGTTGGTTGAAATCTAGAATTATTAAATGCCTTTTCATAAACAAACTGTAGTAAATCTTCAATAAATAACTATGTATAAATAACTCAACTTCAACAAATACTCACAATAGACGTACATTTAAATATTAAAAAGAAAAAAAACAAGAAATCACTAATAACTTCGACTGTGATCATTTGACAGTAATTTCTTGTAAAATATACTGATTTGAAAATTAAATATGCATTTCCCTCTCATTGTTGTCGCTTACTTCTTACTCTCACTCTCTCTCTCTCTCTCTCTCTCTCTCTCTCTCTCTCTCTCTCTCTCTCCCTCTCCAACACACATTCTTTTCTATGCCTATATTTATGTATTTACAAAATTACATTACGTACATTTCTTTTTTTGTCCAATTACTTACTTCTGCATGTACGCGAAGATAAAAAAATATTAAAGTGGGATGTACTTTATGAGGAAAGGAGTAATACGATAACGGGGCAGTAATGAAATATCTATATCTCTATTTAATTCGTGTATATACAGTTTTCGACATTTATACGGTAGAAGGCTCTCGCACAACTGTCCTCGCTCTCTCGAAGAAAAACTCTCTCTCTCTCTCTCTCTCTCTCTCTTCCCTTCAATTTGAGAAAAAGCGTGACTCGTGACGTCTGCACGTAAATGTATGCATTAACTTGTATCTCTCACTTTTTCATGCAAAAAAAACTCACTTATTTAATTTCGTTAACCACGCTAGTAATGTTTTATTTAATAATAAATATTCGTTTCAATATCGTAGGTATCAAAGTGATACGAATTTAATAAGTATTTCAATGTTTAACGATAAATCGACAGATATCGCCGAATTTTCTATACTGAACTCGAAGTAGAGAAATTTTACGAGGTTTGCTTTAATTTCTTTATTCTTTTAATACTGATGCAATTAAAGATTAAAGTATATTTTTTTCAGGCAATACAATTAATATTAGGCTTAAAGAAATTTAAATGCACGGCGTCTCGAAATCACCCCAACGATTATTGAAGAGACCATTAAATTGATAAACGAATCTTTAATCCAACGCTATGGCCCAAAATCAATATTTATTTCACGAGCTTTTCCTTCTAAACTAAGAAAAATTCTTTTTACATTTAAAATAACGATTCGGCCTTCGTATATAAATGAGGATTTGTTAATAATTAATGATATTGGCAATTTAATTAGCTAGTACAAAGTTATTCATAAGGTTTGAGAGTAACAGACGTATTTGCAGATGTAGAATTACATCCTAATTTAAATCCATTTGAGTACGAAATATATAAATGAATCGGATAAAAAAGCACTTAATAACATCATTACCGTATAACTGTAGATGAAATCTTTATTTTTATTTCGAGTATCGTTTGTTTATAAATGATGTGGGTATTAAATAGTGCAGGAGAGGATCTGAAATCGTTAGATTGTAAAGTTCTACACTATATCATAGAGCATCGAAACCGTTTGTAGGACTTTAAATAATGAATTTTAAACTTATGAATATTCGATAGTACTACACCAGGTGAATAGTGAGAAGGTGAAAGTAATGAAACGAAAGAAATTAAAGTTTAATGAATATTTTATAAACTCGCATTCACTAGTTTTCACGGAACAGTTGTCTTGCTTTTGTTAGCACATTTTTTTAAGTTCTCAATATAAAATAATAGCCCCTCGTAGGTATCAAGAAAACACGACCTCGTTATTTTTCGATATGCCCCAAGTTTACGAGCACATTATTTCTTTTTTAACGTTGTCGAAATGCAAAATCTGCTATATTGATCGTATCAATCCGTCGCGTTATTATTAAGCGTTTGCGCACATTCGTAAGCTCGATAATCACTCCCGATCTCTTCTCCTTCTCTCTCTCTCTCTCTCTCTCTCTCTCTCTCTCTCTCTGTCTGTACATGTAACAAACGTGTGCGCGCACACACGCGCGCTCGTTTACTCCTCTTTTGAAAATGTTGCTTTGACACATAGATGGCACCGGAATTGAACCGCGATTAAAATCCTCGCTGCCCTGTTCGGTTGTACGAGTTAAAAGACACGGAAATTAGCGATCACGCAAACATTATGTGGATTTCGAATTGTCCAGCGTTAGTAGTACCAACCGCAAGTGCATGAGCGAACATCAGCACGAATTATCGGTTATTCAATTATATAATTAAAAGCATAGAAATGGGAGCCATTTCGGAAAGACGTGATCCAGTAGTAAAGAAAATTAGTTGGTTAATCGATGAAATAATTGAGTATTCTACCGAAACGTAATACGCGATAGATTAGTAACATTGTTATGGTTTATTTTTTTTTTATAAGTTCCTAACGTCGACAGACCTAATGAAAATGAACCGTTAAAATTTCATTGAAATTGACCGGAAAAATCCACGATTATATTACCTTGGCTAAAGTGCAGCCTCATAAGTGAATAATCACATCCAATGATCGGCAAAGTTTATCAGACTTCGCGTACGTTCGAGCGAAAAAAGATGTAGGATCGTATGTGAGATCGTAGCCCGATCGATGTGAATTTAAGTATTTTATTAAAACTCCGATTTTCTCTCGCCGCACGATTTTCATCAGCTTTTAAAGAAACTTTTAATTTTTAATGCAAAAGCATCGTAAGAACTGTAATTTCGCTAAGTTTCTCGGTAAATGTTATTGCAGCTTTGTCGTACGTGATTTATGCGTGTCGTATGCTTTTTATCGGCAATCATTTCTCTCGAATCGACGATAAGTTGCACGCATTGCGAATTCTCAGAAACTGTCGGTGCGCGAATAAGCAAAGTGAGCATTAGATAAGTCTTGTGAAACGAATGCTGGAATTGATTAGTGAGGAACGAATTAAAAGTGTTTTGTCGGTATTCGCTTATAAACTGTGTTTGCCTCATTAGTTGAAGAAGCGTTTCTCGAAATGCTCTAGCTGTTTCATGCAAAAGAAACGATACATAACTCTCCAGGCAATTATTAATGAATAATTTAGACTGACGAGAAGAACTGTGGACGTTTCGAAAGTGAAGAAAATATGAGTGAGTTATTACAAGTTATTACAAATTATTACAAGTTATTACAAATTATTACAAATTATTACAAATTATTACAAATTATTACACGGGTTACATTGACGTTTCGCTATTTTTCCCGAGCTAACGAGATACCGAATGAGCCAGAGAACACAAGCCTCGAACAAATTACGCGAGGAATTCCGTTAAAGGCATACCGTTAATAGCTCCACATATAACCATAAAGCGGGTTTTCAAATTCTCGGAATTTTCGCCGCTGGCGTTGTGCCCTAGCGATGAAGTACACGGTTGAGATCGAAGTGCGCACACCGGAGAGTCGCGAGTAACGAATGAACGAACAAACTGATGTACGTATACAGGCGACGAATCTCCAGTAGAGATGAAATCACGGGGCTGCATAGCGACACGTTTTCTAATAACGACGCTCCGAGATTTCGTCCTCGTCACCACCCGACACCGCAGCTGCTTTTCCATTTGGTTGTTAATCGCGCGCGTTCTGTTGTGCTCCCGAAGCCGCTTCGGGAAATTCGGTGCAAGTGGAGAACAACGCGGCTGCGCTGGCTTCTTTCTTTTCCTTTTCCTCTTTCCTTTTTGTTGCTGCGATTCAAGCCGTAGAAAGCACCGGCGCCCCGTCATCGGTTCTTCTTTCACACTTCTTTTCTTGTCGGAGGCATCGACGGGAAGAGAACCGCCGTCGGTGCTTTTCTTCGACGCGATTGAAAGACTCGAGCTCGCGACTCGCTCATCGATCGCCGTCTCTCGATGCTAGCTGACGCTTCCTAAATTCGTGCGGGAAATTTCTGGCACTTGGAAATAGACTGCTGACAGCAGGAGCTTCCCGAAAATGGAAGAGGCGCACATTCTCGTCATGCGCCATAAACACGCGGTGGCGCAGTTGTTGAGTGGCAAGAAGATATCGGGGAGTATTCTGTCACGCGTTCATCTCAAGTCCCTTCGCGTAGATCGTTAAAACTACATGGCTTACATCATGGGCTTACATAGCTGATCGAATGCGCGCATTATTAAATAATTTGTAAGGTTAGAGTGGCGTTTGAAAGTTGACGAACTCGAACTGCAATGCCTATAAAGGAAAGTGCTGCTTGCTAAAGAAAAGTGGCAGCCTAGAATGAAAGAAAAAAAGGTTTTCTGTGAATTCGCGAGATTTGTTCTCAACCCGAAAAATCATAAATACGAGGAATAAAATTGCCTCAAATTATTATCTCTATCTCTCTAGCCTCTTGTTAAAGGGCTCGGTAAAATGCATCTCGATATCAAATGCAAAATTATTTATAGACATTGAAGTAAATAACGAGATTGGAGTGGCGATATGAAACGATAAACCGAGAAGAAATTGAATGTAGGTCATTCCTATGTAATTTTTATTTTCAATTTCAACCGAAAGAGGATGGAATCGATACGTACAAAGTTCATTTAAAACAAAAGCTAAGTTGCTTATTACTTACGTATCTTCGGCAGCATGATTAAATCTTATCGCATTTATGATATATTAATCATCAACTTATTTAATATCACAACTTTGTTTTCGAACAAGTATCCGATTACTTTTTTATTACTAGCTTCGTTTTATGCTAAAGATGCGCAACTATTTGCCTGTGTAATATATAAAAACCTGTGACAAATGGTTTGACGATTAAACTTCAACTTCGAAACTCCAACATAAGTAAAACGGTATAAAACAGTGGGTATCAAGACAACTTATATTCCAGAAGGTCTGTGCACGCAGACGTGATTTATGACGGTTTTAAGGAATCCGCGTTTTCCGCGACCATGAATATTCGTTGGATAATTAAACTACAGGTAATCGTACAACATGTAATATATTGAGAAATAGGATGACGAACTCGATATCGTGTCAGTTGAGTACAAGTAACTCTCAGCGCTATATCTGTAAATGATATTAGAAGTACTGTTAAAGTGCATGAACGCAACTATGGTATCAACTATAAATAATCGAGTTACGTTCGATGCCTTTTTCTCGATAACGCGCAAGAAAAGTCAAGAAAATAGTAATAATGTTGCGCTAAATCGATTTTCGGTTCGCGTATGAGGCGAGTGTGTTTTGTCTCGAGTCGAGCTCATCGAACGCATCGATAAAGTTATATTTATAAAAGATGGAGTACTGCACTTTCTATAAATCTTACTCTAAAGACGTCACTCTCAAGAAACGTGCAAATACACCGGTATAAAGACATAGCCCAAAGACCTGGTGGACGGTTGAAGGGTCGTCATTTAAATATGGATGCCCTTGAGAGCGCAAAAGGTACAAAATAAATATAAACGCAGTGTCTTCGTTATATTTTTCGTTTTTCGAACGAGCCTAAGCCATACCTCGCGACTGACTTCTCTGCTGGTCGTCTCGTAAAAAATCCCGGGGATCAGCAAGAGATCTAGCATGAGGTTATCTTACCGATTTAATGAATGGTTCGCGAGCCAGGTGACCCACGATGGATCAGAGATGTGTACGCACCAGGAGCTACCGGTTCATCTGCATCGGCAGGTGTGCAGTCGTCCCGCTACAATATAAGCGATTCGAAAAGGAAACGAATTATTTGAAACTAATACGGACTTACACTCGCTGTCGTTTAATAATTGATTCCTATAATATATCACGTCAAATTAGTGCCTAATGTATTACGTAGATCAATGGAATATTGAATAACACAGTTGTAGGTAGTTCGTCAAACATTCTAAGGTCTGAACTCGTGGGTCAGGTTCCCGGTCGAATAAGATTATTTGGTCTGCTATTCGTACGTTCTCGAGTGTCTTATAATAAAAAATACGATTCTGTACTTTCTGTTGGATTAACGATACGCATGTATTGTTGAGTATTGTTCAAGAATAAAAGATTTTCATTTAAGTTTCCTCGCACTAATTTTTGCTTTTCTGACTCTTGCACTATTGACTGAATATGATTTTTAAATTATTTCGATTAAAGCCACACAAATATCATGAAATTCGACTAACTTCCAGCCACTGCATGTTAAATGTATAAAAGAAAAATGAAAACGTACGCTCGTTATTTTCTCGGTATACCGTTAACATAAATAATTTTCTCGGCTTGAGTTAAAGATAACCGTACTTATTTCAATTTGGTTAAAAGGCAAAATTTTTCAGCCACACTGATAATGATCGTATCATACTAATTTATTACAATTAAGGACATTTAGACCGCCACAGACGGTAAAGTAACCTTTTATACGGGAAAAACTTATTTTAACCATTACATAAAATGAAAATGCACTTTGAATATTCGCTAAGAGAAGCAAAAAAAAGCAAAAAAAAAGCAAAAAAAAAAGCAAAAAAAAAGCTAAAGAGATCCGTAATGATTAACGAATTGATATACCTAAAGGGAACGGTTTTAAATTACAAACAGTCGGTGTTTATATGAACTGTTTCTCTGTGGAAAATAACGGTTCAGCATTAATACGCTTTTAATCTGCCTTCGCCAATTTTCACGTGAAATACCCAACTGCCTATCGTATTTTCACATTCACATAAAACAAATGCAGTATTATTTATTTCCAATGTGTACCACTAAAATGTCTTCATAAAAAGCTTTTAATTTAGAAAAAAACAAATATTTATTTTAACTAAATATATCAATCGAAATGATACATAATAAAACAAGCAATTTATCCATCCTTTATTTGAAATGAAACTTAAGTCTAATTACGTATTCAAACAAAATGTTTGCCAAAGTTTTTTTCAATTAGGAATAAAATTGTCGCAATTAGCTTACAAATATCACTAATGCAGAGTGGATAATTAATTTTATATCAAATCAGTTTAAATTAAGATATATTACTTCATTCAATATATACGTATACATATTGCTTGAAATGAATGAGGTAAATTAACATTCCTTGTAAGTCTTTGTCCACTGTCGCTACTTTGAAATAAGTAAGACATTACTTTTTTAAATAATATCTAACCCTGTTCTTTAATACCGTGCTGTTTGTTTACTTAATTGAGAGTATCGTTAATTATACCCGTAAAATAAATCTCATTATACATAAACTAAAAATCCTGATGAATTCAACTAGATGAACGTTAATGTATTTTTAAGCGCGTGTTCATGTGCGAGTAACATATAATTCAAAAATAAAGAAATTCCACAACACATTTCGTTGATACTCAACATCTCAACTGAGATTAAAAAGAATGAATTAAAAAGAATATAAATTTTACTATAATATAAATTACAATACAATTGTTTTTATATTTATCTTTTATCGATAATATCTCGTCTTATGAAGATTTTACTTAATGGAAAAAACATCGTCAACTCGATTAAGTATTTCAGAAAACTCGTCGATCTTTGCAAAATTAAGCAACTTTATACATCTATGCACATATCGATAATAAATACTTAAAATTCCTCGTAAATATCGCAAGCGTAGCGATATTATCTCAAAAGAAATAAATTTTCTGCAATATTTAATTCCAAATGATGCCTAGGTGAACATTTTATTCAATACGATGTAGAAGATTAAATGCACAATATTTGTCGTGTGATACGTTGCACAAAGTTGCCCGTGTACTCCCTGATATTGTATCTATAATTTCGTAACCTCATACTAATTAAGAGTAGCGGAGAACTTGCTTGTCACCCCGGATATTCAAAACAGTATCAAATATATTCAAATACATTTTCTACAGTCTAAATGTTTTATGAAGCGAACGTGATACCAGGCTTCCCTTTATTTAATGCGAATGCGTATTCCAAGAAGATTTATTTAAAAAACACGATTATTTATGGTAAAAATTACGGTAAAAGTAGATGTTCTCGATTATAAAACTGCGTTACGAGGGATTGTGTAATGCACGTCGTTTCATCGACCAACAATTATTAATAAAATTGTTGCAGCTAACTTTAAGAAGATTGCGCAAAAAATATGAATTAATTTGAAATTTGTTGTCGAATGTGCTCTCAACGCTTACGCGATGAATCGCGCAATTAACGCTTAAAGAATTAGAGCATCTTTTTTAAAAGCTCTTTCTGGAATGGGAAAAAGCGACGAAAAGAGTAGCAGGATAAAAGCACGCGATAACACCACACAGCAGACTATAAAATTCGCGTTGTCCAGTGCTCCAGGTGCTTTGGTAAAAAATCCTTGGTAAAAAATCCGCGCCGTGGTTAGCGTTAAATTTCCCGAGAACCGATTCTTCGGAGAAGAAAATTTCTTTGCCATTCCTGCCGTTGTTGTACATGCTTCCTACATTCCTATAAATGCAGGAAGAAAAGTTCGTCGGTACAACCGCGGGCCAGGAGTTTCCAGTCGTTGGATGAGCATCCGCTACTTTAGAAACTCGACTTCCAACCGCATTGGGCCCCGAGAGACCAAACGAGAGACCAAAATTGCATAGCCGTGTATCTCGCGCTTACGCCGCGTTACACCGCGTTACACCGCGTTACACCGCGTTACACCGTCGAGCGAACAACCGAGCGAGCGCGTGTCGCCCTGCTAATACGATTTAACTTGTTCCGCATCCGGCGAACCTTCCGGAATATTGGGTTACCCGAGGCTTGCGTTGGACTTGAATTGGAAACGCGTGAGAGCCATCAGGTGGATGCGCGCGTGCACCAGCTGCATGAACTTTCGACGTTACCAGTGTTTGATTCGAGTCGCCCAGCACCTTTGACCCCCGACCCGCGAGCACCAAGGAATCTGCACCAAGGACCACCAAGGACCACCAAGGAGAATCGAAAAAACTAATTAGCCATTTCCGACGCTGCTCTCGATCTCACTTCTCATCTTAATGCCTTTTAAAAAGTTCCCTCTCGGTGTTTATCATTTTCTTGAAAATTTCTCTTGCCTTTACTTATTTAAACGCTTATTTATCAACTGATTTACCGAACCGCCTTACTTGTACTTGTTATTCGGCAAGAAATGAGCTTACCATCTATTTATAGAAGGATACGTAGTAAGAGAAATTGAGAACTGACAAAGTATTAATGACCGAGTTCGTGATAGATTATTATCGAAACAAATCAGAAGTAGGGAAGCAAACTTAGATGATCGAATTAATAATATATAGGGTATACGATCCAATTTCCTCGCTTCCGCCCTTCTTCGATTACCAAACTCTAAGCCAATTTTTATACCTTCTTGAAAACAAATATTAACTAATTGAATTTCTGCGCTTTATTCATTGATACCGAGCCTCTGATAAAACGGTACTTGGCCACGATTAAACAATAGAATATGTCAGTAGCCCAACTATTAAAATGGCTAGTATCGATTTTTCTTCACGCTAATATCATTTGCCTATCTTGTTTACGCTAAAATCGATTCAAAATAGGAAAGTATTTTGCAAGTATTACAAATCATCGATGAAAGTATCGAATTGTAACACAAATTTTTCGTATTCTATATCACATCGATACTGTTTATTATACATTATTACGGCTTGTGTCCAAGAAATTAATTCTATATAAAATGGATTCTGCAAGTTGAAGTTATATTTTATTTTATTATATCATTTATCATATTGAAGGATGAACCTTCGAACGGACAGATGCATAAAGCAATATTAAGCATGAAAACGTTTATTATATTTAAAAGACAATTAAAAGAGATAGAGTATGCGGTATGATCGTACCGATCTAAAATACGATCGTTATTTCTCAAATGCTCAAATTATTAAATCACGACAAAAGGATTCTTTTATAAAATGAATATGTATTCACGTTTATTCATATTTATTCACTTATTAATAATTGTGCATTAAAAACTTCGGCTCTTAAATATTAAAAGCAAATTTCAACATTTATTTATGCCTCTGAGTTTTAAGTGCAACTACCTACGCCAATTACCTACTCATTTTCTCTATAAGAGCATAAAGAATAAAGCTTCTGTTCTCGTTACGAAACACAAAATAGCTCTAGAACAAAGTTATTATTTCAGACGTATACTGAGGCTTTTCATAATTCCATTAGTTTTTAATAAAATCTTCACTTGGTCTAATTCACAAATTGCTACTAATTTACAAAATGACAGTACGCGTTTAGCTCCAGAGAGAAAATAACATGTAACGGAAAAACGAAATGTAACGGATCGATTTAAGAAAAAGTCAGGTTTATTGCTTAGTAGGTCGAATTGCAATGCAACGATATCGGTATGTACGTGTACGAGGTACATCTGAAAGCTTTGAACGTGTACTCCCTCCCATGAAAAAGTATATACTGCGGGACTTAAGGAGGTTGAAACGCTGTCCGACATCGAGGAGAGACCTAAGCTTCTCATCTACGCGATTAAGACTTCCCCGCTTACACGGTGCCACGGTGCCAACAACTTCACATTTTCATTACCGCTTGTTAAGTTCTTCTAGATCAAAGCCTAGAGTATTTTCGATTGCCTGGACGCCCGACCGAACTAAGCATTTTTTATTTTCAACTACTTACGTCGACTTCAATTTCTAATATTAAAGAAATATCATAAATTTAACGTCTTTAGGAGCGATATGGCATTGAAATTAGAATGAAATTCGAAGATACTTCAAAGTGCCTAGCAGATAAGGCAGCGGATAATCGAAGAATATTTTTAATAATTCAAATTCAAAGTATAGTTAGTTTTTAATTTCTTATTCTCGTGCAAGCGTGTGAATCTTTACAAAGGAATACCAATGAGGAATATTATATTGCTTATTAACGTAATTAACGTAATAAGGAAATAAGATGCTAATTAAATGTTCTCTGTAAAACCGAATAAACGTGTGCATATTTAAGCAGATAAAACTTACCATGTCTTCGGTGTACAATTACTGCAAGGGTTAAGCAGACTTGTTAAGAGATCCAATAATTATAAGATGACCGCGTTTGATAAAAGCTATTAGCTCTTGCTTATATTTAAAAATACTCTTATATTATTACAATAATTTTGGACTTAGAACGTGCGATATCGCACTAAATAAAACTAATTATTATTAGGCAGCAAATTGTAATTGTAACCAACTGAACTTGAAAAAAGAATCCAATAACGACGTTATTGATATGAAATTTCATTCTCTTGCCAATTGTACATAACTTATTTGTAAAAGTATGTATATGCCCTTTGATAAATCTTTGCTAAACACTTATATTGCAAAACATAAAATATAATTGTAATTGAATATAATTGAAAAATTAGCGAAGGTAAATAATTCAATTAGTTATTGAAATTATCATATAAAAACTTAAGCTTAACTTCCCAAATTACTTATTCCAAAACGTATGAAATCTTATAAGGCAATGGATGATAAATATAAATATCTCACTGCGTATAACCACAGTTACGCATAGTTAACGATAAAAATATTCTGGAAAAAGAAGGAAGAAACTCGGGGCCTTTTATTTTCACGACGCTCTTCCAATTAACATATCGATAATTATCCGTCGCATTTTACACCTCGTAATCGTAGCGCGGTATCAAATCGAACACTGTACTAAATCACATACGCGACAAAACCTTTGCAACGTATTAAAATAATTGCCCTGTGCTAATGGAAAATAACGACACTGCAAATGCGAGTAAAGCAAAATGTGTCGCAACTTATTTAATCTTAACAAAAAGCTGTAGGGTAACGTAAAAAAAACCCGAAGAACTCCATCGTATCTCTGATCTACAATAATAAATAATAATATAAATAATAATATAAATAATAATGAATTTTAATCTCGAAGATATCGAACACCTTTGCTTAATTTTACTTCAAGTATTTTTCCTTTATAACTTTTAATCTGTGTTGTTATTCGCAGCGATATTTTAATGTACAAAAATGTTAAGAAACTCGAATTAATTTTAAAGAAAACATCGCATAACAAAGTATTAAAAGTAACTTACTCATACGTAGCAGCACGAAGCATTGAAAAATATTAAATTTATATTTATATACATATTTTTCGAAATAATAAAAATTAATTATACGTTAATTACAGAAATTGGTATACTTATGAATATTTATTCGTGTTACACCTAGAGCGAATTATTGAATTTCTTTTGTTTTAATTGACCTAACTTTTTTTAACGAATAATCAATTTGCATGAAATTTGCAAAAAGATCAAAGAATCATCCGTAGAAATGAATTTGTATGAAAATACTTTTTTAGAGAAGAAATTATACATATTTTAGTATTAGAAATAAAAATAAAAGGGTTCGATTTTAGTTGTAAATTGATATTGATAATTGAAACAACTAAAATTAGCTAAAAATTTATAGATTTCGTAAGTTTTGTCTCATCGTTTATATAACACACGAACGATCACTGAATTATTTCTATTTGATCAGACCATAACTTCTCTCCCGAATACATTTTTTTGCAATATCACTTGCTCTAAAATATTCATTCGAAGCGCTTGTGTAGAATAAATTCTTTTAATAAATGAGATTTAGTAGATAAAAATCAATCTAGATATTAGCGAATAGTGTATAAATTAAAGGTATTGTTTTTATACATAATAGACGGTTCGGAGCTCATGAATATTCATGTGACTATTCATTTTCAAAGTGTTTTACATTTAGCTAAAATTTATCACATTAATGGAATGAACTAGATTAATTTTAAAATTTATATTTTTAAACAAAGCATAATAATAAAATGTAAAATGTAGTAGCAGCTTAAGCATTACTTTTCTTATCTACGCCTAGAGTAAAGTTTTAAAAACTCTGCTAAAAGTATAAATAAATGTTTAGGGTGAAAATGTTATTATTTTTGGTGATAAACCTATTGTAACCGGGAGTGGAATTACGATCTCGTGTGCCATCTTTAGCTTCTCCTTGTCGTCAGCCTGTCAACGTTGAGGAAGAAAGCGGAAAATCCAACATCATGCAGATGCACTTCGTGTGCATAATGCACACGTACATAGGCATTCTAGCTTGCGCTCCCAGAGAACCTTCGGCAACTATGTATCGACTTTCGGGCTGATTACATTATAAAGCGAGCAACGTTTCAGCCCGTCAGCGACCACTTACACGCATGCCCCAGCACACACTCACGCGTAATGGAACACGTACGAACACGCGCAAGTACACGTAGGTTACTCTCCGTACATCGACCGCCATCTGAATTAGACCACTTGTAAATCATGCAAATCAGTTTAATCTTCCACCGCATCTCCTACGACTTCTCTCTCTCTCTCTCTCTCTCTCTCTCACCCTCCTACTCTCCGTTATACTCTCTTAGCTTGGTCGAAGACTATTTAAAAACAAGTATCCAATACCTTTCTTTATATATATATATATATATATATATATATATATATATAAAACACATCTATTTTATACAACATAGCAACACTGGAAGCTTAAACTGAATATAAATCGAAAAAAAGTCGAAAAGCTCAAATACTACAAATTTCCTAAAGGACAAATAATTAGCCGTTATGTCGCTCTCTAAGCGTTACTTCTCCACTTAGATGACCTAAGAGCGTATTAACCAATATCAAGAGATGCAGGCATTCGATGTATCTGATCGACCCTTCAGGGTTCAATTTATATCGAAATAATGTCACTTGTGATTTACATATGCACTCTACATTAACAGCTCGCATAAAAAAATGTGACAACCAAATTACTAAAATTTCTCAATAATAATAAAGTCTTTAAAATATAAATTATAAAGCATCGAACAATAAGAACACCCACTGATAGGTGAAAAATGATAGTATTAAAAACGGACATTAATCCTCAAATAACTTTATCTCGGTACACCACTCCATTCCCTTATAACATCGCACAAAAGATGTCTATTTTAATAATTTATTTTTTTTTTTTACAGGTCACTAAAAAACTATTCGGTATTGCACGATTTAAGATAATTTTCTAGCATTACGAGATTAAAAATAAACGTGTAATTGTATAGCAGATGCTTTTTCAAAAAACTATAATATAACTGTAATATCTACAATTATAAAACTCCTGTAATAATATATTTATTAAACATAAGATTGTAAATTGATATTTATCATTAATATACTAAGTTATGAATTCTAAAAGTAAATTTAGATATAATGTTGCTAATTCACCATAATTCACCATTATCCGCTATTTATTCGCGAAGATTATTATGGACGTTAAATTAAATTTACATAAAGATATTCTTTCAAATTGAAAATATTAATTTTGTATTTTACATGTCTGCAATTCGATTTCTGTACAATACGTAGTTTACAAATGCCCCTTCCAAGAACTAGAGGACATCAAATGTCACGACTTACCTGCACATAATTCATGCTTTATGTGCTCTTTTTTCTAATTATTCAATTATTATTCATACTAATTCAGTTCCATTGAAATTAAAGTAAAGGGCATCCGTTGCAATATTATAGGCAAAATATTGATACAACGCATTATATCTTATGTCAGTTATTTCTTTCACATTTAGTTTAAAGTCTACATAAGACTTCACGTGAAATAAAAGAACATAAAAAATTAGGAACACTTGCTTTGACATTACGTACGCGCGTCCTTCCAAACATAAAAATGAGAATATGATATAAGGAAGGAGAGATTTTATGATTGCGTGATGATGGAGGAGATTACGAGTCTGAACGTAAAGTAAAAATATGAGAAATAAAGTCCAAGAAATCGAATGGAGTAAGTGCAAAATCATATTTTTATCCCTGTATTCGATACTTCATTTCATAAATTAAATGCTTTATTATTTTATTTAAATAATCCCGTTAGAAATTTATGTTTAACCGAAGTAATAATAGTTTTAATATTTAGAAAATTAAGTTCCCGTTTGCATTATTTGCGCAAAGAAGAAAAATGTAAAAAATGTAAAATCGAGTATTAATGAGACGCATGAAAGATCTAGTTTCACCACAATGTAATACATGGTAAATTTCATTATTTGAACGATTTATACAATTTGTCAACACTTTCCCTAGCAAATCGTTGTCTTTAAATTAATTTTTATCCGTATACATGTTTTTAGGTAGTAGAGAAATGTACATGAAATAAAAAAACAAGTGCTGTTTACTTGTTATTAATAGGTGATATTAAAGTACTTAAACATCTATAATCACACATAGTAATTGAAAAATGTTATAAATGTTATCTAAATGTAAATAAAAAGTAAAATAAGAGTAGGTAAATACTCAATCTTAGAACCACTGCATATGTAGTTCCAGTTTTATTTTAAATGACTTCAATACAATAATTCTATTACATTTATTTATTCATAAAAAATGCAAATCAAAATTTTAATTTCCTTCAACTTACTGCAAAGAATTATCTGTCAAGGATCTAAGTGAGCATACTTTCTACAATTTACTGTTTTTCACTATAAACCAAGGTTTTTATATCATAGGGATATGTACTGTATCTTATATATACTAAAAATGTTATTGACATTATCGTTACTGTCATCTTACTAAGTAAATTGGTTTTGTTCTTATCTTGAACACGGTTTAATATACGGAACTTTCCCTACTTTACTCACTACTTCGTATACTGTCCCTTACAATACATACGTATACTGAGTTCCTTAAATAAAGATGAATATAATTCTTAATTACAAAGATTTATCAGTGAAAATATATTGTAGTAATTTATTCAAAATATATTTGTATATACATATATATATATATATATATATATATATATATATATAGAAGAGTAAAATCCTATTTAAGACTCTGTAATAATTAACGGGATTGTAATTTAAATTATGATTAAATTACTTTTAATTTAAAACTTAAATTATACCGATTTTGAAAATTTGCCCAGTAATAGGTTATGAAAAATTCCAATTTCCAACCTCTGCTGCTCTATATCTTTTATGATTATTTCATTTACTGAATATTTATTTACTTATTATTTCTCTACATAAGCAAAATGCATAAGTTACCAAATGATGCAATAATTAAAATAGCTCTTCGATATAATCACATAATATAATATCTTGCAAAATTTCAAACATTTTAAGTGTACTTATCAGATGAGAGCATGAATGTAAAATTGTTTAACGATTGCAATGTTCTTAGGATTTAACAAAATATTGAGTTTAACTAGTGATTACTTACGTATCTTTCTATTAAGATAATCAGGCCATTCATCAATTATAATCAAGAACACTAATGAAAAAAGTGAAATATATTTTTGGAATATAATTTTAATGCCAAATTGGAGTAAAGGAAGAGAGACGGACACACAGATGTTCCTGCGATTAGAATTTCTACATTCTACTTTGTTCGGCATTTATATTAAGATCTTTCAACGACCGAACAAGAAATTTTGATATAAAATTTTCATGAAATATTTATATATCCAATATCCAAAGTACGCCAGCCGAAGAAACTGCATTGTTTCGTAATTTCGTGTTCGGTCAAAGAATATTTTTAAGAGAATCAAGAAATTATGATTTATGCTTGCAAATTATGACTTATCGGCACCAGCTCTAGAGAGAGAGAGAGAGAGAGAGAGAGAGAGTGAATTAAAAATTAATTACTTTGAAGCCTCAAAAATGCGTGTAACCTGTAGTGTATGCGAATAAAATATAATCGGTAAATATTCGACACATTTCGACTAAACTAGATGTCATTCCTGAACTATTATCAAAACTACAGAACAAATATCTATGCATTTTAAACAAAAGGAAATAAGAGGGTGGAATTTTCGCGCGAATTAGGTTAGGAAATAAAGGAAAATTGTTTGTAAATTAGGTTTATTATAAATAAGTACTTAAGTGCAATATAATAACTTCGTAGAAATACAAACGCAAACTCTCACGATGATAACTTTTAAATTGATCAAATGCATAAGCTCTTAGGAGTTAATCCCTCAGCTCCAAATGTCTTAATACACAAGCCATGAAATAAAAATGAAATAATTAACCGCCCATTTAACAACTTCGACGCTTTACTACGTTAAACATGTCCTTTTATTTTTTATCTCGGTTACAATTTTTCTGCATTGTTGCAGCCTAATTTTGATGAACTATAATTTTAAGACAATTTTACAATGGTTGTGGACGTACAAAATTATCCGCAATGAAAAAAATTTTGGTGGAAACTTATTTATAAAAAATCATTACAGGGAGAGAGAGATAGAGATAGAGATAGAGAGAGAGAGAGAGAGAGAGAGAGAGAGCGATTAAGTTTACAAGGATGAGGAAAAAAGGGAAAAGAATCATACAGGAAGGAGTTGAACGATGTAATACGTACGGTACAAGCTCTAATTACCGTGTAAAAATAGTTATACCTGTCGTTTGCTTCTCCGTCTCCTTTCATCTTCTCCCAATGAATCCTACACATATTTTGAATAGTTTTCAAGTATCCTTTGATTTTACATTTTTAAATTTGGATAGTACAAATAATATCGATATATTTCGATTTACTCGATACAATAATTTCTTTTTCACAGAAAAAGTAGTTAAATATGCTAATCTCTTATAAAATTATTAATTAATTATAAAATTCACAAATTTCATCGTTTGACGATCAGTCTTTTTCT
This sequence comes from Wiebesia pumilae, assembly GCA_018907045.1. Lineage (NCBI taxonomy): Eukaryota > Metazoa > Arthropoda > Insecta > Hymenoptera > Agaonidae > Wiebesia > Wiebesia pumilae. The sequence goes on from JACCHZ010000055.1 coordinate 730,290, forward strand.
TGGAAATTATTAAATTTCCACAACATTTAAGGAATTAGAGATTTTCCTAATTATTTACTGATTATTATGATTAGTAGTTTGTATCAAAATATTAAGACGATTAAAATAGTTTATTATAAGTACAAGTATAGAAAATATTTACTTTTTAATCTCAAAAATTTAATTCGAATATTATCTGTTGGCGATTATTTTAGTAATTAAGTTATTTTTATAAAGGTTTGTTTATTATATCTACTTAAATCAAGCTTATTACATAATTCTTTGTGTAGTTTATATAATAATTAGGTAAGTAATCCGTAAACTTTGACTAAAATAACATAAATTGAAATTGCATAAGAGCGTAAAAACAGAATGTAATAATATTGAACAAAAAATTCATTACACACTTTTATTCATTTTATTGTCGTGTACTTTCCTCGTCTGAATTACATTGAATTTTATAAAAAAAAAAGAGCGATATATCGTAGAAAATAAACTCCTCTTAATTTGTATAAAAATGTAATAAATAATTTACCTTTGATAATAATACGTATTAAAACGAAAATTAATTATTAATAATTATCAAAATCAATGATAAGTAAAAGAAAGTGATTGTAAATATAGTGTGAATAAATTTATTTTTAACATTACTTCGCGTTAAAATAAAATATTATTATATAATCACCTCGCGTAATAAATAACAGTTCAATAAAATAACTAGAATGCAAAGGAAATTTTCGATATTGAAAAAGTTAGTCCCTTATCTGCTTTAACATGTGCATTAAACATTTCCTCTTCGTTGAATGAAAGTTATGATATTCTAAGTTTGAATTAATCCATGCAATTAATTAATTCGTGATCAACGTTACCGTCATTACTTTTCAATTTAATGCACACACTTATTGCTCATTTTTTGTCTTGATGAATATTCATTGCTGTAATTTTTACATACATTCTTGTGCTTTAATGCTATGGCAAATATTATCAACTGCTCACATTGACAAAAATATGCACATAATTTTCTAACTTATTACCAATACAATGTATAAGCTTTCTTGAAGCTTCAATCAAAATAGACTAATATCTTCCGCAATAATACGTATCATAAGAATATACTAGTTATTATCCAGATTTGTCCAGTTAATATTCAGATCATGAAAATTAGTAATGCATTCGAAATATCATATACTTTCGTCATAAAGAAAGTTTGACGGAACGTATGCTTATGTTAAAATTACACAGTATTCAATGCTTTATTTCCTTTTATGAACAATAATTTGTAGTTCATCTTCAGCGCTCTACGTAAAGAAGATATATGTTTCTCCCCGCACTCAAGGTAATGTGTATTACTGGATTACCAAGCCCAAGCAAGTTGTTCGACCATTTAAAGAACTAATAATAATAACCTAAAATAATCTAAAATAAAAATCGATAGTTAGGTACACTTATCTCTTCTACGCAATAAATAGAGAAGCGTCCACTAATCCGAGACGGATGGTTCAAACTGATCGGGAATAATCCATTATTCGCATATTATAAATTATACAAATGTAAAATAAAGGTTAGGTCTTCCAAACCACTCGTTTCTTAACTCATAATTAGATTCAATTGATTTTACATTTATGCAATTTTATGTAATCTTTCAATAATAAACTTCGTAGTTCCCACGAATCCATAACAATGATAATTCCACGTAATGAATAATATTCAAGAACCTTTTTATGTAATAATGAATAGAAGAGACGTCATCGTAATAACAACTTCCGTGATACATTGCATAATTAAGATAGAATGGTCAATATTTTGAAAAAGCTGAAAAGACGTTATGATGAATACTAATGTATACGTTATAATAAATGCTGTTCATACCCTACGATATACGAAGAGATAAGTGCACAATTATTAGATAACAGATCCTAAAATATAAACTTTTACCGATTGATTAAGTAGATAATGAAACAACGATTATAATACACATTTGAAAACTCCGAGATGAGTTTAAAAAAGAAAATTAAAAAAAATGTAAAGATTCTTCTTGCTACCTTCCTATCGTATCATTTTGTATTTGTTATCCATCGCGATTGTGCTCGTAATAAAAATAATTAATTAAACGGGTTTACTTTTATCACGCGCATAATTAACTCTTGCCTTATCATTCTTATCATTTACTATTTTCATTTTTATCGACTGCATGAAAATAGGAAAAATGCACGAGAGACCTTCGGCTAATGCAGATTATTGTACATCTTAGAATTTAATTTGACGAAATTTGTTCAATCGTAGTATCAACTTTAACGAAAACGCAATTTGATTTGATTATAGGCTAATTGCCTTTGACATTTAACCGACAATCTAAGAATATTGACACAGCTATGTTCAAGCAATGAACTTATATTTACGTACATTTCCATTTTTTAACAACTACATACATACGTGTGGATTGATTTTCTGTATATTATGTAACTTTATAAGGCTTGCGCGTAAGAAGATTATTGGCTAAAATTGTAATACCGGCTGTGCACTCCGCGTGTAATATAAATAAAAGCTCTAATAATTAGCTTATCGTCGAATTTCTTATCTTTATCTTCAAGTCGAAAAGCAATAATACGTATAAATGCAGATGTTCGAGGTTCGTTTCCGATATATCGCTCACCGCGCTTCCAACGAAGACTCGAGTATTTGACATTTTTTCACGACGAATAACGAGAAGAGAACGAGCAAAAGAAAAAAAAAAGAACAAACAAAAAGTCACTTCTCTCCCGCCAACATTAATTTCTTTATGGAAAATAATATTTCGCTAAAAGTGATCGCTTATTTTTGTAGCCGAACAGCGCATACGCAAGTGAACGATTGCCCAGGCAATATTCGGAATCGTCACCTAAAACATTCCACTTTTGAATCATGAGACCTCGTGCGCATTTCTCATAAAACGGAGTTTAAAGGTAAAGTACGGCTATCGAATGAAATAATAAAAGAATAACGCGCCAGCGCGTCAAAAGTGCGTAACAGGGAGGAAGAAGCTCCTCGTGGGTGGTTAATCAACCGGTAACTAATGTCAAAATCACTTGTACGTGGAAAAATTCGAAGAATCTCATTTGGCACTGCCGGTTGTTGATCGTCGAGGAAAAGGTAATTGTAATAACGGGTACGTTCGCCGCGCATTTTGCCCAACACCGAGAACTTGGCTTTCCGACAGAGAATAAGCACTCGCCATTTTCGAGAAGACGCGACGATGATGTATAGGCCGTTGTAGCGGAAGGTGATTTATCAATGTCAATTTTCATCACCGTCCTGTAGTTCTTTATCCAGTGGTTCGCTTTTTGTTGAATCGAGCTATAAAAATTGTCAATACCGGGGCGACACGAGCGACTTCTGTTTAATAATGGAAATGCTTCCGCTTTTTTTTTTTTTTTTTTTTTTTTTTTTTTTTTTTTTTTTTTTCAATAAGAGAGACGCATTTATTCCACCAAAGCCACTTATTCCTTGATTAAAAAAAAATAGGTGCTGTAGCGACTTTTATTTTAAAGGGATAACGCTATCAACGGGGAAAATCTAACGATGAGCGCCTTCGTGGTTAAATTGAAAAACATTCGAGTTAAAATAGCCAAAAGCCTGCGCGCCAAGGTAACCGAAGCAATTGATGATAATAAATGAGATGTGTCCTTTTGTTATTCTTTTATTATTCTTTTATCGCCTGTTATGCGTTAACTATTCGAAATCGTTGAAAGCAGCCAATCAATTGTTAGAAGAAAAATAATCTCACCAGGAGTCTCTAATGAAGCCTATTTGAGTTTTCATTTACGTGCATTGGTCATTGAAATGAAATCGTAGTATAGCACTTGCCTTCTGTCGAAATTCATCAGCTCTTAATAAATTTTGCTTTGACTGGTGAAAAGTGCAATTAAAGTGGACGTTATTAATATAATTAAATTTCGTGATCATCAATCACGAAATGATTATTCCAATAGTATGATTAAATTGTACCGCGTATCAAAAATGTTTTCCCGAAATTCATGAAATCAGGGCCATTAATAATTTTCAATATCATTTTCACGTTTATAACGGTTCGAACCATTCATCCGAATATCCGAAAACGTTAGGATATCGAAATTCATCTATTAGCAATCGCGATATCATTATTCTTATACTGTAATTTAATAATTTTGTTTTAGCAATTTACTAAAAACTGCCAGTTAATGCACATTTCCACCTTGAGAATTAATGGACCGTAAAACGAGAACTGTCTCATAACGCCTAGACTTGTCTATAAGAACTTGCCTCGATAAGAATATTTTGGAATTCTTCTCTTCCGAGGAGACTGAAAAATTACCGCTTTTCCCAGGAAAAGCTCTTCGAAAATAGTAGCGCCGACGTAATTGTAAAGTCCGTAAAGTCCCGAATTTCATCTAATCGACGTTCGTTTGTTTTGAATAACCGCAGTTGACCCGTTAACGGTGAATATCGAGGGAGCGGACCAACCGTTATCAGCCGGGAAGAACTACAATCTGATATGCAGTACATCTGGTAGTCGACCGACGGCTCTTGTTACCTGGCTCAGGGATGACCAGAAGCTTCTGCACTCAAAGGATAGCGTGAGTAAACGAAGCCCTCAAATGAAATTGAAAATTTTCCCCCAAATAAATAAAGCGAATGGCTTCCCACTCCTTTTCATCTTGCTTGATTCTAAGACTGCCGTTGATGCTCTGTCATGAATACGATTTCTTTGTAAATGTACGTGGTGTGGTGCCTGTCAGATGTCGGATGTATGCTGAAACGCCAACAATTTTCATTTCCGAGCCATTGTAGGCCGGCTTACGTGCGACTACGTAAAAAGAGGTAGGAAGATCTGATCGATTTCAAATTTGGATCTTTAAAATTTACGTTTATTCGTATTTCGAATTCGGCTTGCATTCGAGCTTGCATAAGAGAAGGTTACGTAAAGGATACGTGATTCGTTTCGAAGAATCAGATTACAATGTAATATCAATGATATTTCAGAGTAACGCGTTAAATGCCTTTCACATACATTTGCGTCCATTTAAATCAGCTTTACAATAGAAGCGATAATAGATTTATTCATGATTTGAATGATATGGATGTTTCTGCGCAATGAAAAGGAACGCGGTTCTAATAATAAACTCTAATATCATAGTTTCAAGTATTGCACTCCTTTTAAAATATATACTGTACAGTATGATTTGAAAATTTAATGCCACGTCTGACGTTCTCCACGTCTGACACGCGACAAATGTAAATAACAAAAAAACGTGTACTGGCCATCGTTTTAAGAGAGCATTGGCATTGTAATGCGTTACTTTGGAAAAGCAAAGATAAGATTACACGAGTCGTCGTCGGTACAAAATAATAGCTAATAGAAACGTATCGGACTTCTCGAACGATATTACTTCGTAATATCCGAGTATGAGTATTTTACTACGGGTACTAGCATTTTAAACCGTAAGTAATTATTGCTTAAATAAACTCTTGGAACTTTCCATGAAGACTGCATAATTTTTGTTCGCAGCCGAGAACTACTCTAGTTTTAAAATGTAAACGCAATTAAAGCGAGATACCTGTTTATATATGAAAATACATACGCATACTCATTTTAATACAACATTGTTTTATGTAGCGTAGTTTAATGATGAAACAGCATTCCAAGGAAAAGTCCTAAAATTAAAAATCTGAAAGCACTTTTATTTTATTTATTTGGTAATACGTCAGTCAAGATTTTCCGATGCAATTATGTAACGAAGAAAATTAAATGCTCGAATTAAGCAATTTGTCGGGACGCGAATCGTGGTGAAAGGTGAAAGGTGAAAGGTGCGAAAATTATTTTGAAAAATTCGCAATACATACGCATTGCGTAATGTAAACTTGCTTAGACCTTCGGAAGTATCATAAAAATTAATATTTCATTCTTACGAGGAAATGCCGGCGCACCGGCAGGCTTATATTCCTCGACGATATATTTCTCTACTGTTACTTTCAAGAAGTCGAGGAAACGCCTGTTAAGCTGCACATTAATGTCAGAAATGACGCCCACACCGATCATCATGATCGGATCCGTCGCATCGCTATTCCATACTTTACTTTTGTACGGTTAATTTATCCGGTACTCTACTCTGCTCCAGTGTCTCCGTGCATTCTGCAAAGGCTGAAAAAAAGAAAATATTGGTTTGTCGCGTTAAGCGAACACTGGACATCCGAAGGCCTCGTTCGCCAAGGTCTGTTCGCCGAAATAAATTAAAACAGAAATAAGAGAAGGGCAAAATGCCGCCGAAGCGACGAGGCCACATCGCAGCAGATCCTTTCTATGGGAAAATAGAAATGCCACGCGAGAATGACCCTCTCAAACTCTCCTCGCTTATAATGCGATAGAGAGACAGAAATTCGGCGCTTAATCGCACTGCTAGAGGACGATTTAGTTTTTTTCTTCTTCTTTTTTTCTTTCTTTGATTACGTCTCGTTTCTCCCTTCTTCCGAAATTACGTCCGAAAAAGCCAGCAGCGACACAGAACGGAGCAACGTTTTTAGTTTTTCCGCTGTTGTTTTGTCTTCTTTTCCATTGTATTCGGCTACTATTTTTAGACGACCAGCGACGGCAATACGACCACCAGCGTTTTGTCCTTTACGGCGAGCAAGGAGGACGCGGGTAAGCGGCTGTTGTGCCGCGCGGAAAATCCAATCATGAGGAGCAGCCCCATCGAGGACGTCTGGCTTTTGGAAATACAATGTAAGCTCGTAATTTACAGCAGTTTGTTCTCGGTTTCTCTTGTTTTCATTGATTTTTCAGACAGAAATCCCGGGAGATTGTTTCTGACGCTTGGAAGCCTGAAAATTGCGAAACAAGAGAACATTTCATTAAAATTAGGGAGCTTCGTTAAATGAGCTGAAAAATTTTGCAAATATATTCTTTGTTCGTGAAGCTCGGTGAAATTGAGAAGACTTCGTTTATTTGCGTCTTCGTGAACCGTAATGAATTACAGTGCATTGGTGCACGGATGCAAACGAAGTGCCAATGAAACACGATGAACTTGCGGCAACAATAGTCACTTTTTTTCTCGGTCGTTTAACGAAGTCATAAAAATACTCTGGTGCGTTACCCGCGTTAACGACGTGTACCGTGCCGAGTTGCGCCAGATCGTCTTCAACCGATTACAAGGACAAATCACCAAGCTTAAAGATTTTAAATAATTCTTTGATTTATGCAAAACTCAAAACTCCGTGCTCCATAGCATGAGCAATAAGCGATCGCGCTACAAAGTTTCAAAGGAGTGGTTTAATGCTTTTAGCAAAATTATCAGACGGGATTTTTTTAACGAAGAATATTTTAACAAAATTAATAGAGAGACGTACGTATTCGCTAAAGAGTAGTTCCGGGTAGTAGGAAAAATAAAGCTCGTAAATTAGGATCATTGTAATGGCATAAAAGTTTGAGTCTTTAGAAATCTTAACTGCATTTTTCTCGACTTTTCCAACGAGCAAAGTCTTACATCCATTCTTATAGTTGGTTTAAAAATTTTCTGCCTCTCCCGCGGCGCGTGGATTTTCAAAGTTATACTCCAAATTATATTCTACTCCGTTCTCCGAGCAAACATTTTCCTTTAGCAAATTATGTTTAAATAATTAAAACTGAAATATCTGTACCCTGTGTTGCCAGCATGGATAAATGTCATTTAGAGCCTGGACAGTTTTACTTTGAATTTACGAGTCATAACGTTGAACTAAATCGTAGAAACGTGCCTTCGACGAATAAAGACAGCAAAAAGACAGCAAAGCGAATATTTTAAATGGTTAGCAGTCGGTATTTGAGAAATTAAAAATTTTCACGGGCAGCGTTCCAAAAATCCCTTGCCGTACTTCGTGGTAGTATGTACAGGGAAGAAAAAGTGTAAAAAAAGGGATGGGATTTCGCTAGGAATTTCGCGAGCTAAATCACGAAATGGGATGTATTGGCTCCCTATCTATCCGAGCTCCAGCCGTTAAAGCAATTTTCGCAATCGATCTTTTACAGACACGCCCGAAACTACAATCCGACTGGGGACCAGCCTCGATCCAAAAGCCATCAAAGAAGGAAGCGACGTGTATTTCGACTGCCTGATACAGGCCGAGCCGCCGGTTTATAAGGTTGAGTGGAGGCATCAGGTACTTATCGCGACCTTTCATCTTATTAATGAAAGTACTTACGAGGTACTTTCCTGAGTAAAAACCCGCAAGCGGAGTGTGGCACATGGACCAGGGGCACGAGAGATTTTATCGTTTTAATTATTCGCGCCCCGTGCATTAATTATTATAATTGCGGGGTGGGTATTCGAAAGTTTAAGCTCGCAGGTGAGCCTGATTTTGCATTAGCGGGACATTTTCCTTGGGTGAATTAATATTTCCGAGTTCTCTTAAATACGCGTCTTTTTTTCTTTCGCAGCAGACGAGAGCTCGAGGCTTACGAAGTTTTATCGTCGAGTTTACAACGCCCGAGCATTTATACAAATTCATAATTAATTATTTCGGTAATTAAGTTTAAACTTTCGCGATCACTTTAATCGAGGTTCGTGGTACCTCTCAGTCACGTACGCGCGATATCGATTGCCGACATTTCGTGAACATTACGGCTCGTTTCTTGAGGGTAAAAGTGAAATTGAAGAAGCGAAGTTCAATGCTTGGAAAACTTTGGCGATCGATATTGCCAGACGCACCTTCTCGGTTTAAAATCAAGTTAACCCTGAGCTTCAAATTTTGTACAAATACTTGAATAAACAGGCGAGCTTCGGAGGCTAAATTTAGAGGCTAAACAAGCCTGTATAACAAAATTCATCGAGGATAAATGACGAAAGGTGCGCGAAAGGTGCGCGAAAGGTGCGCGAAAGGTGCGCGGCGCTCCGTTTGAGACTGGCTGTTCCAAAGGAATTGGCAATAAAAATCTGTTGGAAAATCAGGAATCTCGCATGATCGCGCACAGCCAGATATCTTCTACTTCCAGCTCCGTTGAGTAATAATCCATTAGTGATATTTTCGCGGTCGTAATAAAATAAGTCGTTTAAAAACTTTTAAAAACCAAAGAAGGAGCCTAAGGATCTTGGTTCCAGCCAAAGCTCTCGGAAATGCACCGAATTGCACTTTTTCTCGAATGGTCTCGTTCTCTTCGGAAAATCGTTTGCATCGCGTTTGATAGGCATTACTGCGGGGAAACTCGTAGTAATCCAAATGTAATTTTACGTGACTCATCGCGACGAGACAGAGCTTCGCATCTAATGCATAGATTTAATTAAGAAAACAAAAACTCGGAATTTTCCGGTGTGCTCGCGTTACGTAGGAGGAGCACAGAGGCGGCTTACGTGCCCGAATAAGAAAAGATAGCTGAACAAAAAGAGGAAGAAAGAAGTTATCTCTGCCATGCCGGGCATCAACGATAATCATACCTCCCTACAGACGCGGATCGCATAATCCCGGCAGCAGCTAATCCCTCTTTTCGGAGGGAATACGGAGGGAGCTTATTCTTTTCCTCTGTTGCTCCGCTCGTGCTCGCGCTTCTCGCCTGATGCTGCCTTTCAAAGTCGACTTTGGCTCAACTTGCGGTTTCCCTTACATTGCAGGGTAAGACCCTCGGTCACAACATTTCCCAGGGCGTCATAATAAGCAATCAGAGTCTGGTTCTGCAAGGTGTGGATCGAAAAAACGCCGGCAACTATACCTGCGTCGGGTACAATACCGAGGGCGATGGCGAAAGCCTGCCCTTTTATTTGAATGTCATGTGTGAGTATATGTTAATATAGGTGCGCGCCTACCAACCCTTTTGATCCTTAGGTTACGCTCAAGCCAACGTACCTCGACGCTCTTTCATTAAGCTCGTGCGCCACGCTCCTGAGAACAGAGCGGAGGCGTTCCTCTTTAATCCACCTCCAGCGGCGTCTCTCGATACAATTTCAACGCACAAGTTTTCGGAGGCGTGGATGTTCTCCACCGGCGGGATACTTTTCCCACCAAAGTCCACGCTATTCTATGTCCGTTTTTTCGGGAAGAGATTAGAGGAGGCAACTGGGAATAAACTCGATTTTGTTTCCCCCGATGGATTTTGTCGCGACATTTTTCCGAGAAATGGGAATATAAATGGCAAACCGAGAAAGGCTTTACCTCTTCTCTCTTTTTTCCCCTTTTTTCATTTTTTCCTGATATTTTTTTTTTTTTTTCCCCTCACTTTTCTTTTTACTTTCTAGCTTTCTGGAGGGTTCATTGGAGAGTCGGTTGAACGAATTCGCACTAGATGGATTTTTTGCAAAACGAGTTGGACGTGGGCAAACGTGGAACGGGCAAATACTGTGCTTGAGTAACTTCTGTGCACTTAACTTATTGTGAAGAACAGTGAGAGTCATTCCATTTGAGATAAAAATTTCGTGCGAATTGCCGATAAAGTTTGGCGAACTATATAAGACGGGTTGAGCGTTTAAAAATTGGACTTAAGGAATTTACGTATTTTCAAGTTATTTGTATTATTGTAGTCGATAACAATCTTTTCATAACGCGATCGTAATTGCACTACCGGATAATTGCACTTAAAATAACTCTGTTAATCGTTTGCTATTGATTGATCGATTTTTAAGATTGGTTCACTTTGATACGATTATTATTGAAAAGAGAAAATAATAATCCTCGAATATTAATTTACGTATTACGCGGTTGGACGATGGTGCGTTTTGTTATCTAACTCTCTATTTCATTCGATGCAGATGCTCCTTCGATCTTTATTTTTTATTATATTGACCAAAATCATTGATTTCTCAACGCTTATCCAGATCCTATTAATATTAATATTAATTTTCAATGGTGCTGCGGTTGAATTTTACGTTTCAATTTTATATTTTCGATTTCAAGTTGAAGCTCTTGACTTTTACGATAAATAAATACGACTCTCGGTCACCAAAGTATAAAAACATTTCTTACGTAAGTTGATCCAACAAGAATCCTCAACAAGAAGACTTGACGTTTCTTTAAAGAGGGATACAATGTCCTTATTCGTCGGATAATATACAGCGCAAATCCAGGATAATTTGTTTGAATAAATAATTGAGTTGACGTAATTGAAACTGTTGCACTTGAAATAAGTTGGACATAAATTCACCGATGAAAGATCGAAAACTCTCTTTTGTCGTGCCGATGAAATTATTATCTTACGCTAGCTTAACGTTCACCTTACCAACCGCCACTGTACAAATCGAAAAAATCAAGCCAGTCAATGAGTGATTAAAAACCTTAAAGAGCTTAATGACGTAGCGCTCGCGGTGGCTTAAATCCCACGCGCGTTTATCTTATCCGAAGGAATAATACGTAAAACTGACTGCTTCAGTCGCACCGACGTGTAAGCCCAACCAGGTGAAGATTCATGGAGTGGCAAAGCAGGAAAAGGCCAGCATATCCTGCCAGGTCGACGCTAATCCGCAGGAGGTGGAGTTCCGTTGGACCTTCAACAACTCGGCCGAGAGCATCGACCTCGCTCCCAGCCATATCTCGAGGACGGGCACTACGTCGACGGCGAGCTATAAGCCGATGATCGAAATGGATTACGGGACTTTGCTTTGCTGGGCAACAAATCGGATAGGACATCAGCAGGTTCCTTGCGTGTATTATATTATACCAGCAGGTAATGTACCTCGAACAGTGGCCTTTGAAACTCGAACATTTTGTCTACTCTACGCGAGTTTCCTCCGATGACAATCCCATTCGAGAAATTGTGGTATCGTTTGACCGTAATCAGTTGACGGTAATCAGTTGACCGCAATCTTTCAAATCTACGTGGTTCTCCAGGTGTAATTAGTTTTTTTAAATTTAACGTTGGAATAATTTAAAATCGCGAGAGAACCTTTAAGTGAGCTGTCAACACGAGGAGAGTTCTTTAACGTTTCATTTGCTAAAATTTCAGCAAACGTATAATGTTGCATTTCAACTCTCTTAATTTTAAAGCCACATTTCCAAGTATTTCTACATTACTGATTCGTGTAACGAACGATTCCAAGAAATCAGCACTTTCGATAAATTCAACTTGTTTTATTATCTATCGAACGAAAAAGTACGTCTTACTTATTTTCCTATTAAACTAGGCAAAATCAAGCCTTCTTATTAAAAGTACAATTTTCAAATTTTATTAAAGGATAAAATTATGAGATTAACCCGCACACTAAGATAATTTATTTTTAAACTTAACGGAAACTCGGAGAATTAATAAGGATTTTGTGAATTTTACAAAACAGTTTCACATTTCATTCGGAATGAATATATTATTCAATAATACATCAGAATCAAGACTTAGTACTTATTAAATTAGTAAATCACGTTGATAAAAACTTGTGGTATTATAATATCGAAATTCGGCTAAATCAATACCTTTAACCGAATAATAATATTCTTCTCCAATTGGGAGAAGTCAACGATACAGGAACTTTAAAAATTGCCCTACTTTTTTCGGCAATTTGATAAGAAATCGTGCACACTTTATAAAAATGTTTTCAAATCAGTGAAGAATGCAATTATGCTATTTAGTAATATTTAGTTAATTAGAAAAATTTTATTATTAAGCATAGTGTTATTAAAAGAACGTCATTACGCATAAAATATATCAAAGCTTTATTAAAATTAAAAAGATTATCCGAATAGAGTAAGGTTTTCTAATTTTTATTTCTTCCTGAATATTAGTTAGAATTATATTATTAAATATTAAGAAACTTAACAAAAATTTAAAAAAAAAAAATAATTAAAATTATGATACAAGAACGGGAAAATTGCAAAAGAAATTTTAGAAGTGTCTTGAGTTATTATTCCATTAACTCTTCTTACGTGGTACCACATGCCTTTACAATTTTTATTTTTACATTTGAAACGACTAGATACCGTAGCAATAATTTCAAAATAGTTTGAAACTGTATACCTTTGAGTTTATACTGTATATATGCAGTTTTATCGTATTTATTTCTATTGGTAAATTAAGGAATAATAAAGCTTTACAAAAATTGACAGAAGTGAAATGATTAAATACAATTGAAGAAATATGAGTTTGTACAATTTACTAGCTCGCAAATGCCACCTGAAAAAAGAACTCATACGTAAAGAATCAGATGATAAAGTAGATTTTAATAATGATGTGGATATGCCATTATTGTGCATCCATTACGGGATACAACGTAAAATCTTATTAATTCGGTAAGTCTTTTTAAAGAAAGGATGTTAATGGCATAAATAAGTATGAATAGTTTACAATGCGAGAGCTAGTAAAAAAGTTACAGTTTCAAAATATTATATTAATAATCGATATATAATATTTATAAAAGCAGCAAAATCTTATGCACGAGGAATACGTGGTTGAAATACTTGCCCACGCGGATGATCTAAATGTAGCGGAATGCAAGAAATAACTGTATTCTTTAAGATCTGGGATTTTTATTGAGAGAAGGGAAATCAATAAGAGCTAAATGAAGCAAAATAGAATAAAATTGATACCTGAACTGATAATTTTAACGCGCGTTAATTAAAAATTTCGATGATTATTGTATAATTTTGACAATTATAATTTACAAAAGAAACATACGAACTTTAAATCAAAGGTATGGGCTCTTAAGTGGCAGATCGAATAAAGTACTTTTTGTTGGAAATGAAAGCAGTTAGGAAATACAGGAAATTAGATAATTTCGCGACAGAGAAATTGTATACTTTGGTAAAAATATTGTAATTAAAAAGTGCGGATTAATATGGGCGAGACATACAGCTGGTATAGAAAATGAAAGACCGGTGTATATAGTTTTAGTAGGAGAAGCGGTAAGTGAAGGACCTCTAGTAAAAGCGAATTAGAGATAAAAAGATAAAATCAAATTATACGTAATGAAGGTTAGAAAGGAACTAGTATTTTAGTGAAATTGGTAAAAAACAAATAAAAAGGGCATTAATTAACATCTTACGTTGATGCGATGAGGAAATTCCTGCTATGAAAATGAGCTAAGAGATCATATTCAAACTAAAACATAATTATTTATTATTTCAACAATCTTATTCTCAAATTAATTTAAAATTATTCGTTTCGAGACCACTTTACTTAATCAATATTTGGACAAATTCATTTAACTTAAAATGGATAAATAAGTAAGGAAAAACAAGTTTACAAAGTTTACAAAGAACGGAAATGAATTTGAGCCTAGTCCTAGATAAAACGATTTAGTAAATAATAATACTTTAAGAACTATCCACGTTATCTAGTAGAGTGGATAAAAGAAAAAATACGCGTAGCTGAGAATATTTCAAAATAATATAAAATAATATCATACTTGGTGTATCTAATGCCAGAGAAAATTAATTCGCAGATGGTGGAATTAAAAAATAACGGGTAAATATAACGCGGCTAAAGAAAAATTAATAATAACTAAGGAGCCCGAATGGACGGATACGTAATAATGGTTAAAGCCAACGAAATTAAAAACTTTACCATAATGTCAGAAGAGCGACTAGTCGTCGATATAATAAATCGATTATTTTCACGATAATTGAAATATCTCTTTTTTAACAAAAGATCCGAGATATCTTCGGGATATTAGATTCTAGGAAAGAAGAGGACAATGTTTATATAACTGTAGAAATTGATTTCTACAGTGAAACTATCTCATATTTATGCACGACAGCAAAGAGATTGTAAAATAAAGATGCTGGACTTTTGCATATTGTCTAATGAAAATTCATATAGTCAAGTAGCTATTACATACAGTTTATAGTTTATTGTGAAAAACTGGAGATGCCGAATCTCTTAAGATATGCGCAAAGTTTCAAAGCTACTTTAGGTTAAGTTTTAAGGAAATCTGCTAGTTTGTAAAATGGCTCAATGTTGAAAATGTACTTAAAAGTTTGCCGGATAATTCTGCCGAGGCCGGTGTCTCTCCTATTAGGAGCAGCTGCAAGTCGTAACGATACCGGTTGAAACTCCGAATATTCAACCCCGAATTTCTATCCCAATGTTCACAGGCCGGCCAGACGCGGTGCACAACTGCACGACCTCGAACACGTCGAAGAATTCATTCGTGGTCCGGTGCAGTCCAGGCTTCGACGGCGGACTCAACCAGTCGTTCTTCCTCGAGGTGCGGGAGAGCAATAGCCAGGAGCTCAAGGCGAACTTGACCTCGATCGTGCCTCACTTCAGCGTAAACGCTCTAGAAGCGGGTTCGCTCTATCAGGCTTGTGTCTACGCCTACAACGTCAAAGGCCGCAGCGAACCGATGGTCGTCCAGGCCGGGACTTTGAGTCCCCCCGAAAAGCAATTAACGTCAGACTCAGGTGCGCTTATCCACGCCACTTACTGGCAATTGCGAATTCAACGCACTCGTTCGCTCTCTCTCTCTCTCTCTCTCTCTCTCTCTCTCTCTCTCTCTCTCCCTTCCCAAACCCCGCCGCCCCCGCCCCGACCTATTTCGAGCACTCTCAGTTTTCCCAAGAATCGAGAGATGAAACATTTTGAGAGAAAAACAGAGAGAGAGAGAGAGAGAGAGAGGGAGAGAGAGGGAGAGAGAGGGACTTGAAATGTCAAAATATCAAGTGCTTAGAAAAACTTATGAAAATTATGTCGGAAAAAGACTGTGAATTTTAAGAAAGTTCTATTCGCTTTCCATAAAACGAAAATATTATCTGTGCGAGAAGTAGTAAGTTGTTTCTTATTCCAAAGAAAACTTTGTGTCAACTCAATATTTCTCAAGAATATCATGAAGTAAGTGACAACATCTTCACTTGAAATTGTATAAATGTATATTTAAGTAAAGTATCGAGGGTCGCAATGATGGTTTTCAAGCTTTTATATTTAGTCTTTTAAATTACTTTAATTAAATTATTCACAATTTCATTTATAGGAATAACAAGAAACAGAGTGTCCTACTAATGCACTTAATTTTTTGTAGAAAATCAACCAATCAGTTTTAAAGACTACGAAAACTTTCATAAAAAATTAGGTAATTATTTCATAATATCAATTAACTTTAACAACTACGTTTTCATCGTAGTACCACGTATGTAGAAAGTAAAATAGACTCTGACAAAAATACAATAATCCAATTCCTCCTATATAATTCCTGTACTTATAACACGCAGAAAGATTTAAAATTAAAATTCACATAATTTTCTTTGATAAACTTAATTTTTAAGTAATTTCATGTAATTTAATTTAATTTAATTTAATTTAATTTAATTCGATGCAAGTATTCGACGTAAGAAATTACCATTCATTCAGAAGGAATGTAAATTGTCGAGAGATGATAATTATTTATACGGTGCCGATACAACGATAAGAAACGTTATTTATTACATTATACTTTGAAACTAATATTTATAATTAATTCCTATCAAAAAGATTTTCAATATTTCACACATCAGTAAGCATAAATTCAAAATTCACTCGATAATTTATCAAAATTTCAGCATGGTAAGCTAATCTACGAATAAATATTGCTATGCTACGAACAATAGTAGTAATGAAGCTAGCAACATTGAATTCCAATAATACTGTTATCATGAAGCATTATTCCTCTGATGGTAATGATAATTCATTAGGATCTAATAAATAAATAAACGGATAATTTTATGAAAGTATAAATTAAAATTCATTCTCCCCGTACTTTTAAGCTAATACAACTACAATATAACGTAATGCTTAAAAATATTAAAAAGCTGCAGCTTTTTAATGGGATTTTCAATATATGTATATATTTTAAGAACGGACAATCTTTTCTTTTTTAAGTAAAACTTTACTTCTAGATTATATATTTATTTCTATTGTATCATCGCAGTGACGAAGTATTAAAAAAATTATCTTACAGTCACATTTACATTTAATTAATGTTCGTAAATTATTTAATCATTGCTGATTATTTAAAAAATTCCTGTATTATTCCATAATTAAAAATTACGTTTGCCCGAATAACAATGTAGCTAAAGCAATTAACGATAGCAATATCACGATCACGATAACAATGTTATTTCGCGATGCTGACTCTGTATTTTTTAAGAATTTGAAATTTCTTCTTAGTATAGAAAGGAAATAAAATCATCGTGTTTTCTGTCCATTAATCATTAGTAAAAGAAATATCAAAAAAATACATTACGCGCTTGGAACCAATGAGAACGCAAATTAAATTAAATTTGTAATTAACAAGCATTTTTATACGTCAAGTTTTCAGACTCAAGACTTCGCACACTAATTTCGTACTAATTGTAATTGCATATGAATTAGATTTATCACTAATACCGTGGCTTTTGACCATTAATTTAATCCCATTATTGCAAAAAAATAAAAATAAAAGTACGAATTATGGGATTACTTCAAACGCACATAAGATGAAAGCTAAAAATAAATATTTATATAGTTTGACAATGTTATTATTGTTGTTGTTGTTGTTGTTGTTGTTGTTGTTGTTGTTGTTATTATTATTATTATTATTATTATTATTATTATTATTATTATATTATTATTATTATTATTATTATTATTATTATTATTATTATTATTATTATTATTATTATTATTATGAGCTCAGCCTCTCGAATATAAGTAATGCCTACGCGTCTTACAAGAAAAGTACTCTACAATTGTTTCTCTTACATCGTGCAGCACTATTGATTTATATTGTTTAAGGCTTGTCGCTAAACTAGATAGCAATTAAACGGGTACGCAAGTACTTTACCAACTTTTGTTGTTTCTTTTCTTTTTTCTAAAGTAAATACTTGATTGAAATTTCCAAACTAATAAGTTAAAATGCTTTTGCAAAGTCTGTGAAACGAAACGCGCACGAGCGAATATTGGCCAAATTTGTACAAACAGTTTCTTGACTAAAATCAGCGCACGAGCAGAAATTTGCAAAGCTTTCAATATGCATGTGTCTTTGTAACCGATGTCTCCAGTCTCTGAAAGGATTACATGCTCGAACAACGTCTTACTCGCTTCCGGAATGAACTCGCTGCACTCGTTGTTTCCCGGGCTGAGCCACCGTACCGCCGTTTCCTTAGTACGACAGCAGCTGTGCGCAATCGCTAACCACGATTGTTTCCATCCAACGGACAGATTCGCTTACTACCCACTTCTCGAACTTTCCCGAGCTTTTCAATGAGCGCGACCGCAGCAGCTCAGGTATTAGCGATGTCGCTCGATGGCGTTCTCGGAGAATCGCGCAACTAAAGGATCGAGTGAACGAAAGCAAAGCAAAGGCAAATAAATAAAGCACCGTGACGATAAGGTTGAGCTTGCGAATGTTCGGAGACGCGCACTCGTAAAAACTCGTAGGGATTGCGTACAATACTGCGCAATTATCTCGTAAGGAGGAAGAATCACAGAAATCGCAACCTTTAAATTCGTATCGAAAATAATCCCCATTGCCTATAATAGAGAACAGAATTTTTTCAAACTCGACTCCTACTCCACGCGTCTCGTTAACGCGCATACGCGAAAAATTTTACATTTGTACGTTTATCATACCACGCGTGTATTGTCCCAATACCAACATCAGCCCCGTCTCTCTCTCTCTCTCTCTCTCTCTCTCTCTCTCTCTCTCTCTGCTTCTACGCTCAAATCAACGAGGATATCGCGAAGGATTATAGAATTATTGCATTTTTTTTTCAACGCGTTCATTAGTTTAATGTTCAAAGACATTAATGACGTTACAATGAAATTTAAACGATTTTGAAAAAGAGTTATATGTTTTTTCATTTGTATTGAAAAGTGCTCGTTACCATATATGATTGTAGATCCTCAAATCCATGGAATAAGCAATACTATAATTTGCAATATGTTTCAAAGCGACTTTAAAACTTTGTTTTAAAAAATGCCCGTTTAATGTTTCAAAAGCTGACGACTGCGTGAACTCAATGTCGCCTATCCATGGAGATTTTATTTTACATCTCGACGAATAATAAACCATTTAAGTGCGTCACGTCCTAGAATCTCCTCTAATTTTCACTTCTTCTGTACTTGTTAAAGTTTCGAAATTGAGAAATATACAAATACTCACTAAAGATGAGATAAGTCACTTAAATATTATTAATAAATTAATAGCTAGTACGTTTGAATTTTCTCAAATGTTGTTATACGCAAAGCCAGGCTTCTAAGAGATCGTCATTTTTCGAGCTATTGAAGTCTACTCGTTTCTTTTATGCAAAACTACTCATAAGTAGGAACTTCTTGAAATATTTTAAATTATGCATTTTTCCCGTCGTCTTGTTGCATTTAGTAAGACGGTGAAGCGAAATGAAAAAATACATTCTAAAAAATGGGAAAAATATTCCCCCTTTCATTGGGTGTCAACTTTGTAAATTGTATACCGTAAATGTAAAATGTAAACCGCTTGGGTGTTTGCGATTTTCTGCCGATGAAAAAATAAAAATACTAACCCTAATGAATAAGCACAAAAAACAAGCACAAAAGAAGAAGCATTCCTTAACTCGACGCTAACGAAAAGCTGAACGAAAAGCTGAACGAAAAGCTGAACGAAAAGCTGAACGAAAAGCTGAACGAAAAGCTGAACGAAAAGCTGAACGAAAAGCTTGCAGAGAGTTGATCGAAGTTGAACCGATTATGCTTCGTCTAGCCTGAAACACAAACTAGTACGCCATATTGCCCCAAGCCTAAGTACTCGAAACGCGTAAAAATTGCCAAAAAATTGCCACACACTAATCTGGCCGTGTATTCCAAACGCGCAGAGCGTCCACGGCAGCACACGAAGCTCACGCCGATGCTGAGCGTGATGATCGGCGTTGTGGCGGCTCTCGTGATCGTGGCCGTGATCGTCTTGATAGTACTTCGCATCCAGCACTCGCAGGTCGACGAGCAGTCCAAGTCGCACGTGGAGGACAGCGGCAAATCTGCGAAGAGCGTCCCTATACAGCGCGAGCTGCGTTTTCGGGAATGCGGTAGCATCATCACCGAGGAGAAGCTCCCGGTCGAGAGTCCATTCGGCAAGCTCGACGCCATCAGCGCGAGCGACGTCAGCGAATCCGACGAGAAGAACCCCGACATCATACCTCAGCAGATTACCGGTTCGTTCGTCTTGTACTTACTCTTCAGGTCATTTCCCAACAAACTCATTCGCTTCTTATATTTTATGTATTTTCCCGTATACTGGTATTTTTCTCTCTTTATACTCTGCACTTCGATGCTTCTGCTGATGTCTAATATTTCCAACATTTCCCACTGGGAATTCTTACCTAGGCAGAAGCTTCCTGGGTAGCGTATGTCGTGAGAATTTATGCTTTCTGTCTTATGTTCTATTTGCAAAAGCGAGCTCTTTTAATTAAAACTTTTTGTTCGTTAAATAAGCTCTCGATACAGTTACAGGAAAAGCAAGCGATTCGCCCTTTTTCACTACTCTTTCCATATATTTCCATGAACAAATGGTAAAGTTAATACGAAGGAAGTTTATCGTTGCAACGTTTCTTATCCCGCTTTCGCAAATTAAAGGGACTTTATTCATTTTTCGCTCTACGTGCACTCTTTCGGCATGCACAAGGAAGTACAAGTGAGATGAAAAAGAAAAATATTGCTGATTTAATGCAAATAGACGGAATAGACATGAATCTCCAACAAAATAAAAAAAGCAGTAAAAAGTGTTTATAACTGCATTGTATTCAGACTTTACGAGTGCATCTGTTTTATTTTTATGGTCATTGA
Source organism: Wiebesia pumilae (assembly GCA_018907045.1). NCBI lineage: Eukaryota > Metazoa > Arthropoda > Insecta > Hymenoptera > Agaonidae > Wiebesia > Wiebesia pumilae. Next base: position 750,937 of record JACCHZ010000055.1, read on the forward strand.
AAGTTTAAAGCCCATTACCTTTTGCACTCTTACCGAGAGCCTGGAGAGAGATTAATACTGCATTTAAAAATAAATTAATGTATTTGACGCAGGCGAAGAAGTGTCGGAATACCTAAGAAAAAGACGACTGGTATCGACGATAGAAACTTCGCCGTCTCGAGGCCTACTTGAAAGATCCGCAGTGGCTGCGGCCGTTGGATCGAGGGGTAATTACGTTGGTTATTGTACCATACGTAGCGGTATGCCTCTTCGTGAACTCTCGAATACTGTCAAGTTTAAGCACAAGAACGTAAGTATAGCTGAGCGAATTATAAATTTAACTCCTTGGTCGTTTACGTAATTTATATGTCGTTATGCCTTGTTGTTTACCTTTCGTTGTTGCATTTCGTTCGTCCTCTCTCAGTTAATTGCATAAAAGTACCATTGACGCGATAATCTTTTTTTGAAAACAACATTCAATTATCGCGTGAAATTTCGAAATTTAGAAAATCGATTGCATTTTCAATGTCGATGAATTAAATGTCATTACAGAACGATTTTGAGATGAGAATTAAATTAAAAATTCAAGAGAATTTGTAATCTTATTAAGCTAGGATTTTCAGAAAATCAGCGTCAACGTAATATTTTTCATAGTAATTTACTTTTAGCGATTAAAAATTTTAATTTTTTAGTTCAATGTAGTGAACTGAATTCAGTTAAATAGTTATCTTTGCGCATAAATTATCGGATTTAATAAGCTGGTATTAGTTAATGACAATAATTTCTAATTTAGTCCAGAGGCTAAATTATCTTTCTCGCAAAATCCTTTGTTCAAGTATGAAATAAAATTTTTAAATTATCCGACATAAAATCCGAGATAAAAATTCTCCTTTGAATGATGTTTGAAATTTTAAAGGATAATTAACATTTTTTCAAATATTTTCGAATGAAGGCCTTGGATCCTATTACTTTGTACAAATGTTTTAAGTAAACCAATGATATAGACTTGATTGATTTGCAAATACTTTATTAATTTCGTACTATAATTTCACGATTTCTTGCATCTTTCATAATACCGTTTACATTATCGTATATTAACAAACTAACTTGATCATGTACTAACGTAACGTGTAACATCTCTTTAGTTTTCAATTTATTGATTATTAAATGCAATATTCTGGATAAGTATTATAACAATTGATACTAATTATTCTTCGTAATAATTGACTTGTATTAATATTTATAAACTTGTTTATTGAAATTATTATAAACCATACTTTTAACTAAATATATTCTCGATTCATTGTACACTCAAAAATGTTTAACTGCTTGTCATATTGTGAAAAATACGCGTAAATGTTCAACGTACATCCATACTCGCTTGTTCTCCGACACACAAGCACGCCCACACGTACACTAGTCTAAGACCATTCGTAAAATTGATCCCACTTTTGAGTACTCACGATATTTATAGCTCTCTCTCTCTCTCTGTGTGTGTGTCTTTCTCTCCACATTTAAGAAAAAAAAAGAGTACCAAATCACTTCACTGAAGCATAAATGGTGAAATAAATGTATTCTACTGATGGCAGTACTTTCACAACCAAATTCACTACCATCATCACAGTAAATTTGGCTCTAAAATGGCTCTCCTCAACTAAGATAGATATTTGAGTATTTACTAGCTTCGGCGCAGTTTTCTACGTTCTCCTTTTATCCGCGCTCATACGTACACTACGTCACATACCAAACAGGTTTATACTCTATCGCAAGTGCAATATGTTCCGCATATTACGTCAATTCTCTTGTTAAGTATTTTTCTATGCATATATATTATAATAATTTTGTTAAAGTTTTGAAACTTAAAATTTATTCACACATTTCAAGAGATAATGTTGATAATATTTTCAAAAATTTTTCGTACTAAATTGCCTCAATTAAAAAAATGTATAAATTTGTATACTTTATTCATGATCAAACATACACTTAGTTTTCAAAGAAACATTGAAAGTAATCTAGAAAGTTTCAATGAAAATAGTATACCTCGTACCGTAAATTATTTTGCGAGAATTAAATGTAGACATATAATATTTAGTTCGAATAAAATACAGTTTCCATAACTATTAAGGGGTAATACTATAAAGAGGCGAGGGTCCAAAAGGGTACTAATGATACGTAAGAAAAGCATCGGTGTAGGTGGTAATGCAGATTGTGAGCAAGTCACGGTAATTGCGGGGCGTGGAGGAGTCCAAATGTAAGAGCGTCGGTGAAGGAATTCGTGTACGAACATCCTTGTATGAGCGTATACTTGTAAGAGCCTGGAGTGTAAATAAACTCATTTTATATTATAATACATAATATATTTTTTATATTCTTAACTTCTGAAAAAAATTCTTACGAATAAAATAAATGAAATAAATAAAATAAAATTAATGAAATAAATAAAATAAAATAAAATAAATGCATAAAATAATACCTAATATTATACTATTTTCCTTGAACATCATACTTACATTTTTACATACTTTAGTACAACTTTAAAAGTATTTATAGTTCGATGATAAAAAAGTATCGAAAAAAAGTATTGTTTTAGAAATACTTTTTATTTTCAGAATAAAGGGAGATTTAAAATCAAGTAAAAAAATCAATTAAACTGAAAGTAGATTGATTGAATTATAAAGGTACTTCAACCTGCGCTGTATCTTTTTAACTTATAATGCACCTTGTCAAGTATATCAGACAATTAATTTTAATTGAAATATTTTTAATAAGTTTAAATTTGCTTTCTTCGTATCTAACACTATAAGCTGTAATTACATAATTAGATACGGTTACAAGCGGATAATTTAATCAAGAACTTTATAGACGATATTAACGCCTTAAAAGTGCTCCTTTGGGACATATTCCATTTGTCTTTTAAATTTTAGACTATAATAGAATTTTGTGCATATATTAAATCATCCCTCTAATTATTTACTCTACGTGTATTTATTTATAAACGTCAAAATATATCTATGAAATCTATACCGAAACTTTTCAGTCGTAGATTGCAAATTCATCAAAGTGAATAAATACTATATTTCTACAAGAAAGTTTATTTCATCAACGAGAGGCAATAATTATGTCGTTATTATGTAAGAAGGATCTGATTTACGTTTTAATCAATTTTTCATCGTTACATTTTATTTCCAAGGAGAAACTAGTTGTTCTTTTTAGAAAATTAAGTTATTTCTAAGTGGATGTGGAAATCTAAAATTTAATATAATTTATTGGTCAATCACTGCTTATAAGCATAATATTTGTAATATAACATAATATTTGTATTTAGTAAATTAAAGAAATAATAAATATTTCCATAATTTTTAGAAGTTTTTCAAAGAAATTTTTTTATAAAAGAGAAAATAAAAACAAATAGGTAAATCCTAAATATGTTAAAAAGTCAGTCCATTGGTAACTTACGAGTGCAGTATACATCCAGTATCCGTGTGCATGAAACATCGAAGTCATGCCCGAACATACTTACTTTTCTCTACTTCGAATTCAATCATTTTTTTTACAAATTAGCTTTATTTTATAGTATAAATTTACTAAGCTTCATAATGCTAATAAGGGTTCTTTCAACGAAATTAAATTAATTATTTGAAGAATGCACGCGTGTTGTTAATAGGTGCGTCCCAGTGAATGCAATTTTCTTTTACGAAAAATTCGATTAAAATAATTGTTGATGTAAACTTCACTCGTAAAAGTTGTACTTGAATTTTGCCCATAAATTTTAAATTGAATAAATTATTCTTATATGAGCTATATAATTTTTAAAGAATAAGATATCGCTAAGAAACTACAACTCATTACATGCACAAAATTCCATACTACATACAACGTGAAATTTTGCCTCACAAACTTTTAATCAAGTAAAATTTATGAGAAAGTTCTGCAAATAGTATACATGGTTAATATGCGAATTCCCCATATATCTAGTAATATAGAGATTTGTTCCCGAGTGACCTACTCTGTTTTTACGATCCATAAATATCAACTGGTAGCTGTTATAATGTGTCGCTTAAAAAAAAAAACTAATAAATACGTAAAATTGTAAAATGTAAGGATATTTGACACTTATTTGAAAAGAACACAATTACCATAATTCAGGAAAAAAGTATATGGCTCTTTATTGCGAAAAACTTTAGTTCCAAAGTAACGTAGAACATCTTAGAGAATATTTTGAAATTTTTTACATCTGAAAAATGTGAGTCAGTTGAGTTCGCATAAGAAACAGTATAGTATTCGATAAGAATGGGAAATATAATCCTGAATTATTTATTCGAATAATCTATTAAATAGCAGACCTTGTACTTTACACGTACTTGAACTTTGGATTATTTCTTCACATGAAATGTATACGAAATGTATCCGCGCATTAGGTTTGAAAGTAAATAATTACCGACGTTAAAAGACGAAAAAAACTCCAGCTTAGCGAAGAAATAACGAAGAAAACCCAAATTGGCCAGTATCCAACGTAAAAATGATCATATTATATCAAACTTAACAAAAGTGCAGTCGAAAGGATATTTTCATTTTTTACCGGTATTTAAGCTAAAATCATTATTACTTCTCGATAATTTCGAGTCACTATCCAAAGGATAACAAAAAATGACTTTTTCCACTTCGTTGGTCAGTAAGACTGATTCAATGAGATTAAAAGCGTTAAATTATCAAAAGTACGCAGCGTAGTTGCGAGAGGTAAATAATTGTCGTATTTTACGTTTCACAAAAACGCGGATAAACGCGAAAATAGAAGCGTTTGCCAGCTGACGCAAGGTCACAACATCGTCCGCTGACCCAAGCGGATGAATGCGTCCTGTTGGCTGTAGCGTGACACACTTCCTTTATACGCTTGGGAATGCAAACTCTAGTCGCCCCGTGACGAATCGCGGAATGACCCTCGATTGTGTTGCAGTTTCCGCCAATGACGAGCGACGTCTACGAGAGCGGCATGTGCACGCTCCCACGACAGCACTGGCCCAGTCACGCGGGGCCCGTTCCAGCCACGGCGATGACGAGGGGCATCTCGCCGACGGTGATGTACGCGGCGGGTGCGGGCGGTGGGGCCGTCAGCGTGGTTCGCGCCCCCGGAGTCATCCTCGCCAAGGACATGGAGGCGCGACTGCAGTCGGGCCAGCGCTGCGTCCAGGCTGCGCCCAAGGAGATACACGTGGTCGCACCAGCCCAGACGCAACCCGGTGCCAAGGGTACACCCATACTACTCGCTAAACGCGAAAGCTCAGTGTGACGCAGCTGAACCAAAGCTACCGCTGGATAAGCACTGGACGGAGTGCCTCTTTCACCTCCTTCCCGCCGTTGTTACTCGTTCCCGCTCGTTCCCGCTCGTTCCCGCTCGTTCCCGCTCGTTCCCGCTCGTTCCCGCTCGTTCCCGCTCGTTCCCGCTCGTTCCCGCTCGTTCCCGCTCGTTCCCGCTCGTTCCCGCTCGTTCCCGCTCGTTCTCTCTCTCTCTCTCTCTCTCTCTCACTACTTCTCCGACCCTCCCCATGCTTGGACACTCGCTCTCTCTCGCTCTCTCTCTCTCTCTCTCTCTCTCTGTCTGTCTCCCTTTTGACTCTCTGAGTTACCATGGACCAGAAACCCTGAGCTGACAGCTTTTCAATCCAATGACACGATTACCATTGCGCTATCTGAGAGATTCCTTCAAGATTCCCGCCCCTTTCGATCTTAACTTGGTCGCACCATGCGAGAAGCATATTTGAAGCAGAATTACTCGAGGTTAAGAATTAAAATAATAGAATATTGAATAAAGAATTTCTCAATCTAAATAATAAATATTCAAGTTTTAGTTTTTGACTTGAGTCGTAACTCACTCTAATAAGCCGAAAATACAGTACTTTATCCGAGAAAATTTGAAGAAAAATACAAGCATAATTTGTCACTGTACATTACAATGTTGGTATGAGCGTAAAGACTTTTGATACGATAAGATACACATCGAAGTTTCTTTTCGTATAAGCAGCATATACGCAAGAATTTGAACAAGTTTGAAATATACGTGTCAAAGCTTACAACTTTTTCATTCGGTGTTTTAAAGAGCTTTCTTCGATCTAACTACAATCACCTTTTAAGTTTGAAAACTAGTTCGTTGATAGTTTCAAGTTTTCTACTACTTCCATTGTGGTAAATTGAACGGAAAGCAAATTATTTGTTTATATTAGTGTAATAATACAATTCTCATTTCAAAAGAAACTTTGAAATAGGTCGCTCGTACGTGTTCAATGAAGTACTTTTACAACAAAAGGTGTAATATATTTTCGGAACATATTTTATAAAAATAGTTCAGTTACACGGGCGTTTGACGTCCTTTGTTTGCATTTGATATATCTGTCTTTTTCCTACTTTCGCATACAATCAAGGTATTGCGCACAGACGAGCCAACTATGTTCTAAGTTGACTGAAGTATCCTTTCATACGTTAAAGGAATTCAGCAAGGGTAAGGGACACAAAGAAAAAGTAAAACTCCTTGTACGTACTTAAGAGAGTAATACAGAAAAATGAGCGCACCTTTTTTCATTGGTACTAAAATGATATGCTCGTAATGGAAGAATTCATTACTTCGAAACAGATGCCATTGAATTATATTGAATATGAACATTGTTTTTAAATTTAATAGTTAAGGAAACGATTCTTGGCGCTTCTTGTTTTATATTACACTGTAGGAAAGGAAGCAATGATTATCTAATTATCGACAATGTATAATAGAATACTCTTACTGTTTCCGCGAATAAATTCTTCGATTATGAATTCACGAGGATTGTTAATTTAGATTGTTAACTCTAAATAATCGCTTTAAACTAAGGCCACATTACGATGATCCTACGTTTACTCTTTTACGTTCGCGTCAAATCATGCATAATACACAGTCAAAGAAGAAAAGTAGGAATTATTATAGCGTTTATGCAAATGCTCTCTTCATTCTACGAAACTCTTACATTCAGTCTTATAAAAAATACTTCATAAATGTAAAGTAAAGCTTATGCTTCGCTACATTGTCCAACCTCGATCGTAACTTAGAGAGGAAAAGATAAAAACAGAAATAAAGACAGAGGAGATAGACATAAGGAGAATATAAATATTCCGAGGCACACGCTTGTAAATATATAACGTGAATATGAAAATATTTTATACGATTGATGGAACGAATTATGAAAAAATGATTTTAAAAATAAAAGAAAAACCTAAGACTCCTTTTTTGCCAGACTGTAAATTTACATGGTTGACTCGAAAATATAAATGTAAATGTACATGTATAAATATCTTGGAAGGCGGCGGATCTTAGACCAGGATGAGGCGGACATGCCGACGCGCAATAAAGCTTACGTATAGTCAGGGGCGCTTTGAAAGGAAAATGAGAAAAAATGGATGGCAGAGAAAAATGACCAAGAGAAAAAAGAAGTATGGAATAAAGCGCACGAGTGGAGAGACGAGAAAGCGGTAAATCATGCCTTTCGAGAGTCGTTTTGTCCAAGTGAGGAGAGAAACGAGAGAGAGAGAGAGAGAGAAAGAGAGAGAGAGAGAGGTGGCGAGCTTTGGAGAAAAAGTCAAATGGAAAAGAGTTTTGAAGAATTGACAGAAATTTTTATTTCCTTCCTTTCTATTTAATCTCGATAAATTCAGAAAAACTTCTCTCTCTCTCTCTCTCTCTCTCTCTCTCTGCTAATCAATTTTTTCGTTTACTAATTTTTAATAGAGCTTCGCGTATCACTAAATTAAAAGCCCAGTGTACATTATGCCTTAACTTTTGTGATTCAAACCCTATTCCTTGAAATTAACTGAATTAATTCGCCCGAATGAAACATCGCTTAAAAGATCGATGCGCGTATTTGCGAAATAGTTTTACAAATACGAATATTTATCGTGAAACCAACGCATAACAAAACTATTTACTCTTACCTAAGAATTACGGCGACTTCGTAGAAAGTACGAAAATGGTAATTTATTCGTTCGATCTTTTCAACGAATGCTTTTTCAAAATTTTCAAATGTCTGGAACGCTAACAACTCATAAATGTTCAGAAGAAACGAACAAGTAGTATAGCAGTCGTTGCGGGGCGACATATCGACAAGTTTTCATTCATTCCATCGGAATAGCCGAAGATTCCTACGAACAAACACACCCGTATGTATAATATATTCCACAGATATATTAAAATAGGACAAGAACGACGAACCGAGGGTAGAAAATAATTAGCATCTATCGGCATCATCCTGGTCATGATCTATGAGCAGAAAACTACATCGTGAAACTGTAAAAAGTATAAATTTTCTCCTACTATCTGTACCAAATAGCTATATAAAAGAAGCATTGTTTTAAATTTAGAAATCGCTAACAAACGCGCCGACTAAACTTTCCAACTTGTTGTACATTACACCGCTATATAAATATATATATATATAGTATTTCTATTACTGACCGTTTAAAATATAAGAGACAAAGATTTTCATTGAGAAATTTGGAATTTCGTCTGGATACTGTAATCAACACACAACATACTTAGCGTTAGAGTCAATAAGTAAAAACAAACCAAAATAAAAGATAAAAAAAATGTACAAGAGAAAAATCGCAAGGAAAAAAAATTGAACAAGGGAAAAAACGTAGTCATATCCACGCAACTGCTTGTATAACGTATGCGTGTCTGGTCATATGCTATTAAGAGTGAAAATTGGTGAAAAGGAGTGAACATTTTCGATATATAAATTGAGTTATTCTCGGCATCGAATTCAATCATTCATTTACTTGTTTTTTACATTTCCTGTTATCGTGTATGTCGTTGCGCACGGCGATCCAATCGAATTTATACATAAAATAACAAATGGGGGGTTGAAGCCCACACATAGAAGAGCATCGCCGAGTAATCAAATGAAAAAATGTAGTCATATATTTATAAGTGTTCGGAAGATATCTGTTAATAATACACGAAGATGATAAAAGTATTGCAATAGAGAATATTAATATGAATCAAACGTGAAGACGTTTTAAAAAATGTCTATTTGTATCAGCGAATGAGAAAATTGAAAAATCCTAAAGTACGCGTGACATAGTTTCATGCGTTTAATATATTTATAACAAATTTGCTTCGTTTTAAGTTAAAGAATGACGTTGAAGAAGGCAATCTCGTTGTCGTTGTTACGTTTGTTCTATTGTTTCTTTTTAATTACGTCACAGGACTTATTATTAATTCAAAATTAAAGATTTCAGCAACTACAACAATAACAATTATATTATTACTGTAGATTGTGTGTACATATTTCGTTAATAAGTTACGTAAGACTATTATTGGAAATATATGTGAAATAAATAAAGAAAGCGTCTAATTCAAATATGTTTGCATTTTCGATAAGAAAAATATTGCGTTATAGGTAAAATACATAAAACAATAATTGTTATTGTTCGTTGCCATTGATGGAATTGATGCAAATAAGCAACTGTACTGTTAGAAAATTTATAAAGAGGATTTAAAAGTTAACAAAGAGTTATACGAAGCGTATGAAGCTGTCAAAGGTTAAAATCAGTGCGATTAATTAGGCTGATGAATATTGTTAAAACGAGGAAAAAAGACGATTAGGCCAGATATCATGTATACATAACAAAAGTAGCAGAGAACTTTCAATCGACTGTTTACGTACAGCCAAGTATGACCTATGGAATGACATACTGCCAAATAAGACTTTATAATTAATTTCTCTGAAGTAGAAGATGTTCTAGTTCGATGTGTGCATGTACGCCCGTATTTTCAAATGCTTCTCATTGCGCGTGTTGGATAATTTTTATTAACTCGCCAGCTTAAAACACGTGTACATTACAAATCAGTATAGTTTTTCAAACTATTCCACTGAGATGTGGTACGCGTCAGTCCTTTATAAGGTCTACTTAACGATTATTATTATATGATTGACAAATCATTTTTCAAAAATGTCAGTTAAGAATTTCTGCGTCCTAGTGACAAATTCTTTCGAAAGTATTTTTTACACGAAATTCAGCGATGGCGACGCAGAAGCGAAAATAACGACGGAAAATCTCCACAAATTTTTCATGTATTTTAATATGACAGGGATTAGCTTTTATTGCAAAAAAAAACCTTTTCTTCCTTCGAAAGATCTTTGCTAGAACTCTGTACCAAAAAGACTATGATTACAAATTGGTACTTTTACGAATACGAATATCGAACTTGTACTACATTTTTATTATTTTTATCGCGTGCCTTTTCATTTTTATATCAAATTTACGAAGTTTTTTATGCGTACCGCGTGAAGAAAACGAGTAATAAAATGAAATCCTTGACTGAAACAAAATGACGCGTCGAAAAATTATTAAGAAGCTTACTTGTATATCAAGAAATCATCAACCGACCAATGTTATAAGCGCTTATCGTTGATCTTCTGCTTTTTTATCTGTCTCATCCAAATTAAGAATACTAGGTACAAGACTTCTGGATGGCGGCCAGATCCGATCTATGAACAATAAAATTATCATTTAATTGTCAAACGTACAATGAACGGAATAATAATAACCCGTCGTTTATTATAAAATACGCAAACCGTACTGCAAGAATTATGTAAAAAATGCTTTTTCGAATAACTTACGCGAGTACTTGAATAATGAAATTAATTTATTGAGATAGTATGATCGCGCGCGATTTATCTATTCAGAAGTTAATTAAAAGCTAATGAATCAGGCAACTGAGATTTCTGTATTTTCAAATGCAAACATTTCTAAACGATATTTAGAGCTCGATACGAGTCTTTAGATTTGTATCGTGATTTCTCTTTATTTTATTTACATGTGAAAACGACTTGAAAAAAAAAATGTATTCTATTTTTCATTTATTATACTACAGCTTAGATCCTCAATACACGTGAGACACAGGAACTATGCACCATGTGTATTATCTGTTAGGGAGAACATTTCATTATCACTGCCACTCAAGTGAAAAGACGGTGAAAAGATAGTGAAAGATGTAAAACACGATGTAAAATAATTCAAGCGCGTGAATAATAAGGCAAATAAAAGGCACAGTAAAGAAAGAAGTTAGAGAATCTAGTGATTATTTTGTGGCAGTTGGAATCTGTAACAATCTCTAATGCAAAGTAAATCATGCGCGATTACGTACACAGCTGAGAGTCTATACATTCGTGTATCTACTTCGCTTCCTTCTTTAGGATTTTTCAAATTTTATGATCGAAGAATTTTTATGAACCAAGATCCTACCCACCCTCCCGTTCTATCATCCCTGCCCTACTCGATCCCTCGCGCGTCATATTCATACGTACGACAAAACTGTTGTTTTCATATATTGTAAATATTCCGAAATAAATGATCGTTTTTATTCGATGATGATATTGTGTTCTTTTATCCCTTGTTGCTTTTATTACGCATACTTCACCATCGACAATGATACCTACCGTTGTAAAAATTGACGAATGGAATTTTAATAAACTTCTTTGAGTAATCACGCAAATCTTCAAGTAGCGATGATTTCACAGATAGTATGTAATCAACAATTGTGACTTCCGGTAAATAATGCGGTACAATTTTATCTAAATTCTTTAAATTCTTTTGAAGTTTTTGTTGCTGCAATGCAATTTTCAAATAATTTAATATTATAACTTTCATACATCCGAAAGATAATAAATTACAGAGTGAAATCCAATGTCCATCAAATACTCGCTCAGCGAATATATTTTAAACAAGCAGTTTTTTATTTGACTATGAATTTCATCGAGTTCGATGTTTTCAATATTAGACAACAGCACAGGTGGATTATTCACGAATGCGCCATACCATCCGGAGAAATACAACTATTAAAAGTACCATATTAATTGAAGGATTTGTAACGAGTGAATAAGCTTAAATAAATAACTCAAACAAATTATACAGTACTTTGTAGATGTCATGATAAGGTGGCAGATAAATAACGCGTCCTAAAATGTCCTCAAAGTTGCTCACAAACATAGTTTGCAGGTGCCTGTAAATTGTTTCTTCGGATGCCTATTCGTAATTAATTAAAATTTCTTACTGTTAGAAGCAAACCTTTTTTTTAACAATAAGGTCATGGTAAATTCGAATGAAACAAGTCATGTGTACATACGTACGTACGTGCGCGCGTATGAATGCGGGCACGCGCGCGTACACACGCACACACACACACACAAATTACATACGAGTTTTTATCTTATTTTAGCCTTATTTGTTTTAACAGAAAGAGTCTAAAGGTCAAACCTCTATTACGTGTAAAAAAGACCCAGGATACACCAGCAGAAATCCCGTAAAAACGACTTCGCCATATTCTTCATTCAATTCCTTTACGTTTATCTTCATTTTCTATCAGTTTAGAAGAATTGGAAAAATTGATTCATATTTTGCTCGGTCAAAATTAATAACCAATTACAAATTACAAAATTATACTTTCTGTAGATCATCTTTGGATCCTTTATATTCGCCGATGTATACAAATCGTGTTATATGAGTAAACTATAAGAACGACATAGAACGACATTTTTATTAGATTTTCACACTACACTCTCGCATTTACCAAAATTTATTTACACGATCAGCTAAATTTAGATGTCCTTTGAACACATCTAGAAAACTCTTTCTCTTTGGTTCCTCCATAATGCTGTCTTTATTCTTTTAAGAAATTTAATATTTACTCGCCTACGAGCGTATTTCAAAAATATTCCAACCCAATCGATAACTGGATAATAAAAAAGTTGATAAACGATTTCAATGATGTTGCGCGAATTTCTCCCTCGACATATTACACTAGTCAAGCTAAGAGTCGTTGTTTTTTTGTCAGTCGTTAAACAAATGATAAATTCATTTTATTTCGGTGATAGGTAATATCAAAAGAAATTTGTTCCATAAACATATTTATAAAAATGTGTATTACAAATTAATGTGCTAAAATATAAGTAAATTGGACATTATTGTATTTTCTTGGACAGTAATTTATAAAAAAAAAACTTCATGCTTATATGTACATTCAAATTCAAAATAAACCTACGTTATTCTTATCTTTACAATGATGAATTTGGTTAAAGCAGTCTTAATCAAAATGAAAACACATATTTTTTTTATTACGTCATTTCCTCAAGGAAATAAAAATTAATTAATCTCTTTATAAATCATAATGAATTAATAATCAATAAATAAACTTTTTAACTAGTCTAATATTCAAACTAATCTATTAATTAAAATCAATAATTTAAATCGGTCGTATAATAATACAAATAATTACTAGCTATGATTTTGTAGTCTTTTGTTTCATTGTTATATCCTAAGTGCACGCACAATGACTTATCACAATATTCTTAAGAGATTTTCTACATTTATCGGCTACACATAGGAACTGTTACAATAAAATAATTTGAAACAAAAAGTAAAAATAATAAGTTAATGAATACATGCTTGCAACCTTGTCTATTACAAGTTTGAAGTACGTTATTTTAATACAAAAAAAAATAAAGCTTTAATTATAAAATTAAAACAAAATCCACTTCCTTTTAATCTACATAATGAAAACCTATCAAATATACGATAAATATTTAATAAATGAACAATTAGCTATTGATAACTCAAATAGTTAGTTCGTAATATCAAGATATTAAAAAGCGGATTATTATCACACATTGTTTCAAATATATTTCTAAATTCAATTAACTTATTTTTTACATCTCGGTCTAACTAAAACTGGTGTAGGAAGTGCTGGTGTTGCTTCACTAGGATTCTCTAGCCACACTGATTTACTAAATCGACCCTTAATTACCGGGGCTTGCCATTTACTTGAGGACATCACTGCATTATAAGTTTTATCTCTGTCCATAATTATAGATGTAGTATTAATAGATCTGAAAGGAAACGAGAAAGTTTTCGTCGTAAATATCTCTTAAGTATTATTAACAAATAAAAGACAATTTTTTATGTAGGGAAATAAAATGAAATAAAGAAGGTACTGAATATATTAGAACAAACTTTTATTTCTTCACAAAAATAAATTACAAATTTTTTAATTTGATGAATGGGTCGCTTATATACTTCAGTATTTTTACCATACATCATTATGATTTTAAATGTACTTTTAGAAAAACAAAAATTTAGTTTTATAGCATGATAAACCAACTATCATCATTAATAAAAAGTAATAAAATTCTACATTGACTAAATTACTCTAATGGAAACAAAATGAGTAAAAGAGCAGCTAAATACAACTGTAAGCAAGTATATTAACAATGATTCAAAGTATTTAATATAAAAGTTCAGTTTTATGTACAAATTTAAGGAAGCTTTACAAATGCGCTTATCATGGCTGGATTGCTCTAAATTTAGATATTAAATACTCTGAGAAAAAGATCTACTGTATTGTTAGTGCCAAGGCACTTGATTCGGATGGCTGATGGAACCCAATTTGTAGTACCTTGTTGTTGAGAGAGGCTGCTGAGCTGATAAATTATGACTTGAATTTGGTGATGTAGACACAGCAGTTTCTGCACTTTGAGCAGAGGTTCCATCGCCTTTCAGTACAGCAACACATTTCCAATTGTTGATATAATTATCTTTCCACAATCTTACACAACCATCATCCCCAGAACTTGCTAGTATTGTTCCCATTATATTCCAGCAAACTCTCCATACTGTGCAGTAATGATCATCAAATTGTGCTATAGTTGCTATCTCAAACCTTGACAATCCAATTTGAGCAGATTCTCTAAGCATATTGGTGTAACGAAGTAAAAGTTTATTTTATTGATGCTTTCGTAAGAAAATATAATAAAGTGTAATCGTGTAATATTTTACTAACTATATAAATGTTTTGAGAAGTAGTTGAAATCATAAAAGGAACTTACGGAAGTGGTTTCAAAGATACTATTCGTACATCCTTTGTAGCAATTGCTAATGTATGATAACTTCGTCCTAAATTGGGTGCAAATGCTATGTCGTGTACTGCATCGGTAACACTGGATATGGTTTCAGTTTTTGCCCAACGCCTGCTATTCTCAGCATATTCGTAAATAAACACCTTACCTCCGCTGGATGAATTACTATCGTCGCTTCCGATCGCTATCATTGGTGGATGAAGTCTAAGAAATTTGTTAGCTACAATTAAACCACTTTGAAACTTAAATGGGAAAGAGCTGACAAAAAAATGCCAACGGTACCTCGAAAGGGATGGATTCCAAGCCAAACAACTGCAGGCAAGTTTACAACTTATATCATGTTGTAACGTCCATTGGCTTAAATTCATTACATCGGGTGCTTCATATATTCTAATTACACCATCGGAGCTACACGTTGCTAATAAAAGTCCTAATGTCTTTGGAGCAAATTTTACATCTGTGACAGAAGTTCTAGAATCAACCAAATTCGTCCTACGTATCCAATGCCTCATTCCTCTTTCACCTGGTCCTGAACCCTCTCCAACTACGAACATTATTATTCTTTACTAAAAATCTAGATAATAATTACAGCTTAGTCAGCGATCATAATGAAAGCATACTAATTTCTTCCCAGACTGCGGCTGTCCGATCAAAGGAACAAGTAGCTAGAACTTGTCCAAACTCAGGATGTGCCCAAGTAACTTTCCACACAGATCCACTATGTGCTTTCCAAGATGCAGTCAAATGCCAATTTTCATGCTCATCTTCATCCCAAACCTAGATAAAAATATTGAAAAATATCAATTTGAAATACATGGTATTGTAAGTTGACATACTATTTTACCTTCACAAACTGATCACTAGAACATGTGGCCATGCGTTGGCCATAAAAATCATAAGCTATATCGTGTATCAAGTCTTTATGTTCTGCATTAATACTATGTGCCTCAAACATCGTCGCTAATTTTACGAATCGGTATCATAAAAAATACAATTGGTATACGGATTCAATATTGTTTTTAAAGATATAGTTTTGAGGTTAGAAGAGATGCTCCCGCGAAAAAACTTTGCAAAACACGCGCTCATGCGCGCCAAATTAAACTTCTAGAAATGCCAAAGATTTTGAGATTGTGCACATAAACTAGTTATTACGACATAAAGGTTGGAGCTTTAAATTTTCTACTAATGATAATTTGATAAGAATCTTTTAATCACAAAACATTGAAAACTTTATGATTGTAAATACTAAGAAGTAATTACATATTATGGTAAATTCCACCCTGAAACTGAATCAGAACAGAAGTACAAAAGTAGTGCAGGTCTAAAGCGCTAAAATGACATCATCTTCTTAATGTGCATTTTTTTAAAGAAAGAGTAATTATTTATCACCCTGGCTATATCACTTTCAACAATTAAGTACTTTCTAAATTAAAAATATAATTGAATATATAGGAATATAAATCAACCAATTGCATTAAATATTTTGAAAGCGGGAATAAAATAATTTGTAATAAGTATTGAATTTAATGGAATAAACAATAATCTTTAATGACATTATGATAACACGTACTTCTTTCTTATATCCTAATTAAATTCATTTTTATAAATTCGTTAGGATAAATCAGCTACAAACCAAAACAATATCAACGTCAAAGAACTTTCTTAACATCTCGTTCCCGGAAAACTTGTGAACTCTAATAAACCTTCATATATCAATAGAATTTACTATAAGCAGTTAAACCATTTACCTTGATTTTACTTCAAGTCACATCACGTCACATCAATTGCCTTTGCCTTAAGTGTCGAGTGTTTAAAAGTTGAGGTCTCGTCTTTTTTTTAATTGCAGCCTATGGTTTCGTATTAAAAATTCATTCTAAAATTAATGATTTTAAACATTTATAATTTCAATTATTACTTATACTTGTAAGTTTAATGACTTCTTAATGTACGTGTTAGTGCAAATTATTTAATTTTCATATTTTTGTGTTCTATAATAATAACAGAAGTGTTTACTATTGAAATAGTACACGTAATGTAAACAAAAGTATTAGTGAATTTAATAAGATGTTATATCGGAGATTCGAAACGTGAAAATTTAATTTTTTTGAGCTTGTTATAAATATATTAAAGATATTGATAATCTACAGGCCATCGATGCACGGATGCTCTTTTAATTATGAAATTTGTCACTTTTATATTCAGGCCCGAAGTAATCGGCTCTGTTGCAATTTAATTACCATAAACTCATTATCAAAAGTTCGTTACAATTCTATTTTAAATGTATTTTTTTTTTTTTGTTTTGTTTTGTTTTTGCTTTGAGCTAATTAAAATGGAACATCTTTACAGTAAAATTAAAATAATAATTCCGCAAACTAATTTAATTTTAGATTAACCATTTTATTTGATACAAATTGAAATTACAATGAATAAAATAGAAGACATTACAGATAAAGGCGATCAGTATGCAAAGGTACATTCGTAGAATGAGTATAAGTCACTACTTATAAAGTTTGCTTTAAAAATAAGATGTTGTTTTATTGTGTAGCGTATGTTAGATCGGAAAAGAGAACGTAATCAATCGTCCGAGTGCTATTCAAAAAGTTTACAAAGGAGGCTAAGCATCATGCAGGCAATAAATAAGAACATTATAACGCGTAAGTGCCATCAATACAATTACATTAAAAATCATGCTCTCAATTAAATCAATGTATAAAACGATATTTCGTGTCATAATTACAAACAAAATAAATGATAGACTTTCACAATACGTAATGTATTTTACGTTATATAATGTGCAATAATGATTACTGAGTATAGACGATTTTCCTGGCGATTCGAGAGCTTTGAAAATGTCCAATGTTCTTACATTTAATTACGAAAATGCGAAAGTTGCATAAATTTGAAATAAACGTCTATTTTATTAATTTATAGGACGATTAACGAGTATTTATAAGCATGAAACTGGATTTGAATGTAGAATAGATGGTTTTATTTTTTATGTTCAATATTAAATTAGGGTTATAACTTTATGAATGATGAAATGAAACCGAAAATTGAAAATCGCAACGAGACATTCCACAAATGAGTTAAAGCTTTATTTTTTATCTTCTTCTTCTTCTTCTTTTCTTCATTTCTTTGTGAAGGGCAATAGGTTATAGAAAGAAGTTCTACCGAAAAACTTAAAAATCCCTTTAAAATAAATCATTCGAATTGAATAAAATAAATCGTTGAATCGATTGAACAACTCTTCGTCTTCGACATCCACAGCAGCATCGAATTTTCATTACGATGGCAACCCTTTCGAGAAGGAGTTTGCGAATACGAGCGAAAGCACTTTGCCATTCAAGGATGCGCATGAAGGCAGCCAGGAGCTGATGCAGCGTGAAAACTCAAGGGTCACGTCCAGCAACGAGTTGACCTATCGCCTCGATTCGCTGCCGTCGGATCGTGAACTTTGCTCCACTGGCGACAGTTCCGCTTGTAACAAGTCCCCGACAGATGCCAACTTCAACAACATCATCGAGTACCAACGTCCAAGCCAGATCCCCCCGGACTTGCTGACCGAGCGCAACTTATACGGAAGTCCTTGTGAAATGCTCCAGGAAACGGCAAACGGAACGAGACTCTCCATCGGAGAGTACTTTGGCTCTGCATCGCACGGAGGTGAGTGTTATTGACGATCTCGGTATTTTTGTTGGGACTTGGAGTTATCCAATTATTGATCATCGAGCATTTACTTCAATTTATTTACGAGTGAAAGTACAGGAAAGTACTTGGTTCTTGAACGTCCGTAGAAACGTATTATTATCGATACTCTACTTTCGACTACTGTATCTTAAAACAAATGAAACATTGCCTCGTATTACTCGTAATGACTTTACGTAATGAGAATACATCGAAGTTTGAAAGACATCATTACGTATCAGTCATCTGTAAATTTAACGATCTTCACACCCTACCGTTTGCACCAAATTTCTTTGACGCGTTTTCGCAATCGCTTAAATGATTTCATCGCGCTTACTCGTGTACTATCGATCTAAATTAGTACCCAACTTACCGAATGTTCGCACACCTCGTACCGGAAACACAATTGACGCGAACCGACGATAACGAGTTTGAAAAAACACGTGTTAAATATATTGGAATGCACGAGCGATGATATAATTACGAAATAAGAGAACATTTTAATGGTTTTAATTTTAATTCAATAGCTGTCGATTTCGCTTAGGCATACTTCATGCGAATAACTACGTAACTACATGCTTTTTAATATTGCATTATCGATATCAGTATTTAGTCTACATTCCAGCATTCTACGTCCAACGTGTCTACATTTTATTTTTAAGAACTGAACGTTCGGTACACGACTATTGGCGAGAGCTACGAGGACGAATTCGAACAGGCGAATGCTGGCGAGTCACGTCACAGAGGTCCGGATCTGTTCTTCGGTGCTCGAGTTCTAGAAATCCTCGAACCAGAAGTCGTAAAAGTCGAGCGCACAAGCACCGGGCCCAGGGTCTCGAGCAGACGTCGAGCATCCGATATGACATTTATCCAGGAGACCTTCAAAAGCATCAAACTCGAAAATCCGGATGAATCCGTGACAGCGTCCCTAATATCGGAGGACATTAAGGAACTCGATCGAGAGGTCGAAAAGTTGCAATTTCAACCAGACGTCATCGGACAGCAGTCGCAGCAGATGATAGCGGAAACTCCAAAAAGAATGTATCCAAACTTGTCGATCGTCAAAAGGATGTCCAACAATTTCTCACCTAATAATTTGTTTTACGTAAACGACACTAAGAAGAGCGACAACAGGACTCTCGGTAATGAGTGCAAAGAAAACCTCGTTTATTCCTTAGCTTCATTCTCTTTATCGCTCTTATCATAGACACTACTTAATGTAGTTATCCGCTACCGATCAGTAGTTATTGCCGACCATTCGTTAGGTATTAATATTCTCAGCAGAAAATAAGTGCGTTGAATTAAATCGACATGAATCTGTCGATTGACATGAAACTCCATTGATAATATTCTAGCAGTTCTAAGTTGTAGTAAAATTTACTTGCCTAGTAATTTTAATGCGGTAATAAACCTAGGAATTTTGGCAGCTTTTTAATAACGACAATTACATTAAAGCCAAAGAACGATAGAAGATAGATTTTTAATACTTCTGCACTGTAAAATCTGCCGTAATCACTGTAATCAGGTACCGATTTCAATTCGAACATGACGGAGAGCTTTTACGACTTCGAGAAGCCAACGAGCCCCGAAAAAGAAAACTTCGCGACACCGATGCCAATGCCAGACTCTCAATTAAAGAATCTCGAGTACAGTCGCCAACGATCCAATCAATGCGATTCATCAGGCATGTCCTTTCTAAAGCGGAACGCGAGCTTCATCTTAAACAATCTGCACGTGCCCAAAGTCATGCGTCGCAAGCCAAACCTCGAGTCGACGAGAAAGATGTCCAACGGTGGAGGCAAGACAACGTCACCAAGGTCGCAAATCGAAAGCACTATATCCACCCTCACTCTGCCGAACACTCCTACAAGTCCCGATGGCTACGATCCAATGGAAAAGTCTCAGCAAGGACAGCAGCAGCAAAGGCAGAAATTGCATGCGCATATGCAAAAGAGCATGAATGCTACTATACCCTTTGAGGTAGCGCTTTATCAACAGTTAGAGTACAGTTATCATTTTTGAGCGCTTCTCGTTCGTTAAACAGAATAATGAAAAATCCGTTGTACGGGTCATAATTCTTTTGTGTCACGGCGTTTCATGTGAAATTATCTGAAAAATTACCTGAAAAATTACCTGAAAAATTACCTGAAAAATTACCTGAAAAATTACCTGAAAAATTACCTGAAAAATTACCTGAAAAATTACCTGAAAAATTACCTGAAAAATTACCTGAAAAATTACCTGAAAAATTATCTGAAAAATTATCTGAAAAAATGTCTGAATATTCTTTTGGAAATATAATTGACACTTGGTGGTCAATATAAGCAAGTCAATATAAGCGTCCGTAGCGTTTGATTCGTCTCGATTTCGTTGCTGTAAAGTTAATTTTCCTATCCAGCATTGAAAAGACTTTACGACTCTTCGAGAAATTTCATACGCCACTTATGAAAGGCAACCGCATAATTTGAACGACATCGTTTTGTTAACTGTATTCGTTGATAATGTACCTTTTGTGAACATCCATAGAAGGGAATTTTAATTCGCATCTTTGTGCATTCGATTTAGGTAGAGAACTTCTTAGAGTTGGCTCTTGGAGACGAACGGTATAATTCGACGATTACGTACGCGAATTCAGATACGAGGGATAGAACTAATTCGTACATGAATGCCAGCGAACTTATACCCGAAGAAATAATGCCAAATGAAACTGGAATGAAGGGAATGAGGAGAGTGCCGTCGACGGATGAGCCAAAGCATTCGAGTACTTTAAACAGAACACTTACAATTTATAAGACACTCACACAAAGAATAAAAAAGGTTTGCATTTTTCTTAATCGATAATTTGCTTGATTCTTGCACTTTAGTCTTATAATTAGCATGAATTCTTTTCGTCAAATGTCTATCCTAGGTAGACTGCAAAGTAACGTAATTGCGTTGCAATTGATTACAAAATTATCCGTGAAAACAGTTATATTTTTAGAGTACTTCACTAAAGGGACATACTTTGGCATTTCCTTTTTAACGAAGTAAACATTTGTCATTATTTCAATAGCTTTTCCAAATACTTATCACGTGAAAAATACCAATTTAAAGTTAAACGCTTTATTTAATATTTTCCTGTGCGTTAAGAAGCGCAAGATACGTGAAACCACGCGTTTGATGATAAAAAGTAGACATAAGTAATTTTCTTACGTAACGTAGATTAGCTCCAAAGTTTACATTACTTTAAGCGATAAGTATTACGCGTATAAAATGTTTTATAAAAAAAGAAGAAAGAAATTTTTATCGCTCCGATTAAACTTCTCGCTTGCATTCGCGCTAATACTTAGCACTGCATCTACTTACCTTTAGATTCAAGTCAAGCAACTACTTTGTACATAAATAAGTAATAAAAACGGATCGTGTAACAATCGTTGAAGATTTTGAGGCAATTTAAAAAAATCAAGAGCTCTTAGCACGCGTGCCTCTTAACTATTTTTATATCCTTAATCTCGGTACGAGATGTCAAATAACCTGAACTTGATTTAGAAATTATTTTTGTATTTAAAGTATCCGTATGAAATATTTCAAGCCCACGAAAGTATTAAAATCACAATTTATTTTCAAATTTTTTTGATTTCTTTGCAAATTTTATTTTCACGCTTTCGACCGAATGATACAAGATGACATAAGATCCAGGCAGAATCTTAAATTAGATAAATACCACCGTAAACGATGCGTTAAAGAGAACCTCTTTATCGCGATTATTGAAAATGGAAAGGAAAGGGTAACGAAACGGTTGATACGTAAAAATGCTCTCGTCCCTCGATAATGAGCGGAAGAAACGATTAAGCAACTTTGAAAAATGCAGAAATTCCGGGGAAGCGTAAGAGACGAGTCAAAGTCCATGCACCAGGAGATCCTACCGAGCGACGTGAACCCCAAGCTGCGTGACAACGTAAAGAAACTGCTGGACGAGGTAGAGCTCCAGCAAATATTAATCTACCAAGCGAGCAAGGCACTGGAGCTTTGCAACTCGATGCGCGAATTCATGGCGAGTTCCGAGCGCGTCGAGTCCGAGCGTCTTCTCGCCCTGGCGAGTCTGCGCAAGAAGGCAGCCCTCGAAGAGATCCGCCGTATGATCGGCCAAAACGCCGAGGTCGAGTCCTGCCGCGAACGCGCCGAGATCAGCCTCAAGGAGCTCAGTCTCCAGCTTCGCGAAGACGTACTGAGGCGCGAGCGCCAGAACGGCGATATCGTCGAGTGGTTCATCGTCGTCGTAAGCGAGGGTCTAACCGTATGGGCGACCCACGCTGTTGCGTGTCCCATCTCCAGCCCGCGCCTTTACTTTCCCGGTCAGCTGTCGATTTCCGGCCTCAAGCCCGACTTTCGACTCTCTCTCAGGGTGTACAGCCTCAAGCTGCAGCAGATACTCTACAATCACGAGGACAAATACCACATAGCCCAGAGCGTCGCCAGCGGCAAGAACTCCAGCTGTCCCATGTCGAAAAAGCTGCTCAAAAGAAGCTGGAGAGCCGAGAAGAGGAGGTCTACTATATCTCCTAAGCAGTACGAAATTAGGTTCTCAGGTGTCAAGGAATCGTCCTTCGTCATGTGTGGTAGCGTCGACTTTGTGCTGCACGACCTGAGTCTCTCGTCGCCGTGGCCTCTAACTGGGGTGAAAAACTTTATCAGCTTTCTATGACATTTCTCAATAGAGTTCATTTTTCTTCTTCTCATCGGTCTTCTTTTTAAATTCAAATTTTACCATTTAATTTTTAGTTGGCGAACAATTCGAGTCGCTTTTACATTTGAAATACCGAGAGGGAACATTAACGCACTACTTTGCAGATACTGTAAATAATTGTAAAACTGAACTTCGTGGAGTATACAAATGCGTGGGTGGGTGGGTGTGTCAGTGTGTGCGCGCGTGTGCGTGCGGGTATATATGCACACATTTTGCATGAAACTTGTTACGGGGTCAGTACTAAAGTGTTAAATCCGATTCAAATTAATGTCCTTGTTGTCTCAAAAATTCAAGAAATTAACCAGTGTTTCGCGTAAAAGCTCCGTATTTAATAACGTGCATGCCGATTATCGACCGAATATCTTTTTAATTCTTCTTCGTGACATGCTTCGCTCAAAGTCATTCATACCTAGTATTATGCTTTATGGTAATTTACATTCTAGGTACCAACGAAATCCGTCCTTCACGGCACGATAGACCTGAACCTGTCGTGCAGGCTGCAGCTGTCGATATTGCACGCCGGCTTCTTGACTCACGGAGATGAAGCAGGTGGTCTAGCTGCCTGGAACCGTAGATGGTGTGTCCTGGAGGGCCACAACCTTCTCTTCTGGAACTACCCACGTGAACAGGGCTGCAAGCCGCCGCTGTACGCGATCGATCTTGTGAATTGCGTGTCACGATGCATTGGCCTCATCGACAGGAGCTTGTGTGCCAGAACACGAACGTTGCTCATTGAAACGGTCAGAAGGCGAAGTGCCATTGACAAAGACAGTATTGTTGTCGAGTGCCGTTCCACTTGTACTGTCGTCAGGTACGCGAAGGATTTGTTTTTTCTTTACTTTTTATGACTCTTTTCGCCTCAATTCCGACAAAAATTGTACATGTAAAATCTTCCTCGCACAGCTCGAGTACAAATTTTTGCTTTATTCGTGAAAGTGAGCTCTATGAATTCTTCTTTTTTTCTTTCAGTTTTCAACATTTTTAGAATGAGACTTTTTTTATAACTCAATTATTATAATATTTGTTTAATTGAACTGAAACTATAATTCATAATCAAAAGCGAATTACAACTGAGCTAATAAAATTTCGCAGTAAAAATCATTTCGATGTTTTCTAATCGATAAATCTAGTCGGGGGTCTAAAATGTTTAAAACGTAAGAAAGTATAAAGTTTCATATTGTAAATACTCCCTCAACATATGTAATATATGATACGTAAATGTAGCATAAAATTAATCACTCTCTTCTAATTTTTTATTTAATAATTCAACTAAAATTAATGCATGAAAAACCACAATTTTTGCTTCAGAAATTTATTATCGTGCGATACTAATCAAGATTTAACAGAATGGCAATCGAAACTTAATCATGTCGTTTCTGCCTTACGTGAATGGAACATCATAGACACAAAGTCTTTACCAGAAGTCAGCGATCTATAATAATTTCGACTATTTTATTAAAAGAAAAAACCAAGTAACCAACGAATTATAATGCAAAGACAGAATTTAGTGCAACTAATATTAAGTTTTAATAACTATTAATAAGTTTTTATTAAGAGTGAGAGAGCATCGTGTAAGTCAGAAAATACTAAATAATTCAGTATTTTAACATATTATTTCAAAATTAACGTTAGACATATTGTAGAACGTATACATATAAAATGATAGTTAAAGGAATTTCCTTTAAGCAATTATGTAACCCATAAATTGACAAAGCATTTTATGTACGTATAAACACGATAATAAAACTTAATAATAAAACTTTTCCCATACAATTTTATAAACATGAATTTTGATTTTAAATATAAACAAATTAGATTAATTTTCCTTTTAGAGATACTTATCCGCATAAGTAAAGTGTATTTAATTGAAACGATATTCAAATAAATATTATCACTGTAATGTTGTTTATCTATCTTTGCATAATACATTAAAGCACAAGTCTTTTTATGTAATAACGAAATAACACAATTATGTCTTTTTCTAAGCACAGCCTAGATAATAGAATATTTCGTATTATTCAATTTGTCTGACTTTGCCGTATTTTACAATAAATTTTGTTTTGCTTCGATTTACCTGCTATATTAAATGCCAAGAGTTTTAACTAGTGAGTAGATACATTTAAATACCCACGCGTATTGTATCTTGAATTTTAATACATTATTTAGATGATATGCTGTTCCAAAATTAACTAAATAATTGTAAAATAATGTATAATGTACAGCAGTAAATTATAAAACCAAAACACTGTAGAATTCGGGAAGAATTGATCTGATCATAATTAAAAAAACCAGATTAAACACTCGTACATCCTTGATATATGGACTCATGTTAATTAAAATTCATACGCAGTACCTTCTTAAGGTAAAATAACTACATCTTCTTATCGCAGTCTTATTACAAATTCAATCTTTCCAACACCCATCAAATCTTTTGAAACGCTGTTCTTTTCACCATTCCTATCAATCATCACGCGCCTGTTTCTACTAACTGCATTCTTTTTTAATCTTCTTCTTTTCAAATTATTCAGTTAATTAAAGACTAAGATATCCAACGTCTCATACTAATTTAATATCTAATACAAGAGTCTGGGCTTTTTCTTCTACCGGTATAGTAATTTCTTTTATTAACTCATAAAGCTAATGACATTTTAGCTAAACATATAAATTATTCCATGCGTTATCGGTGTAGTAAACAATTAACTAATAAACTTTCTATAAATGCTGTACATTTATAGAAAAAATCAAGTACTCATCCGAGATAAATTCCATTCACCTCTGGATCATAAAGACCTTGGGCGAAAAGGGTACACCATATGAGCGGATGTTAAATCATAAATTGGATCTTCGTCAATTAAAAACGTTAATACGGGGAAAAAATTCTAATAGATAAAAATTTCACCAAGATTTAGTCCGAACTTGAACGGACCAATTTTTGCGAGACTGCAAATTAACGAAAATAGTAACTGACTTATGGCAGTGTACAACGAAATAATACTTTTAATCGGCGCAACTTTTTTACAATATAAAAATCGATTTGAGCTTTCTAAATAAAACAGCATCCGGTCTTTAAGGCTCCAGCAGAGGAAATGTTTTCAAGGGATGCTTGACGTAGAAATCATTGAATCATCTGCAGGCAGCTGGTAAAGATCTATATTATAATAATACGTCGAACAATAAAAGTTGTGCTATTGTATTAATACAATACATTTTTCTGTCTTATCCTTATTTCTTTATGGTTTAAATTCCTTAGAGTATTTGTTAATTCATTTAATTCAATTGTACTACTTTTTACTTCGAATGTTTTATTGGGTTAATTTTTATTAACATTCTTATACTAAATAAAGGCTTATTTAACGGTTTACTTTGAATATATCCATGAAAATCCAAACATTTTTAATTTTCTATTTAGATATTATTCTAACTTGAAACTATTGAAAAATAATTTTAAAAGTTCGTAATTCACGAAATATACTTATAAATCTACATTTATAAACATACATTCAATCATTAAATTACAAAAAAAAAAAAAAAAACAATCTAATAATAAAATTATATTTAATATCTATGAATACATTACATTTATATCTATGAAATATTTATTTAATACGTATAGTTTTATTTATAAAAATACGATACGTTATTCTTATTATAAATTATCATATAAAAAATCATGGTAATATTATTTATTTTCTTCGTTTAAGATCATTGTTTAAAAACAAAAATTATATATATTTTTATGATAAAATATGTTACAATGATTTAGTTCCTACATTATTCAACAGTATAATTAAGTATAATATTTTACAAAAGATTGTGTAAAGTAAAAATTACAATGTTAATCTAAAAGGCAAGTAAACGTTATTTACAAAATGTGTTAAAAGTTAATGAACTTGGTTATATTTTAGCGAACTCAAAAGTACACTGATTCTAATTATTTATAAAACAACATCTGGACATCGAGAAAACATGAATTTTCGTTAAATTCTAAAGTGCTTTTATATTACGAACAGAAAGTAATGCAAGAAAATGTACGTACGTAAATTCTCTCTTAGTTGATAAAAGAAAGCATACTAGCATACAACTTGTTACAAAACAGTTATAATAACATGTATAAATTTGTAATTACCGTCTGACTTTGTTATATTTACAATATGTATTACAACGCGTATTGTCTGACAAAAAAGGTACCTATTTGTTTTATGTATTTCAGTTAATTCTTCAGGACCTATAAATTACGAATATAAAGAATTTAATAAACAGATTTATAATGGATGTATTTCATTCGTTTTATGTAGCGAAACGTAATAATTACTGAACAATAATTTTTAATTTCAATAATTAGCATTCTTTGAATTTTACACGACAAAGTTATGGGGGAAAATTTTATTTGCGCTTTAAAAATTTAAGTACAGCAATTAATTATTATTTATGTTTGAGTGAAAAACTAACATAATTACATGTATATCTTTTTACCCTAAATCTCCCTAACAAATGTTAATATTCATTTGAATAGTTTTTAAAAATTATTGCGTATTTGAAAAAAAAACTATATTTAGATATTTATAAACATGAAATTGTCACATGAAATATATTGAAAGAAACGAACATAGCAAAGATAACGCGACTACTGTTCTGCTGTGCACAGAATCGAGATATCGGGGATGGGTGCCAACTTCAGCTAACTTCAGGCTAAATTGGCCCACTTCTTAATATTATAAATAATTATTTATTATACCATTTATTAGAATGGTATAATAATAGCTTAGAATACCCCATAATCTAACTTATAATATTACATCGTTATAATGAAAATACTACTCTCCTTCGACAACAGTAGAGTACTGAACAAATAAATGCTCTATGTTATACTGGAATAACTGATGAATCATTAAAAGTTCTTTCATCTCGCCTTGAATTTTGTTTACGGAACGCAATTCGTTTAAAACGTGATTCGAGGAATCGAGGAATCGAGGAATCGAGGAATCGAGGAATCGAGGAATCGAGGAATCGAGGAATCGAGGAATCGAGGAATCGAGTAGGGTAATACGTTAAGCCAGTTATCAACTTCTTATCTAAAGCTCTCACAGCTTTGTAGTCATTATCGAGTCTAAAACAAAAGTTTGAATAAACAGTTCGCCAATATAAGACAAAGAAAAAAATCTGACAAATATGGTGATTGATGGACATTACGTATTAGAAGTGGATGCATAACTGGATAACTATAAATCGTGAAAAAGGAAGTGTGTAACGTATAATCGATATAACGTGTATACTCTTTAGAATGTTTAATTTCATTGATAGACGATATTTTAGAAATTGAAATGTGGCCCGACCCTACTAATCTTTATAAAGGAAAACCACGCTATTTAGGGGAAACGCCTTCGAACTTAAGTTCTTGCATTTTTTCAATTGTAGCTGGATTTACAATTATTAGTGGTTATATTTTAATATCGTAATATTTTTTTTATGTTATTTATCTTTTTTTTTTTTTCAAACTTGGCAAATATTACATTTCCAACTTTTTGTCGTTTAGATATACTCCATGGTTTCAGAAAAAAATTGATAAACATAAAGAACTCGCTCAGATCAAAGAGGATAAAAAAGAATATCAAGCCTTTTTGGCTGATCCTATAATAAACAGTTTAATTACACGCCTGAAAGACACGTATGATAATTAAATCAAAATGCAAAACAATAAGAATAAAATCTTGAATAATAATGTGAAACTAAATAATTTACGTTTGAAAAATGAAAATAGCAACAGGTATGATTACTTATCTATTAGATATTTTTGATTTTCTATAATCATATATACTGTAAAAATGTTTATTTATTAAAACAATAATGATTACAATTAATTCTGTTCTACATTTATTTGCCCTTTGACATCTAGTAAAATACAATTGCAATTTAAGAAATAACACTAAAATGTAAACATGTGTGTAACATTATTTTATAGCTCTCGTGATATCATTGATTCCAATGTACAAAGCTGTTCTAAGAGTACTGCTAATAATCAAAAAACTTGCATTAATGATGAATTAATAACAAAAATTAATAAAAAAAATATATTTGATTTAACAAATGCTGAAGATAGTATAGCAGATTTTGTATCACCGAAAAAGAAAATATCTGCGAAAACAATTTTAAGTAAATTTCGACTCGAGACTAACAAAGGGAACAAGAAAGTTTTAAAGTCTAAAATTAAATCTAATACTAAATCAAGGAAAAACATTTCTGATACAACTGAGCTATTAGAATCTCCTTTTTTTGAACCACAAATTCCTAATCAAAATGAAGTTAATAAATCAATTCCATGTCCTTTATGTTTAAAACTATTTAAAGATGAAATTATTTGTAATGATCACGTGAAATCTTGTGCACTAAAAAATAAAATGTCAACAAAGCAATTACTAAAAGCAAAGCAATTACAAGATCGTCAAATAGAAGAAAGAAAAGCCATGGGATTACTACCAACACCTGTTTTACCAAAAAAAAAAAAGCTTGTCGCATTAAAAATTTTGTAAGATTTTATTTTGTTTTAAAAAAGTTTTTTTTTTTTTTCAAAATTTAATTATTTTATGCTTGTATATAAAAAATTGTAATTTATAAATTATAAATAATATTACTTTTAATGTGTCTATTAAAATTAATTTAATTAGAACTAATTTCTTGAGAATCAAAAATTTAAATAAAATTATAATTTTAAATAAGAATTATAAGAAAAGTAGAAAAACAAACTTGTAAAGAACTTTAATTTTTATTTTATCATTTAATCTAGATAAATTTTCAAACTAAAAAACTAAAAAATATTGCTTAAAAAAATTTTTTCTGGATTTATAAATTAATCAGCAGGAAATATTTTTCTATTTTTTAGAGTACAAATGATGATCCACAACTTCAACTTGCTTTGGCAGTATCAGAATCTCTATATCAAGCTGAACAAAAAATAAAACTAGAACAAGCTGCATTATTAGCTGGCATTCCCACAAATTATATAAATGAAATGAATTATGAAGATCATCGAACCACATTACAGAACTTTGGCTTTACAACAAATAAATCATTAAATGATATTTCTTCCAGTAGATCAAAAAAAAGTAATATTAATTGCATCTTTAAAAAAATAGTAAATTATGTATTTTAAATGTGATAAACTTTATTTAACTTTTATAATTATGATTTATTAGGAAAATTACTTGGTCCAACAATTTTACAAACTCGATCAAAAGAAGAAAATGATTATATCTTGACAGAGAGAATAATTTCTATACTAAGAAATGAAAATACCTTTAGCCAATGTCAGCAAAATCCTAAAATTATTGCACAATCAAACTCACCAACTATTCTTAGAAGCAAATTTCTTCAGAAAATTGAACAAGTAGTAGGTTTAAATAAATAAAAAATAATTTCGATAACCATTTACAATTTATAGGTTAAGTATTTATATATTAAAATTAAAAATAAAAAACTTTTTTCAATTGTTTTAGAATAACAAGCTGTGGGATAAAAGTAGATTATTAGAAAAATGTGATTTTTATGTTGAAGAATTAAAATCATACTTTTTAGTACAGGAAAGTAAATCAAATGTAAGTAAGTAAGACAATGTAAAAGTAGTATTTCTTTCATTTATTATCGATATTAAAAATTTTTATACTCTTGTTATAATTTATATTATAAAAGAATATAAGGATAAGCAATATTTTACTTTCTATTAGGATTTCAAACTTTCATCTAATAATATAAATAATGATGAAAAAAATACTATTTCACTAAATAGTTCAGAACAACATGAAATAATGGATTTGGATATTATATGTGATGAAAATAAAGAACAAAATATTTCTAATTCATTAATTATTAATGAATCAGAAAATATAAATTGGGAACTTACCTATACAAATAATATAGTTTTTGATTGGAGAGAAGGGCTTAATGATAGTGCATCAAGTGACACTATTATTTTTGTGAAAAATAACGAATATGTTTATGCTCATAAATTGGTTTTTTATGTACGACATATAAATATTTTTCTTGACATAAAACTGAATAATACAGATATTCATCCTCAGATACAAAACAAAATATGTTGGACTGAAATTGATAAGCTTTCTTCTCTAGCCTTTTTAGAATACATTTATTGTGGTAATATTAAGAAAAATATTAATGTTTTTAATGATGATAATTTAATGTCACAAATTAGAAAGCTAGGAAGATTGTATTCGGTGAAAGATTTTTTTGAATATTTACAAAGAAAACAAAAGGAATTTTCATTTAGAATACAAAAAGACTTTAAAAATAATGATAATAGTAACATCGATAATCATCTTGGTAATCTAAATACTAACCAAAAAGTAATAAAAAATACAATAAAAAGATTAAGTGCTTCGGATATTAAAACAAATACGTCTTCTGAAATACAAGTAAGATGAAATTAATTAAAGTGTCACAACGATAATTTCAATTTAATTTTTTACGTATTTATTTGTTGCAGTCAATGCAAACCATTGATTCTATGACAAAATCTAATTCATCTACAAGTCTCAGCAAGTCAATAATGAATGACACAATTTTTAATCATTTTCATGAAGATAATTACATTGATAAACGAATTGCAGTATCTCCAGATTTATTTGAGTCAGAAAATGAAGAAGAAAAAATTTATTCATATATATCACAGAATAATAATAATATAGAAAAGAAGAAACAAGAAAGTAGTGATACTTCTTCACAAAATACAGAAATATATATAATTAAAGAAAATGCTAATGAAACTGAATGCATAAATTCTCCACAAATAGTAGAAATTCGTAGCCCTGAAAATGAAAAACCTTTTACTTTCTCATCTGTAGAAGATATATATGAAGCAGTAACTCCAAAAAATTCTCCAAGAAATTATGATGACATGATATCTAAAGTAGTAACTCCAGAATTTAACACTTCAAAAATTGATGAAGTAATTGAAACTATAACTCCAAAATCTAATAGATTATCAATACCAGATAACTGTACTACACCAAAGAAGGCTGTGCGTACAAATGTAGAGATAAACGATATAATGCATGAAGAAACGATTGAAAATCACACCTTGATACACACTGCAGTAACACCTCAAAAATCTGATAATTCTGAATTTCAATTAAGTAGAAAAAAACTTGGTATGTTTAAGAGTAATTTAAGTTTATTTATTGATAAAGTTCGTAAACAAAATAGCAAATCTATATTTGATTCAGATTCTGAATCAGATACTCCAGAGTGTCAAATAAAAAAAAGGAATCCCTTTCTTAAAAACAATCGATATGATTCTTTAAGTTATTTATTCAATAAAGAAAATGAAAATAAAGAGTATAAAAGTAATATTAGTTTGATTGAAGGGAAAATATTAGAAGAAGAACGAAAAATGAATGAAATTAATAATATAAAATACAACTCTAAAAAAAATAGGAGATTGTCAAATAGTAGTGAAATGCATGACTTATCAACAAATCAATGTTCAAATACAGAATTAAATCATGATATGTGTGATAAATATGTAAAAATTAACGATTCGCATAAAATTCAAAAATCCAATATTTTATCTTCAGAAACACAATCAAAGAATATTAAATTATCGCATAATGTAACTTTAGAATCTAATAGCCGAAATGAAAATGAAAAATCTACAAATTTTTCAATGCATGATGATGAATTTCGAGATATGATTGATAATGAAATCCAAATATCAATGTATTCACAGTATAAAAAGTCGAATAAATATGATAATAGCATAGAAAAATATCGCAACCAATTAGATTTCAATAATATCTTTTCCAATAATTCAAAAACAGTATTATCAGATAGTTATGCTGCAACGTTAAATCCCGTAATTAATGATATAACTTTAGTTTCTGATTCTGATGAAGAGGAAAGAAATATGACAATATCAGATATCAATAACGGTTCTAGCTATCAAGGTCGCTTAATTGACATTCAACTAGATCAATTATCTACTGTTTTAAAACAAAATTCAAAAAAAAAAATTTCTGATTCAGTTCTAAATTCAAATAAAAATGCCGATAGTGAATTTTCGTACAAACAAACAATAAACTCTAGCAATTCAGCAAAAACAACAAATAAAAATAAGCACGAACAGTTTTTAGAAATATCAGAGAGAAAAAATGATGATGTTGATGCTGAAATTAAAAAAATTATTCAATCGAGTCCAATTTTTAAATTTGAAGATGAAACGTTTCTCCAAGAGTTTCCAAGAATTAATAGCAGAAAAAATCAAGATGTTAATAAAATTAATATGAATAAGAATTATAACAGTCAAAGGGAAATAAGAAACTTAAGCCCAATATTAATTATTTCCAGTCCAGAATCTTGCAAAATGGACAAGGATAATCTAGACCAATACAACAATAAATTTGAAATACTTGATAGTTCCAAAAAGAAACAATTTGACGAATTAGATTTAATTAAAAATAGTTATTTTGATGAACTAAAATTTCAAACGAAATCTCTTCTAAGAAATGAAGATATCAAAAGTGAAACTGAATCATCTCAATTAATTACAGATTCAAATATTCATAAAAAAATATTAATTTGTCAAGACGATCCTTTAAAATACATCAATGAAAATATTAATTTATCGTCTAATTCTTCTTCAATACAAAACTCGCATATATCACATCATATCTCTTCACCAATATTAAATAAAAATTCAAAAACAATTGATGTTTCGTCTTCCAAATCTAGTGCGATTCAAAAAATACAAAATGAATTACTTGAGGAGCTTTCAAACAAACCTACGAAACATAAAACTAAATGTAAACAAACTACACAGAAAATATCAAAATTTGATAAATGTCATTTACAAAAATCTGCTTCGTCTACCATTCCAGAACAAAATAAAAAATTATTACAAAAATCTAGTAAATATAAAGACGCAACACCACCTATAGATTATAATTTATTAAAAACACCTGATTTGGAGGTACTTAAAAATATATTAACTTTTTTTATAATATTATAATCATTTATTATGCAATTATTGATTTTTTTATATTTCAGAAAGAATTGAAAAAGTACGGATTAAAACGTCAAAGTCGAAACAAAGCTAAACAGTTATTAAGTCATATTTATAATGAAACTCATCCAATAATTACTTTATCACAAAAAAGAACTTCGGTTTCGTTTTCTTCGAGTGAAGATGAAGAGCCTCTTTACAAAACACAAAACGTAAGAAAAAAATTTAAAAGCAGTACCTCAAGAGAAAGCGATGAATTAAAAGTAGCACAAAATTTGGAAAATTGGTAAAAATGGACTTTGAATATATCTTAATTTCATTCCCTGTACTTTACAATGATCAAACAACAAACGCTTTTTTTGTTATGTTTATAGTCCAATGACAGTAGAAGAAATAGACTATAATGAACCCAATACTACTAACACTTTAGAAAATTCTGCAAATATTAGAGATGCTTTCTGTAGACTGATTGAGGATAATAAAGAATTGCACTCTAAAATTTTGACATACAAGCCCTTGCCACTAGAGTCTTCGCATTTAATGTTAAATAAAAACGGATTTAAATGTAAACTTAAAAACTTCATGCATTTTCTTGATGAACAGGTTAGTATTTCGTTAAAATTGCTATTTGACAAAATTGAAAATAAGTTAGTCGATAATCATAATGTTTTCAGTGTATAACATTTCAAGCACAGACTGATAAACAATTGAGCAGAAAAAAAAAATAAAATCAAACACCAATGTTTTATCATCGCCTTACAAAGTTTACTCTGGTATAAATTTATATTTCTTTATCGATATATTTAAAATCGTAAAAATGAATATCATTGTAAAAAGGAAGTAATTAAAAAATATAGAATACATTATATTTTTTATACGATGTACGAATTATGAATAATAATATTTATAAGTTGTAAAAACAATTCTCTTAAGATATAAAAGATTTATTAATTCATTATAAATTATAATAGAACCCAAAATAGCAGAAAAAACTAAAAAAATACAATTAAATATGATTTATTGTAAGTACGATTTGTTTGACTCTATGTTTTGGTTTAAATATCAATAATAAATATTCTTGTTAAATACAATAATCACTTTAAGTAAGAAATTTAAAAGAAAAGCATTGTAGATTACTCTGCCTAGAGAACAGTTTCTTTCGTTCACCACTGTGGTAATTCTCATAATCATAATAAATATATACTATCTAAAATGAATTTTTAATGATACTAGCTACGAGCTATTAGATTGTTTACTTCAGGTTGCAAAAACTCTTTGACAATACCGGATACCATTTCATTTAAAATATTTTGAAGCTTCGTCATATCTCTGAAAGAAAATGCCAATTAATTAAAATATGACCTTATTCAACTGCAATATCTTTTTGTTAATTTGTAGTAAAGAATAACAACGTACTTCTGATCTGGAGAAGCGCAAAGTTCATTATAATATTTGATTTTTGGTTCGGTACCGCTGGTCCTCAGAGTCGTAACTAAACCATTTTTAAAAATAAACGTTATCATCTGGCTTGAGTTAGAAATAGGTAAAACCGCACGATTTCCAGGCTTTGTATTATCATATCCTGTAGTTAAGTCTCTAACACTTCTGATAGGATATTTTCCTCCAAGAATGCAGCTGGGATACTGAA
Source organism: Wiebesia pumilae (assembly GCA_018907045.1). NCBI lineage: Eukaryota > Metazoa > Arthropoda > Insecta > Hymenoptera > Agaonidae > Wiebesia > Wiebesia pumilae. The sequence goes on from JACCHZ010000055.1 coordinate 786,915, forward strand.
AAATAGAATTTAATATTAAATGCAAACATTTTGACTTTGTATTTATAAGAGTTTCTATATTTCGTAGATTTATTATAATTCAAAGCACATTTAAGTGGAAATATCAACACGATCAAAGTGATTCATTTTTTAAAATTGAATTTATAAAACAAATATTTCTTTTATAATTAAAATTGGATTAACCTGCTAAAATTAAAGGTTTTAATCACAAATTACAACGAATACTTGATTTTTTTTAACACTAATAGAACACCTCCTCAATTATTATACATGTAAATTTAAATTTAAGGAATAAGGGTAAAAAATTTAATGTTTATAAACTAAAGAATATTTGAATGTTGTTTGGAAATTTGTGTGGATTAATTTTAGATCTGAAGTCTATATTAAATCATTTCAAATGCAAAATTGTAGTAGAATATTTAATTTGGTATGTACCTATAATTTATGTCAAAAAATACGCCAAAGCATCGATTATAAACTTAAAAATCATATTTAACCAACATCATAAGCCAATCTCAAATCTGTATTTTATTTAATATTGAAATTTTTCTAACATCGTAGCCACACATATATCATTCAAAATTAAATTTCTATCTACGAGGTGTAATCCGGTAATTTTTAATGAATAATCATTTGCAGAACATGCATTTCTAACAAAATTTTATCACAACGCATAAAATCGATTTTTATAAAGTTATGAAGTATTATGAAGTTTTTTTTCATTATATATATATCGAATCGAGTACGACGGTGACGTGTAAAGTATCGAGATAAGATATTTATACAAACTCATCTTGTAATTTAATTTTTTATGTGGAATGAAAAATTAAAAAATCAATATGAAATTTATATAAGCCAAAATATGTATTCTGTGTTTACAAGCCTCAAAATTATTTTTTATCTGTATTTTAATGTATGCATACGCATAAAATTAAAATAAATTGTAATAAATATGAAGCTCTTTGAAGCGTATTTCGAGACAAAGAATTATCGCATGAATATACCAAAAAAAGATTAAAAAGTTGTTTAGTTGAATATTATAAAACTAGCACACTACGTAAAAACTAATTCACAAAAATTTTTTAAATATATATTTTACAAAATGATGTACATTGAAATTTTCCAAATACTTTACAATTAGACACACATCATATAATTACTTCTTCAACATATTTGCTAATGAAACGCTATATTACGAGGTATCAAATTTTTCATAGCTATTTTATTAAGAAATAATTTTTCGTATTATTCAATCGAAAGAAACGTTATAACGTATTCACATGGGAATTTTATTTATGAATAAAACAGTCGTTTGAAGGAAAGAAAAATAAATTTAAGACAATGTTCAATATTAACAATGAATTTACAATTGAATCCAGGCAAAAGTCTGTTTCCTACACGAAACCAGATGTTTCTCTTAACAAACGTTACTTCCATTTCTGTTCAGTTCAACTAAAATCTTTCTTTCACTCATATTATTCGGTTAATTTCTTCTCACGTTTTTGGAATAATCAGCCTACGCATCTACCTGAACGAACGCTATACAGCATAATTTGACAAAAAAATATGTTCAAGTAGAAAAATTACAGATAAAGAATTTTTACGCATCGTATACTGATATTTGCGGACGAGACGAAAGGCCTGTCCGCGTATTACGTTTCGTCTTGCTATAATTATCTATATGCGCATATTTCTCCTCGCGCGCGCGCGCGCGCGCGCGCGTGTGTGTGTGTGTGTGTGTGTGTGTGTGTAATTGAATAGTTTTTCTTTTATGCATAAATTTATTTTTCTTAATAAGTCGGGACCGTAGCCCGTCCCTGGCTATTATACTTAATTGTATAGGCCAAAAAGGGGCATTTACGTCATGGACGTAACAATATAATCAGTCAAGGCCTCTGACCTGTGTTTCTCTATGTACTTGATTACAATTTCGAACAAACGACTTTTATAACTTGATATCCTTTTTTCAAAAAAGTTATTAAAATAAAAATAAATCTATATACGAAGTCTGTTATTTTAATTGTCAAAATGACCTCATTTTATAAGTTTTTTAAAGTTTATGCATAATTTTATTATGCATTACCTATAATGTCGTTTTACGAACACGAGCTCTTGTCTAGCTTATTGGTTAAACTATATTTATAATATTTTATGTAGAAGATTACACAATTTAATATAATATTCAATATAACGCGAACACTCTGTATTTTTGGTGCATTTCTAAAATATTTTAAATAAATAAGATAATAAAATACGTATTACGAATTAACGTTATAATTACTTGTTTTAAAATAATAACGCCTTTTGTCAAACGTTGAGCCCGTAACATTACAAATAAAATATCTTAGAAAAATATAATACAAAAACGCCAATTTTTTTATCAAGCATACGAGACCAGTGCTTGTAACATGGTAAAAAGTGATAATAATATTTTGAAAACATTGCAGTTGCGATATAGCTACTAAAATCATGTTTAAAAATTGCTCGCGAAGAGGCCCTTTCCTGTAAAGCCAAATAATTCATCGTAACGACTATTTTTGTAATTTCAATTTTAAGATTAAAATTACACAATTAACACGATTGGCACAAACTTTAAATAAACACACGTTTAATTCGTTAACCGGTTAAATGGATTTTCATTGAAAAATTTTGTATGCAGTAGCTTGTTATCACATACACATCACATCACATAAGATTTCTCTTGCTAACTTCATTGTAAATATTGTAAATATTCCTTATAATTGAAGTATTTTATTTTGAAATTTTTTTTAAGAAACTTAAAATATTGCCCTTATACTGCACCGTATAAAAACTTACAAGTAAATTTGTATTTTAATCTTAACTTCGGTATCACGGAGGACTTTACCAAACAGGCGGAACTTTATAAACTATTGCGTTACGATCGATCAGCTTGTGTCACAAGAATCGTCTTTCTAAGTACTAATTCTAATTGTAACTAACGCAATTCTTTTTGCAAAAGAATGTAATTATTAGATTTTTGTATTTAGATTCATTGAAATAGTTTAAAAGGAAAAAATGAATCTTTTCCGACGGTTAAGCAAACAGTCATGAATATGCTAAGTAATTTCAACGTATTCAATGGATGAAAAAAATAATGACCTTATATCGCATAATATATTTTATTAACAAAATAGAACACTCACATTGCATTTATCTCGCTCTCGTTGAAAAAAGGCGCGAGATAGTACAAAGATTGTACAACAGGTAAAACAAGTATTCCTAGCAGTAAAGAAGGTACTAACGTCAGAGAAATCAAAAACATATTCTGCAACTTTTTCATCCAAAATGCCTTCTGTTTAGACATATTCTTTCTTCTCTTAGGAAAACACAAGAAGACTGAACGTATACTGCGATCTACTGCTGCTCCTGCGCTACAACGAAAATCTACAGTACGCGATTCAAACCAGATGGAAGAGAGACAGAGACACACACACAGAGAGAGAGAGAGAGAGAGAGAGAGATAATATATTTGCATAAAAAACAAAAGCTTATAAATACGTGCGATACGAAGCAAGAATAGACTAGGTACAATCGTTCAATGTGAAAATTGAAAAAAAATTCGAGAACATTTGTAGGACACTTGACAGAAGAAAAAACGCTTTACTGAATAAGCAGAGTATTTACGCGACACATTATTTTTCTGTAGAATCGAATAGGACTTTAATCCAAAAGTTACAAGGATGATAATGTAAGATACATTGAGCAGACATTTTACTGCACTCAGGGAACTATTTGCCGACACGTATATCAACATCGGACAACTAAAAATTTAATCGGTCTACCTCGAGTCAGAATTTTTCTACTTATTTTAGCAATTTACCTAAAACGACGTTTCCAAACATCGTCTTTCTGCACGAATACGCGCTTCTAGTTGCGAGTGAACGGTACTTGTTGACCTTGATTACCCGTGGTAACATACACGCACTACTGTCATAGTCTCGTGTAAACACTTACGAATAATTATAAGACAGCAATCGCTCATTTCTACAAGTCATAGGCGTGCATTTAATACAATTAGCATTGCGCTATCAATGGTTCGCTCTCTCTCTCTCACACACACACACACACACACACACTCATCGCGCGCCGCACACGCACTTTTGCATTTATACACATCTATACATACGCATGTGTTCAATGAGATCATTTTATAAACTCTCGAAAAGTATTGGAATATAAAATTAAAGATTATTTTGTGTATCCTGTTTGTGTATCCTGTATTTCCTGTTATGTGATTGGTTACACTATATAATACGTTGTACACTTATTAATATCTTATACAATTATAATTAGAGGCAATTTACCTTATCTTACAAAACTTTAATTTGTTTAGTTTCTGTATTAAATTAATGATTTAAATTTATAAAATTATCGTATGGAAATAGAAAACTTTAAGCAAAATTTTGCTTAAAAATCTGTTTTCAGCAAAAGAAATAGGATCGGTTAAACATTGTAAGAATAAAAATAAAGTATAGAAAAATGCGAATAAAATACGAAACCTGTCTTATGTAAAGGTGTTGTCTTAAATAACACGTATGCAAACATGTTGTATCGTCGTACAAAGAGGTTTGAAATTACATTTAAATTATGCGATTTTCTCATTTATTGAAAAGGCACTGGTAATACTGTACATTAGCAAACTATTAAATTAATACTGAAATAGTATCTTATCATCGAATTACTTATAAAATTCATCGTACCAAATAAAGTATACAATAGAAAATTAAATTACGATGTTAATTATAATTAAAGGGGCAACCTTTCAGTTTTTTTTAATTTTAAATGAATATCAAAATAAAGGGATCTTTTTCTAATATTTTTTTAAGATAAAAATTAATATTTACAAACGTATATTCCAAAAATATATATTTTTTTTTGTTGTAAAGTTTCATTATTACGATAAAGTAACCATCGCTTTATAATTTGACGTAAATAAAATATATATAGTAATGTATTATGCAAAATACGTTTGTGAATAAAAAATGTTAATTTCATAATATATTTTAAGCAACATTATTCCAAGTACATTTTACACTATTAACACTGTCTTTCCGTGTATATTCCGTGTATACATTCACATAATATTGATTGATAAAAAATAATCGATACGTAAGATAATTTAAAACTTTAATTAATTTATATCAAATAATTATTTTTCAAGTTAGTAATAATCTTCCACAATTTTTCAACTTTAATCACATTTTTTTCAACTATAATATTTTTTATACTTTATGACGTGTGAAAATTTTAATCAAGACATTTTTTTAAATGAAAAATATATTACAAACGATATTATTGAAAGGCAGTACGGTTCACATATAATTGTTAGAAAAAATCATATTACGCAAATAATTTTTTGTATTACAGTCTATGACATACAGGCTAATTATCTTCCAGGAAATAATCGACCAATTAAGTTTAGAAAGTCTTATAAAATGATTCGGCCAACAAATATGAGTTTAGTAAGTTATTGGGTTATTGTAAGTTATTGGTAAAAGTTTTAGAAATAAGTTTAATAGACTATTAAATCATACGTATTTGTAAGTTTTTGAAATATCTTTTTAACGCAGTATCCCAACATTTATCTCTTTAAGCATTGAAAAATTATCTCAATAACATAAACATGTATAGATAATGTATAGAAAATTATAAAAACAGAAATGAAAAAAATAATTTAATTTTTTTAATTTATATTATTTCAGTGTTTTACATTTTATTTTTTTAATTTTCTAATATCATGAATATACTTTTTAGAAATAATTTCTCAGTACATTGAACAATGGCAATTCGTATCTATTAATAAATATTTTGTGTAAATTATTAAAAATTGAAATGTATTATAAAATTCTTTTAATCGTATTTGAACAGATGACACTTACACATTATAAAAGAAAGTGTTTTACACGTTATTAAATTAAAAATTTTCCTTACCAAAATTAAAACGAAGGTGTCTTTTTATAGAATTCATTAAATAACTAACAATCAAAGTTACTGGCTCAAATTTAAATTAATTAAATTAATCGTTAAATAAAAAACTTAGAAAATCGACTATAACATAAATTGACTTTGTAATTTACAAAATCATTAAAATAATAAATATATTGAAAAGCTTACTACTATACTGATATATATAACTGCGACATATATAACCGCAGTTATACTATCTTATAACGATAGGAGATTCGCTATAAGCAAAGGCCGAGATGATTATCTCTCACGGTAGAGTTTAAGGAATAAGGATAAAGATCGTTGAAAGAAATATATTCGTTATCGCTAATGTTTATAGAGTGTAGGCCACTAACAAAGGCTTAGCGTAAATGGAAACGTGGAAATGGAAACGTCAGCGAGAGGGATAGAGAAGAAACTCAACAAAGAACTTCTTTGAAGGTTCCTCTCCACCTCATAACATAACATAGGCCATTTTGGTATGGGACTCTTACCCTGGTTTGGGGCTCGTCACAGGGTACTTGGCATGGCTTCTCATCACCCGGTCAGTTAAGTCACACAGTTAAGTCAGTGAATCGGTCGCGAGCAACAAAAGAATAATTAACAAAAGTTTAGTTAGCGCGTAGTCAGTCAAAAATCGAATGAATTCCGCATGGATCCTAAAGCATGTCACGTGCCCACATCTCAGTCACGTCTCCACATTTCAGTTTCTCTTCAAAACATAATTAACAATTCTAATACTACGTTCAAGGATTATAAATTATCAATCGCCGGACGTGTATGAGTTCGAGAAAGAGACATAACGAATAAATCTACTCGTAATCTGAATCCTCGTAAAATGTAAGCTTTTCTAAATTACTTTTAAAAACCTTTAAATAATACCAAATGAAAACAAGACAAAATTTTTTGTTTTAATTATTTTAATCATTGTGCAGACGACTTTATAATAAAAGTTAGTCGTGAAAGAAATGGAAATATAAGTAACGTAAAATATATATTTTTTAAAACTCACCGTATTCGGTTTTCCATCAAAATTTCTCAGACGATGAAATATGGATTTTATTATTTCTTGTTCATGGCAAATCCAGTAAGAATTATCACTGATGTGATAACCATATCTAAAAAAAAATTCAACTGATAAATAATTTGGCTTAAGCTTTTTATATTATTGTTGCAATGAAGAAACCTTACTCGCGGTATATCTCGTTTAATTTATCAATAAGTGTAAGACCCATAGTTTCAAGATATGCTGCCATTTCAGCGATACATATACCAGCACTTACTCCATCTTTGTCTAATACATTTTGGCCACACATGAACCCTATAGCTTCTTCATAAGCAAACAAAACCATTTTTCCAGATTTTATTAATTCAGAGGCTTTATTGCCCATCCACTTAAAACCAGTTAAAGTTTCCTATAAATTAAATACAACATTTTAAACAACTGATATAATCAAAGAGTCAATATTTAAAATAAATATTTAAACAATTAAAAAATATTATATTGACTGCATTTACCTGAAAATTAAAACCTTCTTTATTTGCTACTGATGCCAGTATTTTACTAGATACAGTTGATGCCATCATATAAGTATCTGCTATATTATAATCAGGTCTTCTAACTTTAAATGCATGTAACATCCACCAACCTAATATAGCTCCCAGTTCGTTTCCAGAAAATATGTGCCATTCGCCACTGAAAATTAGCATAATTTTTAAATTCTACTTCTAAAAATGTATATCTAGGCTTTTAACAAATTGTAATGCGTATTATTTTAAGTTATTTGGAAATATTCAATATACACAAGTTTCATTGAAATTTTTACATATTCATTTCTAGTAACTGAAACTCACTTCTTATTTTTTATGGCACATGCAAGTCGATCTGCATCAGGATCATTTGCTAGGATAATTGTAGAATCATTATTATTTGCTGTTTTAATGCTTAATTCCAGTGCACTAGGTTCTTCAGGATTAGGAAATTGAACTGTTGAGAATTCAGGATCTGGATCCTTCTGTTCATCCACTACAGTAAAAGGCTAAAATGAAAGTATTAACTTTAAGATAAATGAATACTTTTGTAAATCACTTATGTTCATCTAATTAAAACTTTTACATTGAAATTGGCAACTTTAAATGCTTCAGTCATATAATTATAGCCAACACCGTGCACTGGTGTATATACGAACTTCAAGGAAGTACTCTTATTAACTTCGGGATATAAAACATTTCTTTTGATATCGCTAAAATATGTTTCTATTACTTCGTCTAATGGATCCTTAAATATGGGATTATTATAGACCACAGACGTATTCCACGAAGATTGCAGTGGCTCAAGACTTTCTAAAATGCTTTTTTGAATTTCTTTATCATGAGGTGTAATAATTTGTGATCCATTTTCCCAATAAACTTTATAACCATTATCTTCTTTAGGATTGTGTGATGCAGTAACCATAACACCAGCTGCACATTTATATTTAAGCACACCGTATGGAATGAAAGGTGTAGGGCATACTTTAGAGTACATGTAAACTCTAATTTTTTTATTCAAAAAAATAGTTGCAGTTAGCTCAGCAAACCTAAAATAAAACATAAATGTATGTTGAAAAAATTGCTTGATTTTTACAAAATATAATTTAAAATCGTAATATCTTATAAATATTACCGTTTACTATTGTATCGACCATCATATCCTAAGATAATACCTTTTTCTGTAACGTCTGGAATAGATTTTAATAAATACTTTGCTAATCCTTGACCAGTTTGTATAATTACTAAATCATTCATTTGATTATATCCTGGTCCCATCTTCCCTCTAAGACCAGCAGTTCCAAATTCAAGTCTTTTTAAGAATAAATGTAAAAGCATCTTAACATCACCTTTATCGATTAAATTTTGAATTTCTGTTTCTGCTTTAATATCCTAAATTATAAAGAATCTGTATTACTTTAATTAATTTGCAATAATTATTTATAGCTTTAATGTAAAACAATTTTAAATGTTACATAAAAAGTGTAGATAAGACTACAAGGTTTTTAATTTTTTACTTTAATAATAAAATCTCATTGAAATTTAATATATTAAATAAGTTTTATTGCTCTCAAGTGATATCAAAATATTTTTAATTATTTGAATTATAATTTTGTTTGAATGTTCTGTTGCAACTACTAATTAGCAAACTTTTTCTGTATGTAAATTCAACTTACTTTATTCCAACTCAGCCACTCGTTGATTTTATCATCGAGAATCGAATTCCCAGTGTTCACACAATTTGGAGCCATGGTTTACAAATTTTACAAATAGCTTGTTAAAAATTATAACTAAATGTCAACTGTAAAAATAACCCAAAAATAATCGTTTTAAAAGAATCGAATGCCCTAAAATATGATAATACAAAGTAATCAATTATTATATCTGTCTTGAAAGCAAAGCAGTATTCATGTAAAAATTTTATCATGAATTTACAATGTGCTAATATTTATGCGATTAGAAAATTTTGAATAAAATTAATTAAATTGAAACATGTTTATTAAAAAGTAGAGATGAAGGAGATTAAAAATTGTCAGCTATTTGTTTATACGTTTTCGTGTAGACTTATCGCACGACAGCGACACATCAAACATCTCGTAAACATCAATCGATACAAAATGTGCAATACCATGTAAGCCCTTACGTCTTATCTTCTCGTGATTAATTTACCACACAGATGATAACTCACATGAAATATATCTGCTGTTATAAATCCAAGCAGTTCATCTGCATAAATGTATAAGAAATCCCTCGTATTAAAGGCATATATTTGAAGCAAATTTAATAAGCATTAACATTTCGAAATCTGTAAAAAGAAATACGCATAATGTAAAAAAAATTCGTAAAACTTATAAGATGAAGGTAGCAAATTATAAAATATATCAACCTGTGATGTTCATATGCGAACGTTTCAGTAGCGTAGCAAAATTCACTATTGCAAAAGCAAAAATTATCTATGACTACTTTTATTGTAACATCAGAAAAGAAAAATAATCGGTTATTTTCTCAATACAATTTTTTACATTATCACGATCTTCCTGCCCCCCGCCGTTACTCGATCAAAGAATAGAATTATATTTTCTTAACAAAAAAAAACAATGATCCTACATTATTTCCATAGTACGTTTCAAATCTACTTCCCTGCTTTAATTATCTAATTCGATCATAAATTAAATTACAATGTTCTTAACTAGAAAAACGTCAGTGTCTCGTTACAAATTAGTTACATTAAGAACATTGCAATGCCGGCAAAATTGACCCAACTTGTTTTGAATTGGTCTTGCTAAACGTTGATAATATAATTTTTTTACAAAAAAAACCCGATTATCCAAATAGCAAGAGATACATAATACGCATGCGTAAATTTAAAGGAGCCAAGAATTTTACAAAACGCATGCGTAGAGATCATAATAAGCGGAATTTTTACTATATTTTTAAAATGTTATTTTTATGTATTTAATATTTTCAATTTTCAACATTTTTAATTAAGTAATATTAAATTGAATGCGATTTTTTTCTTTTTAGATGGTATGTAATAATCCATGTAATATTAATCTCTAACAAGCTGGATTCTTCTACTTAATTCAAATAAGAATAATTAGCTTAATTATATGTTTTAAAAAAAGCGTGCAAGAAAAATAAAACATTTTTCTTTTTAATTAAACCATAAAATGTAGATATAAAGTTTATTATCGACGAAGTAAGATTAAGTGCGCTTAAAAATATTTACAGCTTGCGTGGATTTTTACATTTTTATTTTAATTTCTTTTTACATTATTTGTAACACATACTTATTACTATTTCGATTTCAAATCAATTATTAATTTTGTGCATTTCTCGCGTTAATCAAAGTGTTCCTTAAACTTGTGACCGTTCAATAACGTAAAGGCATTTTGTCAATTACGTTAAATATGTGTACATATGTACAGTAGTGATATTAATAGTAATACAAGATTAACCATATAGATAAAATGTACTTTTATTTTTTATATCATCGAGCTTCACTCTGTGTGCAAATGCACGCGTGTGCGTGCGTGCACACGTGCGTGCAAGCTCTGGTATGTGCGCTCCTCGTTTCTGCGTGCACGCGTTATAAATTGATGCACCATGCATCGCGACGTATAATATTAAAGAGAAACGAGACGAATTTGATCAGCTGCTACAAGTACCTTTGTAAGTTATACTCGCTATGTCTGCATTTAATCCTAGGCATAAAATTAGGGTACGTTTAGACCTAATCTAATAGTTAATGAAGAAAAAAACTCGTTCGCAGTGGAAAGAACGTGCAGTAAAGGTTAAGAATATCGTCTGCCTCGTCAACTACTTAACCGTTAACGACAAAATGAAGCCTATCTTTCTTTCACCCTAAAATGAGAATACGTACGCGTGTACGGCCGGAGTACTTGTAAGTTTTTACGTAGAGAAACCAGCGTTCATTTTCAGTGGCATAAATCGATAAAGCTCAGAAAATCTGCGAATCGCGTGCGCACACACGAACATGATGAAAAGAAATCCGAACTACTTCTACTACCGTAGCGCCGAAGCTCAAGATCAGTATCAGACAAAGATAACCGAAGCGCGCAAGTCTCTTCGCTTTCCTTGAAAGCGCGCGCCGTGGCAGCTTTTTTTTTTGACCCACAAGACGGAGGTATGCAAATCACCAGTTACCATTCGGCGCGCGGATTCCGAAGGGTGAAAGGTGCGTTATACCGAGGCAGATGCAATGGACTTTGCCGGAGCTGCTAGAACTGCAACACACATTGCGGATATCTTTTGGACCTCTTCCGCCTCCTTATCATCATAGCCCGCGTGGCCTCTGTTCGATAATGATTTGCCACTTGTTTATCTGATCGGAGAATACGATTTGTGAAAGGCAAACGACGACGGTGACGGCGTAAATTTTTTGGTAGCAAGTCCATACGTGAGTGTTTACATGCGTTTTTACTCTAGCTTTTTGCCTTGGTTATCCAACGGAGTTACATACGAACTACGCAGATTTTTCTTGCTAATTATTTTGTTTTCGATGCGTTTCGGGCTTCCAAACTGCAATTCGGTGAACCGCTTATGACATGGCAAATTTCATTGAGTACACCATCGCGGATAAATTCACCTGTCTTCGTTGATTACGCTTAGCTCTACAGTGTATCGAATTGCAACGTGGACTTTTTTTACGTTTTGTATAATATTTAACGTTCACCGATTCGACCTTTGAAAAAAATTAATTCTCAAAAGTAATTTTAGCCTTTAAAAATTCTCTCTTGTAACGTTTCGATGCTTATAATAACAACAAATACACCGTATCAAATAAATAAATAAAATGTTTAATTATTTCGAAAAAATTTTCTGTTTAGCACTACTCTTCTTTTGTATGGAAAAAAAAATAATTTAAATGTGCATTCACTGTTGTCAAATATGCTTACATTTAAATATAGAAAAATTTTAAATATTGAGCTTATGATTTAATGCTTAAAAAATTCGAATTAGCAATAATTGATGATAAAAAATGTAAGAAATAAACCTCTAATGGCAATTACGAACATTAAAATTATATCAACTCGTTAATAACTCATTAATTTAAAGTTTTTGCTAGAAATTTTAGAAATTCATAAAAACTAGCCTATTTTAACTACTTAAGTTTCTTAATTTCGATACATTTCTAGTCATATTACTTGATTTTACTTGAGTAGCTAATGATCGTACTAATAATTTGCAATTAATTATATAATTAATGTAGAAAATCGTATAATGGATATTGGCTTAGTAAAAATCGCAGAAGACAGGGATTTTGAGAAGTTGAAGAAACTCTACGACGATAACAATGATTGGAAATTGGACTACAATAAACCAGACTTATCAGTTTGGACCAAAACTGTCCCAGGAATTAGTTTCAAAATGGTGAAGGTAAATCTATTTTAAATAGCATTATCTTTTTTGAACTAATTACTATTTTTTTATTTTCTATTAGAAAACTAATGTAGATAAATGTATCTTGTTTCTGTATTTGCAGATTAGAACGAGATTTCCCGATGTGTTACCTGAAACATTATACGATGTCTTGCATGATCCTGAATACAGAAAGATCTGGGATACGCATATGATTGATTCAAAGGACATTGGCTTTTTTAACCCAAATAATGATATTGGCTATTACTCAAGTAAGTATTATATTTTTATAAATTGCTACTCACTAATTATATGAAATTTAATTTAAAGTGGCCTGCCCTTCACCTCTTAAAAATCGAGATTTTGTGTTACAAAGATCATGGCTTGATACTGGATTAGAACAATTAATTATAAATCATTCTGTTTATCACAAAGATTACCCACCAAAAAAAAGTTTTGTAAGAGCTACTTCATATCTTACTGGTAATTATGCTTGGAACGTAAATGAAAGTTAATTTATAAAACATTATATAAAATAGAGTTTATATTTGTAGGATACGTTGTAAGACCATCGCGTAATGGAGAAGGTTCAGAACTTGGTTACGTATCTCATACAGATCCTCATGGAAAATTACCTGTTTGGCTGGTGAATAAAGTCACACAAATATTTGCTCCAAAAGTAAAAAATAAATATTTTAGAAATAAGACTTCGTTTTAATAGCAAGAATAACAATAAATTATTTTTTTCAAATACCTTATTACAGTTGATAAAAAAATTATATAAAGCTTCTGTGGGCTATCCTAGTTGGAAATTACTTAACAATCCAAATTATAAGCCATGGCACTTTCCAGAGCAAATAGTATCACCAAGAATAAGATTAGAAGATGTAAGGACTGAATAATTTATTTGTTACTGTGGAAACGAACTCTTAAGAATACAAATTCTAGTTTTATTATACGAGCAAAATAAGTAAAACAAATTGCCCATTGATTTCGAAATAGGTCGATGAGTTTTTTTCCACTAAACATTTTGTTTTCATATCTATAATTAGTTTTTTTACATACGCATATAAATGATTTGATTGCATATATTTTTATTGCGTATATATTGCAATAAGTTTTAAATAATTTTATTATTTAGTGCGTGAAATCAACAGAAGAAAAGAATCTTAAAAATCATTACGTTGACGAATCTAATGTTAAGGAGACACGAAGTAAAGATATTGAAATTATGGACAGCGATTAATCTTCCATTGAAACAAGATGACTGTTACAAAATAAGTAGACATTCATTTTCAAATAATTCAATTTATGAAGTTCAGTATTGTGGTATACACCAAAAAAGCATGATGTTAATCTGAAGATTTTATACGACAATGAAGTTCGTTTTGACGTTTCGAGTGCTAATGAATAATGTTAATTATTATGTATATTAATCATATATTAATTATTATATATAATAATATATTAATTATTATCATAATAAATATTATGATCTGTATCCAACAAGGGATTATGAGATACACGAAAACCTATTTTTCGAGAAAACTCGTACTTAAATATGCAGTGTGTAGTCTTTTGCTAGAAAAGGAACATTTTTGATTAAAATAAAAATACGAAAACCCAAACGAATGTAACGCACAATACATGAGGTATATAATTTAAACGTAAGTATTTGCATAGTAAAGTGAAAACAAAAGATTCTTTTTATCAATTTCATTACAAATCTTTCGAAATTTCTTTATCACAAGAACTATTATATGCCATTTATATTGTGCGTTTACGTATAACCTTGTTGCTCATCGTATCGACGATAATGTTGAAAAAATGAGTTTTATAGTATATAGATTGAAGATGTGGAAGACGGTTTTACACCAAAGATCAGGAAGTACGTGTACTTCTGTTTTACAGACTAGTCTTATCAACTTATTAGGTGAAATTTAAAGAAAGTACTGTATTGTTGACATTCAGTTAGAAAATATTTTAGCAAGAAGTGAAAATAAGGTGGCTTGTTATGAAAGATACTTTTGCAAGTGCAAAAGTTCATTTTTAAATCATTACATTTTTATCAAGAAATTTCTGTGTTATAAATAAAATATCGTTCTGATTTTACCTTATAATATATAGCTTGTTCCAATTATTAATAATAAGTAGCATATTCAATTAATATTTTAATCTATTGTTAAGAAAATTTTTTCTACTTTACATAAGACTTTTTCCATCTCTATACACGTTTTCTAATTCTTATTAATATTCTTGTTATGTCTGCAAGACTGCAATTGGCTATAATGCATTTAAATTTTATATAATCGCTTAAGCTCTGCTCTTGAAATGAAGTAATTTTATTATATAATATATATTTATTGCATTTAATACTATTCGCATCAATAATAATTCTGATACAATTTCAAAGGTACAACGTCAATTTTACAGACAAATAATTAGCTTAGATTTATGTTCAATTTGTGTTCAATTTTCGAAAGAAAACTTACGTAAACTTCTGTGTGCAATTAATTATATTATCACCATTCAATAACATTCACGCAAATAAATTTTTATAGATTTTTAAAAAGAATTAAAGAAAACTTTAAAACAGACTTTTTTCACCGAATTCAAGTTATGATCGATTATTAAAATATTATGAATAACATTACAAGAATTTTTTCATAATATTTGAAAATTAAAATATATTTAATATATTTACTTTATTGTCATACTTTAATTTAAAGAAATTATCGAACCATTGAGTTTTACAAGTTAAATAATGTATTAAAATAAAGATCGCAGCTCGAACTTCTATATCCTGCATATCAGTAAACACTTCTCCCGACATTTTTTGACACCATTACTTAAAAAACGAATACTCGAACTTTATTCACCAGATGTACATTCTTCAAGTTTGTAAAGTCTCAACTGAAGACAAAGAACGACTGAAATAAACAATAAAAAACTTGCGTCACAATAAACATCGATAATCTTCATATTATCCAATACCGTAAAAGTATTGTATTTTCTTTCGTATTTCGAGCTGGATTTTCATACTTTGATGCAATTATAATGTAAGAAAGAGTGGTTACATATGTCGCATATTTTAAAGGAAAAAAGGGTTACGCTATTAATAAGATATTAGTACCACACGTTGTATTTCGAAATGAGGCTGTGGTAAACATTATTCAGATTTTCCATGCTACTTCTGCAAATAAATGAAAGTTGTTGTTCTAGAAAGTATACGAATTTTTTAAATATTAAACAATTAGGTATTAAAAAAAAAATTTACAACAAATCTTCGCATCGTTCTTTCACTATCGAAAGAGAATGGTCTTTTAAAAATTTTTATCTACAAGTCCGAAAATTAATTCAGGAAAAGTTGATAATGAAAAACAATAATACAGAGAAAAATATTATTTTATTAAAAAAATGAATGTTCTAATACAAACTATTCTGATTTAAATAGTTTAACTTAGATTTAAATTTAAACGTTTAGTCATAGAAAATTAACTAAAAATAGAATTTTAAATTCAACTAATTATAGACATTATATAAAATTATTAGAGTAAATAAAATAATTGAACCATTTAATTACAGCTTCCTAATATATACTAATATTTTAGAAGTATATTGGTAGAATGAATCTTGACAGTCCCAGTTTCATTATATTACTGTTATTATTGTTGTTTTTATAACAATGGACTGGTAAAGTTTACTTTAAATGATTTAGCAACTTGATGATGGATTTCTTCGACGAAAGATTGAATACATAACTTTAATGTTATTCGTTCTTTTCTATAATATGAATAATGATTGTCATTGTACACAAAAAATACTTAAAATTAAACGAGGTGACTAAAACTTTTTTCACCGTAACTTGATACTTATCTCCTTTATAATAGACTAATTTCAATTAATTTTAATTAGATGTATCACTTAAAAAAAGTGTTTATTAATTGATGTTCATTTACGTTGATGATCCGAATTTTAAATTGAAAAATGATATAAAATATTAACTTTTCGACCTGTACACAAACAAAATATTTCAGAATACCTAATTGTGCTAGAAAATTTTTTGAAGTACAATAATTTTCACGACGTCGAACATGTAAATGGACTCTGCAGGACTCATGAAGCTAATTTTTGTACGCCACAATGTCTTTGATGCGAATAAAGATTTCAAAAGGCACGGTAAATAAAAATGAGTTCTTTTTAAATCGTCAGAAAAATTGCGTATCATGATATTTACTTTACAATTTAAAAAAAAAAAAAAACAGAATTTTCCAGTTACAGTTTTTCCACGTGAATTAATGTAACAAAGAATAAAAATATTGTCTAAGCGACTGTCCAGTGAGACATATAGTTATACTTACAAAACTTTGCAGTTACTACGTCTAATTTTTCTCTGCGTTTATGCTAATATTACGAATGAATTTTGGAAATATTTTTGTGCTTTGAATATACTGTACTAACGTAAGATTTTGAGCATTGTATCATACAGTTGAGCATTTTGTGATTAAAATAAAATATTATATCGTACCTTGAATACACTTTCCATTTCTTAACCATACTGAACCTGTAAACTTCTTTAAAAGATAAATCCAGTAAACCATATTAAAAAATTGATTTTATTTAATTAAGAATAAGCTTTGAGGTGTAAATTTCGTTAGAGTCGAAAGTATGTTTTTTCTTAGCGGTTCTAAGTTACAGTGTAAATATTATTTACGATACCTAGCTTAGAAAATATATATGCTAAACCCAGTTTCACTTTTTATCACCTCAAAACATTACTTAGCTAGCATAAATTTTTAAAATAAGTACGTATTGATACTTGAGAAATATATTCATAAAAAAATATGAGCTTAAATTAATTCATAAAAACATTTGTGTCGTCAACAAAAATACGAAAATTGACACAACTATATATGAAAATAAGAAATAATTACGCTGTACAAACTTTAGAAATAAATTCAACACTAAAAAAAATTAGATAAAACTTCAGTAGGATATACTTGCTGGAAATTACTTAACGATTCAAATTTATAAACTCTGGCACACCGGAGTAAATAGTATCACCAAGACTAAGACTGGAAGATGTAAAAATTGAATTATTTATTTGTAAACACGAGTATTTCCACATTAAAATATTATTACAATATTCTGGGTATCTTAGTTTGATAAAATTTATTGAAAATTCTTAAGTAGGCTTTATTGAAATTAAAATACTTCCAACTAAATAAAACATCTGCATGTATTTAATCAAGAAGCACTTTTCTAACTTTTCAAACATCTGGAAATGAGCGACTATTTTCCGTTTATAACAAAAGATAATATTTTAAAATAATTATCATAATTAGAAAAATTGATGTACTTACGAGTAATTAACCGAGAGTTCAGTTTAAAAACGCAAGAGTTTTTAAATAATCTGATAAAACATCATTTACAATAAATGAGAAGCGCACGACAAAGTTCAAAATATGTAATTATGCAATAATAAGTAGACAGTTTATAAATTATAACAAGTTTATATAGGTAATTGTGAATTGCTAATTTTTATGCATTACTTTAATTCATCGAGAATTATTACTGAATCGAAAGCAAAAATCAAGTAATAAAAAAATCGGTACACTCGTAGCTTATGGTAATACCCCAAGTATTCCGACTAAATATTAAATAAATATACAAGAATTGCATTTAAAAGTCATAAGTCATAGTCAGCAATATTTTATATCTAAAAAGTAGATCAACGTTAATTCTAAAAAAAATCTTTAGAATTCGTAATAATTAAAATTACGTTATCTTTAATTTCTGCCTCAATCCGAATAATGTTGTTTACAAAATTTGACCTTTCATGCAGATACTTACATAAACATTTTACGGGAATATCTCTCATTATATCATCAATTAAAATTACTTTTATAAATTTTTTCAGAGCTTTAAAAAGTAGAACACGCTCGTGTACTCTGTGCACATAAAAGAACCATACTTCTCACCTTTACAAAACTACAAATGAAATGGAATTATTTGTAAGCTAAGTATACAATGTTATTATAACACAAGTTATCAATTGTAGCCGAATTACTAGTAGTTTACCATAATCAAGTGCTTAATATTAAATTACGAGTGACCAAACAATGCAATTACATTCAAACTTTTCAAATCGTCACGCGTAAAACTGTGAAGGGTTTTAAGTACAAAAATGACTGCCTTACGCATATTAAACTGACTGTGTCATTACATTTGTAAGACAATGCATTTAAAAAATAGTGATTCTAAGCTTTTACCGAAATATGCTTAAAGTAGCACATTTCGTCAATACTAAAAATTAAGAAAACCCCAAGTTAGAAGTTCCAACTCACTATTTCGATTGCAGCTTAAATATATCCCTATTAAGGCTATATGTTACGTAAAAAACAAGTGTGACCTTAGAGATCAGATGTTAAAATATAATATTACTTTAGCGAAAATGAGAAGCAAATATAAGTAAAGAGAAAAAGCAAAGTGATGTAAATCGAAAGCTTTCATTTAAGCGTGAGTATTATGTACGATACGTAGCATTGGATATTTATATCTAGAAGTAAAAGTTAACATAAACTCGTGCGTCAGCTACAGTATTGGTAAATTGACTAATCTAAATTAAATCGTAGTAGTTATTTTAGTACAGTTGTAATCACCGAGAGTTCTCTTAAATTTTTGCCGCGACATTGCAAAACTATTTCATATTCAGTTATACGTGCATATTTGTTGAAATACGTTGAAAAATATATAAAGGGACGAACGCTCAAGCCTGATTTAAATGTTCTCTTTAGTCGATCGACGCAAAGATTTCTACGGACTGATTACTAGCGAAGGGTAACGAGTACCGTTTCGTGCAGTCGTGTAACGAAAAAGCTGCAAGGCTGGTAAAGTACCTTTATCCCACACGCACCATTAAATGTAATCGTTAGAGCATCGTGCATAAGCGATCGGCATAAGTAACTGCGTTACTTCTGCCGATTATCAAAAATAAGCTTAAAAAATCGTGAGCATTTTCGAAATGCTAACGAGTACGAGCTACTACGAGTATTTGCACGCAAGAAAGAGCGGCGTTGAAGGAAAACTCCCGATTGCGCGAGTGGTGCATCGGCCAAGTCAGGACAACGTCGAGCACATGCGCCAGTTGCGCGGCTGCAATCGCGTTATTAACCACGACCCTGGGGAGGGAGTGCGAGAACTTTTCCCTCGCGCATCCTCCTCGGTTCGGTTGCGCGCGCCCGAGAGTCTTGGGGTTGCGCGGCAAGGCGGGGTTAGGGAGGTGCGACGGGCAAAACCGCCGGGAAAAGGACTCGAATTCGAAGGACGCGCGCGGATTCGAGGAATTCGAGCCGCCAGTATCGTGAAAATCCACGGACGCTTCGCGAGTTTTTAGTCCTGCGCTTCCTCGAGAGCGCGAGAGAATTCCCCTACTTTTCACCTTGTTAAGGGTAAAGTTAAGGGTAACGTTTGCGTTCAGGCACGATCTGTCAAATACGAGCAATACGAGCATGCATTAGCATTCGATTGCACAGTATTTTCACGGTAGCACTCGATATTTTGGTCGAGGTAAAGTACTTGGTGAGTCAGGCAGGTGGATAAATGGTGAAGAATGAAGTTCGTTAAGTGTCGCGCCTCGTCGCTTAGCGGAGCTTACGAAACTTCAAATGTAGAGGCGACGTTAGAGAACATCGAAACCTCTCTATCGAACGAGAACATTGACGAACTGGAGGACTGCCAGGATTTTATACGCGACAAATGTCCGAATCAGGTTAGTCGATTTTTGTAAAGGGGAGAACAGGATTTATGAATAGTTGTCGTTGCGCTGAGTAATTTTTCTAAATAAGAACGCAACTGAACGCAGAATCGGATGACCTAGAATTTACGACTGCTTTTACGACAAAAGCCGCGCTAATACTTTGATCCACCGACATCATAATATCACAGCAATTGTCGTTTTTAATTTGATCGACTAAAAAGTAAGTATTTAATTTATAAAAATATTTTCTAAACTGCTGACAAAGTCTTCAACGATGTGATAATACGTCTTGTGATTTGAAACAATGTGATTGACTATGGTTATTTGCAGATAAAGCAAGCTACAGCTTAAATCGTCGATCGATTCGTTTTAAAAGATCATGATTTTCCGGAAATGTTGAAAACAGCGGCGGTATCTTCCGAAAAACTTCGGAAGATCGTCATAGAGCAAGTTCTTAATTCTCTGGTGTTCCTTTGTTAAAATAAAAGTTATTATGTAAATTTAGGTATCTAATGGATGAAGATGTAGAATTTTTGTGATAACAAATTTAATAATTTAGAACGTCGATGTATTTGAAATCATGTGAAAACGGCTTTTATTAGAAAAAACACAATGAATTGTATTTTCTCCAAATTTTGCCACAACTACGTTCATTTACATTTTGTATGTATATGAACGTTACGCTTTTAAATGTTTTCTACATCTTCAAATGAATCCTTGCACGTGTCATTAATAGTATCGAGACTGAAGGAGAAATTAAAACTTTGATGAAACATTTTCTTATACGTATTATTAACATCTTTCTCAAGCGTCACTTATTTATTTACTTACTAATAGGGAGATTTGAATATTTGTTTTAAAAACATTAAATATAGAATGTACAATTCTCGTGATTTTCGGGTAAATGAAAATATATATGGATGTATGGTAGTTTCGTTATTTATCGTAATAACCTAAGAATTAAATACGACAACGCTGTAATTAGATTTTCATATTTTAAGCATTCATTTTTACTAATAGAAATAATTTTCAATTTACCTGACCATTTCTTTGTGTTAACGTAATGAAAGCTTTATAGTCTTCTTTACATGTTATTTAGAGTTGTGGCAGAAATAACGTTCAAACAGACGATCAATTAGAAGATAAGGAAAATGAGACGGTCGAAAAAATCCAAATAAAGAAGGGCATATCGATGAAAAAACAAATTATATATGCCGTAGATTGTTTTGTTGCAGCAATGGTAGTTGGACCTATGGTCGTCGCCCATTGGAGAGGAATTTGGGTTTTAATGGATTTTCACGAAAATATGTAAGAGAGCTTTTAAATACTTGCTATTAAATACGTTGTTCTACGTGAAATATTGGTTTGCAGTGGAGCAACGCAATCGTTAAAAAATATTTACCTAGTGAAAAAAGTGGATATAATTGTAATCAATAATATATATTAATAATAATATTAATTATTATTAATAATTTAATAATATTATGTAGCGTGATTTCGACTTTATACCATTTTTTCTATTTGTATTCGAATTTTATAGAAGATGCCATTTTAATAAATTTTTGCTTTGATTATTTATGCATTCAATAAATCACGTACAACTGACAACATTGATCACCGATGTCACTAATAACACCTTAAAATATAACGTAATACAAAGGTTTCACAATTTACTCCCGGAACGTTGCATTCTTATACTTTTTTATACATATTAAATAAGATTTTCAAATAAAATTTAATAATGAAAGCATACTAAAACATATAATTTATCAAATGTCCTATGTACATTAAAATCGGCCTTTTTCAGTAAAATGATTCCATAATGAAAATTAAAAAGTCCCTTGTTTATAAAAGAATTTGTGATTGTTTAATGTAGTTCTTTATTAATACAATTATAAGAAATAGCAATACCTACAACTACTCCAAGTCCATGAATTAAAAAAACTCGCAATACAAACGTAACATCGGGTATTCGTATTTTCCTTGCAATTATTACAATGACTACAGGTGCAATATTTCACTCAATGTTTTTAGCGATCTAAGCTATGACTCGATAATGATTTTGTTTGTTTTCTCTGACTTCTTAACGATTAGTATTAATGAGTGATACGAATAGAAAGCTTTTCGAATAATTAAAACTCGCAAAACTGTAGGCAGCATCGACCACACATGGTGCATGGGGAAAAAAAAGAAAAAAAAAAGGAAAAGAAAAAGGAAAAGGCAAATTCATCGTATGTTCTACTTATGATTCCATTCTACCTTTCTACAGTACTTGCTACCAACGACAACGAACCACCATTACAAAATACATAAGTGCAGTATCAAATCCCACTTGTTTTGTGTTATTTTTAGATGTTCCACAAAATATTTCAAGATTTTTTTGAAATCGATATCTTACACGTAAATATAATGAAATTAACAAGTGTTTTTTAATTATCAAACTTACGAGTTTGCGAGCTTTATAATTCTCGAGCAGAAATAATATAACACGATGATTGTTACAATGTATAAAATAATAATAACCAGCCATTTTTCATTAAAAAAATATTTTGATTTAGCGTGTACTTTTACGTGATCGGATAAGTAGTTTCTTGAATAGTACAGCTTGGCGTTGTTTCCAATGTATTTTAAAATGCATTAAAGGAGATACACCAAATAAGAACTGCGCGATGAATCATGCCTGACGAAATTTGAGATGATCTTGAAACATTTACAGTGCTGCATAGTATGTAAGTCGGAAAACTTGAAGAAAAACTACATGAGTCTTTAGGTAAGGGTAAAATGGCTGTAGGATCAAGGCAGTGTATAAATTAAAGACGTGTTCGTTAAATTGTTAAAACTTCATTGAATCTTCATTGAAAAAGATCCATATTTTTCAAATACGCGTTTGAAATGTGTAAATTCTCTAGGAAGAAAATTACAGCGATCGCTTTAGAATTTTTTAATGTATCGTCTGCTTGCAAGTGCGAAAGATAATCGTCCGATCGCACTTGGTTCGAACGGGAACCTTTTGCCAATCGATCGGCACATCGCATCCACTCCCGCAGTTTCGGTTTCGTTCACACCGAGATCTTGCAGATTCAGCGGTTGGCTGTGTTTCTGCCTGGGCATGAGCTTACACCTGCTATTCGCCATCCTAAGGCACCCGCTGCACGAGGCCTTCGCGTCCGGCACCAAGTTCAAGTCGTCCTGTGGACGACTCGGCTGTCGCTTCGTGCGCACCCTCTACATCTACACGTTCAGCCTCGCCTGCAACTGCCACTGGCGTGGCGCCTGGATCGTCCTCGATGATTGCTTTGGAGCTCAAGCGGGGTAAGAGCATTTGCGAAAATAGGCGAGCCCTATCGATCTCCCGATTATTGGCTTTCAGTCGTTGAGGCACTTGCGTATGAAACGCCTCGTACGAGTGGAATAAGCCAAAGTTTCGAAAACTAAGATATGATATTTTCCGTTGCTAGCAGTTTGTTGTCTATATCCAATTTCTTGGACGAAATTCAAGATTCTCATGAAAATAGCGAAACTCACGGTTGTTACCGGCGAAACTTACGGGCCGATTTCTTCCAAATTGCCCTCTACCAAATTGCTTCAAAATAATAACTCAAACTGACCGCAGAAACTTGAATTTTTCTAAAGAAGTGCATACGTAAGAGTAAGTATTTAAATTAATAATTTTAATGTTGGGCTCTGATTGGTGTGTACGTAGCTTCCACGTACACGGGAAAGTAGACTTCTTTTAACCGTTGCCGATTCACCGTCATTTCAAATGTTGCACTGTACACTACAACGATTAAAAGAAAATCAACATTTTAATATCGCGAGTTTCTAAAAACGACAAATATCAATTAAGCGTTAGAGGCGAATCAATGATAAAATTAATATCACAATTGCTACTTCCCATATGTTTTGTCTTCGTTGTACTCGCTGAATCGAACGGCGCACCGTCGCGTTTAAATGCCGCCTTTTTTTAAATACGCTGTAATGTTGCACTGGATTCACCTACTCGCGCTTACGGAAAATATCAAACACCTGTTGCAAGCTTTTGATTGCGGAAACTTCTCGACTAGCGTTTACTTGTACATCGAGGAAGGTGCAATGACCGAGTACCAACGCAAACGAATGTATTCAGTTTACAGCATCGTTGCGCCAGTAACGATATTTCTTCGGCTTCGTGCGTTTTGTCATGTAATACAAACGAGTGCAATAAAGATAATTTTTCCGCGAATCGAGTCCTCGTATTGTTTTTATTCAACGAGAATTCATATTTCACCTACGTTTTCTTCCTTTCATTCCGCGCCTCGTAATTTTGAGCAGAATTAACCTCGACATGCAAATACAATAACCTACAACGTTAAAATATTTAAAGATACGAAGGCGAATTTCACCAAATGACGTTTCTCAATAAGCTGAGGATCAAAAATTAAGAAATTTCTTCTGCAGTTCATTCGCCTTTGCGGTAATTAAATAATATTCATTCTAAAAACTGAAGCATCGAGTAAATTCTTACAATTCGCACAATTTTTCATCGCGTTCGTATATTTTCCACTAGCTCGATATTATTAGGCAGACTCGCGTATCGATTAAAGTATCTAATGAATAAAAATTGATGTAGATCGTTATGTAGTATCGTTATCACGATACTCGAGTGGTCCCTCGGTAATCAAAGACAAGCGAACAGCACAAACGTACTGAACACGCATGCGCTCACGTACGCGCAAATGCACAGGCATAACAAGATATATGTAGCGAGGAAATACCTCTATCGCTCTTCCCTCTTAAGCGAGTCATTGTTTCTTTTTGTTTTTTTTTTGGTTTTTTTTTTGTTTTTTTTTTGGTTTTTTTTTTGTTTTTTTTTTTGTTTTTTTGTTTTTTTGTTTTTTTGTTTTTTTTTTTTGTCTTTTTACAGGGTGGTTACGTGGTTCACCGTCGCAATCCTTGGGGATTTGATCGTCCTGCGCTGCATGAGGAATTTACTGGCAGCACCCTTCCTTATTGCCCTGGACAGTCCAAAATTCGTCTTTCAGTTTCCTACTAGGTATAGGGCGGTTAGTATAACTACCTCTCACTAATTTTCTGGATCTGAAATCCGAATCGGTGAATATTATTCGCTACGCGACTCTGCATAAGTATGGCCTGACTTTAGTCTAAAGTGACTTAAATAAACCATCGATTAATATTTATCTCTTCTCATTTTAGCTCTGAGAAGACGATATTCTTATTAAGTTTATTCCTATTAATATATGCGTACGTTGCGTATAAGTAAAGAGAATGTTTTTTTACTTATAGAAACGTCTTGCAATTGTTGCAAAATGCAGAAAAATATTTATAAAATAATCGCATTACAATTAAGATAAGAAGTTTAAGATTCGAAGTTTAAAAAAGACCGATTACTATTGTTTTTATGTCGACTCTTTTATGCTTGGGTACAAATAATTGTTGCAGATTTTGAATTTATTATCATGAATTTTGTCCGATGAAAACCACTTTTCATAAAAATCTGCTTCCGCAAATGTTTTATTTCAATGTTTTATTTGCCTTGAAAAGACCTATTTTTTCTTCTTTTATGCTTGTAAAAATTTGTATCGAAGTGCTCAGCGATCGTATCGTCGATTCATTATCAAAAGTAAGACACGCTTTCAAATATATATAATAGTACCTAGAAGCATAATACATTAAATATCAATGCACAGGCCACTTAGTCTTTGTTTAATTCAATAAAATATGTACCGAATGCGTTACTGAAATTAATAATAAAGAAATACAAGGAGAAGTAATTTTTTTTATATTTTTTATATTTTTTACATTTAACTCGTATAATTCTTCACACCTTTTACAAGAATTCAATATACTTACAATGGTGAAAATATGCCCTTATGTCAACATACGTACTATTTTTGCTAAAACATTTTCATTGCAACATTGCGATAACATGTTTAATCAAAGCTTTGTATTATTTTAAAATATTTTGAACGTCAAGGAAACTTCAAATGTGATTATTTGGTCATCTATTTTATTTTTCTACCTCAGCCTATCTGAATTTTCTCGTAAGTCATGAAATTTTATTGCACTTAACACTTTCAAATTGAAAATCATTGGAAAATCTTTAAAAATAAATGTAACCCCTCCGACATTGGCGGAAAAACATTTATAATGCACTAATACAATTTAGGATTAAAAATAAAAGAATATCTTACGTAGGCCACTATGGGCGTATAATTAAATTAATACCATAGATTTCACAATGATAGAAATATTACCGTATTTATTCCACGAGATTTTTATACAATAATTAATTCGAAAATCGACTTTTGTTTGTTTTTTGTAATATTAAACGATATTGACCAAAATGAATATTATTTCATTGGTGACTAGTTATTATTTTATTATTTTATTAGTGATTTTATTGGGCCAAGTTATAAAGCTGAGCGGTCAAGATGCAAAATACGTCGTTAAAATTTCTTGCATAGTCGAATCACAACATGTTAATTAATACTGATATTAATTTTACGATGCATTGTAAATTGATATTATGAAAGCTTGAATTGTTAAATAACATGAAATTTATTTAATATCTAGGGTAGATAAAGTGTGATAAGTGCGATTGTTGATAAATTACCAACTATAGATAATTTTCCTTTTATTGAATATCAATATCTATAACACGTTATTCTAAATGAAGAAGTTCATTGAATAACTATTTAAATTTTCCATTCAAAGAGAAATATTCATCAGAAATATTCAAGAAGTTAATAGCTGGAATGAATTCCTGCGTGATCTAACGTTGCAAAAATTTCAACTCTTTGAAAATAAATTTGTTCATAAAGTGGAAATCATTGCTGTTATTTCAGCTCAGATTGTAATCTTTACTGGTGACTCTAAAGGCAAACTTGAGATAAAGAGATTTATTTAATTAAAAAAAAAAGCTAGCATCAATTTTTATACTTTTGTGAAATTTATTTTCAAAAATAAAAAACTCGATTTCTATACTTAAGTTTAGAAATCTAAGATCGTTCAAATTAAAATTGTTGAATGATTGGAATTTTAATTATGAATAGTTACCAACTGTCATTTTCAAATCTTCATTATCGCTGATTCGTGTTAGAATATTCTTAGCTCGATATTTTATAACTTTTGTGAGAATGTAGTTGAAAATTGTGTTTGCAATTATAGAAATTTCTACAAGACTACATTTTAATGAGTTATATTTCCATGTGATAAGCGTGTAAACATTTCGTAGAACACACCCTATCCTCGTGAAAATGTTATCCGTGGTTGTTGCATAAGAACATCTGATAATACAAAAGTTAAACTCGTTAGCAAACCTCAAGAATATTAGACTAATATCATAAATGCGTACAATTTATTTTCGATTCTAAAAAATTGTATATTATTGTGTTTTCATTAATTATAAGTTATACGTCCTTATTAATGTTACTTCTTCTCAAGTTCTAAGCTCATGGAGAATGTCACGTATTTTTATAAATGTGCTTGGAATTGTTGATAAAAAATATTAAAATATTTTAAAGTATATCTGAATGCCAATATTGTCGTCGATCGTGACACTTTCGATCCTTCGTCTTACTCACTAAAGCTTCGTGTATCATATGCCTATGCTTATATAAAAATGACAATATGGATTATAAGCTAATAGCTAGTCTAAGGGGTCGAGAGTAGTTACAAATTTGAAAAAAATGTATTCTAATACGCTTTCCAAGTGTACGAGTTTTCGAAAATATTCCATTATGTTTTGATGTCGATACGATTGCAACTTTTAAAGTAGCGAAGATTCAAATTTCAGCCTCTAGGGTCCAAAAGAGCGCTAAGGGGGAGAATGACTCACTGATTAATTGCAAGCTCTGAAGGTTCCCTTATCATAAATCAAGTAGAATACGCTTGACGTAATTCAAAAGTGCAAATATATTTTTAATACTACGAATATGTTCTCATCATAAATTAAGAAGAAATGTACCCGCGGTAAATTTACTGGCACGTGAAATTTAGAAACGACTTTATCGTTCTTTTTTCATCATTTCTTAGTCGTATCTTCGTAACTTATCAATAATAATTTCACAATCGCTCAAAAGACTGAACAAATTGAAACAAAAAGAAACCTTCTCGAATATATAATTGAAAAAAATTATTTTAATTAATAAAATTAGCTAATCATAATCATGTTAATTCCTAATAGAACAATGCGACAAGTGTTGGATGGTAATATTACATTTTGAGCAAGATTGTATTGCCTATGATGTCTTAAACGTCTACACTACGCAGTGCAGAACATGAATCATTCGTATGAAATAAATCGTCGCTTTGTATTTGCAGTGAGAATGTTAGGAAACACATTGGGTGGTGGGCAAAAAATTTTTATTTCTATGAATTTATCGTTGTTTTTGTTATTTTTTTAATATTTCTACAAGCTAAATAGAGTTTAAATGTAATTAAATAGAAAAATGGTTTCTTTGGTCTTCCAACTGACCCTGATCTTTTAAGAACATCCACATACGTGTGCGCGTGTGCGCGCGCGCGCGTATGCGCGTGTATGGATGCGTAAGGACGGTGTTTTCTGACTACACTATATTTAATAGTAATATACGTAATCCTTCTAATAAGCTTGATAAAAATACTTAATCTTTAAGGCCATACCGGGCTTATGAAAGTTTTCAAATAATGTAAATGGAACTCATCTGTATTAATTTTGAACAAAAATCAGTGACTAATACTTGATGATGAGTGTATATTTGTTAGTTCGTTAACCTGCTTCGTTCATATTTGAGATCGAATGGTTAATCAAATAAAAAAAGAAATTCAATAAATCATGATCATCTGCAAATTTAAAATCATCGAGGTTTCTGGATATATGTGTTCGCACGGTAAAATAATTATTGCATGCAAAGGTCTTTGCACTATTGATTTAAAAATGGATCGTAAATCTTGAGAAAACTATAAAAATTAGTGCTACAGAATTTTAATGAGAGTTGTTTTTTCTAGAAGGATGTGCGCAATCTCACACTCGCGTAAATTATTGAAGACAATTTATCGGAACTTCGGTTCTTAAATTTAAGCGTAAGACCAATAAAATTCAATAATGGAATAAATTTGAGTCGAAGAAAAATCTAATAAACGAGTGGATATAATTTTAGCTAATTTTATTTTATGTAGTTGCAAATTATTCACCTGGTAAGGAAATGTTTCCTCTTGTAACGAGCCTACATTTATTAAACAACTAGAACTTATGATAATTGGAGTATTTTGACGATAAAAAAGAAAACGTATAACTATCTATCTTTCTAAACTATCTTTGAAAGTACTGCGTAAATTTCCATTCTTCGACATTAAAGCAAACGCTCTCGTAGATTCAGATTTCTCACGTATTATCAAGCCTCTGAATAAAGAATAAGAAGGTTAATGCCAACGCAATTTCCAAACAAATAATGACACTATAAACAATATTGTCCAATGACACATGAACGCAGGCGACAATTTTTTCCACGACGATAAAACGAAAATTACTAAAAAGATCTTACTAAAAAAGAGCAGCGCGTACCGCATCAGGATCGTCTCCTGTAATAATGACGATTTAAGAAAATGTGGCGACATAATGCGATAAAAGTGAAAGAATCTCAGGAAAATAATTTAAAAAAAAAAAAAAACAAACAAACAAACAAACAAACAAAAAAAACAAAAAAACCATTAAAGAAGGAGGTGAGAACACAAAGCCAGCTAACACGAGCGATGATGCTGATGATAATAAAATGCGAAGGCACTTACGCCGCGTAATGTCGCGACAAGTGATTATCGTCGGCGGCGATCGGACGCGTTCTTTGAGGTACTTTGATAAGGCCGTGCGAACGTCGATGTATATTGTGTCTATCCGTAATTCCGTTGCTTTCCTAGCATTAAAGCCAAAGTGCCAAGATGATTACGTCGTTCGATGAAGATTTTCCTTTCGACTTCGATTTCCATTCGAGATTGCAGTCTCTAAAAGCAGTATACATTTTCGATTATCTACACGTAAAATTACTTTTCGCGCGTCGCAAAGAAAACTTATAATTCCGCGTGTCCCACTTATGCAGACTTGTTAATAAATCGACGATCCCTTTTTGGTCTTTGGGACCCTCTTTCACTCATATTTCCTTCGTACGTTCACATTTATGATTATTTTTATTTCACCAAATCATTAACATTAACAACAATCATTAACAGCATGCATTTTTCCAAAGATTGGAAATAACGAAAAAATTAAATTTGGGCCGAAGTCTCGAAAGATGAACAAATTCAGTCAGAGTATTAATAGATGTGACGTAAGGGATACTTCAAGTAAACTCCAATTCATGAATTTTTTCACTTGCTTTCTTTTTGAACTTTGTTCCTTATTTTATTGGCAGACAAACGAATTCGGATAGACACCATCACCAACCGAAGGCATTTAAAAAAGAAAATCTATTTGCCGATACTGTTAGAGATCGCAAACTATCATTAACGTCACTTGGAAACGAGGCAGAGTTTTATCGTGTCCCGTCAACGAGAAACGTCAAATACGTTTCTTTTTTTCTACACTTATTTGATATCGCGTAATAATCACGAATTAAGATAAGAAAATTCACTCGATCTAATCGAGTACTTTATTTATTTTTATTCTACAACCAAAATATCGGCCCAACTGCTCAAATTTACTTCGTACCGCGGATAATAATTGGTATAACACGACTACGATAAATATTTTTATAAATATTTGTGTATTAAAAAGAGAGGATTGATCGAGTGAAACGTGCAGTGAATGCTTTCTTTGGTCGCGGTAAAGAGCAATCAAATATACCTTTCATTGGGCTGGAAGCTCCAGAAAATGTAGAATACGAGGTACGCAATGTCGCTAACCAAGCAAATTTTTAGAGATAGCTGTACAATTAGTCGATAATTTTTCATCTAATAACTTTGTCATCGCTGTCCTCTCAATTTGTCTTCCCTTCCAGCTGCTTATGTTATGGGCTCCGTTTTTCTCCTTTTTACACGCGTGCACGTAGAATTTGTTGAATTTTTTTTAATGAAGCGGTAACATTAGGCGAGCGGGGCTAATGTTACTACCCAAGCAGATCCGAATTACATGTAAAATTGACGGGAACGGGATTACGAAGCTGCTGATCGAGCTCAGCTGCTCGAGGTGAGAAGATTGGCCTGAAACCGAAGCTAGATTGGAGGACAAAAAGGTGTTGATTAGCGTCTGTCTCGGCGCGCGTACCGCACAAAAGCTCAGCGACGACGGAATCCGCCGGAGCAGGAAACGCCATTCATCTAGAAAAATCACGGCTCAAGGTAGCGACTCGCACCACGTAATTCGCTACAAGGGAAAAACGCCACCGGTTGCTCGATTCTCCTTGAGGAAAATTTTCAAGTTAAAATGAGTTGTATTCCATCTCGGTCTCGACTTGTTGCATCAACGTTGTAATGCAACAAGTCGAGAAACGCCGAGAAGAAGATGGAGAAGAACTGTGGAAAGAAGAAAGAAGACGGAGCTCAGCTTAGGAAAGGGCAAATCAATGAAACGATTAATCTTGTCGGAGGTGTAAAGGTGATATTTATTAGAAACGCAACTCCCTCTCTCTTTCTCTTAAAACTTATCGAACGTCAAAAGCAAATATTGTGGATGAGATGCAACGAGCAACATTTTTGACAATATTGCTTACGATATCAGACATCGATGATTAGGTTTTACCTAAATACACCTGTACCAACCAAATTTCTAAAATCCTCAATTGGCGTTGAATAATTTACGCAATTCTAACAAAGAAATCACGACCCCCATCAAAGTGTTATTTCGAGAAAAGAATAATTTCATTTAATAAGATCGAACTTATTAAAAAATTAAGTCTCACTAAATACTTCTACGCGGGCCTGTTTTTTAATAAAAAAAAAAAAGTAAAGAACTGAAACGTACATTCACGTCTCTCTAAACGTTTTTTAGAATAATTGATAGCTGAATCCTTGATAGCTGAACTGAAGTGTTAAGAAAAAAAATTAAATATTTTCACCTATTCTCGCCCAATATAATTTGCATTAGTCGAAGAAATCGATGAATTAATCATCTTTCGTGGTTACACGGCAATTACTTTTGATCTAAAAAGTTGTTTTAATTTTTTAAGACCATTCAACAGCTTCTGTTTACAATACTAATACTTCTGTATTCCTATACTAATGCTCGTGTCACATTCGAAAAATAATCGATAAATTAAACTGATAAATTATAGAGGAGGTTTTCGGCGTCATGGTGTATTATAAAAGAATTTCGTTTAATACAATGAAAGTGAATATTAATTTTAAAGTAAACGCGCTTCATTATTTGCCCAGATGAGCTACAATATAATATTCTTAGCATTGACATACTGTTTAGTTGAGTAATAAACAATATCCTTGAAACTAGAATGTTTCGATAAAATTGTACGATTCGTGAGATACAGTGTAACAATTGCCTGAATATTTAAATGTAAAGTACGAAACCGAATTGTATTTCCAGTATAATATCGTATGAGTTTAAATTTTGCAAAAAATTCTGGTAATTTTGAAGACAATTTGGCCAAAAGGCACTTCATTCCATCGGATAATAAATGAAATAGACAACGTCGCAATTGACAATATAAATTTATCTGTAAATTTTCAATCTGTAAATTTTAAAATGTTTAATGGATTATTTATCATAAAATAATTGGTACACGCCTGTTATTCCTCTACAATTATTCCTTTTAAAATAAAAACTTAAAACGATTTTACATAAGCCGAACAAGTGGTAATTTATACAAGCAACGTGCAAAGGCAATATTTCATCGTATAGAAAAATTTGCAAAATATGATAAACGCGTTTAATAGACATCCTTATAATATTTCGGAGATTACTATGGCCAACGTTGTTTACACAATCGATAACGCAAGTGCATAGCTGCTGCCCATCATTTCTCCTGTGGTAATCAACTATCGCGTATGTCTGTCATAATAATGAATATCCCACATATACTGCAGTTTTTTTGAACTTTCATTTCAGTCCGTTACAACCATTAAAAAGATTCCTCCTGCTCGGTAATAATTAGTACTTTTGTGAATCGTAAAAATTTCATAAAACTCTCCATAAAACATAAATTGTGCACGTACTTTTCTCGTTCAATTTCGAATATTACTGGGTGCATTAAAATTGCTCTCTGTACAGAATGATGAGTATCAATTTACTCCAGTTTAAGTGAATGGACACTCCAATGAAAGGCGAATCTAACAAAAAGATTTCGATTGACTACTTTCTGATTCATTCTTATAGAATACTCATAGAATAAACTTAACTTTTTAACCGCGAATAATTAAATGACACTGGAAATTTAATAACACTTAGAGACACGTGTACGATTCAGGCGAAAAATATAGGAAATTTTTTATATTTCCGTACAACGCATGTTCTGAAGGACAACGTTATTTTCTTTATACTAAAAGTATATGCAATTATGAAACGCAATGAAACGCACAAGAATTTTCACCGAGTCTTTTATTTTATTCAGTGACTGACTATGTACTGCATCGCTCATATTTTAATAAGGACATGTATTATTTTACTTTATTTTTACTGAATTAACTGAAGAAGATTCAAAAAAGAATTAGGCCAATGATCAAACGAATTTTACCTTAAAAATAAAGAAACGACTTTAATGTAAAAAATACTTAAGCAATTGACTGATTCATAAAAGTAGATGAAATAAAATGTTCTCTTGAAAAAGCATACTTACGTAAATTCAATAAAAATTTCAAAGTTGTTTTTGCATTTAATACCCAAATGTGACATCCACTTTAATACAAAACTCATTTCAAGCATTATTAACCATGAATCTATATTAACTATGTACGTGACACATTAAATTCCAAATTTCTTAATTTGCTTTTGCTAATGTTTTATTACCCACGATGTATAACTGATAAAAATGTAAAGAATTATGCGAAGATGTATAAAAGATGTATAAATGTCTAGTATCTTAAAAAATTATCTTAGTGTAGTCCGCATTAGGCTAAGCATTCGATGAATCTGAAACGTAAGTCTGAATCTTAGCTTAATAATAAAAGACAAAACAAATACATCTCTTCAAATTATGCTGATTAAATATTTTTCTTTTATCATTTTAATGATTTTCTACACCGGAGTGTTTATTTCAATTTATTACCAGAAAAAATTTCCGTGCTCTATATCATCACCTATTACACTGAGACAATAAGACAGAAGCTGGAATCCGTAGAAACAAAATTCCACTTAATATAATCATCAATCAAAATTACAAAATCTTCACCTCGTAAAGAACCTCCAAAACAGTTTTAGTTATTGTTATCAAAG
Source organism: Wiebesia pumilae (assembly GCA_018907045.1). Lineage (NCBI taxonomy): Eukaryota > Metazoa > Arthropoda > Insecta > Hymenoptera > Agaonidae > Wiebesia > Wiebesia pumilae. The sequence continues at coordinate 821,906 of JACCHZ010000055.1, forward strand.
TGTACTTGTATTCTACGATTCTCTCCCGACTTTACATTAATTCAAGAGCACGATTCAAGCTCCTTATCCTGGCTCGTAGTCCATTTCATACCATAGAGAGCTTTTGCCATTGAAACAAAGGAAACGACGTTTATAATGTTTAAACAAAATTAATAATATACTCTTTAAATCTAACTTGCACGACTGCTCTCCTTTTTCTTTGTGTTAAAATCCTATTAAAAATTCGTAAATAAATGATAAAAGGAGTTGGAAATTTCTATCGGTTAACGAACTTGGTCCATCGTATAAAAATATTAAATAAAAAGTAATAGAAGTACTTTGAATGAATTTTATAGTTTAGCTTAAAAATATAGCGCACCATAACAAATAACGTTGTGAGCATCGGTATTAAACGATTTATAATTCTTGCGCCGTGAATTTACGATTTAATGCGTATATGCATGTTTCGAAGTTTATAAAAGTGCCAAATAAGAGAATAAAAATAACAATTTGAAACTCAAATAATGTGACATTTAACTCTACCTCTGCTTAACTCTACTAGTTTCAAAGTTACAATAAATATATGAAATTTTTCGAAAAATATTAAATACAAAATTTAATTAAGACTGTTCTAGTTAGAATACCTTTTTACAATTAAAGTTTAAAGATCAGTGTTCCACTGTAAATCGAAAATAAAAATGATGTTAATGTAAATTAAGAAAAAAGTACTTTAAGCAAAGGCAGCATTAACAAGTCTACTAAAAGTCCTTGAAACCTATGTAAACGTACTTAATCAAATTTATCCCTAATACAAGATTCAAAGGTATACGGTTTTATCCACATAAAAGATTCGTTATTTTCAATTTATGTGTACACAGGTATATAATTAAAACGATCCCATCTGTTTATCTAAATTATAAAATGTTTATTCTAACATTTCCAATGGTAAATTTCGAAAACCAGAAATAAATTTGACGAAGTTTTGATTTATCAATATTATTATGCCTACCTGTTTCGTTATGGATTGGTTGATGGAATTGTTGCTTTTTGCTTGCACCAATGTTATGTTACAGAAATTAAAATTTAATTTGTCGTTTATTACATATCATTGGTATTTGTCTTTTGAAATATAAAATCTATCGAACGATCGATCGATACGTGTCTCTCTACAAAATTACGTACAAAATCTCAGATTTCTGTACGTCTCATCTGGTTGTTAATCTTGACACCTCGGTGTTTCTGCTTCTTCGTCTCTTCTCTTCGGTCAAAGTAGATCTCTCTCTCTCTCTCTCTCTTCCTCTCTCTCTTCCTCTCTCTCATCCTCTCTCTCTCTCTCTCTCTCTCTTCCTCTCTCTCATCCTCTCTCTCTCTCTCTCTCTCTCTCTCTCTCTTCCTCTCTTTCTCTCTACGTACCATCTACGACGTCCTGTAACAATCCAATCTAAGTGAGGCGTGCAGTATAGTTGGGCTCTGCGACGATTATTACGCGCTCGTCGCACTCGCACGATGGAAGGAGGTTGGCGGGGTCCCCACACACACACAATTCCCAACCAGTACCTCCATCTCTATCTTTCTAGTACGCTGAATACCAACACATCCAGTGTAAAGCGTACACGCATTATGTACGTACAGGTAGCGTTGGAAGGGAGAGGAAAAGCAGAGGAACATCATCGTCATCGCTGCCGCTACTGATGCTACCGCTTCTGACGACTATGTAATCTGCCGATGTACGAGCGCGCGCGCAAGAGAGAGAGAGAGAGAGACAGGGAGAGAGAGACAGGGAGAGAGAGACAGGGAGAGAGAGAGAGAGAGAGAGAGAGAGAGAGACCGACGCTCGATGTTCCGCATGATTGTGAGATGGTGTAGGTGCGTGCTCAACAGTTGATAAAAGATAGCCGTTGCCGAAGGCTCGCAGTGCCCTATCCGCTGCACGAGCAGTCACGCGAAACACGACAGAATTGCCTCTTGCATTTCCGAGCAGATCCCACGGGATTCGCAGCGGAGTTACGAGTGCGACGGTTGGTCGTACTCGAACGATCGTCGCAAGGATCGTCGGGGGATGATGGCAAGCGCTACCAAGAGAGGCCTCGGAAAATCCAGGAGGCAGGCGAGCCTCGTGTCCAAGTGCCGATACTAGCGGATCCGGAGCGAGTCTCCCTGGGCATCGACGAGAACGGGATAGCGCAAGGATGTTCGACGATGGGCAACGGCAGTGACGACAAGTCCGGATCGGCCAAGCACCAGCAACTGCAGCAGCGTCTACGACAAGAGCAGACGGAGCACGACGAGTCTCCGCGGGACTGGAGGATGGTGGAGCTGCACGCGACCGCCGGCGCCCGATTGGATGGTCACCGTCGGGAGGCAGCCTCGACCTCGCGCATTCACTACACCGTACTCACGGTCCTCGATGCCGTATTCTCGGCAGTGATAGCCGGACCAGCGGTCGTCGGCTACTGGCGCGGCACCTGGGGTCTCAGCGGTATCTACATCTACCCGGAGGATGCGGAGCTCAGCAGTCTCACCTCCGTACTCATCGGCTTCTGCGGCCTTTTTAGCTTCAACCTCGCGCAGCACATGCTCGACGAATGCCTACACCCTGACAAAAACCGACTGGTATTCTACGTCGGCTCGAGACTCTACACCGCGATCTTCGGCTTCTGCTGCGTGAATGCCTGGCGGGGTACTTGGCAGGCTCTCGACCTCTACACCGAACACACCTTCAGTACCGTCTTCACGACGACGTGCGTGAGTCTACTGGCGCTGGCTATTATGAGGACTCTGAGGAACATCTCCGCGCCTCCGTTCGCTATCAGCCTCGACGCGTTTGCCGGCTACTTCGAGGTGCCCACGCTCTTTCGAGTTAACGTAAGTGATCGGCACCGATTTCCGGACAGAGTGTCGCGCGATGGTCGTAACCCGGTCGATGGTCGATGTGACTAGACTCGCTCCGCCGAGGCGTAAGCCAGGATCTGGAGATACTTGGAATGAGTTACGTGTGCGAGTGAAAAATGAGCCTTTTTGGGATCTTGTAGGACTGCAAGAGCTACCGATATATATCGTTTGTATGAGTTGGATCCAATCGTAATGGTGGCTGTCGTGTCGATAAAGAAAATGTTTCCCTTGTCAAGCTTGGCAGTGCTTGCACCATTCCATAGATCTTCAGTTATTGGATTGTTTCACCTGGGATACCCAGATTTATGCGCTCGTAGCCCCCGCCATTTGAGGTTATGTCACCAGGCAAATGTGTTTCCCCTAGAATCGTCCAGGCCTCTTGATTTTCGCCTTGTAATGATCGCTTGTAATAAGTCCGAGAAGTCTCTGGGAAAATGGTAACTGTATGGTAAATTTACGTAGAGCATCGCCTGGACAATGTTTTTCTGAGATTTTTCATCCGAATGCAAATGTTGATTGGCAGGAAGCTTAATTTCAGAGAGTTTACCGCCGACGAACCTGACCGAACTTTTAATCGGAATTCACAATATTTATCTATTATACGTAGTGCACCCAAGTACGTAATCCTATCGCTCGTGTGAATTAGCGATTTGAAAATTGAAAGATCGTCGTCTTTGATTTATTCATTCGGAGAACACGAGCGTTACCTCATTACCTGACAATTGTCGGAATAAAATCGATACTTTGCGCAAAGAAAATTTGAAACGGTGAATTAAATTTCATAGAGCAAAATAAAAGATGTGTGTTACATACGTCAAATGTACTTGACACACTTATTCCGGCACATACACCCAAATGAAAACATTTCAATTCGTTCGAATAATTTGATTCATAAGCTGCAATTTCCGGTGCTCCTCCTCTGCTTCTATTTTTTCTATTTTTAAATTCAACGACAACAAAAAGAAACGAGACAAAATTCTAGATTGTGGGCTTAGAATGTAAAGAAGTGCTCACGCAGATGGAGCGAAGCTTGCGCGTGTGTTCGTGCTCTTGACGCGTGCGGCGACTCAGATGGTGGGATCTCGGTGAGTTCATGGGTGAGTTCATGGGTGAGTTCATGGGTGAGTTCATAGAATCGCGTAGAATCATAATTTGCCCCCGAGAACACCGAGGGATCCGAAGCGACGTTTGCGGGCTCGCTTTGACGTTTCCCAGCTTTGCTCGATGCGGTCAGTGCACGTAAGTTCGGTTTCCGGTCGACTCCCACGCGATCGTCGACCAGAGGCGCGCTCGAGCTTTTGCGCGTGTACGCGCGCATCGTTCGCGCATCGGTGCAACGCACGTGCCGCTTAAGCTCTACGTCGTGTCCAAGTCTTTTTTGCTTCTTTTCTCTTTTTCTTCCTTCTATCTTTGAGGCAGTCGCTTATTGCGAACGATTTCTTCTAAGTTTACACGTGTACACGTACGATATCGATGGCTTTCGTTAATCGTTCATTTACTAATACTCAGCATTCTTTACGTCCACATCTAAATAGAAGCTAGAAGCTAGAAGCTAGAAGCTAGAAGCACATCCTATAGTTGACGAATAATTTCACGAATAATTTCTTTGCTCTAATAATTCATTTGGAGAACCATTTTAATGTGGAATAAATTCTAAAATTCCTCTAAAAGTAGGAGGACCAAAAGAATCCATTTATGAAAAATACCAGTCGGAACGAAGTAAGTGAACTTGTAATGTAAACTAAACTACTTTTGCCATAGATGCATTCTTGGAAGATGCTGATAACTTAAACGGCTTGCATCAGAATGAGTTGTTTAAATCTGGCAAGTACTGGTAGCTCTATTCCGATTATCGTAAAACAACTTATGTTTATGCTTTTTCCCTCCTACTCGTTATTTCATTCGAATGATAAAGTTCGATCGAAATGTATCCTCACCATCGACATAATTATTATTATAAAAATATTCTTTTGAAAAGAAATATAATACATTATTATTCCTCTTAAAGATGAAATTATTTTCCAATAACAATTACGTTTCAACGAATGTATATTCCTACATAGGTAGGTAACGAAAACTGGCTTTAAGCTAGCTTCGCTTGTTTCCGTCTAATATAACGTTGGTTGAGATTAAAAAATTTTCCTTTATTTATTCGTCAAGCTAATGAAAAATACATTGACTCACTTCGAGGGAAAACTCATTGTGACGGCGCCATTTTAAACGACAAATTTATTTGATTTATTTAATATGGACGTTGATCGTTTTGTCGTGTGATAACAATTTTACGATTAAGGAGGCATCAGTTATAAATTCGATATTGTTTGTACCGTTATGACGGCATAAATTTGAATTTTAACAGTATCGAGACTTTGCTAAAGATAACTAAGGACTACTGCATTTAATCGCATCCAAGATCCAGTTAGTAAATTGACATCTTACCAATACAAATTTGAAAAGCAATGAGAAGGATTCAAATTTTATTTTAAATTAATTACCCTCGTTCGTCTTCTTCGAATATTTTACACGAAAACTCGGTAAAGATATTGAAAATAATTAATAAAAGCCTAAACGGTAAAAAAAAACATAACAAATTGAGCACGTAAACCTTATGAAGATATTTAATAATCAGCCGCGTCTACTTTAAATAATACTAACGTGAACTGGATGTTATAAAAACTCGAAGCGGAAGGCAAAACGAGATTAAAATGAATAAACTATCGATGAGCGCGTTAAAATGCTCGTCGATTTGGCAAAGAAATGGCCCTTGAATTTCTATCCAATGCCTGCAATGTACAAGTGATTGCGAAAAGCCGTAAAGTATGACTACGAATGTTTGTAATTAAATGCATTGGAGCGGACTGATAAATCTTTTCAGGAATTTTTTTCAATTGTTAATTTCAAGGTTTATTTAACAAAAGTGTACCGTACCGCTTTGTATAAATATAAAAGGAGCAAATATTTTCGGAATAAGATAAGTTGACGAAGAAACCTAATTTGATAATAATAAAATATGTACAATTGCATTTTAGTTCTTACATAAACACCTTTTGTTCTCGACGTCGAATATTTGAGGCTTTAAATTTGGTTGTAAATTGTTGTAAATCGCAGCAACTCCCGAGAAGTAGACGTGCAATTGCATTGAATTATTTGGCAGAAAAGTTGCGCTAGTATGGGTGGTTTATTAATGATATCAAGTATGCGAATGGTTAACGTAATGCAATTGTAAATAGGGTTAAGTTAGATCGGTTTCCAATGACAAACTTGCGTTCTCGTTCATTAAACGAATTATCATCGAGAGATAAAGCTCGTCCGCGTGAACACTTGATAAAGAAATTTCTTTTCAGAATACGAGAGATTGGTCGCTGTATATCCTGGACTGTGCGTTCAGTGTTGGAGTCATCGGAACTCTCGTTGTTTTTGTTTGGAGGGGTGCCTGGGTACTGTTCGATCTCTACCTCTTTCCAGAAAATCGTGAACACTCGGCTATTGGCTCTCTTGTAAGTTGACAATTGCTTCGTTTTTACGCCTTTATGACAGCGACGAGGATATTGCTTTATTTGATTATTCGCCCGTTTACGTAGATTAGAAAACCCCGTTAGAAAAGGGGTATAACGCGTCAAAGCGTATCGTGTTTCCATCCGTTGTACGTCGGATCCGTGATTCTTTTGATTACACTTTTGCGTATGATGCTAGTGACTGAGATCGTAGAACATTGCTGTTATCAGCGCGACGAAACTAAACGTATACATATATAAATTATACTGTTAATTAAAGGATTATAAAAGTCAACGACATTTTTTAGATCAAGCATTTTTCTTTTACCTTAAACGACATTAGCATTGTAATCAAAATAAAAAATGATAAACAGAAGAAACACGATCAATTTTATAAACATATCTCACAGAATCTTGGCGTCTTCGTGAAATCTTTATCGATGATAGCGGTAATTCCCATAATCGCTTATACAAGTAAATAACAAGTCACTCGCGCACTTTAATTTTGCATGAATTCATCCTTTAAAAAACATTATTTCGTACGTCTCAAAATAATACTTATAATCGATCAAAGTCATTGAGCAATATTTACATCGATATAATTTTGCATTAACAACGTTAACATTTTTCCTTTTTCAAATAAATTCGCGTGTCGAGTAAAAATAATTTTACGACTATTTTTCACCCTCGCTGAGGGTGAAACAGCCTGTCGAATATCTTGCAAATCGAATATCTTTAAATGCAATTAGAAGAAGAGGCACTGAGAGGAGGCAGCGAGGATGCATTAGCAAAGTTATTAAGCAATGCTTTGAGAACCTTTGTCAAGCAGACTCGTGATAATATTGAATGTTGCGGTTGCTAAAATACAAAAATTCGTTTGGCTTTAATGCGGAAGAGGAATTTTCGATAAAGTTGAGACTGTCGTGTTTTTATTTTAAATTAAATACTTATTCCGCTAAATTTAGTTTTGGTACACGCCAAAGGCTATTCTTGCTCATTGGATTGCATCATTTGTCTTTCGTTGGAATTTATCTGCGTTTTCAGGCGGCATACAAGGTGTGCAATACTACATCATACTTAATAATTCGCTCGAATACGTTTTTGTATCTAATTCTAGCACTAGATTACTTTATTTCATTAGTCAATTAAAACCGTAACATCTTGATACGAGCGGTTTATCACAAACCTGTATAAAAATAATCTTCGCCAGCTAAGAAGTTTTTAAAATACCAATGATATTAGTCTTGACGCGAAATTTAATACACAAAAGTACTTTGTTGGCGTAATTCATTGTAATTTATTTCCCTTTCAGCTTTCGTAAAAGCTTTCGTGCAAAATCAATATTTTGCTAAAGAAATGGAATAATTGAAATTAAATAAGTGTCTGTCAGTTTGGTAATGCAATTCAAATGTGAACTTGTCATTCCATTGCGTATAATTTCAGAACAACGAGTACAATAATTAAAGTGTAACTTTTAAGCATACTTCGAGTAGTACTTTTATGGGCGTATTTCTAACTTAGATCGAATTTTAAAACGCAATAAAAAATTTGTTTGTCTTTAAGAGTTTGAGGCTAAAAAATTGATTTCTTTCATTTTGCTTAATGCTTTTACGCGAGTCTTCGTACGAAACTTTTTCTACTTATCGTTGCATTTTTATAGCAGCGGCAAGGAAAAGAGAAAAACACGATTCTATTAATGTAAACGTATAAAAATAGCAAAGGGAGTTTATCATGGGTAAGCGATACACTCGGCAGATAAGCGGCTAAGTCTTTTTTCTTCTTAATTGAAGTACAAGGCAATTTAGTTAAATGACAACGAACGAAGTGCATACAAGTACATTTCTCAAAGTACATTTCTCGATTAATCTCGTTGACGTATCTTCGTAGGGAAATAACGCACGAAATATAGAGAAATATAGAGTTTCTCGCGCTCTTTCCAAAGAGCTGTCCGTAGGTAATCGTCCCATCATTCGCACATTGTTTACTAAAACACTTTTGTACTCGGTTTTTCAAATATCAGATAGTAAATTAAGAAACTCTAACAAATGCAACCAAGTTTTTCTCTTCCATTAAATTAAATATTTAATTCAGTGAAGTAGGCTCATTAATGATAATTTATAAATGACTATTCAACCGGTCGATAATCGATTCTCGTTCGTTTCTTCCAAAAGTCGGTTAATTTACAATGAACAACGGACATTCACGGGTACCGTGCACGAACCTTGTTCCAAGCATCAAGTTTACAATAATGAAATGAATAATTTGTAAACAGGCGTATTTTTCAAAAACTACTACACTAAGTAAATTGGAATTTCACGATAAGTCTTTTGAAATGATATTTCCATTGAGTGTATAATGAAAACAAACCGACAACAGTTTAAAAGCATTAAATATTCGGTACTGTTTAGATATCAGCTTAGATATAGAAAAAAATGCGCGCGCGCGTATGTGTGTAAGTAACGTTGTTTGATCGCGCAGTTATCTAGAGCCTGCGCTAATAATTACGAGTTATAATTATGCGTCATCGATAAAATAGCGTAGCACGAACGTATAATTACTGCCGAAATCGGGAATATCAACCGCTCGCACGCGGTTGATAGGTAAAGGTATGCAAAGGTCTCAAGTACCCGCTATCGAAGGCGGGTTGCATCCGTTTAAGGGGAGAGGAGAAGAGAAAGCCCATCGCTTTCACGGGAATATCTGCAGTATCGTAGCACGGGGGAGGGGACGATCGTGTTATTCCACGATGTCGCGGTGCATTATTATGCGTTCGATTATATAATTGAATATTCTCCAATTGGCCGTGATTGGCGGCGCGCGCACGAACTCCTTGTTTCTTGGACAACTGGGGGGAGGGCTCGACTGGAGCTTCGGGTCCTTCCTTTTGTACGCTCGACTTGGCCGAAAGGATCGAGGACGCCAGATTTAGCCTCGTCCTGTTACTACTTCTATCCTGGATAGATCCTGGACGTGAATCGGTTGCGGACCGATTGCTAGATTTTAGTTAGTCTCTTTCAAAGATTCATTAGTCGGAATGGGTCGCGACTATTTGCAATTTAGTTGCGCGAATTGCAATAATACCAGTAATACAGTAACTAGATAAACGAAGACCAACGTTCGTAAGTTGAATGTCGTGCAAGATCGAGATTAAACTTCATTAATACGGCACCTGACCAATTAACCAAGTCTTTCAAAAACCTTAGCATTAAACCCGTTTAAGTGCAACGTTGTTATAGTATACCATTTAAGGCAGGCTCATGATTCGATTATTATACCGAACACGCGAAATTCAAATTTATGCGTAAAATACGTATAATCTATACAGAGACTACTTTTTGAAAAGATGTTGATCCTTGTTGATACAACTCGCTTTTCACGCGTAAACGTACTCGCGCTTAAAATTACAACTGCAGGATAAATTTTTCTCGAGTTACTTTTACGTATTTTTGCGGCAAATGGAAAATTCCTCTTCAATCAACGACATATTCTCATTACCTCCTAATATAAATAAATCATAGATCATTAAGCATACTTATAACTTTAATTCGAACGCGCCGTTACGTTTGAAAAGTTCATTTGCATTATTCCCTATTTGTTAGAATTATCCGAAACGATTTAGATACAATATAGATTGACGTAAATTAGTCTTATTTTGTAATAAAAGATAGTGTCGCTGGTGACTTAATAATCCACTACATTCTTATCTGTGGATAAAAATTGTAATGGAATATAAATCATGAGGCTGTCTTTGCAACGACCAATAAAGTCTGTCTATAACGTATATAACGATTATAACGTCGTTATTTCCACCGATAGACAGCGATCGAACTGAATTTCGATCGCTGACTAAATTTCAATCGAATTGAAATTTGTACTCTTCGAACGAACGAGCCATTGATTATCTTCCGAGAGCGTGAGCCTTATATCGTAAAATCATGATAAACTTAGTTCTTGACACAATTTTTTTTCTTTTCCTTATCACAATGGCTATTAATAATTTTACCTTCATTCGTATAACACTCATATTTACATACATTTGTTTACTCCAATGAACAATAGCTCCTAGGTTACCCAACTTGTATCATCGTAGAATATTTATATAGCCATTAAAGTAAGAAGCTGATACGCTGGGTAACATTAGGAAGGCGATAGACCATCCTTGACATTCTCCCACTAAGTCTCAGACTTCTCCGCCTTCGGTAAGCCATCGCCTAGTACCTATGAGTTCCGATGTTCATCACATTGTCAAATGAAACCGTAAGACTATCTCAAGCACCATGCGTGCATGGCAATATAATATAAATAAATTATATTCCGCGTACGAATTATGTACCACGGCCCCTTCTATTAAAAATCCGACAAGTTTTTCGTTTCTATATTTCACCATCACAATCTAAATTTTAATTTTAAATTTAAAATTAATTTTAATTTTTCGAACGAAGCTTTAACTTTCGGTCTTGACAAGCTCTCATGCGTAAATATTAAAATGGACCCCATCTGATGCATTTGTAAACGCATTTGTAAACGTGTAGACATTCCGAGTGTATTGCACAGAAATTTCTGCTATCAAAAGCATATTACATAACACTTATTTCGTACAAAATCCGCTAATAAAATTTTCATTCTTCGGCGTTTCATTAACGCATTAAAAGTCTTTTTCGGCATAGAATCGTCTTTAAATTAATTGCTTAATTAAAATGGAAGACCTTCGATGATAAGGTCTCTTTCGATAAAGGCCATGGCCCTTAAAAAGTAAAACATTTATTGCACAAATTTTCATTTAAAACATAACACTAGTAGCCAACAAATACTATTTTATTTGTCACGTATCAAGGTTATTTGTAAAATATAATAATAAAGGAGAATTGACGGGTGCCGCGAACAAAAGGAAGGTAAATTTCGTTAACCCGATATTAAGTTTTAGAATGCATAAATGTATAAATTTAAAATTCAATAACTTAAATTCAATTGTTAACGTTGAAAAAGAAAAGCAATATTACACGTAAAATCAGTCGCAAACATATTTGTATTTTATAACTGCTATATAACAACCAAACTAAAAACATTTTTTACCAATGTTATTAATTTATATAATAATCTATTTGACGGTTGTAGTATGCTCGAGATAGCCATTTAAGTATTTAAGACAATAAACAATGCTTAATGAGTAAATATTATCAACCGATATTTAAAAGATATTCAGACATGTGTATGTTCGGGATGGATAAGTAAAAGTTTTCTTTAAATTATGATGAAATTAGATGTTGTAAGTATTTTATTCAACAACGATCTCGGAACAGAATTCTTACGTTCGCAGCATAAAGTTCTTCGTAATTAATGAATGTCCACCAAATTCGTTGCTGTGAGGAAAAATCACTTTAAGCTAATGGAGCAGAATTTATCTAAATTCGCTCATGAAACTTTAACACAGCGAGGACAAATTCCCTTCAATGCTATACATTTACGAGCAAAAATTTAACATAATTTACATAAAATATCTTGTAGCATCGCTTAAGCAACTGACAATATATGGTTTATTTTAAATCTAAAATCTATCGTAAGATTGATCGCAATCCAATAATGCGAACCAACAAAACGATTATACGTGGATAAGTAGTGTCAAACGTGAATGTATGAGAAAGAAACACGGATTAAAAATCACTTCTAGTCGGCTAACGGCTAACGGCTAACGGCACGCATAAAAGACCAAATCCGTTTGCAAAGTCTTGGTCGTAATTTGTCCGTATCTAGTGTATCTAATGTAAATTCATGAGCGCTAGCACTGCGAGCAGAACGACGTTTATTTCAGCGAGTAGCGAAAGCAAGATATCGGCTTCTCGATTTATCTTGATTTATCTCTATAACATAATGCTCGATAAATAATGAAAGCAGTAGCGGAGTGACGTGTGCTTCCTCGCAGATCCTGGGATACGCGATCGTCGCGGTGACGTTCTCGCTGCAGCCGCTGATGCGGTACGCGTGTTCGCGCCTGACGGGACTCGGGCGCCTCGTCGCCGCGGACGGCTTCCTGCTGCTGAGCTTCGCCGGGACGGTGAACGTCTGGCGCGGCATCTGGAACGTGCTCGACCTCTGGCTGCTGCCCGAAGATCCCAAGCTCTCCTGCTGGATCACCCACTTGGGCTGCTTCGTCTTCCTCGTGCTGCTCAACTGCAGCAACTCGGTCCTCGTGCGGGGCGTCTACATCGACGCCGAAGAGGAGGCCGGCAAGTGCGTCGTCTTTCCCTGTCACTATCTACGACTATTCTACAAGGTGAGTCGGGCTTCGAGCGCCTTCTTAGCGTTAAATGTAATAGTCGTCTGCCAGGACGGCAATCGACGCGAGCCGCGTGGGCGAAAGATCCGAACGTTCGTTAAAACGTACAGGGAACAAACACCCTGTACGTCGGGCGACGGGTTAGGCGCGATCCGCGATCCGATCCCGCGAGGACGGCGCTCGTAAAAGTCGGATTTTAAGTAATACGACGCATGCCAAACGAGTCGATGTCCGATTGCAGGTGGAGCGGGAAAAGAAGGAGGCGCGCCAGCGGAACCTGATCGTCGCCTCGCGGGACCTCGGCACGCGTGGCGACCCTAACGCCAAGGAAGCCGAGAGCGGCAGCCTCCTCAGCCCCGGCGTCGGAGCAGCCGTCATCCAGCCCGCCAACGCCGAGCCCCTCGTCTGAGCAGCCCAGGTAATTCCGTCAACTACGCCGATCCGCTCCCGCTCGGAGGAGGCTCTTTATTTCGTTCGCCCTTCAGCCCTTCAGCCCTTTAGCCCTTTAGCCCCCTTTAGCCCCCTTTAGCTTATCCGCCAGCTTGTTATCTTTTCTCGTCTGTAGATGCTAATCCTGTTAGAATGAAACTAGGCGATTCGAAACTAGGGATCGTTTTCGGAGTTCGAGAACACCTACATTTGAGGCAATAGGCTTGCGGACGTTGGAGGTCACTGGTGGAGGTATCGTGAGCGATACGAGCTACGATGCTGCGAACATCTCAAGGACGCTAGTGAAGAAGAAAAGAGAGATTCCTTCTGCGACCGAAACTCGAGCAAGCGAAGCGCCCCCCATCAGCGCCAGTGTTGATTCACACGGACAAGAATTTTCAGTGGTGTTCCTCTCGAGACAGATATACTTAAAGGAAACAAAAGCAGGAAAAAAGGAAAGAAAAAGTGCTTCCTCGGTTATGGCGACGAGTGCGGTGGAAGAAAAGATGCGTACTATACGGTCACTCGTGTACCTGCGCGCACGCCTCTGCGACTGTGTGTCTGTTTATCTGCTGTCTGCCTCTCTTTCTGTGCGCGCACGTGTACCCACAGCATATATAATAACTACTCGTGTGCGAAATATTTGAAGTCGGATTTATCGTTGATTCGTCGCGCGAGAGAAAAATGTTTAATCCGACAGTGCGTAGTATGCAGCGCGCATTTTTAGCTATTTACGTTATTTGTTTTTCTTTTTTTCTCGTTTTATCTCCGGCGAACGGCAAATGTATAGTTTAGAGTAGGCAGTATCGATAAGGAATGCGGAATTTTATGTTAAGCACTTTACCCAACGTGTTGTTGTACTGCGAAGGGCTGTGAAAGAATGTAACGATGATAACGACGATGACCGGCTTTCGATAAGTGTACAGTTAACGAAGACTCGGAAAATCGTGGTAAATGCATAACTATGATATCCTACGCTTTTTCGTTATTTCAGGAGCCTAAAATTAAGCGCAAAAATATAATTTTTTCATAACAATGCTCACGACATTTTAATAAGATAAAAGCAGATGAGGTCCAGAAACAGTAATAAGTTAAAAGTAATTCTTTGAGATACGAATTACCGAAGCGACCAGAAATTTATTCGCATTCACAGTACGCGTCCAAGATGCATCCAGTGACAAAAAGTCGGTACATTAAATGTAAGTTTTTCGAAATATTTATAGCGACGGACTTGCTTTCAATTACACGCGTCAAATCTTAACGCGTAACAAATATCGTCTATTTATAAAAAATAATTTTGAAATTTAATTTCCATATGAAATGACGAAAATTCTTAGGCATTAGAAGACACTGAAATTTGGAAAAGCTTCTCATTAAACGATAGTACGCCCTCGTTGCGTACTCGCGTACGTACGGAATAAACACGTGTTATCCGACTTATGAAAATTATCGTTCGCGTAGAAATACCTGATATTTTAATCGTAATAATAAAAGAATTAATATTACAGAAAATCGCATAAGATATAAATAATCTAAATAAAGATACAGATGATAAAAATATTTAAAGAAAACGCGTTAGTTGTTAGCGTATAAACGAAAACCATTTTACGTGCTCCCTAATGCTATTGAAATTAGCATGAAAGGTCTTCTATTTACAAATATGAAATCGCGCTCTTATTTATTATTATTCTTAGAAAGCTAGGACAGGTGCGTTATAATATAAGTGAAAAAGAATGTTAGTGCGAAATAAAACTGAAATAAAACTGAAATAAAACGAGCGTCAACGTGGAGCCTTGGCTTGTCCGTAAGGGTACGTGTGCATACGTATGCGAAATGTAATACTTTACTGTAACGTACATGTATATGTTGTATATGTATAAAATAATAACAATTTCTGCCTCTGAAAGTGCTCGAATGACTGCGTCAGTAAGCATAGAAGTACACTCACGAACGCGTGCGTGATCGCGCCTTTTCAAGTTCATCGCTCTTCTGCAATTATATCGACGCGACAACGATCTTCTAATCTAACTTGCTATGATGACCCGCCAGCGTTTGGCGAACAACTGCCGAGGTTTCCGAATCGTGCAGTGCAAAATTCCTTTTCGATCGATCGGCGTTGCGTCGACGATGTTCTCCGTACGGTCACCAATTATACGAACTTTCGATGCTCCGTGAATTTGTCACTTTAACAACGCAATACTTTGACAGCAATGTTCGTTCTCTTGTGTGAGAGACACGCGCGGACGAAATATAAGTTGGGAAACAATTTCAAACTACGAACTGCGCGTGCGCGTGCGCGTGCGTATATATTCTTAAATTAAATTCATCTTGATAAAAAAGCAATTTTTTTTCTCTCATTTGACGACAATAAACGCATAGTAAAAATCTGATTCACCTGTCTTTATCTCTTGTTATCCATCTCCAAATATCACCCGATTCCAATTAAAACCACGAATTTTTATTACCATTTATTATCGAAAAGAGATGCATTTGTTTGCGGAAACATTTGCAATCGTTCATTCGAACTAGAAACTAGTTTGGGGTAGCGAAGAAGTAAAACACGCAAAACGTGATCTACGACGAATGCATTATTATCGTACGATTCGGCATTTCGAATAAGAGACCAATTGGACAGGCTGTGAAATATTGTATTGGGCTTCTCGCAAATACGCGAAGGAGCCTCAGTCGCTATTGCTCGTGCAAGGTCAAACTGTTTCAGCCGGTACGAGAGTCATCGCACTCTTCACCGAAGCATAGGTCGAGACGGCAAACTTGCAAGAGCCGCCAAGCCACCCATTCCTCGCATTTTCGAGCGAAGGGGTTGCCGCGCTCCGCGAGCGCCGACGGGAGCATCCCCCCAGGAATCCAGCGGTGGGCTTGGCGGACGAACTCGAAAAGTGCTAAGCGAGCGTTCGTCCCGATCAATGGGCGCCGCTCGTTGCGAAAGAGAGCAAGAGCAAGAGCAAGAGTAAGAGACATGGCCGCGCTAGTGCGCGACATCGAGGGCATTAAGTGTGTCGCCTCGCAGCGTGACGTCTGAACCCTGACACAAGCGGAGCACAATGGGACCTTGGATTTGTAACAATGATAATGCGGCCGCGAGTATTTGCTCACTCCACTGACCGAACGACCGAGAGAGAGAGAGAGAGAGAGAGAGAGCAAGACAGGTCTGCATCATTTATGAATTACCGCGAGCCGCTTTTCCCCCGACGACCATATCCTGCGCGCACCCCCCGCGGCCTATTCCGAGGCAATTCATCGTGGCTAATAATTAATTGACCGCCGGTAATGACGGAACAATGGAACCCGCGCGCACTTCTCAGCCAGAGTGACCGCCCTCCTGGCCTATATTTTCCCCGTTCCACGGAGGGACGACGCGCGCCTCGTTGGAAGGTTACGAACGCGGGCGAGGAGGTGAAGGCACCAACGCCTCCGACGCTCATCCGGTAGCAGTCCGAGGACGAGGAGAACGCTTTCGCTCGGGGATACGCAGGTGCAACATCTGCCGAACCCCAATGTACGAAATGTATGTGCGAGATAACGAGAATGCACGAATGGAAATCAAGTAATTGCTAACGATCGTCGTTAGCTAATTGCTGCCCCGTTTCATTTGGTAGTCGAATCGCTTTCATTCGGATCAATGGTTCGGACATTGTTTCCTTTTTATAATTATAATCCTTCGTTCGACAAGAAACGCATCCGCAAGAAACCAGAAAATTATTTTCAAAGTTTTCCAGATCCCCGATATTATTTTTAAAATGATTCAGCGGTTCTCGATTTTTCGCTTCAAACATTCTTTCCGAATATTCAACTTGTACAACATGTGCAACATTTGCACATAAACGGATATGTTAAAAAAGAAAAGCTTGAGTGGATAAGAGGACGACCAAAATCGTTCACGAAGACATGAATAATTTCGCCAGTACCTGTTGGAAATATTAGAGTATAGAGATAGATATATTTAAAAACGACTTTTCAGATGCTAGAGAAAGCTAAGGAAAAATATCATTGTTAATATCCGGCATAATGCGAAGCGTCAACTTTCATTTAATACTGATTTCTGTTTACATACAGTGCAATTATTACGCAATGTAATGCACCCGCCCAAGCGAAAGGTATAGGTTGTGCGCCTTATCCCATCCGTAAAACGGAGATCTTCGTAGTTTATTTATTTATGCTTCCACGTAGAATTTAGAGTTGAATTCGAATAAAGTCCCATCGATCCGAATGAATTTCGAATGAATACTTACATTCGTCAATGATAAATGATAAGACTTGGAGCAGAAGCGTTGTTAAATAGAAGGCCAGCGGTTCGTATAATCTTCTATGAATGCTGATCGAGAGATTTGCTGCGGAGCAAAGAGCTGAGCGTATTGGTGCGAAGTGCGAAAAGTGCAAGATCGGTAAGCGAGTAAATAGCAGAGGAAGGCCAGCTGATCCCCGATATTGATCACCAATCGGCTTCTGACCACCAAGTGGGGAGTCTATATTTGTTGTGCCCAAGAGAAGAGAGCGACGAGGCTGTCGGGACTGTTGCCGAAAGGTAAATCAGTTCGCGAACCTCGTGTCCACGCAAAGGTGAACTAACGATCGGCGTCTTTGGTGGAAGACGTGAAAGTGAGAGAGAGAGAGAGAGAGAGAGAGAGAGAGAGAGAGAGAGAGAGAGAGAGAGAGTACAACAAAAACTTCGACTGGTCGACTGGCGTTTCATAAGCGACATAAAAACGAACGACTCTTGACACCCATCCGAGACAGAAAATAGCCACTGTAATTGTTCCGAAACGACTCACGAGTCTATGACAAAACGAAAATAAATCTTGTTTGTGAAGAAGGTACGAGGAGGCTGAGACTCGGTCGCATCGAGGAAGGACTGCGCCCTTCCTTGGGAGACAATTTCCTCCGCCCTCCGTATGAGTCACATAAAAACTAAAAACATGGCTTCCGATGATCCCCTCACCAACGAACCACTAGTGTCCGTTGACTTCGAAGTTTTCGGAAAAGTGCAAGGTGATTTAATCTACTATTTGTCTTTTTTTTTTCGAATTTTCTCATTGGGTAATTATTCGGCAGATATACGTATAAACATCTGTTGGGCTTTGATCGTATCTAGTAATAAGTAATTGCACCTTTTTCAACTTTATTGAACATTCCGAATAAGAAATTTCATAAAAATCACTCAATCGGTGAAATTCCTTTTATATATCTTTTTATACTTTCTTGAATTTTTGGACTTCTTTATCATTTTTACATTATGAGATTTCACTCGATACTATTTTCATACGTTTCGCGTATTAAATAAGACGCAAAGAAAATAAAAAATCACAACGATATTCACGATATTTCATTTAACTATTCTGATATATGATAACTACGTGAACGAACTAACATTGATACAATTAAGTATAATGATAATTATTAATTAAGCAAGGGCTACCGTTACAATTGCAATTTAGTCGTTGATGTGATTTGTTTTTTTTGCATCGGTATGCATAAGAATATTATTAACCTACCCGATAATAGATCGCGTACATAGATCGATAAAATTTCTGATTAAATAGAAATAGTTTTTAAAATAATAGCGGTCGATGAGGAATTAATTGTTCCAGGTTAGAAGCATTAAATAATCAGCTTCTGTAGACATTTTAATCCTTACGTAAAATCTTATCGCAAAATTTGCTGCCACGTCAGGCTTTGGAAACAAACAAAATAATTAGATGAAAATGACAATGATATCGCGCAAGAATTCCTTTCTATACGTTTTACGGCGATATTTTTTAAAAATATATTAACATTTTTATTTACTCGTGAATTCTACCCAGTGACGGAAATATTAAATTTCTGCGTAAAAATCGAAGACATAAACGAGGGTGATATATAGGTCCACAACATGAGATCTGCTACGTATAACTAATAAATATTACATTAAATATAATACATAAATATTTTCTAAATTTAATTAATCATTCGTTATTGTTGAAGATTCATTTTGTAATACGTATAAGTAAAATTGGCAAGGTGTTTGAGGTCACTAATTTAAAATATGGTTACGAATACGTACGATTAATATTCACAATTTATTCAAATATAGCGGATAATTTAAAGTTTAAATTTCAAAGCTCCTTGAAAAGTAAATGGTCTTTCCGTAAATAGTGCAAGTAACTGATACTCATTATTGGTATATGTGCGTGTGTGTGTGTGTGTGTGTGTGTGTGTGTATATATATATATATATCATTTAAATTGATATATATTCTAGTAGCACAAATTGAATAAAGACAAATAAAAATCGAATTCGTAGTTGCTGGAAAATATCCATAATAATGATGCTCTTGAGTTATTCTGTGACTTATTACGTCTTACTTGCCAGTCAATTTTCTAAAACAATCCAGAAAATAATTTATTATATAACTATTAGAATCGTTAAAAGTCAAATAGTAGAGTAAATTAAATTACCTGTTTGTTCGATGTTCAAGTATTAAGGTCAATGTGCACAACTTAAGTTGTAGTTTAAAACAAATTATAAATCACGCTTTGAATTAAATCTCGCAAAATAAATTACCAAACTTAAACATAATTGCGAGTAGGAATGATATAATAATATTCTCGTATAGTTATTAATTTTTAGTATAAACGAAAAGGAAAAATGTGTAACCAAGCTATTCTTTAAAACGTAATTCTGAAGTAAAATTAACGGTAAAATATTTGAATTGAAATAAGCTGATTATCTGTGTATCTCATTAAAATTTTAATGATTTTTCTGTTTTGTGGTTGGAATCAATTTCCAGTATATTATCTTACCGATATCAGTACCTATTTTACATAAAATATTACGTAAATTTAAAATATTTTATATTTCATTACATATTCTCATAAAATAAGCTATTCACGCTTGGTGTTAAAATATTTATAAAATAATAATTAATAAGATTAAAAGGCACAATTATCTCATTAAACAAAATAATATGTAATTCATTATACTACATGAAGAACTCGTAAATCTTTATGTAGCAATCTAATAATGTTGACGTGTGATGAAAAAAGTGTGCCAAGATTAATAATATAATATACACACGTGCATACGTTTTGTGCGTAATATATATTCGTGTAATATCAACAGTAGTGAATAATCTACGTCGAAACAAATACCACTCTTTTCATTCGATTCATATGTGTGCGTGTGTGTGTGTGTGTGTGTGTGTGTGTGTGTGCGCGCGCGTGTGCGTGCGTGCGCGCGTGCGTGCGCGTATGTGTGTGTAGATAATCTTTTATTTATTTTTCATTTATTTAAACAAAAAATATCTATCACTTTTTATAGTTCATTAATATACGTAGATACAAGCAAATGTCCTTATTGTGACTGATAATGAAAACTATGAATCATATCTGTGATCACGTATATACATGACTGCTTACGCGCGCGCACAAACACACACAGCCAGATATATACATATAAACATACGTACATATATATATACACATACATGCTCTCAGGTTGCTCCTTTACAAAATACGTTCGAGAATTATGTCAACGATTAGGGATAGTCGGTTGGGTTAAAAACAGCAAGACTGGGACCATCGTTGGAAAAATGCAAGGTCCACAAGCACTCGTCGATCAAATGTAAGCATCACATAATAAAAAATATCAATTTTATTTTACTAGGTGTGATTGTTTTAGCTTTCTGTATTTTCTTTGAGACCTACGTTACACGATCGTAAGGACAATAAATCTTTTTTAATAATTTACGGTAATTTAAGAATAACTTTTAATTTAAATGTAATTTAAAAAAAAAATGTATATTATTTGCTTGCTCGAACACCTGAGGAAGAAATAACAGTATGAATAATGTAATGCATAACGTATTAACAATTTTACATGTTTTTTATTAATCGTTAACCTATCATAAGTTTCATAATTTCTTTTACAACGTGTACAAAGTCATAACTGATTTTTCATATACTTGCATTACGTACGTCGTTCCATCGTTTTAGAATTCCATCTTGAATTCTCCAGAAGACGACTAAAACAATTAACAAATTTCTCTTATCGTCTCGATGAACCGAATGACTTACATCTCATTGTCGCATTGCTTTATTTGGGCTATTCCACGAAAGCTCGATTACGCTGCAACGAAACCGGAAGCTGCGTCGACTAACTCGTCAAAAGTTTCATCCTCCTTTTGAAAACGCAGTTACTCCACGCGTCAACTGCCATTTGGTACTACTACGTGATAAAGTACACGAGGAACTGAATATACATTTTCACGATAAAGTTAAAAAATGAAGATTCGGAAGCAATTATGTGGCTTCAATAAGCCAGAAGTAAATTTTCTCTTTCGATGCTTTTCATGTTAATTTTGCTCAAACTCTCTTGTTCTCCTTATAAAAAGTCCTTTGCAATGGTAGCCCTTTAATTCTGTCTCGGTATTTGCAAGCATAATAAACTTTTTTCGACACTTGAATAAATTTAAAAGAAAAAAAAGTGCTACAATTGTCAAGACTAATGTGCAACTAATTACACAAAATCTCCGTTGATAGCCACCTCTTCTAAAAATTGTCCTCGCTTATATTCAACAAATTGTAAAGCATTTTGGTGAATATCATCAGCTACGATTTAATCTCAGCTCGTAAGAAACAAAGGAATGAAATTCGCAGTTTGGCACGAAAGTAAAAAATATCGACGTTCTCCGCACTTTTACAAGGGTCCAAGGATAATGTTGCATTTCTTTTCGCATTGCCTTTACGCAAATCGAATACGGTCTGCAGCAGTCAAGGTTTAAATGATTGCCGTAGCACAGCGTTTGGCGATTAGACGAGGGACGGAAATTAAGAAGAAGAAGAAGAAGAAGAAGAAGAAGAAGAAGATGATGATGATGATGATGATGATGATGAAGATGAAGAAAGAGAAGAAGACCTTAGATGCGGCGAATCGTGAGGAGTCGAGGTAATGGACTTGCGAGGCGTAGCATCAGGTCGTCTTTAGTGGCTTTAATAACGATTTAATAAAATAATGCTTCGGAGTCGGCGCAGCATCTCGTCTTTTTCGCGTGTACATGCGCTCTTACTGACAAACACATGCTCGTACGCGTACCGTCCAATAAAGAGCGACACTCTCGAAGACTCCGAAGGTGAAGGATAAGTAGGAGACGCGGGAGCAGGAATAGAGATGACAGCTGCATTCGCAGACGCGCGGATGTGGAGGCGATGCGCACACGCGGAACCGGCAAAATCTTTCCCGTTGATTCTTATCGGCAAATTTTCCGATTAACTTTTTGCTCAATGACATTCAAGGGCACCGCTACACGTGTTTCCGATGTGACAGCCTTCACCCGGACAATTCTTAAATTTTCTGAAATTTTATACCGATGCTTTTTCTATGTATTTTCATGAACATTCTTGCGTTCTACATAAATAATAAATATAACCAGTAAAGGCGGTAAACATCGTTTAAATGTGTTTTCCAAGCCTCTTCTCTTCCGAGTTCTTCGCTGGGGAGCTTTTTCGTTCGTACTTTTGTCTAAATCTCACGCGTTTCTCCAGTATATCAATGTGCGGCTTGTAAGCCCTTAATCAAAAAGTGATCCTTGGAAATATGGAAAAATTTTCAGTTGGATGGAAAGTTGGTGGAAAAGCTTCGATCGGAAGGCGTAGAGAAGAGCGAACCAACCGATGACAGTTGACGCGCGAGTGCATGGAGTAAAGAAGAAAATGAGAGCCTAACGATCGTCAATCCGCTCGTTATTTCAATGAGTACAGCCAGACCTACTGATCTATTTTCTTCGTTCTCTCGTATCATCCTTTACATTTCGATGGTCACTGCGACTAATCGCATAATCGGTAGCGCGAATGCGCGAGACTTAGACGAACGCAAAAGATTTTCAAGTTCATTACCGAACGATTCACCTTCTATTCGATTCCTTTTAAGCTACTTTACGAGAAAAAGTGGTTCGTACGCGTTCGTATCAGCGGCTAATGCCTCTTGTTCAAAATCAAATATAGCACTATAAATTTTCAAGTAATGAGAAGCTTTGGTCGTCTGTCAATGGTGCGAGAAATCGTTTAAACTTTTTTTTAGGCTACAACGGTTATTCGGCCGTATTCGATAAGCCCAATCTAATAAAAATGATATTTGATATTGCTATTTGAAATGAGGTATAGTACGACAGGCTTGGAAAACGTGAACCGAGCACATAGTCTCCGGTTGCATTTACGTCGAAATAACGATTGAAAATTCAATGTCAATCGAGAAAGAAATGTTCGAATAATCGAAGCCCCAAAGGTTCCGAAAATTACAACAATCCGATCGGGCGGTAGATTAATCAGGATCCCGTGGGGTTGCAGAAGAAACGATACCGAAGAGCGGTAAAAGTAATGAGCGCTCACTCGTCCAGGCGAGAGCGTGGAGCAACAGTGGAGTGGAACGGAGCGCTGAGAATGGGGAGGAGCGGATTATAAAATGGTCCGACGAAATAACCTCCGATGCGAAATCAGTTTGCACATTTGCAACGGAACGGAAGAGCCTTCGGATTGCACTCGAAGGGAGGGCGAGCGGTTGCTCATCGTCGTGTAACGCGACATTGGAAGACGCGAACTGCCGCGGCGTCCAATCTCTGATTAAATACGACGAGACGGAAGTGATTTATTAAAAGAGCATCCTTGATGCGTGTGCCGAACAATGTGCCGCTTTTCCTGGCTTCCTCTCGAAAAGGAAGTCGCCGACAATTAGGCACCTTGGGGTACAATCCAGCGCCCACACCGACGTACACACCGATACAACCGCACCGAACGAGGATGCGTTTGTTGCCATAAGTTGCCTCTCGTCGCCTACCGCTTCCAAATAAACAAAAGATGGAAAGCGGCAGTCGTGCAAAAAGCGGCCAAGGGAAACCAAACGCCAAATCTCCAAAGAGTCGAAATATTAAAATAGCTGTCGTTGTCGGTTACGCATTTTACGCATTTTACGCGTTTTACGCGTTTTACGCGTTTTACGCGTTTTACGCGTTTTACGCGTTTTACGCATTTTTGAAAAAGAACTTTTAACAACGTTAACAAACTACGGCGCTCGACTTCTCCTATTTATATATTCCTTCTAGTTTACTGTAAGCTACGAAGATCTTGAAATTTCGGTATATTTTATGAAATGATGCAATTAAGAATGCTTTGAATATATTCAATTTTCCATTATCGTTAAATACGCTTTTGTAATCACAAACGTGTGAACTCTTTAATCAAATGTAAATATTTATATTTAATTTCTTAGGAATGTGTAATAAAATATAATTTGTCCGCGAGCTTAATTGCGCACTTGCACGGACTGGAATAAAATATTCGTTGCAGCAACTTTTAATACGCGTTATTAACATTTTTTACTTAAAAATAATGTACATATGTGAGTAAATCAATTTCAAAAGACATTAAATTAAGGTTCAAAAAAATTTCCAACCAGTTTAACTTTATCGTTGCAAAATAAATTTTCTGTTGAATAAATTTTAGTTGAGTTTAGACATTAATTAAGCACCAGATTACTGGATTACCGTTCTTTTATAATGATCATCGTAATTTAAGAAATAAATCAGATAAAAGTCGATATTATACAAATATGTATATTTGTATAATATTTAAATTGACGGAAGAATATTATTAAGCAAATATAGTGCTTATCGATCAGTAGAAAAGGACAGTGGTTAGTCAGACCATCCCTAAAATAACAGCAACACTTCTAAATGTTTTTTAGACTTTGCAGTTACATTTTCATAATCATCTTTCTATCAAAGTTTAAATGATTTTTACTTATGGGGTTAATTAATGTTTCCGAGTTTTAATCCGTTCAATGGAAAATTTTCATTTATTTGCATCCCTATTCGAATAAAAATATGTTTTTAATATTCTAAGATTCACTTTCAATTTGCGATATTCAGTCAAATGTGAACGTGCAATTATGATATTACAGATATTAATAATTATAAAAATTACTAAATGAAAGTTTAAGTTAATAATTATAGCAATATTTTCATTTCATATTTACAATTCTCGTACTCTAGCAAATTCATGCGTTTCAAATAATGTACTTTAACGCACAATCACCCTTTCACCAAATTATAAAAATGCAAACACTATCGTCATGTTAATTTATTATATTTAATATATCAACGTGTAGCGATTAACTTAATCGAATTATTGTTCAGTGTAACGTACCGCTAAAATAAACTCATTCTTAAATTCCCGCGACACGTTCTAAGAATAAACGAAACGAGTGAAGAATATCTTAAATTTCTTTTACGCTACTTGATGGAAAATCTCGGAATTGTTAGTAATGCGCGCTCATTTGACTTCCTAGAGGAGAGTCAACTATAAACGCGGGAGATACACTTCTTACATGAGTCGTATGTAAAAATATCCGATCGCGATCCGATGCGATCCGATTAGCCGCTAATTATAACGTCGCAGTCGGTGACATCGCGCTCTTGAATGATTGGCAGGACCATTGGACGCCGCACGTCGCTAATACAATGCTCTCGCCAGAAATTTGGCTCTCTTTCTTGATCGTAACAATGAGGAGGAGAAGAGGAGAAATGAACAAAAGAGATGACCTACGTGCAAGAGCTCAAGCATCGCTAACCGATATTAAAAATATATCATGATGTCAAGCTGCTTATGAAACAACTATCACCAAACTACGTGCCAACTAAATTTTGACTTTTGACTACCTAAAATAAAATACATCGATGACGATCTTTTAATGCTCTATGAATCTAGTGGCTCTGTCTTTGGCAACTGCAGAAAAAAATTCAAAGGTTATAATGTTCGAGTAATAATGGGTTGATTTCAAATAGAGACAATATAAATAAATATAAATAAAATTTTATTTTTTAACTACGTAGAGGGCTTCTGGGACCTGTCATGTTGAAACGTGCATTGTAGAATATACGAATAAACCGAGAAAAATTAATATTCAGCGCAATATCTTTGAGAAAAATTCAGAAGCTTAAATCAAGATTAAATTCAAAACTTTTAATCGACATTTTTGTACCGATGTCGTACAAGTTTATCTGTTATGCTAAAGCTTATAATACCGTACTAGAGAAGCCAGATACATTTGAACTAGTGCTAGAAGTTTTTCTTTAAATCTCCCATTAGGAAAAACCATAAGTTTAATTTCATATCAACTGTAGAATCCTGAAGAGATTTACGCTTAGCTTCTTCTTTGCTCAAGAAATCCTTTTCTTCGCAAATATTTATCATATCGCAAATAATTACATACTCATAATATAATTCATTTGTGAAAAACAATCATAAAATCATAAAATCCTTACAAATCATGGTAAATTAAAGCTTACGTAGTTAAAGCTTGTGTTTTCTACTTCATAAGATCAACGCATCTAGTTGAAAAACTGAATTTAAAACTAAAATAAAAGCAATGATACTTTAATGAAAGTTTAATGAAAACTTTAATTCTATCTTTATAATTAACATTTTATTTATTTTACAAAATAACAAACCTTTTATGAATTTAAAGTAGCTGTTTTCATCTTTCAGGGCTCAATGGCTCTCGACGGTTGGAAGTCCGGAAAGTGAAATACATCACTGTGAATTCAAAGATTTATCGTCTGTGACAAAACTAGGCTACAAAGGTTTTGCTGTTCGATTTTAAAACTTAAAATACGTAGATACATAATGACTTTGCAACCATCGCAATAAATCAGAATAATAATATAATGATAACGATACTTTAAGGAGTCGCTAAAAGATACTTATGTGTACATAAGAAATGTATATCTGTATTTTCATTGTATTAACGTGTACAAACGTTTGAATATGTGAGATGAATGTTCCAGATTTCACTAACTATAAATATGGGAAATATAATTAATTTAAAATTTATGCATATGATTTATGCGTACGATCGTAACTTATTTGCAATTTCTCAGAGAAAAAACAGTCAATTTATTATTACAGAAATTGCGCCTTGTTTTTACAAAATAAATTAGTGTGAAAGTCTAAATAATCATTTTATCAATTATACAATTGCGTAATTTCTATTTTTTACTGAAAAATTATTCTTTTTCAATTATTTAGAAGCTTTTTAGACTAGACGGTTGCGAAACCTCTGTAATAAAGAACGATCACAAATGGATAAGTTTTTGAAATGCCTGTACCTATCAAGTAACTGGATATTAACAAATCTTTTTATCATACATGCACAGATAACATTATATATAAATTAATAATAACATGCCCAAAGTTTTACATTAAGTAGAAGTTCCTTTTTACAGATAACGATAATTCAATTCAACAAATGTATCAAAACATTTAAAAATGTTCAAATTGAGTTTCAATTAAATGCTTTGCGAAAACTGCAGTATAACGTAAAAATACTTATAATACAAACAAGTTTCGCTTCTCTATTTTACAACAATATACCTGTACTAGTTATAGATGTTCAATGAATTTCAAAATAAAAACGCATTACTTATTCATATTTTCTAAAGTTTCGTCTACAAAAATAGACGTGGCATCAAGCATTTGCTGAGCTATATGATATTCATTATGAGTTTCCGAAATATTTCTATAAATCTTTCTTACTAATTCTATTCTGTCCTCGTTAGAACAATTTGTGAAAACTATGTCCGGAGAATCCTATAAAAAAAAAAACAAAAACGTAGTATGGTATTTGAACTAATCAAATTTCAAAATATATTATACGAACAGCGTTAATTAAATGCTAAGTTTGCAAACAATGACTACTTTTTAGTTAGTAAATATATTTAAAAGTATTTTCTAATGATTCTTCAATGATTATTCAAATTACGTAAAATAATACAAACCTGAGTGAGATTCTGAAGATATGCTGTAAGAGATGGACTTATTCTAGACACTTCTTCTAATAAATCAGGTACTTTCGATATATAAGCCATTGTACGTCCACCGGCAATCGGAAGAAGATTTGCAGCCAATCTTTCTTGGTTATTTATAAAAAAACTAGCCTACAAATAAAATAAAAAGGAATTACACAAGGTAAATTATTTAAAATTTCTGTCAAAGGAATAAATACTTCTTCGGCTAATCGATCAAATCCATTAATATACAATTGACAAACTTGATGAATCCTGAGCTCGTCAACATTGATTTTCCACATAGACGCTAAATCCTTACATTTACTCATCCACAGAGTAGCTTCGGAAAAATTACAATTGCTGGTTGAAGTTTCTTGATGAATTGTTGTCATGCTAGCTGTAATGACGCAACAAAGAAATTCTAAGCGCATGTTATCTCTTTTGTCGTCTTTATACCACGGAATCACTACTTTATTGGTTATATCTTGAAAGAAATGTCGCTGAGCCTAATAATTTTAAAAACTGTTACACTGCTTCTCATTATTCATAAATGCAATTTAAATTACAAAAATTAATTACCAATGAATGAAACATATTGTCGATAGGCTTTACTACTTTTAAATTAAAATGCGCCATCATGTAAAATACATTTGCTAACTGCCAGTGTAGCACAAGCAAATCATATTGTGCTGGCGCCTGAGAAATCGCTACAGCTGCTAAAGGCTGCGGTCCACCTGTATGACCCTCCCACAAGTCTTCAGACCTGATAAAAGAACAGTTTTCATCTTCTTCAACCACGGCCTTAAAATATATGAAATATTTAAATAAAAAATTCATTTTGGATTTCATTTAAATAATAAAATAAACCTACATCTATCCAAATATCAAAAAATTTAATACAATGATGCAAAAATGTCGTCAGTTCAATGTCTGAAAGTCCAACATCTTGCATGCACAGACGCTCCTTTGGCAACTTTCCTAATTTGTTAATAAGTTTTCCAACACTTTCAATTCTTCTTTTTAAATGAAGACTCCAAAGAAGACAGCAAAGCCCTTTGTTATCAAAACAAAATTATGATAAATACAATACTTGGGTAAACATAAATGCTCTAAAATCATAAATCAGGAAATTCATAATTTCTTAGATGATAGTAGCATACCGTGACGTATTCGATTGAAGGGAATCCGACAAAGCACACACAAAGCCGCCTCTAAAGCCTCTAATCGTGTAATATCTTTATTCCAAGACATGACGAATTCCCACGATAAATTGGCAAGCAAAATACTACTACTTAAACTGTATGGGAAATATCGTTTAAGCAACGACAATTTATCTGTAAAGGGTGTACACGCGTAAAAATAATCAATGTATTACCGAATTATCGCTACTAAATTGTTATTTAAACATACCCAATACGACTGCTAGTGCAGTCTGCTCGACAATGGCCTCACTACCTACTTCGACTGAAAATGGCAATAATTTTTTTGAATCGTCCTGCAAGAATTCAACTGTTTTTGCTTCATCTAATGAGCCTGTATGTCGTAACGAGTCTTTCGACAGATTCCACATTTCCAATTCTTCGTTTTTTTCATCTGTTAAATGAATAGGCTCGACGCCTGACGAACTAAGCCATTTTGCTACTATTTCCGATACAGAGCCTAAATATTAATTCATTATAACAGGATAAGCTGTACACGTGGTGGATAAACGTCTAATCTTTTTCTTATAGTTTTATCATAAACAAACATTTGTTTCGTCTTTTATTACATTTATTATGATTAAATCCGAGGGTAAGTAAAGTGAAAGTAAGTAAAGTAAAGTAAAATAACTTTCATAGCAAGCAATATTTACCTTTTCCCTTAGAGAGAACTAGTCCTAATGAAACAGTAGTAGTTTCGTATGGTAAAGTATAAAATTTGGTAGTTTCATCCAATACCACAGGTTTGCTGAAACAGTTATTAATATATGCATACGCATACATGACTGCATATCTTTTTCTTAATAAAGTAAAAATTGTAAAACAAATTGAATGTATATACCAAACGATTGCACTTAATACAGCAATATCTTCTAAATTTCCTATGAGTAACGAGAATTGACAGGTATCTTTGCTCACGCTTTCCCAATCGTTAACATTACTAACTGTTTCATCTTCTAGAGATGAATCTTCTTCTTCTTTATCATTATTTTTTCGCGTCTTTTCTGATTTATCGACATTTTTTTCAACTTTCCCTTCATTTCCGTTGTCATCCTTACAACTAGTTTGCAATCGATCCTTATTTTTTTGCATATTAATTGAGATCGCTCTACATGCCATTGCTGCAGTTAATGCATTAAAAGGATTGTCAGAATTTATTAAAATTTTTCGGACGTCCCTCCACCAACATGATGCTTCATTATAACTTGTACATATTTCTTCAGCATCTATAATATTGTCATTTATATAATATAGAAAATTAATTCGAACGTTAATTAATTTAACGTAAATTGAATGCAATTAAATAATACGTATGAAAATAAGCAAATATAATACTGTAAGGAAGGCATGCAAACGTACCATTTAATGAACAAATAGCATTGAGTAATTTTGTAAAATTTATCAACTCTATTTCCAAAGAAGTTCCTATATTTTTAGTCAACCAAAAAAGAAGAGCAAAATGAATTAGCACTCCTGGTTTTATATTGCTATTAAGTGCACAATCTTGCCACTTTGATATCGGATCATTAGAGTACATCCATCCTTGAAATATTAATTTTGCTTTAAAAAAAACAACAAATGATTTTATTTAATATATAATAAAACGTTAAAATAAATTCTGTGTATACTAATATTTATAAAACTTACAAATCTGACATTTTTTATCAAAATTAACATCTTTCTGAAGTTCCAAAGAGTCTGAAGAATTAAAATCAAAGCAAGACAAAAAATCTATAAATGTTCTCCCATCTTCTTCAAATGTAACTCTACCATGAGCATTTGAATTCGGAGTTTTCAAATTTACCAATGTTTTTAAAAATTTTAGGATTCGATGAACCTCCCTTTCTGAAGTAAATAACGTAACAGCTAATTTTTTCTCATCAGGAACTGCATCTGAAGTAACGGCAGCGTATTCAGGAGGCTGATCAAATTGCACTTTAATATATTTGTAAAATTTAATTGCTTGTCGCAATCGTTTCATTATCTGATCAAGAGCTTTGGATACTGATTTCGAAATATCTTCTAAGATATGTATATATATATATATATATATATACATATATATGTGTTTGTTTATATATAAATGTGAGAGAATAGGATTATTAACTTGATTATTTAGGTATGAAATTTATTCTGTATTTAAACTTTATATACCTTGTAACTCAAATTGCTTAGAGAAGCAATCAATGACAGCCAACAAAGCATCAGGTGTAATATGCTTATTAATCATTAACATTTCAACAATTTGCAATCGAACTTCGTTCGTTTCAAAATCCAAACAAATATTAGTAATTTCGTTGATTAATTTATCCTCGTCAAAATCTTCCTCTTTCAAAAATTTTTTGAGTTTTTTAAATAAGTGTATATCTCTAGCTCTATTACTGCGCTGAGTCT
Source organism: Wiebesia pumilae (assembly GCA_018907045.1). NCBI lineage: Eukaryota > Metazoa > Arthropoda > Insecta > Hymenoptera > Agaonidae > Wiebesia > Wiebesia pumilae. Next base: position 853,397 of record JACCHZ010000055.1, read on the forward strand.
GATGGTTACTGCTAAGAGCAAAATGGAATGGAACTGTGATCTCTTTGATTCCTCCAAGTGAATCGATAAAAATACAAGGATATTGAGCTTGATTTCTAGATGTGGTTGTCATATCATTTAAACCGCATAATCCATAGTTTGTATAAAGTAGTCTAGTAAATTAATAAGATAATCGTTTACTTTACTATTTCCTTATTTATGTAAAATTAATAAAAAATGACGTCATTGCTAACGAATAACCAGTAATTTTATAATTTACCTTCCGTTTTTACTGGCTGAGAACGTTGTAATTTTTGTTCCATTTTGTACACTCCAAATATCAATAACACCTTTTTTTGGAGCATAAATTACCAGAAATAATGCTGTGCATCTTGGATGTCTCGGATTATTATCTGCACTAGTTTTACCATGATGGCTTTTTACATACACTCGATGTTTTTCTTCTATGGCTTCTATCCACCCACACTGAGCATCTCTGTAACCTTTCCACATTCTTATTACAATTCCTTGGATATTATCCACTAAAATTACTCTTCCCATCGCATCACAAATAACTGACAACAATTTATTTGGACTAACAATAATACAATCTCCTTCTCTCAAAATATCACTTATGCCAAATCTACATGTCATCAATTCAGCAGGTTCACTCGCAACACCTTTTACTTTTTCTAATGTAGCTGGAGTCTTAGAATTCCTATTGAACCATCTATTAAGAGAAAAAAACGTCAAAACATTCAAAAAATTAAAGAAATATTCAATTATACTTATTAAAAGTAATATAAAGTACTTACGGAACAGCAGCACCAATAACACTCACTACCTTACTGGCCATAGCAATAGCAACATCTGATAAAACTGGAGCAGAACCTCCTTCGAAAGCATAATGAAAACCAATAAATGGTCTTTTCCCTGTGGCTATAACTAAGTTGTGTTGCGGTGCACTAGACCGATAACTAGAATTATATCCGCCACAGATAGATGCAATCATAAGATGGTCAAAAGTATTTACCGAGGTAGAACCAATTACTTCACAATCATTTACAAAATCTTGATTTTTAAAACCCCATTTTTTACAAATTAAATTTGCAGCAGGAGGCTTATCATCGCAATTAGCTTTCACTATCAGTACAATGAAATAAAACTAATAAGAGCTTACAGTAATGTATAACAAATTACATTTTTTATTTACCTTTGGCTAAATAATTTCTATATGCTCTCAAAGTTGCAAATAAAGAAAATCCTTGTAAAATGCATATAATAGTATTATACAAAACATGAATCTCTTCCAAAGTTCCTGTATCTCCAGCATGTTTTGCAGAACAGTACGACTGACATTTTATATTTATTATGCTTTCATTGTGTAACTGCTCTTCTAATAATAATCCTCCTGTCTTCATAGCATAAAATAACCCATCATCAAAAAATAAATGAATATTGAAATAAATAAAATATACGCATTAAACTGAAAATATGTGCTCGAAAAATAAAAGGTGCAAGAAATTGAAAAAAGGATTTAAAAGATGGATTATTAAACTTACTTCGGTATAAAATTTAATAAACCCACTGTTCAAACCTACAGCTATGTACGTCCACTCGGTACCTATTCCACCACTTGTTTTGCCATTTGAAATAATTGGTAGGCATATCACGGACGTTATCCATTCGCTAAAAAAAAAATTAAAAACTCTAAATTTATCAAATTCATATGTATAATATTTATTATTAATTTTATAAAAACATGGATTACTTTTGTTTTGATGTCACATCGCCATCCCAAATAACGTGAAATTTATTCTTCACATCGCTAGACTCTTGAGTATCCCATTTTGCTGTGGTTAAATAAATAATAAATAATTAATTTTCATAAATTACATTAATATATAATAAAGCAGTACTCACAGCCTAATATAACCAAATGAGTGTTCCATGCTATAACCAAAATATCACCAGCTGGGGATAAGGAAACAAAGCAATTTTGTAAAGGTAACTCCTTATCAGGCACATGGTCAACTGGAATAAAGAAATAAATTATCAAAGCTATTTTATTCCTCGCAAATTATTAACTGACAATAATTATATAAACAAAAGAAAGCCAAGAAGAGGATATTTCTTACACTTTTGATTAATATCGCCCAAAAGACGATTTTTTACACCAGCTGGATCAACTACATTTGCAATCCCTTTAATTTGACAGGACATCTCTTGTTTACGTATTATTGATTTAACGCACCCGTACGAGTTGTTTAAAGGACACGTAAAATAACAAAAATACCAGAAAAGAACCCACGAACAGATGATCGTGATCTTGAGACATAAAAGCTACATTACAACGCAACGGAACAGAGTACGAAAATCCGTAATTCCGAAACTCCGGAACGAATCATTGGTGAAATAAATATTTGTAAAAAAGTTAGTAGATTTGAATTAAATTCTTGTATTTTTAAAATGGTCTCTACCAGATGCAGATGTTTTTCAAAGTTGACACTCCAAACCGCGACGTAATTATATAATTATTAAGTTGATTAAAAAACACATAATTATAATCATTTGAAATGATACGTGATGTTTTAAATTACTTTATTTCCATACAGATGTATAATAAAATGTCTTAGAACAAATGTATCGAACCAAAGTATTTTAAACCTATTAATGTTTACTAACGTAAAGTTGAAAATACAATTTAAATCATACAGAATTTGTGAACACATTTTCGCAAGTTAAAGACGAAATTGTCAGAAGTCATATAATGAAAGAGTAAAAGCAAACGATAAAACACTGTTAAATAATACTTGAAGAGATTCAATAATTAAAATGATCTGAAAACCCAGATAATGAGAAGGATGAAAATAATTGAAGAAATAAAGAGTCAGATAAAAACAGATAATGACTCGTTGGAAGGATTAAAAAATATAAACATGGTCCGCAATAGGACAATAAAAAATTATCTAATATCTGGAGAGAAAAAAGTGGTTGGCGAATATCATTGAGTCATCGTCGACTTCCCTTAACTGCGTACTTTCGCGCGCAAATGCTTATTCGTCGTTACATATCTATCCCTTCGTCGTGTACCTGACCGCTACGAAATATCTTCCCTTTCTCGCCCTTTTTTCGACACGTGCATTTGAACGATGTCACGTGACGGCGCGTTACGTCAAACCTAAATCGCCGCTTATATACTTTGCCATTGGACGTTGCCTCGACTTTCAATGAACCGCGCCAATCGCCGGCCTGAATTTTCCGCAATGGAACCCGCTGTAAAAGTCGTTCCACCATCTTTTTATTACATTTTTGAAAATCCTTAGGCCCTTTCCACTCTCCTTCGCTCTTTTCCAGTCCTCGCATACGGCATACGCAAATGCGCCCGTAATGCGCATTTGCACATGTACGCAACGGCGCGCGCGCACGAATGCACTTACGGGACACGCACACGCACACGCGCGCGCGTCTCGCCAGAGTCTGCGCACGCGCGAAAATAGCGCGCAAGAGAGACGGAAGCGGCAACGGTCGTTCGACGCAGGATCGAATGAGACGGATATATCAGAGACGCACTAGCGTATATACGTGCACACAAGTCGACGACGAATTTATATATACGCGACAATACGGGGTGCCGACGAACTGCGTGACGCGCGAGAAAAGAGAGAGAAAGTGTACTCGCGTTTGTGCGCCCCGTAGGTCGCTGTTGCATACGCGAGAGGAAGATAGAGCTAGGGTGGATGCGCGCGCGCGCGCGCGCGTGTGTGTGCGTGCATGCGAGAGAGTGGACAAGAACGCGGCACACAGGACGACAACGGCGACGACGAGGACCGACGCGGACGAGGACGGGATCTTGAGAATACGGCCGGTGTTTTGTTTGGGAAGAAAAGATAGCGAGCGGATTAAAGAACGAGGGCGACCTGCAAGTGACGAGAAAGACGAAGGCTAGCTGCGGCAAAACGGCTGCACGCCAGGAAAAAACGACTCGGACAGAGTGCAAACACGCCACTCGCATGAAATTTAAGAGGAGACTGTCCTCTTGCGTACTCAGGGAGGAACAACTGAAGCCTCGGTGGGTATCTATCGTCGCTTATGGGAGAATGGAAACTGAGATTCTTTCTCCTCGATGGGCTTCTCCGTGCCCTTTGTTAGTGTCGGGTTCAAACTCGAATCCGGATCTCTTCTAGGTTAAGAGCCGGAACATATCGTCCTCGTGTCTAGTGAGAAAGTAACGATCGTGTGCCTGAGATGTGTGCTAATTTTTGCGTTTGCGATTTAAGGAGCGAGAGAGTGAAAAACTGATCTTAAGCCTGTGATCGAGAGAAGCCGTTGTTTTAACATTATGGAATTGTCGAAAGAGTCGTCACCGTTGTCGTCGTCGTCGTCGTCGCGTCGTCGTCGTCGTCGTCGTCGTCGTCGTCGTCTCCGTCATCGTCCACATCGAGGAAGTGAGGTTACCGCGCGTCGCGCATACAGGCAGGCTATGTTTTTTGTGTTCGCTCTCTCGCTCCAGTGAACAAACGCTAAATAAGAGTGAAAGAGAAAGGATGTGTCGTAGATGTGCAATGCAACGAAGACCGTGTTCGCCTCGACTTCGCTCGTTGCTCGCAGAAAACCTACAACGAATGCAAATTGCGAGTGCTGGCTAGACGGAAAGACAGTTATTGGTGTAGCGGACAACGTTAGAGCTGATGAATAAAAGAGAAAGAGAGCATGAGAGGGAGGGAGAGTTTGCGTGTACGATTGAACGAGAGAAGGTGATGAGAATGATGAGAGTATGCCCTGCGCGAAAGAGAGAAAGAAATGTACGTTGAAAACGGACGATGGAAAAAGAGCGTATGAAAGAGAAAGAGAGATGGGGCAAGATCGGCTGTTGCGAGTGTACATATCTGTACATCTAATGTGAGAATGCCGTAGCTTGTGTGCGAGAAAGAGAGAGAGGGAGAGAGAAAGAGAGCGAGTGAGTGTAAGAGAGAGAGAGAGAGAGAGAGAGAGTGTGTGTGTAAGAGAGAAAGCGAGCGAGCGAGAAAGAATGAGAGGGAGAGAAAAACGATATGGAAAACGAGCGCAAGGAGGCGCGCGAGATGGCGACTGTGGTGTGCGCGTGAAAACGAGGAACGAAAATTGGTCGCGCGCGGGAACCGCTCGCGAGTGTATTTGGATAATTTTTTTATGCCTGTGTAAAAGTTTGTACGATTACAAGCCGACCGAGTCGTATACTCCATGTGTTTGGATTCGGGCGAGCTAACGCGGACTTGTGCTTGCTTGCGAATCTGTGCTTAGTTTTTACGGGGTCGCGCGAAAGCCGAGCAGCGGCTGCAAGTGTATTTGCGTATATGTATGTGTGCGCGCGCGCGATCGCCGAGAGAAGCTGAGCGAGGAAGTGTAAGTCTTCTCCTGGGCTAAAGAAAGAAATATTACTCTGATCGAGCGAAAGCTATAGCCAAGAAACGAAAGATAAAATGGAGCGAGACTGAGCGACGCGTAGATTCGTACCGGAGAACACCGAACTCCCGCGCGTTTTCTCGTCTCGCCCGTCTCGTGTGAAACCGTTTCAGATGAGAAGCGTGCACGCCGATTGAACCGCGCGTGAGGGGGGGATGGGGCGCACCCGCGTTCTCTCGCGGACGTCTTCGACGAGAAGAACCGGTGCCTTTTTCGGACGTAACCATAACCCTCCTTTGACTCGGCGAGAAAGAGAGAGAAAGAGAGTAAAGTACGAAGGAAAGATATGCATACGTGCACGACATATGTAGGTTAGGTCTAGATGAGTCGGAACGGTCGCAGTGCGGTGACCTCTCTTTTTGAGCGCACGCGCGCTCACTCGGACGGTTGCTCGTACGAGAAAAGATCTCGAGACAAGAGTTCATTTTTTCGTTCTCCGTTATCGCACGTTTCAGCGATTTTGGAACTTTGAGAGGGTTCCTCGAACAATGCCGGTGGCGGTGATTCTGACCTTCGTACAGGCGCGTTTTCTCACGTTACGCGCACAATAATTCCGATAGTATTCGAAAAATTTCAAGGAACTTCGATTCACCGCTGAAGGGTTACTGCTTTAGAAATCTGGATTTCGTTCAGGTTTCCGTAGTTCGATACTCCGCATTTACCATTGCCTTGCGCTCGTTGCGTCCTTCAGCTAACTACGTTCGTTCTACGTTTCAATACACGATTTATACGATGTTCTTTGCTTTGCTTTGCCCCACTCAATTAACGAAATCATCTTTTGGCCTAGGACTTTCTTTTCTTTTCTTTTTTTTCCTTTTTTTTCTTTTTTTTTTTCCTTTTTTTTCTTTTTTTTTTCCTTTTTTTTCCTTTTTTTCCTTTTTTTCTACTTTTTTCTTAATGTGTAATACCTTGAACTCGAACTACATATGTGAGAAAATTTTTCAATGGCGAGTGAACAGTTAATGCCTTAACGTATATAGCAACTTACAATTTTTATTACCATTGTTCAAATATAGAAAAAAAAACTTTCTAGGCATTGCTATTTGTCGACAGATAAACACACACACACGTCTACTTATTCATTTGGGACTAAAACTCCTTCTGTCGCCTACGAAAATTTGCGCGAAAAACTCGTCGATATATATATACTTAATTATGAAATAAATAAGAAAGAAAGTTTCGTTGATTGTAAAATTACAAAAAAATAGAAAATTAATTGAATTTTTAATTCTTTAACACACGAAAAAAATGAATTAAGAAAATTGAACTAAAGACGACTACTAGTTAGATCTGTTGGACTTTAGCAAGATATTTTATTTCCATATTTATTAAAAATGTACATTGATTATTCAAGAGATTAATTATTATGTTAAAATAGGTATTTGTAATCATTTATTATATCAATTATTGTTAAAATTAAATGTTTTATAAAATTAACTTACGTTATGTACAGCTATGCGTTTAACTTTTATTAATTTGTTAAAAGTTAAATTTTTGTATTCAATATTTTATTTTAATAAATATTTAATCAACCCTTTTTATATTAACGTATTTCTTTATCTTCATCTTTCATAGACATTTGCTTTACGAGCGACTACTTTCTAAATTAATGACTGTGTAAGAAAAGTTTCATAATTTTACATTATGAATTTAATAGTAATTAACAAAAATACTTGTCATTGTTCATAAAAATTTATAATAAATTTTTTACAGTGACTCTAGGAAAGTTCAAATACAAATTAACTTTAATACAAAGTTAACATAATTGTCAAATTAATAAATAAAAATTTGTTAGGTATGTGATTAAGTCACACGAATAAAAAGATTTCTTTTTTTTTAAATTGATGAATGATTTATAACAAAATGTATATTTAACTATAAGTGAAAGTAGTAGAAGCAAAATATAGCAATTACATGCTGAATTTATTATTTTCAGTTTGTGTAGGAAACAAAAGAATTAATTAGAAAAAAATGTCAACTTTAGCTGAGCAAGCATCCAAATTACTGGATTTTAACCAGAAATTGGATATTACGCTTCTTGACAATATAGTAGGATGTATGTATACGGGAATAGGTGAACAGCAACGAGTTGCACAAGAGGTGCTGACTACGCTAAAAGAACACCCAGATGCATGGACACGAGTTGATACAATTTTAGAATTTTCACAGGTACCTTATAAACAATTTTTGTTTTGGGGACAAAATCAATTTGGTACAAAATAATAACCAAATATTTTTATCGCAGAATCAACAAACAAAATACTATGCACTACAAATTTTGGAACAAGTAATTAAAACTCGATGGAAAGTTTTACCTCGAAATCAATGCGAGGGTATCAAGAAATACATTGTAGGCTTGATTATAAAGACAAGCAGTGATCCTGCGATGCTTCAAGCTTCCAAAGTTTATCTCAACAAATTAAATATGATTCTTGTTCAGGTGCCATAATAATTTTTATAAATATTATATTTCGCTAATTAACATGTTTGTGTTAACTTCAAATGAATTTCGATAATTATGTTTATTATCGTCAGGTGTTAAAACGAGAATGGCCAAAAAACTGGGAGTCTTTTATTGATGATATTGTGGGTGCTAGTAAAACAAACGAGAGCCTTTGTCAAAATAACATGGCTATTTTAAAGCTTTTATCAGAAGAAGTGTTTGACTTTTCTAGTGGACAGATGACTCAAACAAAGGCAAAGCATTTAAAAGATACAATGTGTAACGAATTTTCACAAATTTTTCAACTCTGTCAATTTGTCATGGATAATTCACAAAATGTTCCACTAGTAGCCATTACCTTGGAAACTCTTTTAAGATTTTTAAATTGGATTCCTCTAGGATACATTTTTGAAACTAAGCTTATTACTACTTTAATATTTAAAGTAAGTCTTTTGCATAATCGGTATATTTTATATATCGAAATATATTACTACATTTCTAAAATAATATTAAATATTTTTTCTAATTATTTTTATAATTTATAACGCTACGTTAAATATATTAAAATACAGTCAAACCTTAAAATGTAATTTTATTTGCATTCTAATTTTTTTTATACTTGTATTATGAGGTCTTTTCCTACGCTTATTGTGAAATATCGTAAATAATTATTAATTTCAGATTTTCATTTTGTATTAAACTTTATAATGATCACTGAGGATCTAGTCTATCTGCTAAAGATAATGGTTGTAGTTTTTTCTAAAATTTTAAACACAATATTAAAGACATTAATAACAACCTACCTTGTTTACATGCGCTTTCTTACTGGCTTTATAAAATTGTCACAAGCAAGAAAGAATCATTTATTTTATTAAAGGCATAATTTGTGTTCTTATCTCACTAATATATCTTTGCAGTTTTTAAATGTTCCAATATTCAGAAATGTTACACTGAAATGTTTGACTGAAATTGCTGCAGTGACTGGATCCACCTATGATGATATGTTTGTCGTTCTGTTTGTGAACACGATGCAACAACTAGAGCAGATGTTGCCCTTAGAGACCAACATAAGTAAAGCTTATGCAATTGGTCAAGACCAAGAACAGAACTTTATACAAAATCTAGCTATGTTTTTATGCACTTATCTCAAAGAACATGGTCAATTAGTAGAAAACAAACAGTTGAACGACACTCTGCTAAAAGCGCTACATTATCTCGTGTTAATTTCAGAAGTAGAAGAAGTGGAAATTTTCAAAATTTGCTTAGAATATTGGAATGGACTTGCTAATAGTCTTTACAAGGACAATGCATTATCTTCACCACTACCACTTTTTATAAATAAAAATATTGCTCCTCTACCTCGAAGAACATTTTACTCTCAAGTTCTAACTAAAGTACGCTATATTATGATTAGTAGGATGGCCAAGCCAGAGGAAGTGCTTGTTGTTGAAAATGAAAATGGCGAAGTTGTCAGAGAATTTATGAAAGATACAGATTCTATTAATTTGTATAAAAATATGAGAGAAACTTTAGTGTATCTGACTCATCTTGATTACGTTGATACTGAACGCGTTATGACTGAGAAACTACAAAACCAGGTTAATGGTTCAGAATGGTCTTGGAAAAACCTTAACACGGTAAATTATTGATAGTTATAAAACAAATTCCTAAGTTTAAATTTTAAAAAGTAATAATAATAAATGTATTACAGTTGTGCTGGGCAATAGGTAGCATTTCTGGTGCAATGCATGAAGAAGATGAAAAAAGATTTTTAGTTACAGTTATTAAAGATTTGCTTGGATTGTGTGAACAGAAAAAAGGTAAAGATAATAAAGCTATTATTGCAAGTAACATTATGTATGTTGTCGGTCAGTATCCGCGGTTTTTAAGGGCGCATTGGAAATTCTTAAAAACTGTTGTCAACAAACTTTTTGAGTTCATGCATGGTGAGTATACAATCGATATTTGTTTAGTTGCGTTTTAATGTATTTACAATAAATAAAATAAATGATTTTTAAGAAACTCACGAGGGCGTGCAAGACATGGCTTGTGACACTTTTATTAAGATTGCATTGAAATGTAGACGACATTTCGTAACTGTACAACTTGGCGAGGTCATGCCTTTCATAGATGAAATTTTGTCTACCATAAGTACTATTATTTGTGATCTTCAGACGCAACAGGTAGTTATTCGATTATTTATGATACACCTTTTATTTGCCTTAACTAATAAAAGTCCTAAAAATTATATTAACTAAAATATTTTAACAGTAATAATAAATTTTACTTTAATGAACGTTCTAATGTACTTATTAAATTTTTGAAGAATAAAATTGATTTTCTGTCAATAAATTCGATAATTACGTTTAATTTAATGTAATAGGTACATACTTTTTATGAGGCGGTAGGGTATATGATTGGTACGCAAACAGATGCTTTAATGCAAGAGCATCTAATAGAAAAATATATGCTTCTCCCAAATCAAGTTTGGGATGAAATTATTAGTCAAGCATCAAAGGTATATTATATATTATTATTATATTTATATTAAATAATATCTTAGTGTTGGTTATTTAGATAGTAATAATAATTTATTTCATTAGAACGTCGAAGTACTAAAGGATCAAGAAGCCGTAAAACAACTTGCCAGCATTCTTAAAACAAATGTTAGGGCATGCAAAGCCCTTGGACATCCTTATATGATACAACTTGGAAGAATATATTTAGATATGTTGAATGTGTATAAGGTAATCATTTTTGTAAATATTACAATTGACATTCAGACAATTTAAAGTTCATTACATTATTATAGGTAATGAGTGAAAACATAAGTGCTGCGATAGCTTTGAATGGTGAAATGGTAATGAAGCAACCATTAATTAAAAGTATGAGGGTTGTCAAAAAGGAAACACTTAAATTAATAGCAGATTGGATCGATAGGTGTACCGACCATCAAATGGTACTTTATTTTATTTTATTTTAACTCACTTTATATTTAAAAAATAAAGTATATTTAAATTGTTCACTTTTATTCGCTTCATTTACTGTAGGTCTTGGATAATTTCATACCGCCTTTATTGGATGCTGTGCTTTTAGATTATCAAAAGACAAATATTCCTTGTGCCAGAGAGCCCGAAGTACTCAGTGCAATGGCCACAATAGTAAATAAACTTGAAGGTCACATCACCAGCGAGGTACCGAAAATTTTCGAAGCGGTATTTAAGTGTACCCTGGATATGATCAACAAAGACTTTGAAGAATTTCCAGAACATCGAACAAACTTCTTCCTGTTATTACAGGTAATGCAAGTTACAAACATTTGCACTTTTGATTCACACGATGACTTCTGCAATTTATGAATATTACCTAATATAAAAATTATTTATATTACAGGCAGTGAATACTCATTGCTTCCCTGCGTGTCTTTCGATACAACCAGTTCAATTCAAATTAGTTCTTGATTCCGTGATTTGGGCCTTTAAACACACTATGAGGAATGTTGCAGATACTGGATTAAATATTCTGTATCAATTATTTAGAAATATGGAAAAACACGAGGAGGCATCTCAAAGTTTTTATCAAACATACTTCACAGACATTCTTCAACACATATTTAGTGTTGTAACAGATACATCACACACAGCTGGTAAACTTTCGTTTATTCAAATTTTCAATTATTACCATGGACCATTTCCATTTTTCATTTAATTCATTTCACGAATAGGTCTGACGATGCATGCAACTATTTTGGCATATATGTTCACATTAGTTGAATTAGGGAGAATTAAAGTACCATTAGGACCTATACCAGACAACACTCTATACGTTCAAGAATTTGTAGCAAGGTTGCTAAATGCAGCATTCCCTCATTTATCTGAAAATCAAATAAAGATTACAGTTCAGGGTCTTTTTAATCTTAATCAAGATATTGCAGGTTTTAAAGAACACTTAAGAGATTTTCTTGTTCAAATCAGAGTAAGTATCGTTTTGGAATTAAATTTGTGCAATGAACGCATCACTTATTTATCTTTTCTTTCAAAATTAGTGATAACGTAAATAATAGAAAATAAAAATTTGGAAACCTTAAAAATAAATGTGATTCGTTTAGCAATATAAGTTCGTTGATGAATTTATTTTATAAATGTATTACTAATAAATTTCCGTCAGGAATATACTGGTGAGGATGATTCCGATTTATACTTGGAAGAACGAGAAAATGCCCTACGAATGGCTGAGGAAGAAAAGAGGCGACAACAGATGTCTGTACCAGGCATTATTAATCCTTACGAAATTTTAGAGGAAATGCAGGACTGAACAATTCGCCAACAAGACCCTATCAATTTTTTCTGCACATCAGAACAAATGACGCTCTGCTGTAGGTACAATCGTTCTTCTTAACCTGCAACCAATCCTACCGCCACTATCAAATAAGCAAACGTACAACACAGGACACACGTTTATTAAAAGACGAGAAACAAAAAAAAAACGACAAGTGTAAAATATAACTATTTGCCCATTGTTAAAAGGGTAAAACCAAGAAACGCGATGACTGTTTGTTTATCTGTTATAAGATTTTAAAATGATAATGGAGTTTTGTTGTGGGTAAAATGTGAAATGCCTGCTTGGCGATGCTATTTCGTGTACGCTTACAGATGAACTATGTTCTTACCTGGAAATGATAGTCAATGAGGAATGCGGTGGTAAACGAACAATAAACTAAAAGAAAAAATGAGTAATGTTATTTTGTGAGTTTACGAACGTATTGAGTCGTGTTTGTGCGTGTGAGACGTCATTTAATTTTTTGATCATAATATTCGTCAAGTCCCTCTGATTATGACACAAGGCAGCTTCGACGTTCAACTTTCTGTCACTAAAAAACACTAATCTGTTGTGCTGAAGTAAAATGTGGCGAGTGCGACAGCTAAACGTGCACATTTTTCTTCTTGCTCATTGTTACGATTACAACCTCTGAAAAAATAATGTATTGAGTCAAGAATGACTTGAGTGTATAAGCGCGAGTGAGAAACCAGACAAATTAAAAAATCTAGTACATTAAATAGAATCGCCGTAGCAGGATTTTAAGCGATATAAATGTGCTAGACGAATATGTGTGTTTTTATCCGAGTGAAGTTGTATTATAATATTAATATTACAATTACTTATATCAACTGCGAATCTTAAATTGGTACCACGTAAAGGAAAACCAAACTTATAATCACAATTTATTGCTGGTGTTTTAATGGATTACCATATCCATGTTCGATGAAATAGTAAAATGCTGTTTAGTGGCCTTCAGCATTAAACAAGTACAATTTTTAAAATACGTTTTGGAATCAAAGCATTTCATTTTGTATTCATATAACAAACAAGTCCTGAGAGAAATAGCCTAATAGTATGATTTCTGAAATGCTTGAATTCATTTATATAAATCTGGGACCATTACGTCGCTCAAGCTACATTGTTATTTGAAAAAGTGTATAATACCTTCTTCACTCAAGGAAGAGCATACGTAATTGTTTTTGCATTTTAAGTTGATGAAAGTCAAATTAAAATTTTGAAAAATCAAATTTCTTATTTTTCAATTTTTATCAGTTCTTGAACATTTGTAATAAAAACGAAACAACTTTATTCATCCAAATTTGTATGGCAAGTATATTTTAAAGTAAGGTAGATGTATCAGTAAGGATGATACATGTCTGTATGAATTAATTGTTTCAAATAGTTTGTACAAAATAATTAAATGTCTAAATAACACAGTACTTGTAAAAATTCGTCAGAAAACTGGTTTTTCAAAATTTGATTATGTCTGTATCTTAGTCAATTTATTTTCTAATTCAAATGTGCATCGCTGGCGTTCGCGTTTGAGGAAATTACCTTAAAAAAATTACAAAAGTGACAAAAAAGCAACAGAAATCCAAATGACTTTTGGAAAGAAGGAGCGAGCGAGAGAGAGAGAGAGAGAGAGAGAGAACATGAATAGAACGAGATTTCGAATGAGCATTATCGAGTGGATTAAAGTGTGTAGGTAAACAGGAATCTAGAAATATTTTCTACAAATAAACACGTGAATCCTTTTTATAAAGTCATAGAAAATAATAACGCGAAGTAAGTACCCTTAATGGATATCGCGTCATCGTTGAACTTTTCAAAACGTGTGCGTTGTACCAAAAAGATAAAAATCAACTAAAAAGATTAAAAACAATTCGTTAATCGATTAATAAAAAAACGATGATAAAGAGTTGTAGAGATGTAGAACATTAAAATGAACGAGCGCGAGAGATATAAGTACGAGTGAGAAATGAACGAAAGATAAAAAAGTGAACAGAAAAATGATATTGTAAATGCGATTCATTTGTATAAGGCGTTAAACGTAAAAGAATTGCGACTACATAGGGTAATTGTATAAAAAAAAAATTGTTTTTTGGCTAAATAAATGTGATATGATAAATTTGTAAACAAGCTGTCCAATATATGAGTAAATCAAGTGTGAATAGGGGATATCATTTGTACTACATAAAGGAACATAATACGCAATATTTCCTTCACATTCTCGGAAAATACATCATGAAAATAGAAAAAGGACAACATCGGCATACTTTCCAGCTCTGAGTTGAAAGCGAATGTGCAAGTACACTTATGAGAACGTACACTTTTCTACAGATGGATCATTCAGAAAGGGTATTTACTGCCGGTATTATATCTTACGTGGTGAGTGGAACGTGACTATTAGCAGTCTACGCAAGCCTATAGGGGATAAATGTAAGGCAAGAAGAAAAAATGAATAATGAATATATATATAAAAGAAAAAGAAGAAAAAAATGCAAATGACATACGGATTTGTGAATGTGAGAAAACGAGCGTGTAATTTGTACGATCTGCGAGTACGATCTACGCATACGTGGACATCAGTGACACGACTGGAGCTTTTGGAGCCATTACAATACTGTACTATGCGTCCCAGGATACTCCGGTCCAAGTGTCCCGCCATGCGTTTGTCGAAGAAGATCGAAAAGAGAGAGAGAGAGAGACCTTTGAATATTGATTGTGCGTCATTTTTTGATATGAAGCTGTATTTATTTGCAAGTCAATACAACTATTATTGATAACGCATAAATTTAAAAAAAAATTTCGTCTTGTTCGTACTTTTTTTCTATTATTTCTCTAAAATTATATAGAGATTATTAATATTCCAACTGTGCATATTCCAGATAAATAATTCTAACTTGCTCAAATGGCTTAATAGTTTAAACAGCTTAAAAGCACTACATATCTTAATGTTCAAATTTTGTAGATTCATTTTTATTAAATTTTTTATTGCTGCACTAAATTTAAATTAAAAATCGGCCTTTGGTCCTTCATTATTATTATTTAGAAATCTAATAGAGAGTTTGTAGTTCTGTCTTCTATTTGAATGCTGCGGTGTTGAAAGTTCCTTTCGAGACGTTTTCTTTACTTCAGTCGTCGAATTTTCATTTGACATTTTTTTCCTTTTTGTTTACTTGCTGATGATTTGAATAAATAGAAAATATAAGCACTACCGTAAATAGATTCAAAGTAAATACGACTTATAAAGCATTTCAAATACTAGAGCTTTTGAATGTTCAATTGGAGTTTCAAACTTCAACGAGAAATTAGCAGCTCCAAGTGTAAAGAGAAAAAATTAAAGCTTTGAATGCAAAATCCTAAGCATCATCTAAGATTTTCAATAAAAGTGTCGAAGTTTCTGAATTTCAAATAGCAGCAAGATACGCCGTTCGACATTACAGACTGTTTCAAAAATGACAAAAAAACAACGACAAAAAAAAGGAAAAAAAATGAGAAAAAAATCAATGTCAGAAAGTAGATTTCACAATGACCGAATAAGCGCAGTAGACTTAACGAAGTCGAAGATCGTGTGATAGTACATAGTGTGGTTTAAACATGATTTTATCAAGCTCGACTGGGTGTGTGGATGTTTTAAATGAAAAAAGCGTTCTATCAGTTATTCATTATAACGACAATGTAAAGAGTTTAATAATACTTACTAATAAAATATAAAATACCACAGAATTTTATTTTTGAAATACTATTTTAATGCTTATCCATTTTTCATTGCAACGTTCTAAATGCTTACGCTGTTGAGTAGTCCGTATTCTTAGTAGATTTAATTCATATAATTGAGTGCTTAATATAACCATAAATTTCACACGGGGACCGGAAACTTTCTTTGATTTAAGCCGGTATTGTGGTCTGTTGCCGGCATCAGTGTGACGTTATATAGGGTGGATACTATCGCCGAATAGAGCCACTGCAGTTGTGAAGCGTGAGAATCATAAATAATAAACATTCCGATTTACAATTTGTGAAAATAATGTCCATTGGAGAAAGAGTTTTGTGAACAGTTTTACAATTGAGAATCACTTTGATTTATCGAGTAATTCATCCAAGCATATTAACATAATTGGAACATTATGTCTTCGCAAGCGAGTAGCAATCCATCGAATTTTTTGCACAAAATCTATACAAATGATCCCATTCTTTTCAAAAGTTACGTAAACAAAAAAGTTATAATTACAACTGAAGATTCTAAAGTACACATCGGCTTCGTATATACGGTTGATCCAGTTTCGGAGAGGTTAGAATTTATGTTATCAGAAAGTTTTATAATCTATTTCTCTACATAAAAAATACATTGTACGGATATGTATTGTTTTTTAATTCTATTTATTGCTGCTTAAGCGATATATTAAATTTAACTGTTTTATTTTATTCAGTATTGTATTGATGCAACCTGAAGAAGGGCAGGAAAAGATGCGATTACAGATCATTATGAGAGCAGCAATTAAAAATATAGAGTGCTCTTTTGATACTGAAATTTTGTTACCAGAAATGTTTGTTGCGCCATCGATACATTTTACCGAGGATGAGCTTATTAAAAGAAAAAATTTAGTAACTAAGTTATTGTTAGAAAATCGTTTTCCTGTAACGGAAGAAAAAGGTAATTTATGTATCGAAGATACAGTAAAAATAGAGCCACCTTACGGACCTGAAAACTGTATTTGCTTAAACAGTATTATCTTAAACAGAATACAAACTCTTCTAAGTCGCATCTCAAATTAGAGGTTTATCGTTAAAAGGATTTAATGTAAGTCAAATGCCATTTCTTTTGTTTATTATTAATTTATTTTACACAAGAATTTTATGCGAATATTTGTTACAAAAATAAAGTTGTGGTCGTATTAGGAATGTATACACGTGCAGAGTGAAATCGTATATTCATTAAAAGATATATTTGCAATATAGACAATATTAGCCAAGGCATTTGTCAAGGCTTCTGTGTATGAAAAATATTCTTTTTATACTTATTATTTAAGAAGATTAGTGTGCATCTTTGTGCATATTTAAAATATGATTTGTGCAAAATATAAATAATTATTATACGTGTATCAATTATTTCTTTCTTATAAATAATATAACAAATTTTTATAGCATAAATGCAAAATATAAAAAACAACATAAGAATGAAATGGTTAACATAAATAATTGGGTGATTTATAAAAGAAGCTCTATGGCAATATCTAAAAAGTTTAATTATAATTTTAAATACATATCCTATATTTTTTAAGATTTTTATTTATGTTACTTTGTCTATTTGTTTCTAAATAGAGAATCGTCTTAAAAGCTTTATTTTTTATGTAAAATTAAATGTAAGTTTCTGACAAAACTGTATTTTACAATTTCCAAAGGTTTATTATTCTTAGTATTTGTAAGGAAATAATATTGGTCATTTAAGTTAATTATCAATTAACGTAACTTTGATTAACAGTTGTGTGTCCAAGCTCAAATTTTCCTAAGATGTATATACACATAATTTTCATAATAGTTATATATATACAAGTTATAGAAGCAACATATATTTAACTTTTATAATAAACTTAGAAAAAATATTCTACAATACAGATGGAAGCATAAGAACTACATAAATCTATGCAGCAATAACGTTTTCATCAAAGTATAGAATATTTTGAAAAGAGATATTTATAAGAGATCATAAATTATTCAAATGCTAAGCTAAATCATGTGTACTGCATAAAAAATGCAGTATGTTAAGGCAGCGTCAAATATAATGTACAAGCTCAACAAGTGCCCTTTCTTATTTACTGCGTATGAAAAGATTTGCTAATCTTTTTTTTAAGAAGCACAAATTTAATTATTTTTAAATCTCAAAGCTGACCAAACCTTTCATAAGTTATATACTAACTTTTTCAGAGCATACTTGGCCTAGTCAAGATTGCTATTTTATATAACAATTACACTACCTGTTATTTTCATTGTTCTTAAATTATTTTACATTGTTCTTAAATTATTTTACATTGTTCTTAAATCATTTTACAAAAACTTTTTTGAAAAGCTCTAGTGAAATGACATGTCAATCTTGTGCCTGACTATAGGCAAATCAAGTACAGGTTTCAAAAACAATTGAAAGGCTGCTTCCAGGGCTATTACTATTGTCTACAATAACTTCTTGCATTACGAGGTAGGTCATTCTGTTTCACTATCTGAATAATACTCTATTGGGTTAGGATCGCGTGGCTTCCTTGAGTATTTCAGTCCAAGTGTACTGGATATCTCTTCAATATTTTGCAATACCTACAACAATTCAATTAGAAAATGCAATAAGCTCAAACTAAATTCTAAAATATCGCAAAAATAATCAAACGTGAGTATTTTTTTAATATATTTATAAGTAAAGAAATACTTCACATATTAAAATATTTTCATATTTATATTCGCTCTTATAACTAATGTTATCGCATAACTCATTTTATGAGATTGCTCATTATTGTATTTAATTAATATTCAAGTAATATTATTGTAATTATGAAATTTTTTATCATTAAATTTTCACATTATCTTAAAAGAATTTCACTGCTAAAATAAATACAAAGTTATTATTGCACTTACGTAATCAAGTTGTTCTTTAGTATGCGCTGCTGACAAACAAAATCTTATTCTGCCTTCCATAAGTGGTGTTGCTGGGAAGCCAACGCCAACTGTTGCTATCTTTCGCGTTGTTAGAGTTCTCACTACAGAACTATAACAATATTTGTTAAAACAAAATAAAAAACGTTTTATTAATATTTCAGATGTAGTATAAATTACCCAATTTTTGAGAAAAGATACACTAACATCGGTACAACGGGTGAATCTTCATTTCCATAAATAATTACACCAATTTGGTTTAATCTACGTCGAAAATATCTCGTGTTTCTCGATAATTGTTTAGTTCGCCTTTTACCAGCATCAGTGCCATCTTCACCAGCAATTATTTTCATCGATGTAATAATTTGCTGAGCAATAGGAGGAGACATAGATATTGCATAAGTGTGTGCATGGCTGTGTACTCTCAAATGATTGACCAATGCCTGAAAATATACGGAATTATATTTAATTAATTTGTGTACTTAAAAAAATTGTCATGTTTTAAAATTAGGTACTTTAGTTCCTGCGATATAACCACCAGCTGAACCAAAACTTTTAGTAAATGTGCCCATTAGAATATCTACTTCGCACGGATCAATACCATAATAGTCGCATATTCCTCGACCACGTTTTCCCGTTGCGCCTGTACTATGTGCTTCATCTAAATAAAGATAGGCCTATAGATAAAACAATGTATATTAAAATGTGTAAAAAATGTCTACTTATTATGTATTACTAAATTTGTATTACTATGTATTACTAAATGTATTAACCTCTATGTATCACTAAATTTGTAAATCTTACCTTATACTTTTTTTTGAGCTTGAGAATCTCTGGAAGATGAACGATAGATCCTTCCATTGAATAAATACCCTCAACAACTATGACAATTTTTTTCCAAGGTTTACCTGTATTTGGTTGACCTAATAAAATAGCTTTTTTCAAACATTCTTCCAAGTGCTTAATATCTGGAATAAATAAGTAAGATAAGTAAGATTCTTTATTGTTATTCTATCCTTAAATTTACATATTCGAATAAAAATTTGTATTCACTATTATGTTTAAAAACTCTAGTCGTTGCTCCTGACAGTCGTAATCCTAGAATGACAGATGCATGATTTTTTTCATCGCTTAAAACAAGACATCCCTTTGATATTAATGATGGTAAATTTAAAGTATTTGTCGCAAAACCCATTCCAAAAACTATAGCATCTTCTACACCTAGAAATCGAGCTGTTAACTTTTCCAATTCATCGTGTATAGGCATATTTCCTATAAATAAATAATTTTTTATATAATAATATTCGTATAATTTAATTTATTGTTTGTCAACAATAGATACGACTGTTGTATTGTAACCTAATTGTAACCTGATTACCTAATTCTAATCTACTGCTACAAGTAGAACATCCGTATTCCTTTAAAGTAGATATACTTTCTTCTGCACAAGGTCCTGATGATTCCGCAAATCCTAAATAATTGTACGAGCCAAGATTTATGCATTTGGTTTCAGTACCGGTAAATCTGTTCCAAAAAATTAATAAATACTATAATTTTGTCTAAATTGTTAAAGTGTTGCGACAGAAGATTCTGTTTTTTATATAACTAAGAATTACATTATTTCTGCAGTAAGTGATTTATAATATTAATACGATTGAGAAAATATTTTAATAAATGATTAAAAATGTTATCAATTTTATTGGATAAAAAAATGACAACGCAAAATAATACCTACTGAAATGTCCATCCGTTATCATTAGTTATACGATCTTTAAGGGTAACGGTTGCTCCAGGTACCGAACATATCGGACGATTCCAACAATCTCTTACTCTTCTGTATACGTATCGCAAATAGAACTGTTCAAAATTTTCAAAAAGGGGGGCATATCCCTACAACAGAAACCTTCTATAATTCATGTACAAGTTATAGATTAGTTAACACACCTTTCTGTTCTGCTCTTTAGCGACGTTCGGTGTAAAAAGCAACTGATTTATAAATCCCAATAACATAAGAATGTAAAAACCAAAATGAGTAAAAGCTGCCGTGATAAAAGGCACTTTCTCAAACGACTCTTTGTACTTTGATGGCTTAGGTGGGTACTTTTTATTCCTTTCTTCATTTCTGCTTTCACAAAGAAACTAGATAGAAAACATAAAGGGAAAACATGGTATTACTGTTAATAATAAATAAAAACATAACCTAAAAAAATAAAATCACAAGCATAAACAGAAGCAAGTTTTTTTTCTTCAAATGTTAAAAAAAATGTAATCATACGCCAAACAAATCATTGCCTTTTTAAATTACTACACAACTTGCATGAAATATTTACGGTACAGCATTGTTCGATCAATGATTACCAATGATCTCGGCGAGACTCTTGGTGTAATACAGTAATATACAAAAAAGTTGATTACATGAGCTCAACGAGCGAATGAAAAGCAAATAGAATTGTTCGCCAGTGTGCGAAAGGTATGGCGGTAAGGCACAATACTACAATTCCTTGTTCATTTGTGATGAATTTGACATTGAACATTGTCGATAGAAATGGTACAATAGCTTCGCAAAATTATAAATCTCTATGTCCGATGATATATGCATTGATAACACGAGACTAATCCAGAAGTAAAAATTGTTGCTGGAGCGCGATTTATACGATGCTTTTGAAATCATAAGATAGAGAGAGGAGAGTGCCGGGGTACAACCGAGTGGAGGGGGCAGAAGCCGCTTTTAAATACGTACATACGTGGATATACAATACCTCGTGAATAAGTGGCTTTGAAAGAGATTTGAAGAGATCGTTAACGTAGGCGTACCATGGACACTTTATTTAAGTTTACGCGAACTCGCACGCCATATTTTTGTTACAATCTTCTTCGCCAAAGCGTGTGCATGCCGTTGAACGCGCTACTTTTGCTGTAGGAAGATTGAGGACCGTGGGTAGAAATGTGTGCGTGTAAAAGAGCGGGATTCTCAACTAAAGTCGCTTTCGCAGGAGGAACGGGACGATTGATGATTAAAAGCTGAAGAGAAGCAGGAGTCACGTTAAAGATCACGAGGAAAGGTCGCGCTCCGAGGTCGATGTGTGCGTGTGAGTGTGCGTGCGCGCGCACAAAGTGCGGAACGGATGCCGACAAAAATCGAACTTACCCTCGGTTGGCCGTTGGCGGTAAGCGGTTTGCCGTAGCCGTTGACTCGGCAGTTGACGAGTGAGGTTAGCGTCTGCCTCCTCTCGTCGGTCTCAGTCACGGTCGTCCTCGCGCAGCTCATCTTCGTCGCCATCGCGCCGTAGGGCCGAAAAACTTTGCCGTCCGCGCCCCTTCCAACGTTCCCCGCCCGGCCCGATCGACGCTAGCGACGACCAGTTCGAGGACCAGTTCGAGGACCAGTTCGAGGACCAGTTCGAGGACCAGTTCGAGGACCAGTTGGAGGCTCAACCTGGCTGGAAGCAGAGCGAACTCGGTGGGAACTCGGTGGTTGCTCCGGGTGGCCGAGACTGACAAGCGCCAAATCGCGGACTCTGCTCTCCTTGTGCGCGCGTGTGTCAACACTCGGTCGTGGGTATGTGCGAGCGCGGGAGAAGGAGAGGGAATCGAACGATCGTCGAGCCACGAGCGCGACTGCGGAACCGGCGAGACGACGACTGCGGCACTGCGTCGTCGGGGAATGGGCCAGTAGTCTCGCTCCTCTTAGCCTCCTTTTGACCGATTCCGCGAAGGCGCGCCGTAACGCCGTGGTGGTGGTCCGGACTCCGACCGCTCCATTTTTTCATTTCTCCGTCCCTCCGTCTCTCCTCCCGGCCAGGGTCGCACACCTGCAGCGAAGCTCGGAGGTGCGGCCTTTCTCAATAGAGGAGGAGGAAGCTCTGTCCAACTCGTTCGAAGTGTTGGACTTTTGTATTACGTACCGCCGCGCCGGCACCTTTCAATCCTTTTTTTAATCCCCCGAGAGACGCGCAGTCGTCGTAAATAAATGAGTACACTACATCGTACTTTTGAAAGGAGTAACACCCGACGACCTCCCACCGAGTGGAACGCGAGTCGCGCGAATACAGTTGTTTTTTTTTTTTTTTTTTTTTTTTTTTTTTTTTTTTTTTGCGTGAAAAGGAACGACGTTCGATCCCGTGCATAAAAGCCTTTAGTCAGCGCGCGTTTGTCATTCGCTATTAAAAATACGTGTGAGCAATGGACACGTATTTCAATTCAGCGGCTGTTCGATTGCCTTTGCGTTAATGGATTGCGTTCCGAAACACCTTCACCCTGTTTTCGCTAAAATTCCTGGGATCGCATCAATAGCGAAACGCTCGTAATAAGAAGGCGGTGCGGAATCCTGACCTCCGTCTATGCCTCACCCGGAATACCCTCTTGGCGTACAGTTGGAATTGCGAAAACGCCAACTGTACGAAGTGCCCATCCAAACGCTGAATGCGACCCGCGTGAACTCGAGGTCGAGCACTAATTGCTCGACCAAGCACCCGTTCCAAGAGCTTACTCTTTATGTCGGCGAGGGCAAAATGTTTCCTTTTTTCGATGTTCCCGTGTTAGACGTGAGAGTCGTCCACGGATAAACGAACGCGACGCGAGGCACTGATTTCCCCTTGCCGACGATGGACCTTGGGGAAGCTTACGTGGCACGCGAAACCCGCGTGTAATCGGCCGTTCGTGGGCCATGTAACAGGGCGTTCGCTACGAAATCGTGCATTGAGACCAATCTTCGACCCCTAAGATCATCGATTCGTCTATCGATCGATCTTGTATCTTTTGGTGCACGTTATATTTATTTGTAGTTCTTTCGAATGAAAATCGAAAATTTCTTTTTGATTTATGCATCAGAACGACTGGATGGGGAAGGAATCTCGTTGTCGTTTTTCATTATATATTATTTAGAATAAAAGCTTCGTCGGGTATAGCACGCGTTAACGATTCATCCAAATTCAATGACTCGAACTCTCGAGCTCCAGTTCCCTTTTTATCGGCTTTGTTCTGAAGCCTGAATTTCGAATTGAATTCTTCCGTGGGTAATGTATTTATATAAGCAGCAGACGTATTATACAACGACGAAACAAAATTACATTCCGCAGAAATGAATATATTAGAATTACGGAAGACGCATTAAGTTTGTGCTACCGAATAATGCAGGTTGGCTTGTAAGACGAAGTTGCGACAAAACTGACATGACGAAGCGCCATCGGTCAATGATAAAAATGATAAAACTAAAATAACTCTATTTTAACGGTTTAGATTTATTTTACTTCTGATATATATATATATATATATGTATGTGTGTGTGTGTGTGTGTGTGTGTGTGTGTGTGTGTGTGTGTGTGTGTGTGTATGTATGTATATCACGTGGATAAGACGAAGTTCATGTTTGAAGAAAAATAATGATTCTCGGTTGAAATTCTCGGTCGTAATTTTGATCTTTTTTTTAAAGAACCGATGAAATTCAAGACGATATCTGTCAAATTATCTGTATGTAATTTTATAAAAAAAAAATGTTTTGGGTTTTTTATACGTACGTTGGTTGTCGGTGCCTAAGTAATTTTTCTAGATAAAACTCTTTTTTATTATAAATTAATTTTAAAAGAGGGCGTGAAAAAATCTTTTAAAAACATTTTTAAAAGATAATTCAGGATTAAGTGCACTCGAAAACGTGAACGTATTAAAAACAAATGCTTATCTTACTATTTCATCAAATTTTTAATATACTATTTTTCTGTATTCTTTTCTTATATTTAGTTCAGGCTTTACTTGTTCACGTGTACAATAATTTTTAGACAAATCAAGCATAATAATGCTGATAAAACAAGACTTTACTTATATTCATCGCAAAATTCCAACATTTTTATTATTACTTTTTTACTCGAAAGCCATTCGAGATTATTCGTATAAAGAAATTATAAATTACTCTTTATAATGTCCACGTATACTGGAATAATTAAAAATATAAAATGAATATGGACATTTTACTTAAGGTGTAATTCAAAACAAATAGATAAATTTGATAAGCTTTGTATTTTTATTTGTAATTTTGTAATTAACTCTTATTTATTTAATTAATAAATATCACAGTATGATGTATTTGTTTATCTTTAAACGCATTAGAATAAATTCGTACTATCGTAAGTACACTTAAAGTACGTATTATCGTCAACCACGAACGATTAGATTGACGGCAAACGTATCTTACTAGTTTATACTTTTATCTTAGCTTTAAATTATTTCAAAATCATTATCTCCAAAGGACGTGTACAAACATTCAAACTATCGAGTCCTTAAACAGGCATATTGTATGAGAAAATTGTACAGAGATTCATTTAAGTGAATAATATATTTTTTTGCTAAATCGAATTGAATATTACAGAGTCTTCAACGTTTACATTAATATATCTCTACCTTATTTATATATAAGAATCAAAGCCTATGTATTCTTTTCAGAATGACTTTTAAATTTTATTTAGACTCGACTTAAAGCTAGCGATCATTGTTTGAAGAAAATCAAACTTATTAGAAGTTAAATATACTTTTAAAAAACTACAGGTGTAGCTTAATGGAATATAATTTTTCCTCATTTACGAGAATTCTTTTTTACGATGATAAGTAAATATATTCTAAGTTATAATGTAAAGAAAATTTTAAATAGAATTTCATACAAAGTAATTGTAAAGGTAATTTACTTTGGAATGAAAGCTTTGTTCTCGATAACCGCACATTTATTTACTCTTTTACATGTCTACTATCGTCACTACTTATGAAAATCTATCCCATAGATAAGCTAATTTTTAATCGTATTATTTCAACGTTATTACTAAATTATTAAACTTACGGTAAACCTTATTCGATTAGTCAAAAGGCCAGAATACTTTTGATAATTGTTTAATCAAATGTTGAATCGCCTATTTTGTACATTAGCAAATTTTGTCACAAAAACGGTATCAATCAAAGTATGGCAAATCAATTTATGAATTATTACTTTTAACTCTCCTAAAGATTATCCGAATAAGTGTGTTTTTAAAGTAAAAGATTTATATTTTTTCCATGGTAAGAAAGCTAAGTTTATCTATGCACTTACACATGACCGGCATATTTCTTGAATAAATGTTACATGACTAGTGATGTTTTCTTTAGTATGTAGTTTATGTCAATATTATCTTAAACAATTAATCAAAAATCTACATTTTTTAGTAAGAAGAAACTCTTTAAATAATTGAAACGTAAAATCACAGAAAAATCTCTCTCGGTTAAACAATATTATTAATTTACTTTACTCACGAAATTGAAACCATTATCCACGGAAAAATTCTTAAATATGCACATGTACATTATTAATTTCGGTACGAATGAAGAATGTAATTCAATTTCGATGATCAAAGATATTCTAATGTCAATTAATGAAAGGTGAAATGAGCCATAAATAGCTCGATTCTGAGAATATTTAGAGTGGTATCGATTTTACTTTTACTTAACTATAATGGCAGACTAATTCTATTAAAATTTTCACAATACCTTTGAAAATAAATGGTCTTAAAAAATATATTGATAGAGCCGGTAAAATTCAACAAACTAAAAATTTTTAATTTATAAAGAATTTATTTCAGATCTCGTTTTAAACCTTAGTGTGTTTTAGTCCCAAGAAGCTCTAATTATACATAATTTTTATGAACTATTGAGAGTAAAAAATTATTTTCATCGGAACTAACAACACCTTTGATCGATTTGAATAGTTTCCTTAGGATAAATCCAATCGCTAAGTATTCCCACTTTGTAATATTATCACATTCACTTAAATATATTAATCGGATTCTTTAAAGCACCGATAAAATTTTTATCCACGCTTTTAAATTAGAAGAAAATTCGCATTCATAATAATAACTGAGAAGACAATGGAAAATTTAACAGAAAATTTCAAAAATACGTTCGGTTACTTTTTAATGGATAATTGTTATACCCAATATCCAAAGTAAAAAATTAAACTCTCATATAAAAAGTAATTATTCGTTAACCTTTTGAGCACGGGTTATTGAGTTAACTTTACACGTGTTTTTTAATCCGTAAACCTGAAGAATTAACAAATCATTGAAACACAAACGTTTGACGATCAAATTATTATGTAACATATGAATATGTGTACAGGCTTTCAACCTGAAAACCCAATAAAAATATTTAAATTAGTTATTAAAAGTAATAGGGAGAGTATTGCATAAAATTCATATCTAGGTCCATTTAACAAAATTTCAGTAACGATTGATTGTTCAAAGCCAAGATAAAAAACAGTTATTTTTATATTCATATTTATCTGACATGTTTATTTATCTTTATCTTATCAAGTTTCCTTATTTAAACAACAAATTTTTTACCGATACAGATGTAAAAAATAAAAGAACACTATATTAATTATAAACAAACTAATCTTTCTCTTCTATGAAAATTTTAATCGATAACTTCTTCTTTTAATGTAAACATAATCTTTAAACGATAAATAATTTACAAAATAAAAATTTGCATATTTCACTACTGGCCGTGTGTTAAAGGAAACCAGTCGAAGAGTCGATTTTAAAAACATTTACATAATGAATTAGTATTAGTGCCTTATTTAATCGAATAAAAACCTTGAGTAATAAATTATTATAATTAAATGTTCAACGACTTTGTACAGAAATTCATTTCAAACTTTAGGAAATTTCGAAATGTAAAATAAGATGAAATATTAGTGTGAAATGATATTTTACTCAAACAACAATCTAACAGTAGATTTGGACAATAACTAGCAAAATGCGAAATAATACAGATCGATGCTTTGATTGATCTCTTCTGATCAGTAATATAATATATTTCATTATATTAGGACATAATGGAAGAAACTAAATACAATTTTACAGATTGGGATGCAAGGCTAATGAATAAAGAAACACTAACTAACT
Organism: Wiebesia pumilae; assembly: GCA_018907045.1. NCBI lineage: Eukaryota > Metazoa > Arthropoda > Insecta > Hymenoptera > Agaonidae > Wiebesia > Wiebesia pumilae. Next base: position 881,143 of record JACCHZ010000055.1, read on the forward strand.
AAAAGAGGATAACATTATTTTCTTGGCGATTCTATGAATAACGCGCAGATATATTTTTTCATAGATTATAAATATTTAAATATTATTGAGTTTTTAAGGTTATGTAGTCGTCTATATGCGCGCCAAGTATATCTTTATTACGAACAAAACCAACAAATTTTTATTTTTTTGCTAAAACTAGTATGTTTATTTTGTTGCATTATATCAGAAATTAAGGAAGTTCGTTTAATTAAAGATTTTTTGCTTCAACCCTTTCAATTAAACGCATTGTATTTAAAAGACAACTTGGAATAATATTGAAATTGAAATTGATAGTTAAGGTTGTTTAAAATATTATTCATAATATAAATTCGATTCGAGAAAGATTTATCCAGGAATTTAGATATTAATGTTGGCAATTTGAGAATTTTTGAAGAAATTAACTTGGTCAGAAAGATTGCAAAAAGCGAATATTGTAGATACAACGTATATTCCCTTCGTAAAAGCTTATCTAATGTTAGTGGCGAAATTGACGAGATTTTAAAAGGAATTTGCATAAAGCATGACGACTAAAGATAAAAATTTCGATAAATACACGTATTATACAACAATAGATTATCCAGAATCGAGACAGACATATTAAAGGGTCATCAGCATCGACAACTGTGACAACTTGGACAACTTCTGTGACAACTTCAATCCAGCGCACAGCCTTGACAGATAGTAGAGAAGTAGTTGGTCACGTCGATAGTAATAAATTCGCTCATCCAGATGCAATAGCATTCGTTAAATTACTTAGGCCATTTTGTTGCTCTCGACGTGCTAACGTTAGTGAAATCATATGCACTTTTACAGGGAAGATTCGAAAGAATTATTTTACTTTAATCTAGAGTGCGATGACTGGATAGTCCGCTGGTACTCGTTATTTAGATGGATTCACGTTTATACAGTTATGCATATTGTATTTAATACGTTGAATAAAATCTAATGGAAAATTAAAATCATTAAAACATACATTATTATTAGATCGTGAGCTAATAGCTGAATGAATTCCTTTATTGAAAGTAAAAACTGCATCAAGTTATATCGGAAATGGCTAGGTACTTCACGTTTAAAAGTAATAAACATTCATTTTAAAATATATATTCGTATTACAAGGTACAAAATAATGAATGTGTATCCCTTGACAATGAAAAAGAAAAATCTTTCTGCGCGGAGAAAATCTGATTTTATGACCCTCTTGTAAAATTTTAGATTGAATATTAGCAAGATTTAAATTTAAAATGGTAGGAAATGGTTTACGCTATTGTTTTGCGTGTTTTACAAGTATGGCAGTAAAGCCTGAATTTTTTAATATAACCTTAGTTAAAATTTCATTACAATGTGGATGATTCGTTTAAAAGAGCAACGTTATAATCATTTTACTAGGGATTGCTTACTCATACAAGTACTCCAAATGCTCTTAATGTACAACACACTTTTCACTTTCGATTTTGATTTTACGGAGACTAACAAGTCTAAACATTCGCATTGAGTATTATACTAAATGAACGTTAATACTTCGTAATATCTCGCTCTCTTGATAATAAATTTTATAGTTGTAGGTCATGCTTATGTTATACATCTATGGATTATTTAACTCAATGTATTAAAAACTTTTTACACTACACCCTTGAAATAAAAGTTAAGTCTAAAAAACTTCACGCGATTGCAGCGCCTCGTATTATTTAGAAACGGTATTAAAAACTTTAACTGTACCCCAATAACTGTGTAAACATTAACTGTACCTATGCTAATACCTATTCTAAATTATGAGATGTCAGTCCCAAATTTTGCACTTTTAAAATCCTATTTTTTTCTATACCTTTAATTAACTGCGATAATGTTTCCGCGCGAAACATCTTTCCTTAGAATAGAGATCTACTTTCGTTGAGCACAAAAATATTTTGATTAATTTTACAAAAAAATCGAGTAAGTAAGAAATAGTCAGTTTTTAATTAAAGAACCTTATTGATTGATATAATGCAGAAGTCAAATATTTCAATACGCACGAACGATGAAAGTAGTATGAAATAAATGAACATGTTAAGATTCAGAAGTGTAGCAAATGAAATAAGTGGTCGAGCGCACTTCCTAGTTAAACCGCGCAAGATATAAGTAATGCAGAGCAAATTTGTTTCATTATAAAATAGACAGAGTTGAATGAACGCACCTTCTTTTCAGGAAATTAAGATTAATATATTTATCAACTTTCTATTATATATTTTCTCTTTTGAGAAAACTTAATGGTTAGAGATGTTTTATAATTCTCGAGGTTCATGGCCGTCCAGTATTCTGAAAGTCAACGGAATCCAACTTGGAGACAAATCCGATTTATTTGTTCAAGCTCGCCAAAATAAACAATTGCGTCAGAAATATTTTGTCATTTATTATTATGACTAATATTTCTCCGGAGAAAATTACCCTCCGATCGTATTATTAGGAGATAGGTTTTCAAATTGAGTTTTGTATTTAATAATATATTATTTACACAAAAACATCTTTTTGAATAAAAAAAAGTACTTAATTAAGAATACCGCATGTTTTAAATATTTGAGAATTGGAAATATCGTATTAGGTAATGATATTTTAATGATATACTATTTTTAATACCAAGCATTTTTTTTAACTCTTCGAGATAGGTTTATGTATCTTGCTTTATAAGCTAATTCGAATATATTACGAAGCAATGACTTTTAAACTTATTAGTGCCCAAATGAATTCCAATAAATTGAAAGCATTCAAGAATACAGCAAAGTATCCAAAAGTCAGCACATGCTAAAAATGCCTACCTATGAAAATTAACGATAAAGGCTAGTATCGAGTAAAAACTTTCAAAGATTTTACGCGTTAATTACGATATTATTTAATCTCCGCTCTTCAATGAATATATGTATTAATTTTTTATTGCACAATTATATTACGCTACTGAAGAAAGATTCCTTTACAAATCTGTAAAGAAAAGTGATAATATTATCAAAGATGTGGCTCGGAAGATAATAAGTACGAGGCCACACCGATTAATTTTTCATATTTTTATGTGCACTGTATTACCGTTGCATATGAAAGAGCAAATCACTTTTGTTTTCAAGAAATTTTCTTTTCTTTAGGTTATTCGCTGAGCTAGACTATCACGACATTTCATACATTTTCTCCAATTTTCGTGATAATTCGTTAAAATTCAATAATAAAGCATTCATAATTCAAGATAATCTTTAATTTAAAATTTTTTTTATTTAAAAATTTAGCGATAAATGTAGGGTATATAGACTAGAACTTGGAAACGTTAGGTAGCCAAATCGATACATTTATACAGCTTAGAGATATTCCGCATGATATATCTTCCAGCAATGCAAGTACTTAAAAAAATTATTGTACGTGTTTCTAGGCTAAAGAAATATAAGAGTATCCTCTATGGAGGGCCGGACTACTCGGTCTATATTTGCTGCACAATTTCTTTTTTAAATGTACGTTTATTTGGAAAATTGCTAGAAATTTAAAAAAAAACACGTCGATACTTTCCATTATTTTTAAATATAAAACTTACTGTTTTAATTGAGAAATACATTGTTTCTATCTGTTAAGTCTAAACTTCATTTTCAACTTCACAATTTAAACTTACCAACAATTAAATAATTGAGCACATAAACGACTACAATACCGTGAAAAATTTTAAATCTTCATTTTATCATTATATCATATTGATTTTATATTATTTTATAATTATGTAACATAAATTCAAAAATCAATGAACGTAAGATATAATGAAGAGCTTCATGTGCGTTAAACATTAAATCTGTAATACCAGAAATAAAAGTTAAATAAAAGTTTCTTATTACTATTTATAAACTCATTTTATTTAAAATTGGAAATTATATTAAGTTCGACAGAGTAGAGTCAAAATATTTTAAACAATAAAAGAAATAGAGCATGTATCACTATTGTGACGAAAACTAAAAGTTATGAATTATTTATATTTTATTATTCGCAACTGTACATTATATAGAACGCAACAATTAGTTTCAAGTGACTAGAAACTTGAGTGTGCCGACATTCATTATATTTCGTGTAGTATAATTTTACATTTTACTCATACGTTCACTTGCATATAATTCATGAGTTTATACAATGCGGAAGGATATAATTGGAATATTAATTTAAAAATATGTATTATGACGAATAGTCACGTATCGAGTATAAAATTATTCATTTACTTACATCTGCTTTTATATCGGTAAATAATGTTTGCGTGTACTTTTTTAAATTTTAAACGTTTAAGTCATTGCACGCGGATAATAAAGAATAAAAATTAATATGAACAAAAATTGGAATATTTAATCTTGTGCAAGATATAACTTACATTATAGGTATAATACATTCATCACTAGACTGTCATAATAGAAAAATAGAGCTTAGAGAGAAGGATAAAGGTACGTTTATAATTAATTGTTACGGATAAACCGAGCGACAACTTGGATTCCATGATATTTAACGTGACGTGTGACAAAATTATTTACTCAAATTTCATTTTTAACAAGTTTCTATACTTTTACCGAGAAAACTGTACGCATCAATAAAATGCAGTTCTAAGAAAATGGAAAATATCTCAGTTTTTTCAAGAATAAAATGTTGCTCACAAGTACTTGATACGAGTAAGCGAGAACGAGAATGAGGAAGTGTGGCTAATTTTTCAGCTTTTAGATAAGCTAACAATATTGAATGATAAGTTAAAGCGAATCAATTAATATCAAAGAAAAAAATACATTTACAAATAACAAGATGACCGTAATGATAGACAACTAAGCCCATATAACAGGCAAAGAATTTTATGAAGCGTCAGAAAAACGTAAATAAAATATAAGTGTAATGCGAGATAAGTAGCAAGGCCGAAACGGAATATCTTTCAAGCGTGGTAAGGGTATTTTAATGATACTAAAATACTAAAACTCAAACCTGCGCAGAAATACATTTATTGGTCGATGTTTCATTCTACATTATGTAATTAACATCGTCTTCTGGAAAGATGTGAAATTAATAAAACACCAATCGAAACTGCGAACCTTCATCTCGAAACTAATAAGAATTATAAAAATACATTCACGAATACGAAAGAACAAGTTATTGCGAAATAATAATAATAATAAAGTTTTCAACCAACATAACGTGTTTCCAAGAAATCATCACGAACAAGAAAGTTTGTCCTGAAATTTGAGACTTTTGGCCTTTTCTTGGTGTTTTTAAAAGAAAAAATGCATACTGGGATATTTTGGAAGCATAATAATAACAACCACGACAGTAACGATAAAGTTGAATTTTAACTTTGACAACGGAAGAGGACAAAAATTAAAGAAGGCCGAATTTTCTTAAAAGTGAAAAATTATATCGAGTAGGAGAATCGAAACATTTTGCTTTTCCTTCGGTATCCACTGTTCCGAGTGAATTAGTCGTTAAGGTGATCGCGATGGTTTTCTCCGTGTAGCCTTCCGTTCCCCTAAAGGGGGTCGCTTTTTCACGAAAACACCTTATGGATGGAGCTCGGAGTGTTCGATGGCAGACCATCAACTGTTCAGCCCTGTACTGCTTTCCGCTATGCAACGTAGGCGGCACCATCGGAAAAACAGACTCTACAATAATCTTTCAGCTGGGTTTCAGAACGTTCGAGGCATTTTTGTTCGTGCGATCGACAACAACTCACGCGTCACGCAACTAACGCTGTAAATTTGTCACATGCGCAGTTACAACTTGACGTGAACCAACATGAGCCTGTCGGGCAACAATAACAGCAAATAAGCAAACTGCTTGAAATAAAAAGGCGGCTAATTATTTTCTCTCGTGAGATTTACTTTTAATAAGTCTTTGAAACAAAAATAATGGATAAATGATCTGGTGAAGCATAGCTCGCGACTTGCTGCACTTGCCGCTCAAAAACGCGTTCTTCCCATCCGTATACGAGGCCCAATAAGCTTAGAGATCTAGTGCGCATGCGACGACAAGTCGTGTTTATTCTGGCCACGTGCTCTTAACGCCGCATTAGCGATTCACCGGTTGCGCCCTCTGGCGTTTAATTCCCTTATCACACGCGAATATCAAACAATTTATCCGTGCATCCCGATTCACGGCAATTGTCACGCCAATTTTCGTGTATTCGGAATAAGTAAAGAAATGCCTGTGATTCAACGAGTTATGTACGTACTATGTTTTCATATCAAATCTAAACTCCACATTAGCGAGGCATTACATCTCTTACATTTACTTTAACAATTTTCAGAAAACCCAAAACTCATAAAGGGAAACAAGCTATTTTGAAAAGAGAGCCCAAAATAATCGAAAATGCCAAAGAAACCTTGTTCATAAAGGGCCTGAAAACAACAGAAGTTATACAGGGTTGCATGAAAGATTTGGTAAAGAGATAATTAACTTTTTTTATGAAATACATTACATGTATCAGCTATTTTACAAAATCCATTTTAACGTTTACAGTACATTCTAAAGAAGCCAAATGGACAATTGCTGCAAAAAAGAAATGACATACACCCATTCGATGATCCGACGCCAGTTGAAAATTTTAGTAGAAAATTAAATGCTTCTCTATTTATATTAATAAATAACAATAAGAAGAGACCTAATAATCTTGTGATGGGTCGCTTATTTGAACATACGATAATGGATCTAGTCGAGTTTGGCGTTGAAGACTATGTGAGCCTACAAAACTTTAAGCTGGAAAAAATTACAAGCGAAATCAAACCTATGCTGGTATTTCAAGGAGAATTATTTGAAAATGACCACAAATATGAAAGAATTAAGAATTTATTAATTGATATGTTTCAAAAAGAATCGGTGCAGCAAATAAGATTACAAGGATTAGAACATGTCTTAAGTTTCACGGCTCATGACAATTGTATATTTCTCCGAAGTTACAAGTATGTACCTTATATATCTTTAAAAGACAATGATTAAATTTTTACAATCATTGTTTTATTAATTTAAGATATATGCCAATACATACACGCATACATAATCCATATAATAGAAATGCCAGATCTCTCTCTTCCTCTCATTTTCTATTGTTACGTTGAGAGTAGAGTTTTACTGTAACTTTTTGCAATTAGCTGATACCTAAGTTCTATTTATTTAATGTTAATTCTATTTAAATCCAATGCATCGACTTCTAACAAATTTTTATATTTTTTTTAGAGTATTACTAAAAAAAACAGGCACTAGAATACCAAGAATTGAATTGGTAGAAATTGGACCACGTATGAATTTAAGAATCAGGAGAACAAAACTTGCTACGGATGATCTCTTTAAACAAGCTTGTAAAAAGCCTAAAGAGCTAAAGGTAATATTCATTTTATTTCAGAACAAATTTTTTAATTTTCCAAAATAAATATATATATTAAAGATAACTGCCTTACAGATAAAAACGAAAAAGAATATCAGTGAAGATAACTTAGGAAAGACATTGGGTAGAATACACATAGGTGGTCAAAAATTAAATACGATACAAACAAGAAAAATGAAAGGCTTGCGCAAAACATTAACGGAGAGAAAACTTGAAAGGAAACGAAAAAATGAAAATACTGAACCCAGTACTAAAAAACTTAAGGTTACTATGGATAAAAATAATGATTAAGTTAAGTCAATATTTTATATGATAGATAATAAATTTTATTTACAACACAATATAAAAACTTTTCTTTACTTTCCTTTCGATATCCAAGAAGACTGTTCTTGATGATCCTAAAATGAAAGCATTTCTTAATAATCATAATATCTCAAAGAATTCCATTAGTATAAAATATATTTCATGAAAGAAAAAAACGTATGAAATAACTAATACATAAAAAAGAAAAAACTACTAGAAATTAAGAGAAAATGTTAAATAAATAAGTAAATGAAATTCTTGTACATTTGTTTTTATATAATGAAAACTTTTTCCAAATGAATTCTTTTATATTTCGATACGTTTTTTTTATAAAATGAAATCTCGCATATTGTAGGCATTCTCTTTTTCAATTGTTGAAAAACAAATAAATATCCTTACTCTTATGTTAATTCCATTATTAGATAATTTATTTCTGACTTGATCACATATCTTCAACAATTCAACATCCTTAACTTGTTTGTCCAAAGCTTTAATTCTAACATTATTTCTGAATTCAATTAAAGTATTTAATATATTAGAAAAATCATTATTTGTATTCGTTTCTGTTAAAGCTGATATACCTAATTTTGAAATAAATAATTGTAAATAATTTGCTACTGCAGCAATACTTTCAGGATTTCTTGCCACAGTTTCTGTCTGGAAATAAAAATAAAGTTCAATTTAAAACTTGAATTTAAGTCTTTTATGCTTAAAAGTTTAACAAGTAACCTTTTCTTGTCTAATCATTTTATTTCCAACAGAAATTAATTGTAAAATGTCTTTCATAACTTTTGGTGTGTTGAAATCATCTGCAAATGCAGCATATATGCTGTCTTTAGTCATTTCTAAACACTGTAAATAAATTTTGACTAATGTTTTCATTGTAAATTTTAAATTCTATAAATATTTGGTAACTTACGTTTAGCAAACTTGGTGCATCTACATTTGCACCGTCATATTTCCCAGAGACATAAGCATTGCAATCGTTTATAAAAAAATTAATTTTCTTAAGCACAGTACTTGCTTTTTTAATTAATTCATCAGAGAATAAGAGATCTAAAAGTAAAGAAAGTTAATAAAGATAAAATAAATAATAATGTCCTTTTGCAACGTATTACTTTTTTTATAGTCACTAAGAAGGCATATCACTCTAAATTCATTAGCTGTACAAGTTTTAAATAAGCTAGGTATACTTATGGTATTTTTTAAACTTTTTGACATTTTTATATCATTCGCTAAATGTAAGTGTCCTGTGTGTAACCAATAATTTACCCATTGATTTATATCATGATAACAGCAGGACTGAGCCTCTTCATTTTCATGATGTGGAAATGCTAAATCCAATCCCCCACTGTGTATATCAATACCCTTCCCCAATACTGTGCTAATAAATAAAAGTACAAATATTCAAATTTTTTAGCAAATATTTTCAAGCTTTTTATGTGTTTTCAAATTCAGGCCATTATAAATTGTATTGTAAATATGCTTGTACCTAGCAATTGTACTGCATTCAATATGCCAACCTGGTCTACCTCGACCCCATGGACTTTCCCAATAAGGCTCATTTTCTTTTGATGCTTTCCATAATGCAAAATCTAGAGATGATTTTTTATTCGAATCGGGTTCATTTATTTGGGGAGCTTTTAGTTTTCCATAACTTTTATATTTACAAGTATCAAAATATACAGAACCTAATAATTATAAAATAAAATTTTAAACGGGCGTTTTTTCATCTTTTAATATAACTTAATATTATGATTACCATCTTGCCCTGTATAAGCTCCATTTTTATCCAAAATTTTTTTAATAAATGTAATAATTTCTGGTACATAATTGGTTACTTTGCAAGTTATAAATGGTCTCAAAATATTCAAAGAGTCCATATCAGAGAAAAATTCATTTTCATAATATTGTGTTATAGTCTGATAGCTCTTACCAGATTCATGAGATTTTTCAATTATTTTGTCATCGATATCAGTTACTCCCATTACTGATACAACATTAATGTTGAAAAAATCAGATAATATTCGACGGATAATATCAAATCTTACGTATGTACTGAAAAAGCAACAGAACAAAAATTACCATGGAAGATTTGTAAATGTATAGTTAATCTACATTTGGATTAATATAAATACCAAGCATGACCAATGTGAGCAGAATCATAAACTGTTGGTCCACACATATACCAGGTAATAACATTATTATTTCTTAGGATTAGGGGTGTTTTACTTCTTGTTACAGGATTATAAACAACGATATTAGTTCTACTGCCACTTGGCTCTATCCATTTAAATGTGTTGGGTACTTGTATTCGAGAATGAATTAATCGCTTCAACGAATAAAATCTATGCGTCGAAGACATTTTATTCTGCTTTAATAAAATTTACAATTACAACTTACAAATTGTAAAAAAAATGCATAATTTGTGATTCTAATATTCTCGCAATCATCCCTTAAAATTAATGGAAAATTAAGTATATTATTATCCAATAATACTTAATAACAATAAATTACTCGGTAATCAAGAATGAGACCTACTAAAGATGCCCAGATGTTTAAAGTCGCAACACTTCTACACACTGATTCGTCGAATTGACAAGATGGCGTAATTCACTACCAACACACACAGTGTTTACGCACAAACGCAATCTAATTCCTATAACCTTTATATAAGGGTGTGGAAGAAAGAAAACACATCCGACATCGTATGCGCGTCAACTAGCGACGTACGATTCCTAATTTTGGTCTATCAACTGTTTTGCGTTCTCATAACGTTTATTTTTTCCCTCTGCAAAATGGTTCTGTGTAATATAGAATGCGTGCAAAGAATATCGCAGTATTTGGATGTTTCACCGGGGAAACTTTACGTTTCCGAAAATAATGTAAGTAATAAAGCTTGTGTACTGAATTTTACATTTCATACGAAGACTGACTTTCACGTGCGTAATCCGAACACCTTTTGCTGAGTTTGGCTGAAAGATTTCCGCAAAAAGTTCTCAACAATTATCGTATTGATTCAAACAAATCGAAATATTGAAATGAAAGCTACGACTGAAAATTAAATATTTTTTCTCATTTTTGTTTTACGATGCGTAAATTTTCTTGACAGATTTAATTACGAATAATATCATAAATGATTCTTTATGAATGTTACGCACGTTATTAAACATTTTACAACGTTGAAAAGATGAGCGACTGCATGCTTATATTTTTTTCAAAAATAATCATTCGGAATTGTTTAATTGTATTTTCAATAATAGTATTTTCGATTAAATGGTAAGTACTTGTTTACGTTATGGAAAACGTGTGAATTCCTTATTGTCAGTAAAACATGAGTAAAAAAAACTTAGATATATAAAAATAAATTAAGTAACCCATAAAACTGATTCAAGGCAGAATTTATTTTTTATTTTAACGAAGCATTTATCTCATTATCTTAGACATTAGCTGCGGATGATTTGCTGAAAAATCAAAGCACCGAAGGATTTAGTACCATTGTTCAAGCTCTTGTGAAGAATTCTAAATATCCTGCTATTCTGGGTGACGATGCTGTAAAACAAGCACTCACACGCCAGTGGTTGGAATATGCTGTTCTGTGCGTTAATTATGCGGATAATTCTTTGAATGAAAAACGAGTTTTGAAGGTCCTAATTACAATAATGAAAATAACAATTATATCGAAAAGCCAGAAATATAATCAAACGAAAATTTTTATTTCAGGAGCTAAACAGCGTGCTAAAAATGAGTACTTATGTATCTGGAACTAAAAAAACTATCGCAGATATTACTCTTTATTATGCTCTACATGGAATAATGGTAAATAAAACTAAAAATGACCAAATCAACCAAAACAACCGGCTGATAAAATTATATTTTACATTACAGCAAAGACTGACTCCGCAAGAAAAAGCTGAACACGTACACGTATCAAGATGGTTCGACAACATGCAGCAAGATGACAAATTGCGACAAACAATGGATCTAATAAATTTTAATATGATGCATTTGTATCTGTAATAAATTGTTCTCGCTTCAATTTTTTATAATAAGGCTTGGTAATGAAATATCATTTCCTACTAAAATCAATCGAGATTTCGGCACCGGTAAAAGCATTCGTTAATTACAACTTTAAATACAATAAATCTTGCAATTACTATTTATTGTTCGCAACGTACTTTCCTTTGTTATAATAATTATTAAATGTATTATCCATAACGTATGACATAATTGTGTTTGTTGCTTTTAAACCTTTTACCTTTGTCCATTAATATAATTTATACACTTATCGGATGAAGTATCTCGCATTCTAAATAATTGATATTTTAAGGGCCTAAGCACAGTCATTCAAATTTACATAATGGGCATTAATAAAAAGTTCGTAAGCATTATTCGAGTTTCCCACGCTTTAAATCTTGCTTACCAAAATTTCAACTGCTTAATTATGCAAATATAGTTTGAAAAGTTGCTAGTTTTCCCAATATGTAAAACCCTGAATAACGTTCGGACAATTTGCATCTATTGCACTCGGGTACGGCTATGACGCAAATACAATAAAAATGCCACGAAAAGAGAGTACCGCGAGTAATACAAGGTTACGACATTTAAAATACAAAAGCTATAAATGTCGTTGAAAGTCACACTTAAACTTAACAGCGGCGCTGAAACGACAGGGAGTTACAGCATCGAGGAATTCGAAGGGTAGCTTGAAGGGTAAGTTGCAAGATAAGCCTCGGTAAGCTTGCCAGAGTTTCGTGGGCGTACGTGCCTTCGGACGGGAAAAGTCGTAACAATTTAATCACGAAACAACACCCTGACAACGCTTCGAAAAGTGCTCGAGTAGATTATCGACCCAAGTCCCAACATCGCGGCACACGAAGGTACAGGAAAGAGGGAGGAAGAACAAACGGACCGAGTGACTCGCGAGATGTCGCGACGAGTGCGCAAAACTCCCCCGCCTTACCCCACCAGCGTTCCACGGTCGGCGCGTCTCCAGCTCGAGTGCGCGTGTCCCCTGCTCCGTAGGCAAGGACGCCAGCGACGTCGAACCGCCGACGATCGACCCAGGACGAGGACGAGGAAAATACACCGGAGCGGATTCGTCTCGCGATAATACGTCTGCCGTCCCTCCCGCCCCCGTTCCCGGGATCCGTTCCCCCAGCCTCGTTCGCGGCGCCATCGGCCAGAACGCACAGAGCCGACCGCGGCAAAAAGGCCCGAAAGATGTCTGCCATATACGGGCTCTCCACGGCTCAACGGCCGAGCGCGCGGGGTAGGGGCGACTGCAGAAAGCCGAAGCGCAGCGCGCCGTCGATGAACAGTGTCCGCGTCAGTCCTTGGTCAGCTGCGCGAAACCTCGGTCCGTGGCTCGAGAGAGGAGGGATCGACCGAGACTAGAGTCGCTCCGGGATCTTGAGGCTCGGAGGCCGTGGAGCGCGCGAGACTCGCGGCGGAGATGCGAGGGCGAGTCTTCGCGGCCGCCTCGTGCCTCCCGTAGAGGAGACAACGCAGGGGATAACGCAGGGGATAACGCAGGGGATAACGCAGGGGATAACGCAGGGGATAACGCAGGGGATAACGCAGGAGATAACGCAGGTGATAACGCAGGTGATAACGCAGGTGATAACGCAGGTGATAACGCAGGTGATAACAAGAGGCCGCGCTCGTCCCCGACTTCTTCTCGGGTAATAGACGCAGCTACGCAACGGGCGCAAGTGCCTAAAAAAGCGCTACCACCACGAGAGCAGAGATGGCCGACGATTCCAGTGTGCGCGTCGCAGTGCGGTGAGTACATGCTCGTTATTTTCGATCAGGCGCCCGGCCGTCCCTCCTCCTCCTCCCGAGGCGGCCTTTAGCTCCTTTTTCAAGGTTCATAAGCACGCCGCTTCGTCCACGCGCGTCTACGCGCGCGTTCCCGTTCTCGTTTGCCGCCGAAAATCAGCGGCACCGACGATCCCGACGACCCCGACGACCCCGACGACCCCGACGATCCCAACACCTCGATTGACTTACCTCTCGAGCACTGCCGCCTTGCCTTTCTTTCTTTTTATCTCTTATCGTTCGATGCGCCAGGGAGGAACGACAACGGACGTCGCGACCCGAGAAATCCGCTCGATCTTCCTCGAGGATGACAAAAATTAAACGTTCTTGAGCCTTGCTTGAATTTCAGCATTTGAAGAGCGGTTTTAACGTGGCCTCCGGTGCGTATACCGGACGATAACACGGATAATGCGGAGTTGTTGAGAATAAAACGCGCGGCATTGAACCTTGGAGCATTTGGCGGTCCTTATGAGCCATTGAAATCGTGCAGGAGCGTCCCCCTTGCAAGCAAACACGATAACAGGATACGCGGATGCGAAATCGTTCGGCTACGCGGAAAGGAAGATTTTTCGAGGTCGCACGCGCGTGGGAGTTTGGGAACGTCGAGGGAGAAAAAGGACACGAGTTGTACTTTTTCCGTTGTAAGTGCCGACCGGTGCGATTTCAGCGGCGACTTCGAGGAATGTCCGAGTTTCGCTCGCGTTTCGCAACATCGCGAAAGCGATCGATCGCGAGCTCCTTTTTTCGCGTACCGCTAATTTCTAGCCCTTTAATTAGAGAAACCACCGGGCCGTGAGCGCAGGTCGAACTTCTCGGTATAAGTAAGCGCAACGTGAACCCCGAGCGAGAGGCGTTGGACAACCGTTGGACAACCAATTTCGAAGCTTTCGATCCCAGTGTTCACTCGGAGAACGTTAAACGATCATTACGTTCAATCGCACGAACGTATCGACTACCGAGTCTTGCAACTAATCACTGCAACGGACCAAAGCCTGAAGTCTCGCGAAAAGCTTTCTTTAAATTCATCCGCTTTGTCAATGATAAAGTATTCAAATGTAACGATTGTTTGGCTTCGATGACATTTTTTTAATAGCGCTGAGAAGGTGATCGAGGGTGACTCACGATCGCGGTAATTTCAATTGACCTAAGATTTAGAAAGTTTTACGTTCCCCTTGCGTACGTCTTCTAGGTCGTGAACCCTTTCCACGCGGATCTGAAATACAAGGATAAGGATCTTAAATCCAAAGCGTTATAGGCTCCGCTTACAAGCTGAAAATATACGCGCGATAAATCTTTAATTTGATCAATTCTAATATAAACAAAAGCCATTGTGTTCCTCTCAACGTCCATTCCAGATTTTTCATCCACTTAGGTAAATGCACATCCGTTTTTTAAGCGCATAATACAAACCTACTACAAGCGTAGTCAAGCGATACGCGTTTGTGATTTTTTTTCTTCTTTTTTTTTTTTTTTTTTTTTTCCCTTTTAAGAAACCTGCAATTAAATGTACAATGCAGTAAGGTACGTTTAATAATTTAGTTTATTTTTATAATGTCAAAGAATGTGAGCCAAGCTCGAGGATAAAAGAGATAAAAGACAAATTTTCGAATGATAATTAATTTGAAAGTCAAGGCGCATAAATTGGCGCCTCTTGTTCCGCGGCTAAATCGTATTGTTCGTACGCGGATTCTTACTTCAAGTACACTTCAAATTATTCCGTTGTCATTATAAAAGTAGGAGGCAGCCAACGTAAAAAATAGAAATCGTTGCCTCGCATCGGATAAGCTTACAAACTTATTGTATGTTTGATTATCTGTCAGATTCAAGGATTTTCTAGTAGTCCAAAATCCTTCGACTCAAGGTTCTCGTCGGACACGAGAGACGGAGATCGATCGTAAATTTCCTTGGATGCAGCATCAGCATCTATTACGGTACGGCAATCGTAAAATATGGATCTCGTGCGGCTAAAAAAAAATTGATTGGCTCGAGCACATTCGCCGCGTCCAAATTGTCATTACGCCCACAAATTGTCCTCGCGACCATCGAGCTCGCTACCATTTACATTGAATGCTGATAAAGGCAGGAGACAGTTGGATGAAGGTTTTAACGGGTAAATAAGAGAAGAAAAGGCTACTTTGGAACTTGCTCGTGTTTGATATTTGCCGGGCATCGTCGAGAACGAGTATTCGGCTAATTGCAGGGGAGCGCACGCGTGTCACGCACACGACAGAGGCCGCGCGTAAGATTGAAAAAGGCGAAAAAAGTCTGGCGGCGTAGATGAGCGCCGGGTCGATTCCCCGAATAATCGCTACCGAATGCAATTCTCGAGTCGAAGTAGTTGCTCGCGAAGGTCTCCGGACGCGACGACGCCTCTTCCGTACGAGGTGAGCCGCTTCCATACGACGGCCGCTGTTTACGTTAGGCGCACGTAATACCTGCTTTTAAAAGCTGGCGTGGGTGCGCGAGCAGCTTGTGGCGTAAGCCGTGAGACAGGCGTCATCTACCACGAGGCTCGTCGAGTCTTGCCTCCTCTATCCTTTTCTTCGCTTCTTCTGTGCATTCGGTATCGCCTCCGTTGAAAAGGCCATTATGGACATTATGACCGTTATGCCGTATCGGGAGAGGCTGGCCGACCTCCTCTGCCTCTAGGCCTTTTCTATTGTCCTTCTGCCTGAAATACGGTTAATTTGCACTTTAAATTTCTCGTGCTCGTGCTCGTGCTCGTGCTCGTGCTCGTTTACCCGACGCCCGTCGTTTACAAGTTCAGAAAAGGATTTCCACAAAGCTTGAAATTACGCAACGACAGTCGTAATTTCACGTATTTATACTTTACAATAGCTATTGGGCTATTGAGCTTACTCTGACCGTTGACCGTTGACCGTTGACCGTTGACCGTTGACCGTTGACCGTTGACCGTTGACCGTTGACCGTTGACCGTTGACCGACCAGTGTCCAAGCAGACTAATTTCAATCTCGTAAATTAAAAGTCCTCGTTTTAGTCGGTGCCTTATCTTTTATTTATTTATTTTCGTTTTAAATATTAGTAAAGTTATTATCGGCGGCGGCGCGTTTCACCGACCGTCGCACTCCTTCGTAGTTCAATCGGGGTGTCCCTCGTGTACGGACTCGATATTTACCCTTCGTTTCTTCGAGCATTATTGTATGACATTCGTGTAAATTCGCGTTCGTGTAAATGCACGCCGATTAAGTTTCGATTCGAGTATTGATGCGATGGGCACGAGTCGAATAAGGATCGACAGTTTTACATTGGCTAATGCATTAATGAGAATTAACGGAGAAAATAATCATTCCACTTTTGAATTTATTTAGTATTTATGTCAAAGTATTTCATTGGAAGAAACGTTACATTGAGTAGCTCGTTATTCTCGCGTCAAATCTGTCTACTTAGCAATTTATATTACTGCAATATCGAAACTGTATTACCCAATGACATTCCAAGATTAAACATTCTTTTCAGCGCGTTTAGTTTCTCGTTGTAACGCTTACAAGCGCTTTATAAATGCATGAAACTGTGATATTATTTCTAAATATTTCTCTGGCTTTACGAACAGGGAAAAATGTTCTTAAATGTTCTTTGTTAATTGCTTTAAAGTTTCTTTCGAATTCTGTGAAATGTGATTCTTAAAATTTCGAAGCTGTCGCTGCGTGTCGCATAAAATGCGACGTATAAATTATGATATTTTTCTAAAAATTTGCTGGATATTGATTACGAAAAACCATCGTCAGGCAAATTTTCTTCTCGGCTCTCTGATCTTCTTCCAAGGGACAGAAAGCTCAATTTATAGTACTTATTCTCTTTAAAAGTATAGATTTTTGACGGATCGATTGGTTAATGAAACGGCAACGATTGATTAACACTACTACGTCGAGTCTTGAAAAGCCGTTGTCAATGGTAAGATTTATTTTGTTGTTATAATCCCTTTACCGACCTGTAAATAATGTTTTAGCGGGCTTTTTTCTAGCTTAGCCTAAACATTGTAAAATAATTCCAGGTTAGACTTTGTAATCGTGATTAAAAGGACTTTGAACTCGACGTATACTCGGGAATTTCTGACGATAAGGTTCCGTATCCACCGTTAAGTGGAAATTATTAACAGGGTACGTGAAAAATATATATTTCATAATTGAGGAAACTTGTGTACCAAGGGAATGTTATCGTTATTAATTTCATTTTGAAACACGAAGTATATTTTTCGAATCTCTCGATTATTTATCGTCGACGCTCGTCAATCGGAAAAGTCGGGAAAGACCTTTCGAAGAAAAAATGTCAATTTGTTTACAAATTTGCAATTATTGCTCTTTTTGTCGTTGTTAATACGAACAAAGTCGTGGGATCTTTAAGAGTTGGATTTTAAAAAATATTTCATACTCAGTAGCCCTCGTAGGTATTATAAAAAAATTTTTACATAGAAATAATCATATGTATTGTACGATGAACACTGTAGAAAGACAAAATTAATGTTCTTGAATAATTCGGATCGAGTAAGTTTTTATTGATTTGGTTAAAAAGAAATGTATAAATTATCTTTTGCGATATCGGTCTCAAATATTAATAAATGGGACACAATGTAATGGGTACTTTATCCTTACTTTATGCAACAATCGGCACATCTGCCGTGTTTCAGTTTGCCTTAAGAACTGAACATTCCTTTTGTGTAATGAAAAATAAAAGACTGCATCCCGCGCTGTTATAAGTGTATTCATTCTTATGATATCGCCTTTCCTTTGTAATTGACGATACCGTTAATGAACCGTGTCCGATGATCCTTTTCGAGGTCAGTGCGTAGGAAGGACGAGAGTGAGAGAGAGAGTGAGAGAGAGAGAGAGTGAGAGAGAGAGAGAGAGTGAGATAGAGAGAGAAGTTATAGAATATACGTCAAACCCTTCGACGCGCTTTTCTAAACGCTCGCAGAAATTGTCGCTTCATTTGTGCGTCAGAATTGTTTTTCAAATTTTCCAACGCTCTTTCCGAGATTCTGCAAAAGGTACTACTTTTTCCTGCATCATTAAAAAGAAAAAAAAATTTTTAAATTATCAGTCATGTACGTTTATAATCCTGATTTAAAGCTATTATTATCGACGTATTTTAATTTATCTCTTCTCTTACAATAACTGTACCAGCGAAACTCGTGAAAGCCCACGTAGAATAATCAAAGTGTTTAATTAAAAATTGTCTCAACTGTGAAGTGGAAGCGCGTTTAATAATGCGAAAGTAGATAAAACATGAAAAAATCTAATATTACTATCGAGCTGTGGAAGCTCCATAAGTACGCGATTCCGTAATTTAACGAGTTTCAATTAAGGCTTACAAGTTAATTTCGTTTTTACAGATATTTCAAAGAAACTCCAAGGAATCTTGACGACGTAACATTCGCGGGAAATTACGTACCATATTGAACGGCGGTTGGGGGAAGGGGACCGAGCTTCATTATTATGAAAATATAAGGCAAATGCCCACAGAACAGAGTTTTTTTTGTCTTTTTTTTTTCTTCCTTTTTTCTTTTTTCTTTTCTTTTTTTTTTCCTTCTTAGCTTCGATAACCACGATCAGACCGGAAACAAGGGATAGCACCCTGCCGGAAGCACGACTTATTATTCGCGATCGAGACCGCGATCGCTCGAGGTTGACTTACTTTCTCCGCGATGTAGGAAATACTAGCTCAGGTGGAATATACGAGTACAGCCTCGGAAAGCGGCCAACGTCGATGTTTCTTCAGGCAAACGCATACGTCATTGTGCGCGCGATCGTGCTCATGCATAATTTTCTTCGATTTTCTTCGAGAATTCTTCGATCCCTATTCCAACCGCTGTTTGTTTGTTTTTTATACGAGACATTCGCAAGGTATTCCGCGGATTTCGAGCAATTTTATTTGAGCTTTTAGTTCAGTTCTCTTGGAATTCGGAGGATAAGAGCAAGTAATTTTCAAAGTTTACCACGTCTGAGCGACGGAAGATGCTATCGGCTCATCTACGACGGCCACTTGGTAAATGATCGATCGAAGGCCTCGCGCATATGTACCGGACAAGCCAACGAAAGCGCACGCGCTCCCACGCCTCGCATAGCTCCCCCTTTGCCCCTGGCATCGCTCATTGATAACGCTAAGCGAGAGTGGCGCACGCGCGTTCATTCATGATTTCACGGTGCGCGAGGCCAGGAAACGAGCGACGCACGCGTGAACGCGGCCACTAATTGCCACGGCCGTGTCTCGCCGTGAGCTCGATCTCCGGTGCTCGATCGCCGGTGCTCGATCGCCGGTGCTCGATCGCCGGTGCTCGATCTCCGGTGCTCGATCGCCGGAGCTATGCGCGCGTGTGGCAACGATCGAGGGACTCGGGGAACCGTAAGACCGGTCGTCGTTATCGTTGGCGAGGATTGGCTAATGCCGCGTTTTTTAGGACGATCGCTCGCGTCCAGGAATTTCGCGCTTCGCCATGCGTTCCGTACCGTTCGGCTGACGAGTGCCCGATAAAATTAAGTTGCTCGTAATGCTCGCTCAATGGGGTCGTTAAAAACGTTCGTTTTCCTCGTCGCCTCGCCTCGACTAGCCGCACCTCTTATGCAATATGTAAATGTCTACGTAAACATTTGTTTTTTAGCGCTGGGAGATATGATGTATGCTTTTAAATAATGCAGCTACGGTTGTGTCATGAAATTGGACGCGTGTCGAGAAAAAATTGTTGAATTTATTGAAATTCATCGGAGTATGTCATACGACGGTTTTAACGTCGACCGATGCATTTGCAACCTCATGGGATTATGCTACTCTTGTGCTTTCGGTTCTGTTTATTCCTCGTTATTTCCTCGTTGGATATTGCACCTTTTAGTTTGCAATCGCGGTATTACTCGTTGAAGTGTACGCGCAACGCTTTGATATTTCAATGAGAAATAAATTATACGATTCCGCGTTCGATATTTGCATTGAAAAGTGTCAAAAGTAAATTTATTCGCATCCCGTTAGCCTTGCTTTGGAATCAGTGGATCTCCTAATTACGTTACAAGCCTCATCAAATAAGGCTTGTCATGACTTTTATTACGTGATTTTTATTACGATTGTTTTTAACGTTTATTGTGGTCTTCAATCGCTTAAGCACCTATGACGTATCTTTCAACATTGAGCGCTACCTTTATAATAACGACAGCTGATATTACGGTCGTGTACAAAAATACTAATTCTTACACCGCGACAACGGTGTACTTCTTTAATGAACCATTGCTGTGTCCAATCGCACTCGTGGAACGCGACACTTTCACCTTCTATTACGGCATAATTGCTGCCCTTATAATATATTCGGTACTCGATTATTATAGCTTATGTCAATGCTGATATTTATTTTAAGATATGGAATTACGACGTTAAACAATTATCTGTATCCGTACTCCCGTTGTACGGATTTAATTACGTTGATGTACAATATTCATCGGATACAATTAAAATCCAAGATATTATGAGAATCATGGTCCCGTCGTTAAATTTAATTGTAAAAAAGTAACTGCAGATAATTCCAAAATGATTATATAGTTGTTAAATGGTAATATTTAACATAGTACACTAAAGTCTCATGCGCCCACGCGTACACGCACTTCCAAATTAATAAACGATTTCACAATGCTCCTTATCTATGGCTCATGGCTGTTTTCAGTATTCGTTCAATATTCGTAAAATTATGTACAATAATGCAATAAGATTTAAAATAAGTCTAAGGCTGAAACGATGTAAAATAAGAAGGTGAATAAGGTAAAAAACTGCCTGGAATAATATTTGAAATGACAAGTAGTTGTGCATTAAGAGATAATGTATGACTTTCGTCTGTTTTGAAATGATCGTGTTGAAATCATAGATCTAAATTATGCTAAGCAGTGATGCAGCACCTGCTACTTTGTATTAATTTTTGGTTCCCTTTACAATCGCGGAGGTATGGGGACGAGCACGCGATAAATTAGTTGTACGAGGAATATTATGTCATAGAGTATCACACGGTTGTTTTAGGAATAGGCTCACGAGGACGCGCACGCGCGTCTCGACTACTTAGTTGCATACACCTAGTAGAAAATTACGTAAACGTTAAGTGGAGATTCGGTTCGTAACGTACGTAAAAAAAAAATTAGACTCCGTTAACGAAATTTATTCAGTAGGAATTGTAGGCAAATGCATAAGAAGAGTAAAACCTGTACTCGATACAAGTTCGATTCAATGTCATTCTTTAAGCCTATGGAAAATATCTATGCAGATCGTGCAGCATCAGAGTGAAACTTATTGCTTAATTACGCTTACAAACTAATTCTCAGTTGTTTGTATCGCTACGCTCGCATTATCTACATATTATAAAGCATTTATGTAAGAGAGCATGAAAAAATATTTACAATTCGAGGATTGTTTGTCCACGAACAGCTAGAAGAAATTTACTTACTAATCGACTCGCAATCTATCTCACAATTAATCGTAAAAACGTGATTAGCGCTCTTTATCAGTTTAATTAGCGCTCTAACATTTTACGGTCTACTTTATTGGTAGTTAAAAACCCATAAAATTCTTTTTATATTTTTATTTTTATTTTTATTCCACTTCAAAGGAGACTAATATCAATTGCTAATAATAAACAGAAATTAGCGAATAAATAAAGAAAACAACGTAGTCCGCTGTGAAACTCGCGGTATCTCACTTTCTTACGTTGGCATTTTAATAGCGTTGTAAAAAAGATATTGGTAATTTTTGAAAACAAGCGATTCTGTACCGAAGCAATAATCGCTCCTGCGTTCGTAAATAAACGTAAAACTGTTAAAATTTCAGGATCCGTCCGCAAGTGGCGCGCGAGGTGATCGACATGTGCCGGATCTGTACTCAGGTACCGACGGGCGAGCCTCAGGTGTTCCTTGGCCCGGACAAGGCCTTCACCTACGACTACGTCTTCGACACGAGCTCGGACCAGTGCTCGATCTACGAAACCTGCGTGGCTAGGCTCGTCGAAGGCGCCCTCGATGGCTACAATGCCACGGTACTTGCCTACGGGCAAACCGGCTCCGGCAAGACCTACACCATGGGCACGGGCTTCGACGTGGAGATCGACGATATCGTCGTGGGAATCATACCCAGGGCTATCAAGCACCTCTTCGACGGGATCACGGAGAAACAGGCGCGCGCCAGGGAACGCGCGCAGATGCCTCCGGAGTTCAAGGTTCGCTAGGCGCCTGTTGCGACCACTAAATCGGTCAGACTGTCAATGCTCACCTTGAGAAATCTCAACCGTTCGCGTTTGCTTTAAAAAGATCATTCCTTTAGAATGACAGTTTCGCCAAATCGCCCTTGATGTCTCTTATATTCAGCCCTCTGTCGGATCGCCCATTAGAGCACGTGGAATTAATGTTCGTTAACTCGCTTAGTTAAAACTTAACTCGATGGTAATTTCGTTATTACATTTTGCTTGCATTTTTTATGGAAAAGCTTTTGTGGAATATTGCAACTGCTGAGTCGTATTATAAGAACAATCACTTTAACAATAAACAGAGAGAGGAAGGGAGTGAATTACTTTAATTAATTAGCATAATTCTGAAAGCCGTTGGTAGCAGTTTGCGTGAAAAGAAAATTCTTAAATTACCGCGACGTTCACGTCGACTTTGAATTCGAAAGTTTTGAAACTTTATCAAGCAATGATATTATCACAGGCATTCGAATAAAATTAACTTTATACGCGCTCTTTTTAGTTGACGCATTTTTAACATTTCGTTTCCCAATTCAAAGTCTCTCGTCGTTAGTCGAGAATATTTTAAAAAATCGTGTCATCTAATACTAAGAATTAAAAAGTCTTTGCTTTCCAATATTCCCCGCTCAAAGCAACTATAATTAATAACACAACGAAGCTGGAATCTTACAAAAAACATGTTAATCCGAACATTTTTATCGTTTATTACAATTTGTCTCGATTAACGCAATTAACCGTATCGGTATCAACTGCAATAGTCGATAAATTTGATAATCCAAGTAATAACAATTACCTTCTATTTAAAGCCGCATTCCAATTTGCTTAAGAATGAGACTGTAATTTTTCCAAGTAAAAATTTTTCTCGCACAAGCATTTTTATTAAAAGTGAATCCAATTAAATGTTATTAGGGAAATGCTGCGAATAGGAAATTGCCCAACCGCTAATTAATTATCGAAGCATTATCACGTCATCGATCGAATATAGAAATATCTACTTCCTTTTTTTTAACGAGATCATTAACGATTACAAGCTTAAAAAGCGTTTTCCTTCTTCTCATATACGCGTATAAAACTTTGAATAATCCGATGTAACGAAATAACGATAAATAGCTTTTCGGGTCAGGTTACATTACAGAGGGATACAAAGCGTAATGTCTCAGGATCCAAGAAAGTCAGGCGTCGGTTCGGTGGAAATACATGAGAATATCTCTAAATTTGGTAAGAGTGAACATGGCCGCTTCCTTCCGGTTTTAGCTGCCCATTCTACCGGGCAGCTAAAGAAGCTTCCGGGGCCTTATTGCCGTGCCTGCGAAGTCAGCCGGTTTTCTCCGGTATTTCGCTGCGCCCGCGACAATTTGCTCGCGAGAGACAATTCCGTTCGAACGAGTGTCGAACGAGTGAGTTATCATCGATGATCGGTTTTCAGTTGTAAGCTTCGAGTGCGACACCGGCACGTTGATGTTTGATTTTGATGAATGTATACACGCTACAATCCTGCACTAGCTAATGCGCTTTCAAGTTCTGCGCCATATGCCGAGATCTCAAGAAACATAACTGGTGCACGCGCGCAATGTGAAATTGACTCTGTGCATGTATAATACGAGTAAGCCAAGAGCAAATGGTACGCAGGTAACCGAATAGCAGTCCACGTAATACTTTGTCTTCGCGAGAGGAGAGAGAACGAGACGACATTCTAAGCCGCGTACCGGGTTATACGACTCGTCGACGACACGCGATACTCGCTTCTACGATTTTACGAAACTCGTGGGAGTCGCTAAGCGATACGGCCGAACGTTTCGTTAAACGAGTCGCATATCTGGATCAACGGATCAACTACGTTGCAATGATTAAGGATCGACGGAATTATTAAAATCGTATATTTAACGAATTATATTTAACGTTACCTCTGTCGAGGGCCAATTTAATATCATCTAAGTACCTAATGGAATATTATCCAAGATCTCCGATCGTTTCAGATTTATCATGTAAGTCAGTGTTGGTGAATCGCTCGAACTTGCACAAAGAATCCATTGGGCTGAAAATCGAGTAAAAACATCTTATTCGATTGTCGCTACTGCACTTGAACGGGAAATAAATTTAAATTTCACTCTAAGCAATTTTATGTTATTACCATTGTCAGTAATCAAGTTATTATACAAATTTATTCAATTAATCGGATATATCATCCTACGCGCAATCAAGAATCAATCAAGAATCTTGAAAGCATCACGGGCACGTTAATATTAAAAAAATTTGCTTTTGACGTCCTTTATTGCTCGGCTTATATTTATTAATATGATCATCAAATACAATGTTTCGGATCTTTTAAACGGACGGATTCAGTGGTAATTAAGTTCATTAATAAACGTAAAAGTGACGGGAGATATTTATATTCAATACTTGAGCTAAATTGAATAATTTGAAAATTTCTTAACCACAAAAGCGAAACCACGAATCATTAAATGTTTGTGTTCAATGTTATCTCAATTTTTTAAGCTGATATGCCTTACACTTTTGTCAATCTGAAAGTCTTACTTCGAATGAGGCATATTAATGATTTTTTCAGCAAAAGGCAAACTTTGTCATTCTTTTATTAGGACTACGTTACGTTTGATGTTGGATGAAGTGTATTTTTTTCAGAATAACCTACCAGTGGTTATATTGTGCCTGGAATTACGTTCTTATTACGCGTAACGAGTAAATTGCGAACGAGTAATGTTTCTGAATGTGGTGCGTTGCTTATGCTAATTACGAAAGAGGTGAACATTACAAGTTAACGACGACGAGCGGATCGATCACATATACGTGCAAAACTTTAAAAAGATTTTGTAAATGTTTTGAGTTCTTTTACATATTAAAAGGAGCACGACTCGAACTTCTCAAGAAGTTTGCAATTTTATTCTCAAAAACGATGACTTCAAAGATAATTCAAAGGAAATGTAATAATCCTGTCGTGGCATTTAGTTATGGCTTTCTTGGTCTAAGAAAGCATCGGCTTATTAATAAGTAACTTGAATTTGGAAATTTCACTTGTAAATTATAATATAAGTTAAAAACGATATTTACGTTTTGTAAAATTTCAATGCAAAAGTAGTGGACGGAGTAACGATATCCTCATTGCAACGGTTGATATAAAAAGGGGAAAGTGCAAATTGTAACGGAACAAATGTCAAACAGGTGACCGCGCAATTTCTGGAACTCTACAATGAAGATCTAAAGGACCTCCTGGAGCCAGGCGGTCCACGTGGTGGAGCCCGTATTCACGAGGACACAACGGGGAACATCCACCTCGCCGGAGTCGAGTCCCGGGTCGTAACCAGTCCCCAAGAGGCCCTAGAATATCTGCGTCTTGGCGCCTTGTCGAGAACCACAGGATCAACGCAGATGAATACGCAGTCCTCCCGATCGCACGCCATATTCACCTTGTACGTGAAGCAGCAGCGTTGCATCAAAATCGAGGATCCGGACGCGGACGTCGACACGACGAACGCCATGGAAACCGCCAGCGAATTCGAGACTTTGACGGCCAAGTTTCATTTCGTCGATTTGGCTGGCTCCGAGAGACTGAAGAGGACCGGAGCGACAGGAGATCGCGCCAAGGAAGGCATCTCCATCAATTGCGGACTAGTGAGTTTTTCATTGTCGCAATGATTAGCGTTTAATGCACTTTTTGTTGGCGGCGTTTCTTATAAGATCAGAGAATGCGCCGTATTAATTATAGGAATAAAAAATAAATAAAATTACATTTATTATTATTAGGGCGCAATTTATCGACATCACTTTCTCGCAATGCTTTAATAGCAGGACTAAGTTTTTTCATAAATCACGGCTCTTATTTCAAATTTTACTTAAAAATTTGAAATGTAAATAATTTAAATATTTCACACTAAGTGTCAATAAAATCAATAAAATTGCCGATTATTTAGACTAATATTTTCATAGAAGTTATCGAAGGAGTGCTTATTACAATATTCATTTATGAAAGCCTTTGGTATGCTCTGCTCGAATGAGAGACAGAGAGAGAGAGCGAGAGAGGGAGAGGGGGGGGGGTATTTTTAATCATAAATTCGACTCCTTTGCTGTATAGTTATCCCGAGCACACCGCATGACCGGAATTTTAAATTACAGTTTCCGCCGTTAGTTACTCGCTTTGCGATGTTAATTTTGTCGAACGATGCTCCTTATTTTAACGTGAATTATTTTAACGTATTTCCGTTGCAGCTAGCATTGGGCAACGTTATTTCGGCGCTGGGTGACAAGACCAAGAAGGCCTTGCACGTCCCTTACCGGGATTCCAAGCTCACGAGGTTGCTGCAGGATTCTTTAGGGGGCAATAGCCAAACGGTCATGATAGCCTGCGTCTCACCGAGCGACCGCGACTTCATGGAAACCCTGAGCACCCTAAAATATGCCAATCGAGCAAGGAATATAAAAAATAAAGTTACTATTAATCAGGATAAGAGCTCGAGAACCATCGCCTCGCTGCGAAGAGAAATTCAGCAGCTTCAAATGGAATTGTTAGAGTATCGGCAAGGTACGTACAAGAGTCTTTCCTCCAAACGTAAATGTACGTGTCAAATTACTAGAAGAGAATACGAGAGTATGTTTTTAATGCTGAACCACACGGGAGAAGTTTTTTTTATAATAATTCGCGTTGACAGGATGTCGGACATTTCGGACATTTAAATTCGTCAAAGATTTAAGCGCTAAATCTTTTCCTTGTCTGCTTTTTTTCGGAAATTTTTCAAAAAAAAAAAACAAAACAAAACAAAACAAAAAAAAAACCCGGCTATTTTTCGTGCATGTAAAGTCAATAAATTCGTTATGTAAATACGATGCTTTTAATAATTGTTAATGATATCATAAGAGTTCATCCGAATAATAGAAAACGAGTGTAGTAATACGATCGATGCTTTTTCCCCTTACCATTACAATGCACCACGATTCCACTCGAAAAGACAACTTACCTGTTTCTCCGCGTTCGAAGTTACAATTGCTCAATTTCTCAAGGTCCAAAAATCAGCGAATTTGCGTAATCGACGTCGGGGCCTCCGAAGCCACGTACGGCATCCAAACATTGGAAATAGACCGTTTTAACTGTAACTCGTAATTGGGAACGGTATTTTCACGGTCCTAAATAAACTCGAATAGATGCTTGCCCGTTGAAATTGATCGATTGACTTTATCTTGTGGTTGTGGCTTAAGGGGAGAAGCAGGCGTGTAAGACTTTTGAAAAATTGGCGCAGGTAAGCGAGTGGTGGGCGAGGATGGCGTCAACGATGCTTGGCACGAGAACCAAATGCTCAGCAGCGAACTGCAGAGTCTGCGCACTCGGGTCAAGGCCCTGTCGGAGACGGTCGACGTCCTCACGGCTAAGAACTCCTTGCTGTTGGCCGAGAAGGCCACCGGTCAGTGGATGTCGTCGGGCGCGGCGGCCGCCGGAGGTGACGTCACCGGTCTCGTGCAGGCCTACCTGCAGGAGATCGAGGAGCTGCGAGCGAGATTGTTGGAGGCGGAAGCGCTCTACCAGCAGCTCAAGAAGCGACAAATGCACGTAAGTCGATGGCTTCTTTTTATGCGAGGAATTTCGAATGGTTAATTCTTTAGATTCGAATTCTTTAGCCGAATGACCCGTCGACTAACTTTGAAGAAAGCTACAATTGCCTCTGTATTGACACTATTGACACTATTGATCAACAAGTTTCTTCGTAAGGGATAATGTTATCGTGTTCTGCATTTTTCGCGCAGTGTTCTAAAATTACCAGATTGTCTCTTATTCGCGCGCATATATATATATATATAAGCCCAGATAAGTTGCCGATCCGACAAGTGTAAAAACATGTTTACGATGCAAATGCCAACACAATCGCTCATTCATGCGCAATCTCATGTTTGTTGTACAGAGCAGCTAATTATACGGCTTTTATTATAAGAGTAAGCAATCTTCAAGACTGAAATTTATAATACATTTGCTAAGCTGTACTCTTGAAAATATAAAAGTATTTGATAAAAAAGATAATTCGAGTTCACAGTCCCTTTGTTTATAGAAGATACTTAGCTTAGAACTGGGAGTGTAAGAGGTGAAAAAAAATTTATTTACGAGCCCTACTCGGATTATCCTTATTTTACATCCGACTATATCACTTTTCTATTTATCACGTTTTTCAACAACGACAATTCTTTCCTACTCTTTTATGTCGCTAAAATGCAGTTTTATTATTTTCCTACTCGTTGGGGCTTCTTTTTTTTATGCGTAACTTACGGTAACATTTTATATTTTATAAGACAAAAGGTATAACTACAAAAATTGTTATTACGTAATACGAATGCCAAATGCATATTTAAATTAATTTAAGAGAAAAATAATTAAAAACTTTTTTGTTCTTGCTCTGCTTATTTCTGCGTTTGATTATAGAACAAATTTTTTTCATTAAATAGTCTTCATTTGGAATAGACAGTCAACTTGAAAATTCTCAGGTATGCTTATACAGGATATGAAACACTTGTATATAATTTATTCATGTATTGCATTACAGTAGAATATATTATTAGATAACTGTAAGTGCATGCGATTCTCACAACTAGAATTAACTATCATTTTGTGTTTTATATTTTATAATTAGATTTCACTTTAATTTAAAACTTCTTCAGTAGTTACAATGTTGATGAAAACATTCCATATTTCCAAATTTTTGTACCCTAGTTTCGGAGATATATATGTATATAGCACAACAACAACAGCAACAACAGCAACAACAGCAGCAGCAGCAGCAGCAGCAACAACAACAACAAAACAACAACAATAAAGAGTTTTAATTGAAAAAACTTTATTAATTTTAATAAACAATAAATAAAATGTTTGTTTTAATATTTGAATTCAATTAAGAACACAATAATAGCAAATAACCTTTTAAGGTTACTTCTCGATATTAAACTTCGCATATATGATATTATGTAACGCTTGTTATTATTAAAAATCGCTGCACGCTGTAATGCGAAAAAAACATTTCTTTGGTAAAATACTAGTCGTTATTACATAAACTATCGTTACGCTGTTATTTTAGTGGCAATTTAATTAGTGAGATAACAAAGGCACAAACTAATATAGAAATTGAGTACACATTTGCAATTATAAAGAGTAAAAGTCCTTTCTCGATTACGTTAATTTTTCAGTAAAAAATAGTGGTTGTAATATAAATATTTTAAAAGTTTCGAAGCAGGCATATTTAGTAAAAAATGCACCAATGAGAATAATATCGATACCTTACTTGACAATTGAAGAATTTGAAAGACATATTTAGCTTGCCTTCGGTTATTTATTTTTGTCACTTACTATTGACAAATATAAAAAGACATTGAAACGTACGATCAATTTTACGGTCATTAAAATTTACATAATTTAAAAATTATATTATTCGTATTAAGTTAAAACAAATGTACCGAATAATCCGAAATTTCTATTGTTATACGTTATTTACACTTTCTACTGACAATAATAATCTATGATGCAATTTTTCACATTATTGTTAAATGATTTTTAAAGTAAATTAATAAATTTAAAAATTTTTTTAACTTACTTAATAGAATGTATTTTGTATATTAAGAAATAGTGTAATTACTTTAATTTATTAATATTCTAGCATAAATAGATAGATCGAATGGATATTTAATTTCAACTATCTTTCTAAGTTTCTCATTCTTTAAAAAAGCAATTGCGACACTACTAATAAGTAAAGAGATTTCCCGATATTTATCATTTGTTTAATTTAAGCAATTATAAATATAAAGAAGAAATTTTTCTTCTGCTGCACAATTAATAAAGCGATCCGAATGAACGTAATAATTTGAGCTCCACATTTTCGTAAGTTTTAAATTAGATTTTTAAGTTATTTTAATTTCTAGAAATTCAACGGAATTAAAAATTTTTGAGTGTTCCCTCTTCATAATTTAACTTACGTTATCGCAATTTATTATTTATTCAATAATTCTTCTTTTTGTTTTTATATTTACGATTGTTGCTTGTTATGCAACGTACAGATGAGTGCAGCGAATAATCCTTATGGAGACGTGTCGCACGTTTTACACAACGACTCTTCCTCGTTATTACTGGATGCCAAAAAAGAATTGCAGAAGGAGAAAGCGCTTCTAGCTAGTCTCAAAAACCAACAAGCCCAAAATTCAAATATTAATAGCAGAGACGGCGAGGAGGGTGACATGGATGACACTGAAAATGGGCAGGAATCGATGAGCGAGGATGAATCGGACGATGATTCCGATCGAAAAGGTATGCTTCGATAATTTAACCACGCGAAACTGTGAAACTGTCACGCTCCAACTGAAATTTATATCGATAAACTGAAATAAGTATTTGGTCGTTGATGCAGAGACGCGTCCTTAGATAACATCAGACGACTGTTTCTAAATATGAGAGTGAAAATGCAGAATGATTAACAATGTATGAACTGTGTAGCCAAATGACGCCAATGATTCACGCGATTTGTGTAAACTTACAGAAGAAGACGAGGAAGAGGAGGCTATGGGCCGTGAACTGGAAAACCTAACGTCGAACATCGACGTGAAACAACGTCTCATTCAAGAGCTCGAACTTTCCCAAAGGCGACTGCAAACGATGAAGCAACATTACGAAGACAAACTGGCCCAGTTGCAGCTTCGCATACGCGACACGCAGGACGAGAGGGACAAAGTACTGTCCTCCCTTCAGCAGCAGCCCTCGGCTCCAACGGAGAAGGTGAAAAAGTTACGCGACGAGTACGAAAAGAAACTCTCGAGCATGCAAAAGGAAGTTAAGATGCTGCAGTCCGCGAAGAAGGAGCACGCCAGACTTCTCAAGAGCCAGACGCAAAATGAGAACAGGCTTCGGGGTCTTAGAAACGAGCTCGCCGAAATGAAGAGGGCGAAGGTGAAGCTCCTTAACAAAATGCGCGAGGAGGCGCAGCGCCACAAGGAGAACGAGCTGAAACGCAACCGAGAAATAGCGCAGCTGCGAAAGGAGAGTCGACGCAACGCGAACACCATCAGAACCCTAGAGGCGGACAAGCGCATGAAGGAAGTCGTCTTAAGGAGGAAGCAGGAAGAAGTGACGGCGCTGAGGAAGAGGGACCGGGGTTTGAGCCAAAAAGTGGCCGGTAGGACCGCGACTCCGAAGATCCTCAACCCGAAGACCCTCAAGCAGCGCTGGCAAACCTTCGAGAGGACGATTACTAAACAGGCCCTGGCTAAGCAGGCGGCCGCTGAGACCGAAAGAGAGATGGAGAGATTACTGCAGGAGAGGGAGGAGTTGGGCTGGGAACTCGAGAGGCTTAAGAAGCACAAACTCGTCGTCGCCTCGGCCAAGGGAGATACGCTCGATATAGACGAGGAGATTGATAACGTTACCAGCAAAATCAGTTATCTACAGGTTTGTGGCTTTGGCTATTTCACTCTTATTCTCTAACGTCACTCGTAATATATTATCTATGAGAATATCTTGTCATAGATATGTTATTAAAGACATTCATACATTTTCCATTCAAATTCAGCATAACTCTCAGCATATCTTACATTTAAATGCCATTTAAAAACGTAAGATCATTAAATGAGAAAAATATCAACTAATGAAAGAGGATTTTTACGCAACGTGTTAGCAGCTTGTTAGGAAAATTCAAATTAGACGTAAACTCTAGTGTCATAACTCTAATTACGTACACTAGTGACGTTGATCTTAGCATGAAAGTTTTCAGTTGAAACGGAAAATGGAAGAAATACGTGAATGTTTCTCCAATGAATACAAGTGTCTTCGCCATAATGTACAATATTATTCAATTGTACGAATTGCGAAAACGTAATAATAGCTTTGCGCCAATCGATGCTAAAATAATTACAAACTAAGTACAGGAATCTAAGTTTAATTTGAGCTATTGAGAAAAAAATCAAGGACATCGTTAATTTTTCAACTAACGTACACCTTTGTTAATTTCTACATGTCTGTTTTTACGCTTTTCGGGGATCTAGGACAGTATATCGGAGTGTCAACGAGCGATGGTGGAGATGGGGGACGCAGATGGCGAAACGGAGGAAGATCCTGGCGTCGAGGCTCTCGTAAACACCATCAGAACTGTAGACGAGGCTCAGTACTTGATGCAGCGAATGCTGACCTTCACAATCGAGCAGAGTTACATAGCAGCGCAGAAGCAGGTCGAGGCACGCGACATGGAAACGAGATTAAATCAGGTCGCCCAAGAGAGCGACGTACAGCATCAACTACTAGAGCACGTGCTGCGTGACAGGGATCTACTGTCGCTGACCAGTAGCAACAATACAAACAATACCACCGCAGCCTATAGTCCACCGAGCTCTCGTAGTTCATCCCCGGACAAGTACATTTCTTTTAATTTTCTTTTAACGAGTGACACTTAATTTATCGATATTAATCGGCGTGATTGTAAATTTAAAAGGATGCGAAGTAACGAACTTTATTACAATTTAATAAAATACGATATATCGTGTAATCATGATACGACAATGAGAAATCTTATACTCGTCGCGATAATTCGTTACAAATTCAGCCAAGAATTTCTTTTCGTTATTTATCCAAATTTTAACGAGAAAAATATAGCTTAATAAATACAATTAATAAATACAATTTTCAGCAGCGAAAGTCTTTCGCAAAGCATAGGCGGAGACGAGAAGCCAAGAAGTATTAAGGTCCGACGACGAACTGCTCAACCTCAGGAACTCTTGTACGGTATATCGACAAACTCAGATAATCAGAAGAACGACGATCAAAATCAAAACCAAAATCACAATCATCCACTGATGAGGGTTCCTAGCGCACCCGGAAGCTTAAAGTTTGTTATTTTGTTAATAATAATAATAATAATAATAATAATAATAATTTCATTTAGGCCGACTCGGCTATATATTGCAAATCTGTGTTTGGATGTCTTTCTAGAAAACGTAAAATTTACAGTCTCGTTAGCCTTGCGGCATCATTTTAATATTATTAGGAACATGGCTACTTGTAAAAAAATTGTATGCGAGAATGTGGCCTAAAAGCCAATACGTTTGAAGTACATTGAAGAATTCATAGAGAGACACTATTGTTGTGTTGTTTTTTTTTTTCTTTTTTTTTCTTCCCCAATTCTTTGACAATTCTGTTTCAATTTTGATTTTACTTTTTTTTTTTTGAAAAAGCGAGACAGAAACGAGTCAACGAAAAAGTTTACGTGATTTCATTCTCCCCACGTACAAGCATACGAGGGCACAAGATTCATTCCCTAGAGTAATCTTTTTGAGAAAAATAAAAATCAGAACAGACTAGCCTGCGACTTGCACCATCTTGGTTGCTCGCGCGTGCAGGATTCGCTACTGAATAACGAATGTGCTTATTTTCATATATTCAATGACAGATTTGTAAATGGCTTTAGTCGCTGATCGGTCCTAGTTGTAGTACGTTTCAGTTCGAGAAGTGAGCGATGGCATATTGAATGTAAAACTTGCATGCTCTTAGGGGGTTGGTACTCGCGAGGAATCAGTATGGAAGTGGGTTGATCGGCTCGCCGACGTTGAGCCGTCGCGACAGCACGTCACCTCGACCCCTGCGCAGAGCTCTACACGCGGGTGGCGGTTCCATGTGAGTGACAATGCTCCAGCTGGCCTTAACTTTTATTCTCCTGTTATACCTATGTTTTGACATTTTGCATAGTGCGCTCTATTTTACTCTTGATGATATTCTGTCCCTCTTTTCTAGTTGTAGACGACGATCGTGAGGTATATTATATAATGTGCGAATAGCAAGACGAGTACGATGAAAAAAAGTGCCTTTGAATCGGATTGATTCCCATAACGAAACTGGCGACTAGGAGCTAATTTTTCAAAATTCTACACCGCACACGGTCTTGCACCCCTTTCTCTCTCTCTCTCTCTCTCACTCTCTCTCACTCTCTCTCTCTCTCTCTCTCTTGAGAGATTACATTCACTTGGATTGCATTCATTAATTACGAAACTCTAAACTTAATTTTTGCGTCCAAGGAGTCTTTGACCCAATTTTTACTTAAGCAGCATGTAAGTTTGTACCTTGTAAACGTTTTCGCTGACTTTCAAGGGACCAAATATCTTTGAAAAGCGGTTTTTTATTTACAAAATAATAGTATAATCATCGTTTGTTCATTCGCTAATGATTGCCATTATAATTTTATGCCATAGGCTAATGTATTTTATATATCTATCAATGACGCAAATCCGATCATCGGAATATAAAGGTCTGTACAAATTCATCGTTCATTCAAGCAAATCGTTTATGAATTGTGACCGAGAACTGACTTGTAGGTATAAA
This sequence comes from Wiebesia pumilae, assembly GCA_018907045.1. Classification (NCBI taxonomy): domain Eukaryota; kingdom Metazoa; phylum Arthropoda; class Insecta; order Hymenoptera; family Agaonidae; genus Wiebesia; species Wiebesia pumilae. The sequence continues at coordinate 916,178 of JACCHZ010000055.1, forward strand.
AATAAAAAATATACCACATATTCGTATATAACAAAAGTTATACATTTGTACAGCTTTGAATGATTCAATAAATGTAACATAAATTATGCCGTTTACATATTTAACGATTTACATACCAAAAATCCTGTGTGGTTAGCGCATAATGCAATGTTTAATATTGTGGCGTATACAAGGAATAACGAATAACGAATAACGAATAACGAATAACGAATAACGAATAACGCATAACGCATAACGCATAACGCATAACGAATAACGCATAACGAACAGCGAATATACATCGAATGAAATTTAATGCACATTTAAAACAGTAACAAAGTACACGCTCGTAATCCTGTCTCTCGGATTTTTCCCAAATTTACGCACACGAATGTTCACGCACAATTGAAACATCCCGTCAAAAATCAACGATCGGCTTTACTTTCGAGTTCATCGCACACTAAGTCCCGATGCATGCATACAATGATGAGACCTTACACAGAGAAACAAAAGAGAGCATGGTTATTTTTCTACGGACTAAAAAACATATCAACCACAACTGGCTAAACTAACTATGCTAAACTAACAAACTGACGGCCTAACCAGGGAGCAGGTAGCCCACATGGATATATCGTCGCCGCCCAGTTCACCCACGACCTATCGACGCTTCAACAGCAGGGAAGAAAACGTCTTTTCGAGATTGACCGCGACCAGGCAAACGCTTCACGTCGAGCATCAACCGACTAAGGGAGTCATCTCGAACTACCAGGGAAAGGTGAGTTGGTTTCGAAATCTTTCGAAAAAAAAACATTTTTTCTCTCTCCGCAAAACGGTATCACTCGAAGTGCTTACATTAAACTCGCTCCTCTTCGCTCAACGCACTATTTTGCCTGCGGTGTGCGTATAGCTTCTTTTAAAACGATCGCGAAGTCTGAGTAATAAAATATCCTTAAATATGCGACGTTTTTAATCTAATTCTGTTCTACTTTACGTATACACATTCTCATTGGAATTTACTGCAATCACTCCAAAATTACAACGATTTGTGTTTTTATTTATTGTGTTTTAGACCGTTCCTAGAGCGATATTACAGTGTACTCATGTAGCAGAAGGTCACAGTAAAGCGGTCTTGTCAATTTGTGTAACCAATGATTTACTCTTCAGTGGCTCCAAAGGTAACATTGAGTTTTGAACAAGTACAAGAGCTTAATATCGAGAAAGCTGAAATTATTAAAAGGCAGTATTAAGCATATCCTAACTTCAAAAGTAAACTAACTTTTAAGCTTTATGGAATCTTAGTTTAATTTTTGGAGCAATCGATTTCTTAATTTCCAATTGTTGCAATAATCGATAAAGTGTACGTCCCTTTTTCACGCCTCGTCCTCCGAATATTTCAAGTTAAATTACCGAAACGACTTGTTTTTGGTGATACATTCTTTAATCCTCCTCGAGTGTCAACTGCGCCCATTAAAATACAAGAAAATTATCGTAATTACAAATTGTACTCCACGAAGCATCATTCTTCTTAATTTTTAGTAACGCAAAATTAATTTGTATCGAGTACTATTATTATTATTATAATTATTCACTGTTTTTATTTATCAATTTTTCGACATTCCTGTTTTCTAAATTCCATCGAAGGGCAGGAGCGCGTCGATGGTCATTTTGTAAAATTTCGTATTACATTTCAATGTCGACGACGTGAAATGTATAGCACGTACACCAGCGAGAGAACTGGAAGAGTACAGTCGGCAATTAAAAAATGCCACTAATTCGACCGACAATACCATCAACTCGACCTAAAAGTAACCATCGAAAATTCTTTCCACGGCAGATCGAACGGTGAAGGTATGGGATTTGGGTACGGGAATCGAGAGCATAACGCTGAGCGGCCATCCGAACAACGTTGTCGCCGTCAAGTACTCCTCGGTTCACCGGCTGCTGTTCAGTGTGTCGGCGGCCTACGTGAAAGTCTGGGACCTGCGGGCGGGCAACAGCTGCATAAAAACCCTGTTCTCGTCGGGTCAGGCGCAAAGCGGATCGCTGACCTTGTCCACCCCATCGCGGACGCTTCAGGTGCCGGTCGGCGAGACGACCATCAACGACTTGGCCCTAGGCCTCGACGACCGCGAGCTCTACACAGCCTCGAGCGACAAGGTGCGGATCTGGGACCTACGAAAGCTGGCCTACGTCGGCAAACTCAGCACGCCACACGCGGCTGCGGTCATGTGCCTAGGCGTTTTGGACGACGGTAGAGTGATTACCGGGAGCAAAGATCACCTCATATCGCTCGTTGAACCAAATATGTCCGGTCAATCGTTAAGCCTCTCGCCACCTCATTACGACGGGGTTCAGTGCTTGACGTCTTATGGGAATGCATTGTTTTCTGGTACGTTTCCTTCTCTTCGGATACTTCCCGAGCGACATTTATTGCTTCTTCGAATGCCTGAAGCTCAGATCTTAAAAATCCGATATCTTAAATCTGCATAAGAATTCGAGCCGTTAAAGCGATGGTTAAAGGTGTTTAAATTTTAAATAATCAGGATAACTCTGTTATTACTGTAATCCATTATGATACATTGCAGAACTTTAATCGTACGATTTGAATCATTCTTCAGCTTTTTCTGCATGTTTACGAATACAAGGATAAAATCGAAGTTTGCTTCAAGTGCTTTTAACGCTCTTTAAGATACTATTTTGACACGCATCGCTTACTTTCAAGAGTACTTGTCAGTTTCCACGACTTTTCAACCACTTTTCAACCACTTTTCAACCGCTTCTCTCATACGTGCTCCATGATACGAAATCGTTAAATTTGAATAGGTTCAAGGGATATGTGTATCAAACGCTGGGATTTGAGTAGAATGGAGTTAGTCCAGTCTCTCAACAACGCCCACAAAGATTGGATCCTTGGATTGTGCCTTATTAACAGCGGGTCTGTAATGATATCTGGTTGCCGAGGTGGCATCCTGAGGGCATGGGCGGTTCCAAACTTCGGCGACCACTCGGGTGAGTGCACTCTTTTAGGCGAGGTGCGCGCCCACACTTCTGCTATCAACGCTACTGTCACTAATCAACAGCACATCTTTACAGCGAGCAAGTGAGTATGAGATGTTTTTGATTTCGTTACGTGAACGTACGAGGCTTCATCCGAATTTCATATTTTTAAAAGAATTCGGGTTTGGCCAAGCAATAACACACACTTTACACTCACTTTAAAGGGGATGGGAAAAAGCACTACTTTATTTATAAGTTTTGGAACTAATTTTACAATCAATATTCCGTTCTTCACGTAATACTTGTCGAATAAATATGTAATTAACAAGAAAATCTGAAGAAAAAAACAACGACAACGATGTTATTACAAGAATTTGTATTCTCTCTACGTTATTGGTCTTTTTTTTTTTTTTTTTTTTTTTTATCGCACAAGTCTACAAAGCTTTTTTATTATCATGCAACAGTGACCGTTTACAATATTTTGTATCTTACGCTTAGAATCTGGCTGCAAAATTCACATTGTAACAATTTTTTTAATCACTTATAATTTTTATAACTATATCAAAACAAGTATGGAAATTTAATTTAAAAAATTTAATCTACAACATTGTGTAAGTGACTAAAAAATGCTTATCTATTCTTAATATATTAAGTATGATATCTATATCCTATTGAATTTTACCTTAGAACGTATTCTGCTATTTCAAAATAAATTTTAAAAGAAAACAATAATAAAAAGATCGGAATTGGGAGAAAAATATGCTTTTGTATAAAATCTCATTGATGTTGTAATCTTCGGATGTTACGGAAATTTTGCAGCCAAATTAGAGCTCAACGTGGGTCGGAAATCTCTAGGACTTTTTCTTTTTTTCTTCGGAAATTTTCTTTTCAAATTACTTTTCAAAAGCAAAGTAATCAGTATTCTTATTGCAAAATCACGTGTAGAACAAAAACTCGACGTTAACTTATTTTAATGAAACGTCGTTTTTTAATTGAATAGTAACGGATTCTTTTCTCAATTATTGACATTGAAAATAAACTTGATAAATTTAACTATAAAACAATACATTATCTTACATTGATCTTTGTAATTAAATGAAAATTAATTAAATAAATTTGGAATAACAAGTTTAAGGTCAGTTTCACATCCTCTTAATGCCGATTAATAGAATAGTTATATTAAAAGCTTGGAACATTGGTTGCAGCTCTGGGGAAGTGAAGCTGTGGCGCATACCTGATTCTTCTTTGACCATGTCCACGTCCACAGTTTCTTTATAACTTGATCCGCTTGATCTCTATCTCTTGGTTGGTTTCTGTTTGGTTATATGTGTTCATTTTTTATCTATTTTAATAAGTAGCTTAAAGTATTTGAGTGATCTATTACTGTCGAGTTTACTCTAATCATTCTTTCTAAATCTTCTTTCAATGTTCAAAACTGTCAATTTTTCCATTAGAAATAAGTATTTAAAAAATAATCTACTAAAATGAGATAGCAATTTTTCTCATTTTCAGCTAGAATTGAAGTGTCGAGTGATTCAAAAGTACAAATAAGTGACATAACAATTATATTTAATACAAAATTAAGGGAAAGAACTTTAAGAATATCCAATATAATTTTATATGAGAATAATAGGTCCGCTTAATCTTACTCATCGTCATTATTCTCATCATCATCGTCGTCGTCGTCGTCGTCGTCGTCGTCGTCGTCGTCATCATCATCATCATCATCACCACCATCTAGCTACACTAATAATGTTCCATTAAACCTGTTCACTTAGTTTTCAACTAATATTCTAGCAAGTACATGTTTTATAATACACACATGCTTATTGGCTCTTAGAAATTATGAATCATCTGTATTGTTTCTTTGCGTATTGAAGCGCGGCTGGCCAAAACTGTTTTATAACAATCTTTGTCTATTCTCTCATCACACTATCTTTTGCATGACAATACAAGTCCTAATGCTCTTAATCATTATAATCATTATACATACAAGCTCAAATGTATTATTGTTATTATTTTTTAAAAAATATGGTTTTGCTTTCGTATTATTATTCATTAATTTCGTGCATTGCATGGCTGCCCTCTGTTCTTCGTGAAGTGATGGCACTGTGAGGCTTTGGAGCTACACCAAGAGAGACAACAGGACTTTCCAAAGGAGCAACTCGCTAAAATGCTAGCATACGAAGTATTTTATTTATTTAGTGGTATTTCTCGCTTATTATTTATGTACCTCATTATTACCAATTTACGATAGGGATCTAGCGAAGAGTGTTAATTAAAACAAATAAAAACGTCAATGAGAAGAAAATTTATTAGAATGCGTTACGTAAGATTCGAAGCTAACGGCTACTCCCACATTGGTGAAAAATAACATTTCGGTTCTTTTAAATACTATGATGAACTTTTTATACCGCGTCCAAGTAGGCTAAAATAATTTATTTTAAGTAGGATATCAATGAAATTTTAAACGAGATTCTATTATGGTGTAACAGTAGTTGCGATCCTTTCGCGTGATATTTTATAGACTTTTAAAGTGTTACGATGTTACCAGTGAGTCATGAATATAAGGATGTTTGTTTTTATACGCTTTTTTTATTCCACCGAAAATGCCTGTGCTAGAGCTGGTGCGTTATTCCAAAGGCGCCTAAATAAAATATACGTAGATTGTATTTAAATAACTGAACAAATTTGGCATTATCTAGCATTTATTTTATTATGAACGTAAAGGTGGTCATAATTGTAATATTTAATCTTGGTACAAACAATAATTGTTGATTAATACTGTACAGTCTGAGGTCTCTGTAGGTCCCAAAATTGTGACATTGTCAGGGTTGACCGTTGTTCAGTTTTCTTTTGAAACTGTTGAAGTAAAGAAGAAACCCCGATTAACTTTATATATAAATTAACACAATGAATAAAGACATTGAATTGAATAAAGCCACGTTGTAATTCATTACACTCAATAATTAAACCTTTACCTTTTTTTCTTTTTGTGTGCGCTGAGTGATTCTTGGCCGCTGTCGTCCTCACTTTCTTCTGATTGACTGCTACTACTACTGCTCGATGAACTACTGGAAGAACCACTCGATGAATCGCTCGCCACACCAGTGTCCTCTTTAACGTCGATCGTATCCGCCAAAGTCGCTAATTCTGGCTCCTTTTCCCTGAGTACTTTCAACCATTTGCGTGACAACTTTGGCCGACCTCGAACCTAAAATTTCATATCTCACCTTACTAAAATTATTTTCATTTTTATCTTGTATTATTGAAGCTACCTACGCATTTTTAATTTAATTCTTTTTAATACATTTAATTTTCAAGGTTGCAAAAGATACAAGGGATGCGATTTCTTGTGTGAAGGTGGCCAAGGAATTGCAAGAACAATTTAAGTATCGTTATTATCGCTGATTAGAAAATTATCAATTTTAACCTAATTGTTTTTTATTTTTTATTTATTCCAGCAAACACTGACGTACTTTGACAATGATCTATGATAATTAAGCGAGAATATATTTGTGCGGTTGTCGAGCAAAATTAGATAAAAAGAAAATCCCCATTAGAAGAATAAAAAAAACCGATTAATTATTACCTCGTCACAGGTAATTATTATAAATGTCCAACTTTTCAATTTTTATAGCGTTTCTCAAGTATTATCGGTAGTATTCGTAAATACGAGCGAACGACCCATTCATTTACGCCTACCAACACCTATTAATACCTAATTAATACGCAAGTAATCACCTTAACTTTTTTTTACATTTATATGAACAAGCGATGAATTTTAAACACTTTCTTACCGTTTTGTGCCACACTACTGGGAAATTTGTACGAGAACAAAAGTTTTGTGTCACTGCGATAGTATCGTCAAGATTAAGAACAACATGCCACCAACCACCAGGCACAAATACAGTCTCTCCAGGATTTTGTAAAATTTCAATAGGTAAGCAGTCTTGTGGCCATGTCGGCAGATGCGTTCGTGGATAAATAACGGAGAACCAAGTAATAGCTTCATCTCTTTGCTTGCCTCCTTCAGAGCCAGTTACTTTTAAAAGTTCTCTGGGAGTATGCGTTGGGAACAAGCACCATCTTTTATGCCCAGAAATAAGTGCATTCCAGGCACTGGTACCTAAGGGATCTATGTGTATCCCAGTGCCTAATTGTAATAAAAATTATCCAAGTCAGTTACGTTTTACATTTATTTGGAATAATATTAGTATATCATAACGACCTCATGTGGAACGTTTTTTAATTTCTATATTTATAATAACATTTCTGTATTTATAATTTAATTTATTTGAAAATTCAACGCATACTGTTATTCAATAGAGTTAGTTGGGTTGAGTTAATTATTAACAGTTTTATTAGTTGATGAAATTACCAGATCGCTGTGGTCCCATAACAAACCAACGATACGGGGGTCTTCTGTGTTCGCCTGCATGCTGGAAGAGATCATCACGGAAATACAGTGGAATTGCATAATCCTCCAACAACTTTTTTCTTTGAGGATGTTCGCCAAAGGAACTGTCAAAGATATATAACGGGGAGTCGTCCTCGTTACTTTGCATGTAGCTAATATAATATTTCATTTTCATTTTGACGCTATATCCTTCATTATCTTCTCCACATTTAAATTTTTGATTACGATATTTCTTTGCTAATCTCTGCAAGTTTCAATTAATAACAATCGTCACGAAATTTCATTCTCTTATTTTTAATGGAAAATCACTAATCGAATGATAAAAATTACCTCTATAGTCCATTTACTTTGCGCCTTCCAGTCATTCTGGGCAGCTTTTATTATCACAGGTATGTAAGGTTTTTCGTATCTCCTAATAAATTCATCCGAGGAAACTTCTGATTCGATAATTCGATCAACATTGTCTTTAAAGTTCCAGAATTGATCAAACTTTTTACTGTAGTTATGTAGAGACCAGGCTACTTTGTCAGCAAGTTCTGTGAACATTAGTTAAAGCTTATAATTCACAGTACTAATTATTTTAAAAATGATACTAAGATAAAACACTAATCATATGAAATGTATACAAAAGTAGGTACTAAATTATACCGATGCGATGGTTATTCCTTGAAGATTACATCTGAATATGAGTTAAAAATTAAATAGCTTCGACAGTCCCAAAACGTATTTTTTTGGATAAAGTGACCTCTCCGATCCATAAAATCTTCTTCTGTTACTCACTACGTAAATAAAAGTTTCTGTTACACGAGCCTGATCCCTTGTCTAAACGACAAAAAAAACTTGAAACAAAACCGGCTTAGACTTTGCAAGAATGCAAAAACAAAAACAGTGCGTGATTAAAGAATTAGCGATTTTTATATCGATTACGTAAAAACAATGCACTAAATGCAATCAACGATCAGCGCCTCAAATGTTTGCACGGCCAGAAAAATGATTACGATAAAAATTTTTTAAATTTGACACTGGCAAACATAACCGCTATGGAAAATTTGCTTACGAATTAGCTTACGATAAAGCGAAATACTCGTAAATCAAATATTTGGATATGATCACGAGGATTCAGCGAAAGTCAACGTTGTACGAAGAAATTCGTGATATACGTATGGCGTCAGCATCGCATCAAATTAAAGGATACACGACGACGACGACGACGACGACGACGACGACGACGACGTACATGGCGTTACTGCGAGCGAACTGCACGTACACGGAAAATGAGAAAGGTTATGAAGAGGTACAACACGGCACACGCGTAAATATAGGTCGGTATAGTGCGACGGTTTCTCGAGCACACGGAATTCAACTCACCAGGTCTAGCCTTCTTCTTCACCTCCTTGATGCGCTTTCTCGCCCGGTGATCGAGTTTTATATCCTCTGTCATTATCATTCGCACTTATTCTCTATATAAATAAGTATTAAATTAATTATCTAGTACGTTAGTCTATTTACAATTACTTTTACGCGTCTCGCCGTGAAAAGATCCTGCGGATGGAGAGTTCTCGCGGCGCCGCGACTACACAGTACCATACGATCACGTCACGTTAGCAGCGCACCGACACATTCGTACCCGCGCGCCCTTCACCCGTGTACGTACACATCGTACGCGATCGCGCTACCGCAGCTTCTCGCCACGTGCGCGAGGTGTCGCACCCGTCGGCGCATACTTCGAAAATCTCACCGGAGATTTCGAAGGAAAATTCATAATACTTTTATCTCGCTCTCCTCGTTATCCAAAAAACGAACGAGAAATCGTCTTTTCGTAATGCCACCAAAAGGAAGGCTATGGAAATGGTCGCGGCCCTGGTTGAGTTTATCCTCAAAGCCACTTACGCAAATGTAGCGCCTAACAACATACGTCTACTAAGCTAAGGCATACATGCGTCAAAGGTGAATTAAAGCGCCTCGATCGTGTCTCACGTGCCTACGTGACAAACGGTCCGAGAGTCATGTCCCGTTCTTTTTTGGAGGGAGTAACGCCAACAGTTCGTTCGCTACTTTTCCATTTGACACTTTGTAATTCGTTGCCACCCTATCGTGATTCTGCTCTTCGACGGGTGATAAAAGACAAGCGATTCGTTAGGGCCACGTAACTTATCAATCGCAACGCTATGGATTTTCTATTGCGAAACTGTCGAAGCATTCTTAACGATTACAAGCATTTTTAATCGTGAAAATGTACGTAGCGATACACGATTCTCACGCATTTACTCGATAACCAAGAACCTATCTAACGTTTACTACGGATAAATCGTATCGTTCATTAGCTTCGAATAAGAGCAGCAAAAGCGCTTCGAGCCAAGTGATGTGTAACTCCTGTCATTTCCGCACTCCGAAGAACAAGAAACTCGGCAATTGTAATACGTTGTTCAAGCGGTCGGACGACCCGAGGACGAATTTATTTGGATTCATTTTAATATATGTAGTCCCTGTTTTTTTTTTTAATAAACAATTTTTAATCACGTGCACGTGAAATTAAGCGAGCGCATTTTGGGTTTGCACGTACATACTTCATTTGTTATTCAACGCAGTAGCATTGAGGGGGGAAAAAATTTAAATTATTTCGATAGAAAGCTTATAATTACGTATTTCATAGAAGTAACTCAACGTAACGAACGTAACGACAATCTACGTGTGGCTGGAAGATGATTTTTAATGCGTTAAATTCCATTTTAAAACACGATACACAAGGAATACCTTTCCTCGTAAGCCTTGCGTAAATATTTTATGCTTTTTATTTCAAATCTATTTATGGTATTAAATAAGCGATGCCCACGGTAATAGGTATAAAAAATGTTCTAAAACGAGTTCTTCTGCTAGGCATCGGACAAACCAGTATAAGTCGGCTCGTAGCGTAGCAGAAAAAGACCAGTAAGAAATGTTGTAAACATTTATTTAGAAAATGTTCTTATATAATGAAACACGAAAACGAACGATAGCGATATGTTGTGAAAAGACACGTGGTTAGGTCGCAACGTGCACACCGATCGCCCTCGTTTATTTGCCTGTTAATCCATTTTAAGTTTACACACCGAGAGTCATTGAGGTGCCTCCCTTTTTATCTCTTGGAAATCTATCGTAAAGTCCGCGTGCTGATACGCTGAACACGCATATCAGCACGTAAATAGCTGGGATTCATCGCGTTAAGTGGCGCTGCACTTGCGCGGCCAGTGACGTTGCCTTTAATTTTTTTCCCATTTTCTTTGCTGTACGTGGCCTAAAGTTCAACGGTATGAGTGGCGCATGCGCGCGGCTCTCGGATGCTCGCAAACACACACACGCGCGCGCGTATATATACACATGCACGATGCACGCACGCACACATGTCGTACATACTTTTTCTATGATCGGTTTGTCATTGCGTCTTTCTCTTTCGACTGCACCACCACACACAGTCTCTACTGTACTCATACGGGCGAGGATGATGTAAAGAGGGTTTCAGCGTTGCTAAGCCCAACGGGATCCGTTTTTCCACTTTTCCCATTCGATCTCTATAGCGAGCTATCGAATATTGGTTTAGCGCGTGTGTACGAATGAAAATAGCTACGATAATTTTAGGAAAGACCTTCCAAGGAATTTGTACGAGCATGTTAGAAATGTGACTTACAAAGATGGAGCAAGAATTTTCGTTAAGAAGTTCTTTGATGTACTCGCTTATTAAAGTGTATCGATAGATAAAACGTATATAAAATGTTATTTATGTTGTGGAAAAATTAATGAGCTTTTACAAATAAAGTAGAAAGACCAAAATTGAAGTACTGTAAAGATTTTACCTTCTATCGTCGACAACTCAAAATATAGCATAGGATTTTGATTTTTATCAGCACGAACAACGAAGAATTGAAACGGTAACAGGTATTTAAGTACTTCCGAGGCCGACAATGATCGCTTCACAAAAGAGCAAATTTCAAATTGACACCTTGTGTTGGCTTACATCTGCCCTTGAGGGTTGTGCAGATGCAGGTATACACTTGATGCGTGCGCACTAATGGAGGGTCAAAATGATAACGAGGGTGCGTAATGCCCGCTCCTATGAATAATGCTATGAATAGTGTTGTGCATGTTTATGCATAAAATTTTGTTCTGTCAGCCAATGAAACAGATTTATGCCCAATAATCACTCATGCGTAAGTGCGTCTCACTTTTTAGAAAAGTGCCAGCACACATGGAGTGGGCAATGTAAGACCTAGAATAGCGTTAATTACCTTGACATTAAATACTCGTAAAATTTTATCGTCCGAGCTTATGTAAGCTTATGTAGTCCCGATAGAAAAGAATATCCTATGATCATACCTTTACCGATTTGTCAAAGGTGTTGAAGGCAAATTCCTGGGTAAATAGCTGTACAACAAATTTGATAATACAAATTTTTTGTACGATGATTCAGCTCGAATGAATCATTGCTTTGGATCGTTGCCCGTACAAATTTAAGCGTATTAGCAATTTCGTAGGCACCGTTTCATCTTTATTTGAGGGGAAAAAAAAAAACAGTTATTCAGGCACGCGTAAAGGATTTTACAAGTTTTTTTATAATTTTCGTATCACCTACGAAGATTTATATTACATTGTAAACGTTGAGAATATGCACTTTTAATTTTCAGGTTACTCGTTAATTGATCGTCGTTCGTACGGGGACATTGCCAATATTTATTTAACGTTTGAAAGCAACGCGATGCAAAACACAGATAAATACGCTATGCAGACGCACGCACACAGGCATGTGGTTACACGCATGCAGTTACGCATGTGATTACACACGTGTATCTCTCGAAGATCTCTATCATCTGCAATAATATTAAACACTGGATAGTTCGAAAGGTGCCCAACTTTAAAATCCGGCAACGTCGCTACGGCGCAGGTACATTCGCTGTATACTCCGAACGTATTATTCGCGCGTGCACATGCGTACGTAGGAGCATAGAGCATAGAGCGTACACACGGTGCACGCATACCGCTATACGGGCACACGCACGCGCGTACACAGTTGTATCGAAAATGAGCAGGAGGGTCTATCGGTAAATCGCTTTCGACTGACGAAGACGGAACGATTTCCGAAGATTCACGCAGCTCGAGAACGTGACGCCATGTTTTGATGTCGTCACCCCCTCTCGTGCCAGCACTCACACAGACAAAGCATTGCGCGCGCAGTTCTTCCGCTCGCTATACGTGAATGCGTCTATGCTTGTGTTTTTCTCCTCGTCGTGCGCTGCTGCTGCCGCCGCCGCCGCCGCCGCCGCCGCCGCCGCCGCCGCTGCTGCTGCCGCTGCTGCTGCCGCTGCTGCTGCTGCCTGCTGCTGCTGCCGCTGCTGCTGCCGCTGCTGCTGCCGCCGCGCGCGCGAGTGAGAGAGAGAGAGAGCGCGACGAGCCGTCAGCAGCGCGTCGTCGTCGACGTCGGTTCTGCTGTCCTCGTGCATGTCCACCGACGAGGCCGCGTCGAAAGAAAAATAACGAGTGCGAAGTCGTCCTCGTCGCTGAGGGCAGCGAAAAAGAGGCGCGTCCCCACGCGCTGGAGGAAAGAACGCGGTGGAGAGCCAAGTGAGAAGAGGAAGAAGAGGAAGAAGAGGAAGAAGAGGAGATTGGAAGATTGGAGCGAAGTGGTGCACTGTGTGGCTCGTGTGTTATAATAAGTGCGCCTTATCAATACGCGCAAATTCACGTAGTCTTTTGAAATTTTTTGTTCTTTTACGTCCTGGCAGCCAACTGCAAAGTACAACATCGTCGGTAATACACGTGAGCCTTGATGGACAATAAGTAAATGTGCATGGCCGACGTCGCGCAGAAGAGGTCGTCTATATCTATTTATCTCGTCTCTCTCCGTCTCTGTCGCTCTTGCGCACTTGGCTAAACCTGCCGACGAGTTACGAAGCGAGCGAGAGCGAGACAGACGCATACCCCATTACACATACACACACACACGCGCTCGCGCGCGCGCGCGCGCGTAGCGCTGTGGCTTAATGCGCGCGAAAGTGCCTCGGCCGAGAAGACGGGCGGGCTCCGATGCAGCGACGAGCTTCGGCCTCGTCTACGCGGCGGCGCTGTCCTAGTGCGTCCTACTCTCGTACCCACTTCTCTCTCTCTCTCGCAGTTGGGGAAAGAGAGAGAGAGAGAGAGAGAGAGAGAGAGGGAGCGTCGCAGCGTCTCTCCAGTAGTCCTCCTTCTCCGTGTGTAATACATAGAGAGAGAGAGAATGAGGGGTGCACGCGCGCGCGCAGCGTATTCTAGATAAGTAGTGCGTGCACCAGAGGTTTTCGTGTTTGATCTCTCTTTCTCTCTTTCTCTCTTTCTGTACGCAAGTACAGGCAAGTATACGTGCGCGTTCTCTCCGTGCCTCGTTACGTCACACGTACACTGCGCCAACGAAGAACAGCAGACACGCACGCAGCAGCAGCTGTAAGAGAAGGACGGAGATAGTCAACGGCGCTGACTCGTGGTGGCGAGAAACAACGACGACGACGACGACGACGACGACGGCGACGGCGACGGCGACGGCGACGACGACGGCGGCAACTGTGGAGCAGCAAAGGAGACCGTCAACGGTGAAGTGGCGAGTTTTGCTCTGTGGCGGGGGTGGCGACGACCATCAGCACTGCATCGCCATGGAGTTGCGATTGCATTCCCCTGCCGGAGCCGATCCGATCGTCTATCAGTGGCCGCTCACCTCCGGCTCTGGAAACGTGAGTGTCCTTGTTTTTGTTTTCGCGCATGTACCTTCCAATGCTTGTAAACATTGTACAATAAAACTATCGAAGGGTTGAAATTTTTATAACTTAACCGAAATGTGTTGTGAGCAAGGTTATGTTTTCCTTTTAAACCGATAGGGTGGCCTTTTTATGATTACGAGCAGTGATGCATTTCGTGAAATGTAGTATGTAAAATGCCTTGTTACACTTTAACATTACACTTTTCTCTTGTACGAAAGCTTCGGAAAATACAAATTTCAGTTCTTAAACATCCGTCGCGAGCACTTTCGCGAGGGATGTTAAATGTATAATTCAGCTGGTAATTATATAATTATTCGGGGTCGAAGGATCGTGCAACGAAGAGGGAAGGTTTAACGTTTGTAATTGTGCAGTTTCTTTCGGTCCTTATTTATCTCTATCTCATTCCTTCGCTGCGCGACCGTCCCTTTAAAGGGAGGCACATTCAGCGCTCGAGTACTTGACGTTGGTAACAGTTGGAGTAATAAGTCAGAGCGCGCCATTCGGCGATAAAAAAACGTCCACGTCGAATTCTCCAGTTGGAGGCTACGCGGCTACTACTTGTGCCTTGGTGGTTAGTTGCGTAGTGCAGTGTATATAAGGTATATAACAGGCAATGTCGGAGACTCGAAGGAAACACATTAAAGTGCGAGAGCGCGCGCGCCACCGAATAGCTGTGTATGTTATTGCTGTCTCGTTCTCGCAGTGCTGCCTATATGTATACCTTGTACCTCGTGAGTTGCTGTATTGCACGCGTGGCCGTTGCTTCGTTCGCTCGCGAGTTTTGTCGTAACCTCGTTCTTTCCTTTTTTTGTTCCTCTTTTTCAAGCACTGCAGTGAACGAACAAACTTTTCTTCGCTCTTCCCTCTCCATCACATTTTTAAGATTCTATCGTTTGTATCTGTTTTTTCAAGCATTATTTAATCTATTTCTTGTAACCATTTCTAAGATTAAATTAATTCAAGCGCTAAGATTATTTTGACACTCAAAACTTATAATAATATAAGTGCTCTTTATGCAATGACAATACATGTTCTTCTCATGTTATCTTATAATTCAACAATCTAATGCTTTTTACCATTAGTCAATGGTTATTGATTCGTGGAAATTGAATCTTCAGTAATGATTGATTGTTAATCAGTTATTCGTTGACTTGAGAGCTTATATTATAGATTTTTCACATGTTCAAATAAATTCAATATAAATAAATATTAATAATTATTTCTTTTATAAATATTAAGTCACCCATTATTTGCATTTTTATACAATTGTTTTTCTACAAGCTGTTAAAAATAAAAAATACTATGTAATTTGAAGATCTGCTATGAATTTCTGTTTTTACTCCGCGATTGATAATAAATCATTTACACCCCCAAGGACCGGCACGATGGCGCTCTGGATGTAGTAGAAACAATGAGGTGGGTGTGCGAAGACCTACCAGACCTCAAACTACCATTAGAGAACAATATTCTCTGCAATTATGACACACGTGACTATGAAAGTATGAAAAATCTGTGTGATAGGTTTAATAGAGCTATCGACAGCTTAGTACAATTGGTGAGTAATATTATACACATTTTAATTAAAGTATTTTAAACCAAAAGGATCCAAATTCATGAAAATACTTTTAATTGAAGTTGACTTTTTTTATTATTAAAAGAAAACTATAATAGCAATTTTTAACATTTTCAATTAAAATCGCTGTTTTTATTAGTTTGCATTTATTTAAAATAGAAGTCTCGTATTAATCTTGATAAAAACAAATAAAAAAAAATGAATTTTTGTATATTGTAGGAGAAAGGTACAAGTTTACCATCTCAAAGACTAAACAAGAGGCCGAGTAGGGGACTGCTAAGACATATATTGCAGCAAACTTACAATCAAGCTGTCGTTGAACCAGACAAGTTAAATCAATACGAACCCTTTTCACCTGAAGTATACGGAGAGACGAGTTACGAATTGGTTTGTCAAATGATCGATCAGATCGATGTTACGGAAGATGATGTTTTTGTAGATTTAGGATCTGGTGTTGGCCAAGTAGTTCTTCAAATGGCTGCTGCTACTTTTTGTAAGATCTGCATCGGTGTTGAAAGGGCTGACGTACCTTCAAAATATGCAGAGGTAAATTAAAAGTTAAACGGTGAAATATCGCTAAAATTGAATAATGTTAATACTAAATTCAAAATTACTGTTTGCATTATAGAGTATGGAAGTTAATTTTAGAAAGTGGTTAAACTGGTACGGAAAACGATGTGGAGAATATCGATTAATTAAAGGCGATTTCCTTGCTGATGAACATAGAGAAAGTATTACAGGGGCCACAATAGTATTCGTCAATAATTTTGCATTCGGGCCTACAGTAGATCATCAGCTAAAGGAGCGTTTTGCAGATTTAAGAGATGGTGCACGTATTGTATCGTCGAAATCTTTTTGTCCCTTAAATTTTAGGATAACTGATAGAAATCTTAGTGGTAAGCAGTGACAAGACGCTATTTATTATGAAATAGCAATAATTTTGTATATTATAAAATAATTTTATCGATAAACATAAATACTTAATTAAAGATAAAATTTCATTTCTTATAATTGAGCCTGATCAGGGCTTTTTCAAAATAGTTTTCTTATATTGATAATGCTAATTTTTCTTTATACATAATAAATTGGGTACCAACTGTAATGTTTTCGAATAATTTAAAAAACTCGAAATACGAGAAAAACATTTCTCGTATGAATTTATTTCATTTTACGTTTGCACAGATATTGGCACGATAATGCACGTCTCCGAGATGTCACCGTTAAAGGGTTCCGTGTCATGGACCGGAAAGCCCGTCTCGTACTATCTGCACGTGATTGATAGGACTAAGCTCGAGCGTTACTTCAACCGACTGAAGAACAACAAGCAGGGAGCACTCGATAACGAAAATTCAGATTCTGTGATAAATAACACTGCCAGCAATAACAATAGAATGTCGAGTAGAAGCGAGCGAGGTGAACGCGCGAAACGGGATCTGTCCCGGCAACTGGATAACAGTCCTAACAATTCCGAGCAGCAAAACACGAACAGCGATTCGGATCTGGACGAGGATCATTTATTGATGAAAACACGCCGGCAGCCCAAGATGCGACGAAAATTGAGCCGAAAGACTACGACTGGTACATCTCGACCAGCTGCTAGAGGCAGGCAGCGAGGTCGTGGCATAAAAAAAGCCAAACCCAAGAAGACTATCAATATTTCGGGCTTAGATTTGTTGCATAGCCAGACTCTGCTGAGCACCTCGCCTCAAGCAATGGGCAAGAAGCCGCCACCTGCACCCGGAACCGTTGACCAGCAGTTGTCGTCGCTCTCGCTCACATTACAGCAGAATGCCGCATCGGTACACGAGGAACTGAGCATACCCGCCGCACCTGCTGATACACCATACGCTCTGCAAATACTTTTAGATTTATATAGGTAACTGCGGGATCTTATGTATTGTCATTTATTTTGTACATTATGAAAGTGTGCATTTCGGTTCATCCAAAGTTTTTTATAACCGAGTCAGTCACTATTTTTTTTGTTATTTAATTTGAAAAAGTATTTCTTCGAGATCTTTACAAATACTAACAAATGTACCTCGAGAATCAAATAAGAAAATTACCATAAAACGCGTTTTTTTTTAGTTCAATGTTATAAGATCTCAACATGGTTTGCTTGTACGTACATAAATAGCTTCGATATCCACAGTGCATTAGTTATTTATAAGAATAGTTCTTTTACATTTATTAACAAAAGTTAATTATTTCTTTAATTAAATTGTTCGGCTATTACTGTATTCAATCCAACAACTGCCCGCATCTATAAAAAATACCTTCTTCCAGGGATCAATTTATGGCAATGTTAGATGCAATGAAAACTTCGGCTTACAAGACATCCGTTAATGCCGATATAGCTAAAGAACGAGAAAGGAATTCGAAACTGCAATCAAGGGCTGCTCAATTAGAAAAGCAAATTAAAGTGTTGATCGATGACAGCGTAGCTCTGTTGAAAGCAAGGATGACGGAGTTAGGCATCAATGCTACCTCACCTGGCGATCTCTTAGCCAAGGCCAAGGAGATCGTGCTCCGGCATAAACAGTTGCAGGCCAAGGCAAGTAAACTGCAGGCTCAGGTGTCAGCTATAGAGACTGAACAAAATAGATTAGCTACACTTAGACACCAGGAGCTGCAGGAAAAATTCACTCAACCAGGAATGAGCGTAGCACCTCCACCACCACAACCTCTCACACAAGAGTACATATTGAAGGAGATATCCGCGACACTTGCACAGCGCAAGCGGTTGCACTCACAAGTACGTTTACATCTACATTACTCCAACTATTCATTTTAAATGGTTATAAATGTAATCATAAATACGAAATACATATTTTATACTAAAAGAATAATAAACTCAAGAAATTTGTTTATATATCTACTAAAAGAAAGATTCATAATGCATATTGCTTTTTAAAGAAACAATTTTTTATAAATGCATTAAATATCTTATCACTGTTAAAGATTAACGTTATTATTTGTAAAACAATAGAAATATTTTAAAGAGTATTTAATTCTTTATAAAGAAATAATAGTGAATCGTACTTATGAAAACGAATGATTTGGGAAAAATTTATAAGTATTGTACGGCGTGTCGTTAAAGACGCTTGGAAAATAAATAATATCCACCTTCGATTAAATTTAAGTTATAATCCAAAATTTAAATTATCGAAGAATTAAAAAAGTATTTTAAATTTAACGTTACTTAATTTTAAATAATTGACATCGACACCTTGTTGTTTAAAGGTATCTAAGTTGGAACAAGAGCTGAATACAATAGAGAGATCAAATCACGAAAAACAATCAGCTAATAGTCAACAGCTGCAGCTCCAACATCAACATCGAGAAAGTAATTTGAAGCACGTTTCACATCAGCAGCATCATCTTCTCCATCATCAACAACAACAGCAGCATCAGCAGCAACAACAACAGCAACAGCAACAACAAATGCAACAACAGCAGCATCAGCAGCAACAGCAACAACAACAGCAACAACAAATGCAACAACAGCAGCATCAGCCGCATTTGGTGCACGTGGGCAAGAACGGAGGATCACGCAAGAGTCGGGAGGGTCGCTCTCGATCGCAGGAATGGCCAGATGTACCGGATGTCGGTAAAATCCAGGAAAAGAACCCGGAACTTCTAGCTCAAAAGATTCTCGAAACTGGACGGCAAATAGAAGCGGGTCGATTGCCGAGCAGAACGAGTGCAGCAGCAGCGACATCGATAGCTTCATCTGCCATGTCGAGGACGAGGCTGCCTCAAGCCACGTTAAGTTTCGCTGCCGCGGCGCCCGCAACCGTGCCGTCGCAACACGTAATTCGCGATGCTACGAACCGAGGCGTCCAGGAACCTCCTAGGGTGGCCAATTTCGAGGACAGGCTCAAAAGTATCATCACGAGTGTACTGAACGAGGATCAACAAAATAGAAGCAAGCAACAGCAGTTACAACAGATGCATATACAAGGAGCTTTGGCACCTGGAGAGCCGGAAAGGAAACGACACGCAAAATCCCAAAACGTCAACCCACCGGATTATACGCAAGTAAGTTACTTTTTCGTTCGCTTTGATGGCAACTTCAAAGTAGTCCGAGCGCCGGGTTCGTTATCGAGACTCGCATTTTTTAATACCTTATCGTTATGTGTATTGTATCAAAACATTGCGAATGTTGTATGAGCTACCTCGTATGCTAAGAGCGAAGGCTTGAAAATAGATGCATAATATAAGGAAAATAACAAGTATAAACCAATTTAATTAAACGTCTGTGGCTTTTAGTCATTGTACAAAGAATGATGAATATTATTAAGAAAATCATAAGGTATCGATTGCTCGTGGCTGGCCTAAGCGAGTGCTCTCTTATTTATTGTTACTGCTTAATAGAAGCCTCGGACTGCCAAAAGTGGAGTTGATTTTCAAAGTAATGGACAAGAAAGCAAAGTAAAAGCAAAACTCCACTCGTATGTGCATACGCAATCTGTATATCGCATGAAACTTCTTAGCCGTTACTTTGGGAATGCCGTAAAAGTCAAAGCTCACATTTGCTTCAAAGGTATCGCCCGCTAAGATGGCTCTACGTCGACATCTCTCTCAGGAACGCTTGACGACACCGCAGCCTTCGAATTTGGAGCATCCCAGCGCCTTGAGCTCCGGCCCTGAGACCAAGCACCATCTGCACCAACAGCATCTCCATCAGCGTCAGCCGTCCAGAGCCGAGAGCTCGCGACTACTCGGATCGGGAGCCAGTGGCAACAGTGCAGCTGGTCTCCTGGGCACGAGGACGATAGGGGACTTGGTGAGCGGCGAGATCGAGCGGACTCTGGAGATATCGAACCAGACGATCATTAATGCGGCTGTAGACATGAGTGTGATGGGCAGGCCCGACAACTCCTACTCGCCCATCAGCCGACCTGCGAGTGCCGAGGGAGAGACGGGCCTGGCGACACTGGCACACGTCGCGAGCTATGCACCTACCCCAACACCCTCGGTATCCGTAGCACCCTCGACCCCTGCCGTTACAAGGTCATCCGTTCTGTATACTCCCCAACAGAGTCAACCGCAAAGGTGAGCTTATGGGCTTAATTCTAATTTATACCTTACAAGAGTAGCATTTACTTGGTAACGCATCGTTAGTAATCGCTTTATTACAGCACAACGGTTTCGCATTAACAACTAATTTTCTTGACTTTGTGCATAGGTACACACCGGTCCAGTTGCCGCGTGCAGACATCAAACCCTATCACGAGTCATACTTCGCCGACAATCCCTCGACGTCTGTTAACCAATCTCATAGCAACGGGCCTAATGTACAGTCTTCGAAGGCGACGTCGGCGAATGGCGAAATCGTGCCTCTAGAAGGACTAGCCGCCACTTTGCACGCCCGAATGATCAACAATCAAAACAGCAATAATACTATTAAAACCGAACATTCTTCCCAAAGCAGTAGAAGGTACAGTTACAGATTTTAACATTGATAATCACTAGGCAACTTACACATATAACACATTCGACGAGAAGTACTTTTAATAAAAAAACTTAAATAGCTTTAACGTCACATTGACAACGTACCGGTGCGCAAACGAAAGTCTTTTTAAGAATTATAAATGTGATAATTGCACTTTTTGAAATAGAAAGAAATCAACATTGAAGAATAAATATATAGTTATAGTTTTCTTCCACTGTTCCATAATCCATATTCAATGTTAGTATGAAATTGCGATTTCATCAGCTTATTCATTGGTCAAGTGATTCAATGAAAACAGGCGAAAGAATTTGCAATTAATACGAAGGATTATTGAATTAATTTTGATAGAATGTTGTAAGAATGTAGCGAACGTGTATAATAAAAGCTGATTGCGATTCATTTCCACCAGTGACTTATTAAATCAAACGTAATAGGTTTCAACCGTATCCTCGCTATTCGAACAACGCAACCTCGAGCAACAGCGCGAGGGCAGTGACGCCTCAGAGCCAGCCGACGTTGTCCGTGAAAACGGAGGCGATCGTCTCGACTGTGAGCACGAGCGGCGCACCTCTGAGTCCACTCATTGAGCCGCACTCGAACACTTCAACGCCTCTCGTCGACGAACCGCACATCACGAATCCGCGGCAACGTCATGCCGACGATGGTACGTACATGCGTGTACACAAAGGTTGAAACACAAGTGCAAACAAGTACACACAAGTCCAGGCTTGGCCTACACACCCACGTACACGCACACCTGCACACACGGAAAAGTATATTTACACATCAATAAATGAATTGCCGAGACTCGAGTCAGTGCAAATATTAATTTTACGAATAAAGTACGGCCTGGTTATCCTGTTTGCTACTTTTTGCCTTTGAACCTTTTTGCTTGCATGCGTGTGTATGCCTTACGAGAAATTGAAGAGTTTCTTACCGAAAGGGAAATAGGTTCACTTTCTTTAATAATTTATAAAAGAAACTCTTATTAACTGTGATTTGCCTTTCTTTTAAACGTATATTATAATAATATTATTACACATTATACAACTATTTACGGTAAGTTCGAAACAATATGAGTTTGCAGTGTGATGTTTGTTACACATAGAAACATGTTATTAACTAATCTTACATCTATATAAGTTTTTTTTTTTTTTTTTTTTTTTTTTTTTTTTTTTTTTTTGTAAACAATTTTTGTTGATTTTTTTAGTTGCAGCTAATACCTCTTCAACTTTTAAATGCAGTTTTGTACACCTTATGTAATAAGTGCTATTTCTATTGGAACGAAGGAGAACTGACTCTTTCTGAATAAAGCAATTCAATTCTGGTCTCTTTCTTTTTATTGACCAACGTAACCGACTTGCTGAGTTATGGTTTTATGTATAATAATATTGTATTAGTAGTAAATGCGTAAATGCGCTAATTTTTTGCTTTTTGTTTCCGTAATGACTTTACTTATTGCGCTTTCTATTTAACTATCTTTGCGTCTTGAGTTATGCTTTGCACTAATGCGAAAGTTTAATTATTTTGAGTCGTGTGACAATAGTTTTTTTATTTTTTAATCTTTTACCGTATCTCTCTTGTTTGTTTTTCTTGGAGCTGGACTCTATATCTTTATTTATATTTTTTATTTTTGTTGTTGTTTAGTGTATTTGTTAGATGCACTGTAGCTGTATGTTGGTTAGCTCTGTCTGTCACAATACTCAATCTCAATCACAACCCGTGCAGCTTGTTTTATATAGAAAGAGAGATTGAGAACGGGCACAGATCAGAGGGAGAATATACAGAAAAAGTGTTTGGCTGCCTTCGGGTTGATTTCGTAGTTGTCGGTGAGTTTGACCCGCCACGGGTTGTTTTTTCAAATTTCTCATATTTTTTTTTTAATTATTTTTAAAAAACAATATAAACAGCTATTCGAAAATTCATCTCCACATCATGTTTAACGTTCATCATGAACACGTTCGTTTTACGGAAGAAAATTATCAGCCGCAGTAGCTCTTTTTAGATCGGATGGTTTCGATCGGTTAAAAAGGAACTGTGCCGCAAGACGAACAACTTCTGGGTCAGACTTGGACAACTTTCGTCATTTTAAAATCACGTTTAATTTTCGCTTATTTGATCTTAGTTTGGCTGTAGTATTTTAAGTCAATTTTAGAATGCATATTCTTAGCTTAAAATGAAATATACATTATTTTAATATATTTTTTTCGTAAAAGAACTGCGTCAATTGACCGAATAATTCACGTTACTTACATTCGCGTAAATTCACCAACTATTTTTTTTAACGATGAACTACGTCTTTCCATATATTATCGAGTATATGAAATTGTGTTTATTTCTTTTTTATTTAAACTTATTAGAAAATTGACTGTTAATGTAAAGAGTCCGATATAAATAAACAAAAATTATTCATTTTGAAATAATGAGAGATGCCCACTCTGTTCTAGTCACTTTTTTTCAATGTTGCAACGAATCGAAACTCACATGGATATTCTATATCATATGTACCATAAACTCATGGGATATTTTGTGTGTGTGTGTGTGTGTGTGTGTGTGGGTGTGTGTGTGTGTGTACAATATCTCGATACTTTCATGAAAATAAGCTAAAATTTTGTAAATTTTGGGCTGTACTTTTATTGAATGTGACTTGTTGCATGTTTGCATGCAAAATAAAATAATGTAGCTTTTAGCTAAGTAGGCGAAGACTACCAAGAGAATGCGTACGGCAATTGCTTATCTTCTACGTAACGTAGGTAACGAAACATTTAAATTTTATTTGATTTATTTATTTACTTAACTCTCTTTCGTTTGCTTCATCTCTTTCAGCATTAAATAAAAGCATTTTTTATCAAGTCTTATACCACTTCAACCTTTCTCAAGCTGCATACACCTGCATATGTCTCTAATATTTTTCTGCAATGGCTTATTTTTGTGAGAATATCGTTTAATGTAGTTGAGCACTGAGCTCTCATTCATAGTTAATTTCATATTCTGACTTGGTGAGGAAATTCTATTGAAAACTATTCGAGACTTTACAAACAACTAAGGCAAATATTGCACTCTGTCGAGTAATTAGGCTGCTTAACTCTATAAATTTAACGTCTTTTTAACTATGAAGAATTAAGAGATTATAGAGGACATTTAATAAAGAATCTGTTAATTATTGTATAAACAGAATTTTTTAATTTTACTATATATAATATCCATTTATTTAAAGAGTTATTACCGAGATTTCTTCAAAACAATCAATATATTTTCATATATTTTATTTTATTTTATTTAAGCCCCGCAGGAGATTAATTGTAAAAGTATTCGTTTAATTTGAACATTATCAACAATATTTTTCTTTTAAAAAAGTTTATGTTACTGCCAACGTTAATTAATTATATCAATAGGATAAAATATGTTTTATTTTTGTATTTCTATTTTCTATTTATATCTTTAAGTAAAAATAGAAAAAAAGGAACAGAAAAAACTCACATGTAACATATAAATTAAAATTAGAGTGTGTAAATGAATTTGATAATCCATATGCTGTCTTTAATAAATACAAACGATTAATAATCTTTGAATATAAACGTATGTTATGTTTTTCAAACTAATTGAATATTTCCAAAATCGCATTTCAATTATATTCTAATATAAAAAAATAATTCTTGTTACAAGTCTCATAGCTCATTTGACTTTTAAACAAAAAAATTTTCAGCTAAGCTTATTAACATAGCAAATATTACATATTCTATTCATTAGTTTTTAATAAAACTTGGATGAATAATGAAATCAATCACTTTCCTAAGATATAGCATATTTTAATTTTTATACTTGAAATAACTGGTAATAAATTAATATTTTAGGTTTCTTTAAAGTTAGGTTGATACTTGATTCTTTGTTTAAATTGATCAATTAAGCAATGTTCTTGTGACTTAATCGATTAGATAGCGTTAGAAAATATCTTTTAGAATTTCTACAAAATTCAAATTTCGGGGTAGATAATGTTTACTAAAAAAATCATCGTATTTAAGTTTTCTACGCGAAGGAATCGAGACACAAAGAGATTTTCGGCTGTAAAAAGTATTTTAACAAATTACACATTTTACACGAATGAACCTTGAAAAGCTTATAATACTTAAATAGGTCGGATGATTTTCAACAACTTTGAGACACTAAAATTATTTTCAAAACTCGCATTTGTTCTGTAAACGCAGCGTTGTAACGATATTTAATTTGATTTTACAAAACTAGTGACTTAAGCTCATCAACCAGTGCACAAATGAAATATCGTAAGACCGAATGGATAAGAATTTAAAACTTGCTTTGGGAAGCTTCTACGGAAAGAAAAATGTCGCCCAGTAAACACGATATTTTCCAGTTTTCAATCGAACTTTCTAACCAAAGTCATAAACATTTCTTGACGTTATTCTTTAACTTCACAAATCCTCGTCTCGGGGACGTTGGTAAACTTGCAGACGCGGAGGCGGATTGGCAGGATCGCATAAGCTCGGGCTTTGACCGACTCGTGGCCTTCGCCTCAACGGAACTCGACAAGCGCCGACGTTCGACCGAGGGTGTGAACACGAGTCCGGACAGTGGCCTTGGCTCCGACAGCGCTGTCCTCGGTCCACCGCCCATCGCCCCATCGCCGGACGAGGCCCTGGGACCGCCACGTACGCCGTCCCCCGGCAGTCCGCGACCCGCCAACACCAACACTGGCCAAAACCACATCGTGGCCGGCTCATCGTCGTCCTCGGTGCCCCTCAAGTACCAAAGGCAGGCGGACCCCGAGAGGCATCACTTCAAAAAGAAGTTTTTTCACAGAGACTGGGAACCGGTCCAGCCGACCGCGCCCGGAAGCAATACGAGCAAGTTCAGGCCTAAAGGCAAAGACTGGGACTGGAACCATCAGTCCGGACACCATCATCACCATCATCATCAGTGGCCGGGAAACGACGAGCAGTCCTAACGTGACGATGGATCCTTTTTTTCTTAGAGCTTTGACTTGTTTCTCCCTTTGAGTTTTGTATTTTGGGTTCCGAAGAAAGAGATGGGGTGCACCACTCCCCTGCACCACTCCCACTCTTGTACAAATGTTGTCTATTAGAGTATTGGGCTGCGGGCGGTACGACTCGCTCGTAGATTACTTTCTTTTTTCAGATGCGGGCAAAGATTTTACAGTTGCCTCGAAGCAGACGCTTTTTGATCAATTTACGAAATGAATTTGTCGTTAAAGTTGATTTTTTTTAAGTGGCTCGAATCACCACTGGCATTGATATAAAAGAAAGTGGTTATATTTTTATATGCTTTTTTTCGTCCTTAAGCTTCTTGCAAAACAAAAAGAAATTTTAATTAATTAAACCCTAGTAAGAAAGTATTTTAGCAGTTCCTACGGATAAAAATAAATTATAATTATATTTCCCGATGAGCACCATCCCCGTAATAAAATAGGTAAGGCCTAGAAAGCCCATCCCAAATAAATCACGCGTTTAAGTGAAACCACGAGTGAGTGTTCGTCTATAAATAAACAGCGCTTACTATTCTCAACTTGGATCGTGCCATTGGAACGGTAAATTATTCTGCTATTCTTATACTTAGTCACTGTCAGCAGCTCCCCGTAAACTGCAGTGGTGACATTATACAGATACACACTCGATGAAACAATCTGGTCCGCGAAGACCGTAACTTTGGTAATTAAGGCCCTCGATAAAACGAATGAGAAAGCAAATTTTTAGCAAAATAATCTCCGCGATTACCGTATGTAGTATAACGACTTGCTTTGATTTTGCACAGGATTTCATTGCGTCGGATCGCCGTTTTTCGATTCTCTCAACAGCTTAGACTGTAATTAACGTCAGAATTCGGAGAGGAGCCATAGATGGATCCTTTTCAAGGTCCCCTCGTAGCTTGTGCAGATCTCATTTGAAGCCAGCATGAATGTTTTATCCGGTATCCTGGAGCGATAATCGAAGGCTCCCATCTTATCCCTAAAAAATCTCTTTATCCAAATCATTCGTTCGCGTGCTAACGCTGCAACCTTTCTCAGTACTATAAATTATTATATTACTTAGTTATAAATGAATGTTTCTTTATTTGTTAATTGGAATGCTCACTCGTATTTAGGCATTCATGAAGAAAATTCGGAATTCTGTTATTTAATACGAAGGTTGAAACGTATAGGGCAAGTGGTCAAAAAGCATCTACTTTGGCGTAACTGAAGCTACTCGCACGTAGTTTTTCTTATTTTTCTTATTATTGTTTAGTTAATGTATAAAGGAAAAAAAACGTTGTTTTTGTTTTATGCGAGGCAAAAATGTCGTCGCATGATTGACGGTTCAAATGGTATAGGAAAGTTATATAGTGTCGCTCAGGTATGATCATTGTCCCATAGGTACAATCGTCTCTTTTAAAAAAGCGAGTCGCATTATAGTTCGTATATATTAGGAGAATTTTTCAATTTTAACGTTTATAACGGCTTAGATGTGGATTACGGGATGGCTGGTTTATGAATGTACGTATAATGTTTTAAGCCAATGTGTATCCCACCGTCGTATACAAGAATGTCGAGAGAGACATATTACAAAAGTACATAACCAAATAGAAAAAAGAAAGAGAAAGAAAAAGAAAAAGAAAAAGAAAAAAAAACAATAGAATTTCATATGAGAGAAGTATCGTAATGTAATATTAAAGATTTATACGAGGAAGAAGAGAAGTAACATTTTTCAACAAAAATTAAAAAGCAAATATACATATGTGTATATACATATAGTAAAGGTTACGCACTTTTGAAATGTCACCTCTCGAATGCCATTGAGATTAAGGTTCAACACGCGTGAAGCAAACCGTCGAAACGTCTTTTTCACCGAGTCTTGTAATCTTTTTACTTAAGCGACTAGAGTTCAAAATCATTGAAAATAAAACAAGAGCTGGCACGTGAAGGCTCGTATCGTAGCTAAATAAATCACGCATTAAAAGCTAAAATAGAATAAACAGTGACAGTCCGTATTGAATTACAATCGAGCCTCTCGTGTGTTCTTCGTAAGATTAGCATTTTAGAATTTTATAAGCAACAGAATGTTTCATCTGGCCGATGGAAAGTCTCTTAACCAAAGTGTTCATCGCTGCTTGTTTTGTAATGACAACGACAGCAGATACAAATATAACAATCGTTTCGAATAACAAATAAAAAAATACAAGTGTAAAAGGAACTGACAAAATGTAAATCCAAAGAGCGAGCGATCTTTGCGAGCGTTGAACATTTTTCAACTGGTGCATCGTAATCGATAAGAATTAAAACGTAAAAGAACTCAAAAGAATGGATAGCAAAAAAGTCAGGCTAATTCGATGAGAATCGAGTAGCGCGACTTTTTTCAATGTAAAGTTGTGAAAACAGAAAAAGGTTATTTACTAATCATGGCATTCCCGTAGACGCGAGAAACGTCTTGTCACTTTTTAAGTGCGCTCATAGTGTAAAAAGTTAATCAAATCATACGTTGTATAGAAACAATCGGATTATTTATATCGAAGTACCCTTATACATACGTCGGAAAAAAAGAACACGTAGATATCGTAAACGATGCAGGCACCTGCAAAGTATAGCTGTTACATACACTGCCGAACCTTCTATTAGTTGTATTATTATTGACCATTATTATTTATTGTTTTTATTGGAATATTTTAATACTAAGATTTTTGTAACAAGCAATATCTTTTTTATTTTACCTGTCCACCTAAACTACACGGATAAATGTACATACTGCGCTACAACACCTACGTATGTACAAAATATTTAAGATACCTCGAGCTACAATTAGATTCTAAGACGAAAGTTCAGATAAGTAATGCAATTATATATAATGCAAGGAGAAATGTTTCTTTTAGATTTATACGCGCAAGGAAATTTTTAAAGACAAATTCGTTAAAACACTTGGCTGTCGTTGGGAATATAGTTTGAATGCGCGAACAATTAACGATTAATGAATCCAATGCCTTTCAACGGAGTGCAGTACGACTAAATTATTTAGCATTGCAATTGTATATATTCTCGTTTTCTCGTATTTCATTTCGAATCTGAATTACTTGGCAAGGTCAATGACTCGGTAATGGTACCAGCATTATGATGCACTCGCATTGATGTACTTTGCTTATTTCTATAGCATTTATATTTCGTAAAAGGAAGATTAAGCCACTTATAAAGAGAAAACACACGTTAACAAGCTGCAGTTTGTACGTGCACTTTAACGATCAACATGAATTATATGGCTCTTTTCCTTGCGTTTTTTGCTCTAGACTATAACGACCGTGTTCAGAGTACCCAAGATTTCGAAGTGATAATTTTACCAATCGAACCGACTAATAATAATCATAACAATAACAATTATAATAATAACGCAACGGTAATAAACAAGCATCAAAGATGAATACATCTAGTGGACAGTTGTTTATCAAAAGAGAAATTTTTCTAGGTACCTCTGAGTTTTACAGCATTTGGCAAAAGGGTGGAGCTATTGTTGCGAAAAAATGATAATCTGTTGACCGAGAGTTTCGAAGTTTGGAAAAACGATAAAGATAACATTATGAACAAAGTCGAAAATTTCGCAAAATCCTCTTCATGCCACTATCTCCATGAAGATTCACTTAGTACTGCAGCTGTTAGTTTGTGTCATTCTGGTAGGATGGTTAGTATTATCACGCCATAAATTATTCGTTCAACTTAAACATTTAAATCGTAATTATTTTTTAAAAGCACTGCTACGATTATATCAATGTGCACGTTAGCAGATTTCAGCATATATATTTTCTAAATTACCTAGTAAATCGCAATCGAATACATTAAGTCACTAATCTTTTATTGGTATTTACCAATCATAAAGTATTACATGTATCGCTATCAATGATAATTATATATTTTTTAAATAAAACGAATATTCTGATAAAAACTTATACAAGAGAATTTATCATTGTTTGCGTCTAAAATAAACTTTATTTCAACATTATCAAGGCATTCAATTTACTTATTTTTATTCTAAGCATGGGTTCGTTTTCTTCGAAAATGACAACCTTGAAATAACACCGTTAAGTAGCGAGGAATCGGTCGAAAGTCATCGAATTAAGGTAAGATCCTCGTCGTCCTTTGGCGAGCCGCACGTAATACACAGGCGACGCATTCCTGCCGAGCGTCAACTCCAACTGTTCGACATGAAAATCATCAAGTTTTCATCTCGCCGCCAAAACAGCTCGTCTTACGCCAACGGTCAAAATAATTTAAGTGGGAAAGTGGCGCCACCGTTAACTATTGAATTAGGTAAAAGCAAATCCAATTTTCTCAGCCTGGAATCCCAATTACCTTAAAAGTACGAGATAAAAGAAAAATTAAAGTAGCTTTTGAGACGAGACTTGTATTTCCAGACATTTCTACGAAAAGTCCTTTAGAGTTTGAAGTTGTAACCTGGGAATGCGTCCAGTTCTTCAACGATTCAAAATCAATTTTAGTACGTTAATACGAAAATTTTCTTTTTCAAATGCAAGAGTACTCTCGTCGTTGAAAATGTTGCCTTGGTGCTCTTTTGTCACGATACGAGTTCAGTAACGTTACATGAAAAGATATCACACAACGTTTATTCCCTTTGGACATTTTAATTTCAAAGAAAGTCCTGGCCACTTAAAAACCAAGCTTCCAAGTAGATATGTACTTATAAAAACGAATTCTTTGATCTACCAATAATAAACGTTACGTGATTCTTTGCGCGATAGATCGTAAGTTCGAGTAGAAGTAGCAGAAACGCGTTTAAATTGAAAATAAAAGTGCCAACGGAATATAGTTATTGACTAAATGCCGCTGGCTGTTTAAACGAAAAAGTGGTTTAAAAGTACAGCAACTCCTCTTTAGCACCGTTACACCGCCATTACACCAAAATACATTCGATAGCGATTTCACGGGCTTCCGACTCCTGGCTATCGAGTGGATCACGTAATGTTGCGCGGAATAATTATCTTCGAGGATGCACTCGAAACGATGCATCGTAAACTTTTGCGCTTGAAAATGGCCAAACGTTGAGAACGTCGAGGCTAATAAATAACAAACCGCCAAATAAATTCATCCGATCAGCGGTCAAACGACGCGAAACGGTCGATCGGAAAGCTACTTTGATTTTGTTCGCCCTCGCGATGTCGGCCGGCAACGGATGCGAGAAACTCGACTGCCGAGGACAAAGAGGCGACGCGGATAAAGAGGATGGCGAACTGACGCGATGATTACAATGTGACGTCAGCGGTGTTCTTGGACGCTGCGGCCTACGGGCTGATGGTGCCCCGGGTGACGGCGGACGAGGCTCGACTCCTCGACGCGCTCCTCGCCTACGTGAACAACATCCAGGCGCTCTACCACCACCCGAGCCTCGGCCGACGCATCGACCTCGCCCTGGTGCGGCTGGAGCTGATGGCGCAGCAACCGAAGGAGCTCGAGCGGCTCGACGGCGAGCGCTCCGAGCTCCTCGACACCTTCTGCGCCTACTCCAAGGACAGGAACCCGCCCGACGACGGGGACCCGCGCCACTGGGACCTCGGCCTTTATGTCTCGGGCCTGGACTTCTACGCGCTCGAGGACGGCAAGAGGAACCCCGTGACGATGGGACTGGCACCCGTGGGGGGCGTCTGTTGGCCCGAGTACTCGTGCGTCATCGCCGAGTTCGGGGTGACCAATCGCTTCGGGAAGCCTTATCCGTCCGCTGGATTCACCTCGATCTACATAGCCGCTCACGAGATCGCGCACAAGTATGCACCTTTTTCAATATTTCAACGACTCCTTTGTCTCGGGTCCGCCTTCGCGTCTGGAACAACGTTCTCGTTGTTGCCAGCGCAGAGCTTGCACGCGGTTGTCTTCCTCGCGGAGTAACTCGACGATCCCACGTGGCAGTCGTTGCACTCGTCGTTGACGTCGCGATCGGTTCGGCCCCAACCATCTCCAAGAGGCCGTCCATATCGCCGCAGCTCCACGATGCTCCACGATGCTCCACGAAATTTCTTTTGGCGAAACAACGCCGAAAGTCGAAGCCCCCCTTTTAAAAACCACCAACTCGAGTCTCTTTCATTAGCATCTTCGAGGCTGCATAATTGCATGCGAGATTAATAGCATTCGAAGCTGTTCGAGGCAACGCACACCTTACGAGCTTCGAGACAACATTTTCAATAATAAACAATAGTTTTTTCAACTGTTCTCTAACGCGAGTCTCTAACGCATTTGCGTGCAGGCAAACGTACACGGATGACGGATGACCTAAAAACTAAAAATTTGTTCTACGAGTCGTTTCCTTGCTTCTCGCTCATTATACTCGATATATTCAATTATATTCGAATGTATTTTCTGCTGCCTTTTCGAATGAAAATGCGAGCGATTCTCTTTGCTTTTATTGACTTTTATTAATTTCGTCCTTATCTAAGACCGCCTCTTTCGACGCTTTATCCGACGCTCTATTACAAAACGGAAGTGGCGTACATCATGAAAGTGCATTACCTTCAAAAGCGCAGCGGTGCAAATGCATTAATATTTTCGTGCAAAGTGCGTCCGTTTCCTTGGTATGCATTCGAATATATTTGAACAATTTGAATTATTTGTCGTATTTCCGTGGTACGCGCCAGAGTAAACGTGTAACTTGGAACGTCATTTTACGGTAAATTCCAAACGCCGACAGAAGCGACACGTACGATTACATCATCCACGTAAAATTCAGTTTCGCGTTGAAAAGAAATGCGTCAAGCTCAGGACTGGTAAACGAGTAATTGCGCTTGTCGGTCTTTGAACGATAAATTATCCGTGAATATGAACGACCTTGAGAATGAGCTCGGGAAATGCACGAGTTTCTTCGCGAGTTTCACCACTGGAGGATCACTCGTAAGCTTAAAAATGTCGAAAGAGTCAGGGTGGCTGCGTTCTGTAGAATTGTGTAGGGACGTTGGGATAATCGCGGATAATCGTGGAAAATGCCTCGCACGCAGCCTGGGCATGCACCACGACTCGACCGGGAACGACTGTCCGTGCGACGGCTACATCATGTCTCCGAGTCGCGGCACCGAGGGCGAGACCCAGTGGTCGAACTGCAGCCGCGCCGTCGCCCTGAGCCTCGCCACCGGGAAGCCCTGCCTACTGGACGGCGCGGGTACTCCGGAGAACTCGAGGCTCGACCACGAGGGGAAGTTCGGGGGTCGACCCGGCAGGAGTTGGACCGCCAAGCGCCAGTGCGAGCTGTTGCTGCGCGACCCAGAGGCCGTCGTCGACAGCCTCGAGGATTGCTGTCGCGCGCTCAGGTGCCGCAGTCCCGGGAGGACGGGCTTCTACCTGGCGGGACCCGCGCTCGACGGCACCAGGTGTAGCGCCGACGGCGAGTGCAGAGCCGGCGAGTGTCTGCCCATCGAGGACGAATGGTAATTGCTGCGCTGCCGCGTTTCCAGAGCGGCTAATCACGAGGTTGCGCTTCTACAGCGTTGCTGCGCGCTCTGCACGCGACTCTAGCGGCAACATTGCTCGCTTCCTAGAACAAGCTTGTGGCCTTGCGGTATAAAGAAGTGCCCGTCCCCGTGTCCGAGATCCGCGGAGGTTGCATTTTTGCCAGCCGAAGGAAATTCGCGATGCGCGGAAAGTGCCGGTACCGATGGGCGCATTGCATACCGTGGCGCAACCAACTCCAACCGAGGAGTCAATGCTCTCCTTCTCTCTCGTTCACTTAACCGAGAGTACGCGTACTCTTCTGAATCGCGCCGCTTGTCATGCGCACGGGTTCGGCTATTTTCAAATTTTACGTTGGAATACAAGTTGTATTCTTAACTGAGAATACAACTCGTAGCGCCGCTTGCATCGGCCCAACTTTGAAATCATGATTTACTTGCCGTGATTGGTGCCTCGATCGAGAGAAAATGAACATCGATGAGGTGCTAATGCCTGAGTCGAAGGAGAGAATTTTAACCGCTTTACCAGTTGAAATCGCCGGAATACTTGTACCTTTTACACACCAAGAAAACTTTTTAAGAGCAAAAGAGAAAAATTAACTTTCACTTTTTTCAAGAGTATATATACTTGTGGTCAGTGATTCAAATGACGATAATTGTATCTTCCCACGGAAGTACGATATATAATTACACTGTACTTTTCATCGTTTAAAGTTTGCTCACAAAGGCACTTGGTTTTATTTGTGAAACGATTTTTCACGACATTTCTAAATTTAATCTTTTCGGTTGCAACCAAATGTAATTGCGTTACGGTAGATGGTGTCGCGAATCGACTTGTGTCTCTCGGACACTTTTTATATTAAATTGATAGCCTGTGCAAGTGGCGAAAATCGTCAGGCCGGATGACTTTTTCAAAAAAAAAAAAAAAAAAAAAAAAAAAAAAAAAAAAAAAAAAAAAAAAAAAAAAAAAAAAAAAAAAGGAAAAAAAAGAAAAAAGACTGCTTTAAACCGCGCATTTATTTCCGCGCAGCTTTATAACAAAGTATTTTCATAAGATTTACATCGAGCGACTGTGGCGTAAACTTCGTTTATCGATAACAGATCGGTCCTTTCTCTTTACAGAGAACCTACTCCGGTATTTGAGATTATTACTTTTCTGCAGACTGCAGCTTTTATTATTTTTTATTAATTAAATCGGAAAAGATACAGCAACAGAGCATTTTTCGTGTAGGCTTTTAGCATTGAGAGCGAATGTAAACAAAAGCGCATTCATCGAATCATCTCGAACGTAATTATCACCGAGGCTTCCACGGTTCGCCATTCGAATTTGTACTTGTTATTGTCGGGTACAAATTTATTTTTTGTCTGCCGACTATTGCCTCGACATAAACTTGTCACAAAAGGAAAAAGCTTATCTACTCTGGTTTAACTCGAAAACCCTTTTATTTCGATTTGACTGCAGATATTTACTATTGGCTTATCAATCTGTTTTGCTGTCGCGTTGCATTATGATAATTATCGATCGATTTTATTGCACCGAACATCGCTGCATCCAGCTTTGACTGGGCTTTGGTTTTCTCGCGTATTTTCGTAACAAGTCATCCAGATGTTTTCGATCATTAAGGATTTTTGTTTTCTAGGATCGTGATTCATCCGTAATAATCGCGATGGCGGTCGAATCGATTCGAGTAAACTACAATTTCAATGCATTAAGTAAACATGAAAAAGTAAATAAGGAAAATCTTTTCTTAATAAATTTCGCAAACGATTCCTAAGATCTGCAGATATGGAAAACTGACGCTTACCATTGGCTTACTAGTAATGCGAAACTGTCGCAAAATAGAGGCGACAAATCGTCGGTGTAGATAGACATCCAATAGATCACATACATGTTACACTTACCTTTGCATGTGAAATATATGATAAAATGGCAAGGCATCATCAGTCGCGTAACGCTTAATTATGACTTATTTTTAGATGGATCAGGCCGTGACACGAAAACTAACGCGATTAAAAAACACTTTCTACTTGTTAAGAGAGCACTAACTCGAGTTGCTCGCAAACAAAATTCAAATGCAAACGAGAGCGAGTAAAAATCCGTTAGATTCGAACGAATTTCGAACGAATTTCGAACGAATTTCGAACGAATTTCGAACGAATTTCGAACATTCAGCTGCAGCGTAACTACGTCACCTTTCAATTAAGCAGTCGTGGGGTGAAAGGAGACGTCACTACGGCATTCCGTTAGTACGAGTTTTTGCATCGTTGTTGGTGCCCTCGTAAGGAATGCCAGTGCAAAACTTACCCAAGAATCTGCAGTCAAATAGAAATAAAATTGATCGTAAAATCGGCGGACGCACGATGACGCAGTAACGTGACGCAGAAGAAGCGGAGAACGGCGGTCACGCGTAGGGCCGATCGGGACCGAAAGGGTTGAAGGGCGAGCATCGGAGTCGCGCTAGGGCAAAGGGCAAAGCACCTAAGATCGTTGTGCTCGCAGGCAACAGATCCCGCATCAAGGGACGCCGTCTCCCGGACCCTCGGGCTGGAGCGAATGGAGCGAGGGCACGTGTGCGAGCGGCTGCATCCGCGGCTCCGTCGGCTACCTCGAGCGCAGACGCACCTGCCTCGGCGAGATCGGCTGTCAGGGCCTGAACTTCGACGTGAGCCTCTGCAAGGACGGCCGACTCTGCGAGCGAACCCAGCGCAAGCGGCTGGACGTCGCCGAGTTCGCGGGTCGGCGTTGCCTCGAGTTCGCGGAGCGCGTGGCCGAGGTCGACGGTTCCGCGGGTGGACTCCAGGCCAACCACGAGGAGGCCAGACCCTGGGTCGCTTGCGCCATCTTCTGCAAGACGAAGACCAACGCCTCCTACTACTCGCCGCGGCTCGAGCTCAACGACCTGGGCCTCGACCCTTACCTCCCTGACGGAACCTGGTGCCACAAGGACGACCAGGGCGAGAACTACTTTTGCAGGCGACATCACTGTCTGCCGGAGAATTTCAGGTGAGCGCCGGTCCTTCTCTCTTCTTCGTTCGATTATTGCGACCTCGTAATTTTTTTTTTTTTTTTTTTTCGATTCGATTGCGTTGGCACGCGTTGGAGCTTCTTCATTTTTGTTTTTGGAAAAAACAAAAGTTTTCGCCCGTAAAGTAGGTGCTCGTAACCGAGGCAATCGTTTCCCTCCTAGTTCCTACACTTTACAGTGACTTCGCAACAATTATTACGAATAGCACGTGAAATAATTTGAGGAATGCGAGGATATCTTTCGAAGATATTCCTCGTCGTTACAAAATCGACGTTGCTACTAGCCACTATTGGTTGAATTACGTTATTAATGTCGAACTTCTTGTTGACCACATTGTTGACGCGTGTGGTGCAAAAAATCTGATATAAATCTCAATTTTAGCGAGTTTCTCGAACGAAACACGAAAATTTCATGCTTTTAAGGAAATGTCCTTTGATAATTGCGCAATAAAACCCAAGATCAACTCGAGTCACTCACCTCTAAACTGATCGAAAACCGAATTCATAACGCGAAAATATTTAACTACGTACC
The DNA here is from genome assembly GCA_018907045.1 of Wiebesia pumilae. NCBI lineage: Eukaryota > Metazoa > Arthropoda > Insecta > Hymenoptera > Agaonidae > Wiebesia > Wiebesia pumilae. The sequence continues at coordinate 953,349 of JACCHZ010000055.1, forward strand.
GTGTGCAGCTGCATATCTATAATAGGTGTGCTAGTACATCTAATACTGGTTTCACCTTGAGAAAACAATTCTTTTCATTGGACTTACGATTTGCTTACCGTGACGTTCGAACGATTTCCGCGTACGATTTCGCAAGAAGGTGGGAAAGCGAGCTAATGTTACAAATTTTGCCCAACCGAAGCACAGTGGCACATTATTCCCGGGAGATTATAGTCGGATTATAGTCAACGAGTACTTTCGCTTTGAGCATTTGCGGGAAGCATAACGGCTCGCTCGTTGCATGTGCAGCTCTTAAAAAAAGTCACTCTTTGCATTGGTAATGTTTGATCAGTTGGTCGTCAAAGGCGCAGATATCGCGTGAAAATTACCGAAATTCATATTAAAGTAAAAGGCCGCTGGATAAACGTGGATAAACGTGGGCTTACGAAGAGCCCGTGAGCTGAGGAGTAAGAGAGCGATTGGAATTATTGGAATTAATCGGATGCGAAGGACGGCCATCGCGTATAAGCCAATCAAACGAACGAAAACCGAGGAAGCATTCGCTAACTCGTTAGGGAAGGTGTTTCGCGTTGCTTTAATAGCAATCGACGAATTAAGGAAATGATTGAATAATGGACAAGCTTGTCGGATTTTTTTCTTTCATCGACATCGCCGAGTCGTACAATAAACCACCTCCGAGCGACAAATAGGTCGTCGACAAATAGAGCAATTATTCGATTTGCAACAGGACGGATATAAAGTCGCGGACTTTCTCGGGAGAAGAGATCCCATGCATCCGGTCCTTTATCCCGCTGTTTTCCGTACCGTTTACTCGTAGTCCAGAGAACGCACCTCGTCGTCCGTCAAAGGTCAACCAGTGGCTCTTCCGGTCCCCTGTCCGAGCAGCTCCGTCGAGGCGAAAGAACGAACGGGAAAATGTCGCGGCCTGCGGAGGTGGAGGTGCGCGTGCGCGCGAGCCGTGACTCAACGGGAGCGGCGGAAGTCGAGGGAACGACTTCCCGAGGAGGCCGGTGTCGCTACATCCGGGACGCTTGCGTCCTGTGTTGCAGGTTCGGCAAGGGAATGCCGGCGGACGAGGAGGAGGGCCTGGGCCCGATGAACGCCGGGCCCCGGGACTGGCAGCCGCCCTCGGAGGTCGCGCGGTACTTCGGCCTGGGGATGGACGGGAGGCCGCTGCTGACGAGCCTCGGGCCGCGGCTGCTCGAGGACGCGGCGCCGCCGAGGGACGGCGAGTCGTGGCTCGACTCCAAGGACTACGTCGAGCTGCCGGCCGAGTTCCTGCTTCGCCATCGGCAGCGGCGAGCGGATCCGCTCTAAGCGACGTATATGGAGCGCCGCGACTCTTTTGTCTGGAACTTTTCCGTCCCCGGACAGAAGGATCGACGCGCGCTTTTTCCGACCGAGCGCTGCCACTTCCAAATCGCGATCCGCTCTTTCGGCACACGCGCGCGCGCGCGCGCGCGCTTACGTTCCTGTTTCTCGGGGACAAAGCGACCGACCGGAGGAGGCCGAGATGCCGTAGAACGCGACAAGCGCTCGTTCGCCCCCGAACGAGTATCGTGGAATATTCTTACCTGGCCGACATGCGGGAAACGGTAATTACTTTACCCAAGCGGCTTTTTGCTTTCGTCGTGTAAATGTACTTTCGCAAAACATTTGTTTCGCGAAACGATACGCGAAAGCGACTTGACGAAAAAGACTCGATTGCGTATTCCATATACAAAGTCTACCAGAACGCGTATTTTCCTTCGGGATCTGTAGTTTTCACGCCACCTGAGACGAGGCTTTCGCGAAAGCTTATTTATTTTCGTCTAAATGATCGTCTTGATGACGCAGCCGTTATTTTTACACGATTGATTAATAATTACCTTGCTTTATTACACATTTATACGTACATGATTCTTTATCGAGGAGCAGCGGGCAGATTTATCTATTTAAGCGGTCAGCTTGCTATTTTATTCGAGCGGGACGCCTATGTCAAGAGCGTAAATAAATCAGTGTACGGAAAGATTAATTATCTTTTCTATTATCTGCCGTTTGCTTGGCGAAAAGAACGAACGGGTTTGCGAGTAACGCTTAAACGCCGAATACCAAGAGAAAGAAATTTGGAGAGATGAGTTTCGGTTAACTTGAAATAATAAGACTCGGCGATAGAACAATTTGGGCTTTGCGTGTGCATTACGGACGAAGCAAATTGATTATCGAAATTGTAATTGCGACTAAATCACAAGAAACTTCCCTTCGTTTGACAAAACTTTCACGAATAATTTCTCTCTCGTGACTAATTCTTACATAAATAACCGAGTGACCTACATATATAGGCATCGGTTAGAACTTAAGTATTAAATTTGAAAATGTAAAACGTGAAATGAAACGCATTGACAAAACTACAGCTCGATGAATATTTCTTATGAAAAATATCCACGTATTATTCACCGTGCATTCGCTGTAAAAATAGTTTTACATAGTTTTTACTTGTACCATGGATTGTGGCTGGATTATGTGTAGTGTGTGTGTGCGCGCGCGCGCGCGCCTTCGACCGTTATAAATATATTATTATGTATTAACGCATGTTACTCTTAATTAAATAAAGACTACCACTGCAATAGCTTTTCCTTGATTAGAACATCTCTTTCCATAATTTCGAACAAGCCGTTGTCATTCTTATTGCAAAGTGTCGAGAATACAGAAGGAATAAACTTTCGTTTCGTCGAAATTTGGTCTTTCTAATTATCCGAATTTCACGTTAAACACGCGAATGATGTATTACGTTAGGTACACGATACGGAAAACCGATGATATTAACAACGACATAGTATTAAATAAACTTGATTAAAAGTCGGCAATTTAATTCCGTTTATATATTTAAAAGATTTGGCGATCATGTGTCGAGGATTTATTTTATATCGATGACGTTCGGTCGATCGTACAAAAAATTCCTGTACACATAGTATGCGTATATCACGGGAGCATTTTTAATAACAGGGATAAAGACATTTCTCTCGGCACGGATACGACGGCTTCGCTTTTTTCTTGGTTGACGCATGATTCAGACGGATTTTTTTCACAAATACAATAGCTGTACCAATATTTCAATGCTTTTAGTATCCGACATTTCATAAATATTAGCGAACCAGTTTACTTTTTACTTACACAATAATATTCAGGCATTTTTTTCAACACGAGTCTCTGTTTAATCGCTTATTTTAATCTTTGTATTTTTGGGCTCGATAAGCATTTTGGGGAAAAATCTAAAGTTGTGTAAATTTTAAATGAAAAGGAGTGCCATTAAAAGTTTTGGCGAAATGGTCAAACGTTGGCCAAGTGCTTTGTGAAGATAATGCAAGCGTCATTTTAATATTTGATAAGATAAAAATAAACTACAGTCTCGTTAATTCGAAAGAAATTTATTTCTTCTAACGATATCGAAACACTTTTATTGTTCGAAAAAAAAAAAAAAAAATTTAAGATAAGCTTCTGGTACATTTTTAAGTTAATTTTTAAGCTAAGAATGTCGTGCAAAAGTTTAAATTTATTTTTAACGAACTTGACGTCATTGGTGAAATTGGCATTTATTAAATCCTAGATAGCCTGTCAATACGCAAATTTCACCACACGTCCTTGTTTAAGTCCACACGATAAACCTGTCATCGTGCAATTGTAATTTAAGGTATGCGGTAGTCTTTTTGCACACTAAAGCACACATTTCGATTTTTAATAAGCAAAAATTATGGCGTAAGGAAGTACTTTTAAACGACTCCCCGTGCACTGTAAATAATTCAAAAATTATTCATGAGATTCTTCCACGTATTACAGCTGCATGTTCCTTTGTGAGCTTATTTATATCGATTCCAAAACTACAGCGTGACGTCGTATTATATATTTTTACTTAATTTTACTTGCAAATTATTGTGAAAAGTGATAGAAAAGAACCGACGACAAAGCGCGCTATATTTATTCCTTTTGTTATAAAATACGCCGAGCAATATAAATGAATTGTACGTACGGTGTAGATTAACACTGCTTGCGCGCTCATTACAAATTAAATCAATAATAATCACAAAATAATGATGCATACATTGTAAGGTGATTTTCACCGCGAAGAAGAAAAAGGCACGATTAGTCATGTCTCAATTTTAGCATCAGTTATAAAACGAATAAGCCCAGAGTCGTCTTTTTTCGATAGTAAAAACTAATTATGCAAGCAAATCTAGAATTATTGCTGAAATATTTCAAACTATTCCGAGTTTTACAATAACATTTAACAATGCGAGAAACATTAGTCTTATATAAATTGTTGCACAAAAGTTGCAGTCGAAAATAAAATTTAAAGGGTCGGTTATTATAAGAAAATCCGTCGACAGTCGGCAATGAATGTTCTTTCTTCAGGAGATTACCGACCTGTGCGCTATCATTATATTTCAATTTCTTTTAAATGTCATTCGGTGGATAATTGCGATGACCATTAGGAATGCGTCTGTTCCGCTAATGAAATATAAAATGCTACATAAATGCTAGATAATTTGATCACTCCGACCTATCGGAGTAATTTAGGTACGAAACGAACATCGAAAAATAACGTGGACAATAGTTTCTCTCGACGCAAAATTTATAATTAACTTTGCCAGAGCATTCACATCGGGAGGTAAAATACGCGAGGCGAGAAATGTGAAGTTTAAAAATTTACGGAGACAACAGGTATATATTCGAAAAATTCTAAATATAAAATTAAATCTCGCGTGTGTTCGTAGAGAGGAACGCAAGACTTTGACATCGATTTTTAATCGCCTGAACCAATGGAACAGGAGAAACGGTAAGTTTTTGCGCAGACCCTTACGAATGAACGAGCGTCAAAGTTTTTGTTGGTCTGCTAAAAGCGAAAATGCTGGAAGAACCGAGAAAAAGTAAAGGAAACAAAAAAGGACAAGATCAAATTTCCGAATCTGACATTTTATGCCTTTTAATAGAATGATCGAACGAGAAGAATGATTGAATTTCATAACTTGAGCCAGCAGGATTCGGATAAAATCGAGTATTCTAATTTTACGGAATTGCCGACCTTTTTGGAGGATAGCCTTGCACAAATTTAACAAATTTAAGAATCCGATGGTTTTTTTTTAAAGTTTCGGGGAAAAATCGCGCAGGTTTCTAGAACGAGAAGTCAGCGAAAAGAAGAGAAACGAATACACGTACATAAAGTGCCGCTACAGGAGAACGCGCGCGTTCTTCTCGTCTCTCGCGAGGTAGAACGGTGACGTCACCCGTTCGGCTGACTATTTTAGGAGTGTCTTGGATGTCCCGCGTGTGGTGGCTACTCACCGCGTATATCGGGGAATAGAAGAAACGATTATCGACCATGGAAAGGACGGCGGGAGGGGGAGGGAGAGAGAGAGAGAGAGAGAGAGAGAGAGAGAGAGAGAGAGAGCGAAATCGCATCGGGGGAATTTTGATAAATAAAAACAGCCATTTTCATGTATAGAATATGTCAAATAATTTAATGCGTCTTTTTTTCTTCTCAATAATGCGTATGTGTACAAATGAACAACTTTGACAACTGAACGGAAATCATTACGGTTGCATGGGCAAGAATCGAAACACGTAGCCGTGTTTATGCATTTCTTGTCGTTTAATCGTTATAATTTTATTTTTATCGGTCTTTACTCATCGACGATTCGGTGAAAAGGGTCACTGACTTTTCCTCCGACTGATAAATAAGAAACGAACAATGTATTTTAGTACCAGAATCTTAAGCTTTTGGTTTCCCTAGTCAGTCAACACGGTGAACCGTTAGTTTAGCTCAAAAGAAAATTTCTTCGATGACTAGCTGTGATTCAATTGAATAATTGGACGATCCGTGACCTTTTTCACTGTCCTGTCATGCAATATATATCATAGAGTTTTATATTGTATGCGACGCAGAGCACTAGCACTCGATATTCATACGTATTCTTCTTTGCACATCCAGTGTGCTTTGGAAGCACAGCACACTGCGCGTGCGCGCGCGCGCACGCACGCAAACACGCACTCAATCATACGGACGCACGCTCGACACTCGTTGCAGCAGGTGCATCCATTCGCGTTAAACAACGCAATTACGCATATTTTGCACTTCGTACTTCACTACTCCTCCTCCACCACTTATCTCGCACAAATTTCCAATATATTCACTTAGCTTATCATTTTAAAATATACTCGTCAGTCACTCTGCTTGCTAAGTATCGCTGGTGATCGATCAAGCTCCCCCTACTCGCTTAATTATCGTACCAAAGGTCGTGGGATTTTCTGTACAATGGGCAACGAACGAAGAAATAACAAGAACTACTACCTGGGATCCTGGGATCCTGGGATCACACGATCCAACGATCGTAGATAGTACAGAAATGGCAGATGCTCTCGCGAGGATCCAATTGGCGCGATTTTAAATACATACGAAAATAAATGTCCATGCGAGGCGCGCGAGGTTCGCGTCCCGACCAAAACGTATAACTAGCTATACTAACAAAATTAATTTTTACATGCTAGAATGCAAACATGAGTCTTTATCGAGTCTTCGAGGTCGCACTCGAACTTCGACGATTGCAGTTGTGCCATGCAAGACGGTATTATACTAGAAGTAGTGTACAGCGGACGCGCAACCGTGTCCTGTTCCGGTAACGCCGCCTTTATTTCCATTTTTCCTTTCCCTCCGTTCCTTCCGTTTCTCCCCTCGCGCTCTTTCTCCCTTTGGACCCCGGTTGATCGTTCAATTGGGCAGCGTGTCGTACAGTATGTCCTTGGCGTTCTGCGTGAGCGTGTCCGGGAACTTGATGTCGAACGAGACGATAAGGTCGCCCTTCCTCGAGTGCTCCTTGGGGAAGGGCAGCCCGTGGCCTTGGATCCTCTTCACCGTCATCGGCTTCACGATCTCCCTCGTGAGGTTGAGCGTGATCTTCTCGCCGACGAGGGTCGGCACCTCGACGATCGAGCCGCAAAGCGCCTGCTTGATGCTCAGCTTGCACGTGTACTTGATGTCGCTGCCCTCCCGCCTGAACAGCGGGTGGGGCTTGTCCCTGATGATGAAGACGATGTCGGCGGGCACTTTGCCGCGGCCCTGGTCGCCCTCCTTCTGGAACGTGATCTTCGTGCCGGCCTTCCAGCCAGGCTTCACGTTGATCGTCAGCACTTTGTCCTCCTTCTTCGTCGAGCCGTCGGGCTGCACTACCCGCCTCGATATCTTCATCTTCTTCGTGCAGCCCTTGAGGATGTCCTCGAGGCTCACGTAGAGGTCGTACTCGACGGCAGGGTCCTGGGCGCGCTCCTTGCCGGCGACCCGACCGGTCGGGCCCGTGAAGTTGAACGACTGCGAACGAAAGGCACCGCCGGGCCCTACGCCCTGCCTCATGCCCTGGCCCAGCCCGAAGGGATCGTCCGTCTCCATGTCGTCGTCGTAGAAGAACATGCGGTTGCTGCCGCCGCCGGGACCGCCGTACTCGAAGAAGGTCTGGAAGGGCGACGAGGTGCCGAAGAACTGGGCGAAGGTCGCGCGCGGGTCGCCGTGGAAGGTGTAGGTGCCGCCGCTGCCGACGCCTCCAGCGCCTCCTGGTCCACCGCCGACGCCCCCTTTCAGGCCCTCCTCGCCGAATTTGTCGTACACCTCGCGCTTCTTCGTGTCCGAAAGTACCTCGTACGCCTCGGCGATCTCCTTGAACTTCTCCTCGGCACCGGCCGCTCGATTCTTGTCCGGGTGATACTTCAAGGCAAGTTTGCGATAGGCCTTCTTTATCTCGTCGTCACTGGCACCCTTGGTGATACCAAGGATTTTATAGTAGTCTTTTCCCATTGCTTAGGCTCCTGCGGACAAACGGAAGCGCGGAATTCAGTTAGCGGTTGCTCCACCTTCTCCATCTAAAAGTCCACCCTCTGCTCTCTTATTTTTCGCGGACTTGCGTGCGTGCGTGCGTGCGTGCGTGCGTGCGTGCGTGCGCGCGTGCGCGTGCGTGCGCGACTCGAGGGCCGATAAATCAATAATATAGTAATATGGGGTAACGAGCGAGGCTTATAAGGAATATTAACCAAATTGACGTTTATTTCATCCACATTTCTACCGATAAAGTTTTTTTTGCATTATTTTATCACGCGCGCGCACCTCGATTAATCGTTTCTATTCGGCTCTCATTGTTGGATAACAATCGCACTGTTGGTATTAGCAAACCATCCTTGAAATAGATGTAAATAAAAAACAATCACCTCTGTCGGCATTATTATCTAATGCATTGCAATTACCTTGACGTTAGAAAGAACGCAATGCATTTACTTTCGCAAAATATTGAAATTAAAAACCTGCTTGGAATTTATACAGTTATTGGACTTTTCCTCGTCACAACAAATCCAAGTACATTCGATGCACGATTTCAAGTGTATACTTTTGTGCAATCGTCGTATTTGTTGAATTAGTTTTGTCGTCGCGGAAACACAATTTACGAAACATTTAAGCTCTGATTAAAGTTCTTGGCAACAGCTCCACAATTCAGCTATACCTTGAACTATCTTGATCTGATTTTTAAACGTTTTTTCTTATTTTTTGTATAAACGACAGCTTATACGTCGGTTTTTGAAATCTTCGTTCGATAGTATATGCTTGTAAGCCTTGCTTTGTTCCAATATAAAAATAAGTAAAATATTACCTTACGATTTTCGTATTTCTAATTATTTCTAAGTATTTCAATTATTAAAAGTTTTTAAATCTTATCGTTGAATAATAACCAACCGCACAAAGGATAAAACGGAAATTAATCTACTGTTTTATCAAATTCAAAGAAAACTTGATGTTTCTTCATAAAGTTTTGACAATTTATCTTCAAATAATACGTACTTCAACGTGAAATAAAAAACACTTTTACACCGATTATGGATTGTACAAAAAAAAAAATAAGATTTCTCACGCAATTATTGTAAATGTATTTTTTAATTGTCCGAAGTTCAAGACGAAAAATTAACACTCAGACAATAGTATAAGATAATAATGCATCAAATACAAGATAAAAGTAAAATTTGTTGCCTGAAAGTAGCGACTTTAAGCTTATCAGCAGGTTTTTAAAATATTTTTAATTTATAATGTTATAACCACCTCAGTAGGGATTAATTAAATGATTAGTAATTGACATCGTAAGTCAATTACTCTATGTACTTTGAACACAAATACGTTAGAATTCTTAAGAATTGGTTCTTTCTGCTGCGTATTTTAGGGAGATGTTCTTGGTGAAATTACAACACAATCAACGGATGAACTCGAGTATAATTAAAAGGTTAAATCCAAATTTGGTGATAAAAAAAAAAAAAAAAAAAAAAAAAAAAAAAAAAAAAAAAAAAAAAAAACGTACCAAAATAACAGTTTTGAAACGAAAACAAACAATAATTTTGCAACAACAATGATTTTAAAAGGCGAATAAAACCGTAAAAGGGATAAACGTCACTGAAGACCGTATGACCTCAAATTATTTCTTTTGTGCTCGATATTCATTAGTGCAATGCAGAGCCGGAAGTATCAATAACGCAAACACTTGGATGACGCGTGCGTAACATTCGTTCTCCCCGCTTTGCATCATTAATCACTGTGATTCGAAGTAATACAACCAAAACTGTACTGCGTCGCGGGTATTTAAATTGCAGCACAAAACGACTTGGAAAGTCCTTTTACGCCATTCCGCTTAAAGAGATGAAGCAGAGGAGAAAAAGGAATACATACGGCGATTTTTCATTTCACGTTGAGATGGGTACATGTGTGTGTGTGTGTGTGTGTGTGTGTGCGCGCGCGCGCGCGCGTGTATATATATATACGTATATATACATATGTGCATATCGCGCGCACGCACGCAAAGGCATACGAGGCGACCTCAAATCGAAGATGCTCCTTCTGCACCGAATCGTGTATTTATCATGCAATAAAGGAATCCGTACAATTGTCGTGAAAAGAGAAACTGTTTTTAAAAAAGGAGTGTTCAGCTGTTTTAATTTGAAAAGCTTTTTCGTCGGTTTGATTACAGGAATATTAGTTAAAAGTGATGGTCAAAACAAAATAGATAAGAAAGAAATAATCCAATTACTGCCCTCTTTACGCCGCATAGCTATATATTTATCGTCGTTTAATTTTGTTCATTTAATTTACCCGAATCAACATCAAGTGAGAATAGGTTGGATTACTGCCACTTAAAAAGATTTTTAAATTTAGAAAACACAAGCTAAAGCTTCAATACCAGTTGTTTTCATTAGAAACTCTAAGGCGTCGCTAGAAAAATCGCCACTAGAAAGTTGAATTTGAAAAAATGCTCGATGTAATTATTTGCTACGAAATAATACGGATAATATTACATTAATGATTTCGCGCCATACGTAAAGCAAGAGTTTGCAAATGCAACGTTTGCAGTATCTCCTGATGTTAAATAACGTTTAAAAAGTCAACACGTCGAGCGTGGAGACTCGAAGAGAGAAGCCGTAGATAGAGACAGAGAGACAGAGAGAGAGAGAGAAACGTTGGATCGCAAGGCTGCGGCTTTGCTCCAGCCGACTTTGGGAGGAAGAAGGCAAAGTATCGCACACAGCTACGCGAATAGTCGATATGGCACACACGCACGTACGCAGAAAAAGCGCGAGCAAAGCCACGGAACGTCGACGCGGTTCGCACACGCACGCACCAAAGACACGCACCAACGCGACGAACCAACGCGACGAACCAACGCGACGAACCAACGTCACGAACCAACGACATTTGCCAGCTTTTACCCAGTTTCGCGTATCGCACGCTGTCTGCTTTCTTTCCTCTCTCGCTCATTCCATTTTCGAGGACGGCGCGAACTCTCCACTTGCGTCGAGCACGCACACGCACACGCACACGGGACGGACACCCACGCGCCTTATTTTCCCCGCTATTTCGGGAAATGGTTATGATGATGATGATGACGATGACGATGACGATGACGACGACGATGACGACGATGATGATGATGACCGAGGAGAGCGCGAAGGGAAAGAAGCGCTTGGGCCGTCGATCTCCAAGAGGCGCAAATGGATCGTCGTCGGCAGCGCGTGAATTACTCGTTTAAGAGAAGGTTCGCGAACGCTCGGGAGAATCGCGGGCACGCAGTGGTAATTCGCAGCATACGGAAAGTGCTCGATATTTTTCCTCGATGCGCGCGTGACACGATTCCAATGTGTTCGTGTGCCTCGGTCGCTTGCCCAGATACGCTCCTACAGTCGTAACGCGCACGCACTACTCATTAACTACTCACACGATCCGCTTATTCGCCTATATTTTTTCCTCTCCTTTCGATCGCACTTACTTTATCCGGTATTTTGTCTCGTTAAATAGATCCACTGCGACAATACGATCACTCGGAACGCAGCAGTTAAAAAAAAAATAGGTCCCCTGATAGAGGATGTGTTTTGGCTATGTACAATGTTCACGAGTTCGCGTCTACCGTTGTACTAAGAGACCGCGTAGCTTGAGCAGCCCATATATACAAACGTCGACTCTCGCGCTTTCCGGAACCTTCGAGAAGTGCCTCGAAGACAGCGTCGCGCTCTCTCTCCCCGCTGCTCGATGCTTTCTAATCGAACGGAGCTCCCGCGGTTCCGTGACGTCGTGCATCCTCCAGCGCCCTGCTCTTCGGGGATTTAGCGCGAGAGCCAAGACATTTATGCCAAGGGAAGCGCTCTTCCATTATTTCCGAAGCTTTACGCCGAAGCTTTCTCGTGAAAAAGCATCGGCGAGCGAGCTATTTTTATCCGAATGTCGAGAAAATCCGAAATGTCGACTCGAATCGATGATGCGAGTGCCGCGAAGTTCGCCGACCGTTGCTTTCGATACTTTCTCGATCTTTACGACCTCTGGCACAACGAGAGCGCAAACGCAACGCCGTCATTGCCGCGCGGGTAATTGGATCTAGTCGGCCGGACCTCGGAAACGCGCCAATTACGAATATCCAAAGTTGTGAATACGAGTTGCACTGGCACAACGCAGTTGTAACGATGGCGCAACTTATTTCGAACGACAACTTTAGAGGGGACGCAGGACTCTCAGTTTTTAATTTTAATCATTCGTAGGCACGCGTTAAGTAAAGTCGATTAAATAAAATTCCTTTGAACGTCGTTGAACGATGTCCTTGCTTTATTCGGGGGTTGTCCCAAAGTTTTTCTAGCTAATTTCTCCAATTACTTCTCTAATTATTTTGCTGGTTTTTATTCGTACGTACATCTTACTCAGTTTGCTCGATCGTTGCTTTCACGGATTTCAACAACGACACTTTATATTTGAATCTGTAATCTGTATCTTAGCAGGGATAAAAATTTATTTTTCTTATACGTCTATTGGAATAGTTCAGTCGGGTTTTCATCTCTGGCCAAGTCCTCGTGTTCTGCGCGACGATGCAAGTTGATCGGTGTAAACTTCCATTGCGCACGCTTTAAATTAATGTACCGTTGCTGCACTCGCAGCATCCACGTGTAACATTCCTCGTGCAAGGGCTACCCGGTTAAGCGCCGGGTTAAACGTATACCCAAACTTTTTCGAAGAACCGCTGCCCGTGCAATTACATTTTCTTCTCTTTACGCCTGTTAAGGGCTTGTTAGCGTTGAGGTCAAACGTTACCACTTGTTTGCGTTATATTCCGCACAATTTTTACGTGCTTTTACAGAGAGCAATTGGTTTCTTTTTCTTCGTTTATTAGAAGCCACATGATCCAGTATCCAACCTTTCACCGTTATCTTTGTGTCACTTATTGTTATGAAATTTACGCATTGTCGCACATTCTCAAAGTGCAATTGGACGATAAAAATTGATCAAACGCTTCCTTATGGCCTTTTAAAATGCATCAGATATTATTAGAAACTTATTTTTAATCCACTAGGCTTTCGTGATATATACGTCGATCAATGTTACACTGCATCATTGTTACCATCGTCGTTATTGCTATTGTAGCAATGTTGCTTGTAGGTACTAAAAATACCGAATCACTAATAGTACATTAGTGGTAAGTTTATTTCCCGTAACTAATGACTTATCTTCTGATAATTATACGCAAAATTGATGCGAAACAACATAACGCTTTATTGCATTTTGTCATATATTCTGCTATATTTATTTCATTTTAATTAAAGAAATATAAAAACGTTTTTGTTATAAAGCGAATTAAAATATATTAATGTTAATCTATTAATGTTCACATGTATTAGGAAGCACCTTGAATTTTATCTACTTAATCTTAAAAATAGCGCATGTTTACTTTCTTTCGAAGATGGTGGTATATATTTTTCATAAAAATCTTGAATAAACTCTTCTTGCTTAAATCCAAATTTTTGATACAAAATTAAAGCAGGATTTGTGGCAGATACGTGAAGGGTAATATCTTTTCCCATGCAGGTTTGGATGAGATGGTAAAGCATGAATGTTCCGATACCCGCTTTCCGCCACTCAGGACGTACAAAGAAAAATGAAATGTATGCTTCGTTATATCCGACATCTGGAAGCATTGTTGCAAATCCAATGACCACTTTTTTATATAAAACAACACACGTAAAATCTGGATATTGTAAAGATTCTGTCACTAAAAAGGAATTAAAGTACATTACGGTTCCAATCTTAATTTCAAGTTTATTGTAAATTCTTTGTCGATGAAATAGTAATCGAGAACATAAAGTTATTGATAATAATTTAAAATTTAACACATTATACGAATACAATAGTATGGATTTTTTGTTCAAATAATACAATTACGTACAATCGATCCCTGGCCAAAAAAATTGTCGGCAAAGACTGTTTACTGCCGGAACATGTTGAGGTCTAATGTAAGAGTAGTCTATCGGTGCTGTAGGTTGACATTTCCATCCAACTTTCGTTCTATTCACTTTTTCTAATAATTCGGACATAACATTTAACCACAATGGACGACTGGTTGTATCTCTTCTAATATAGGGTTTCAACAGTCTATTCGTGTACGGACTGTGTACAGACGTTGGTTCGCAATATCCTTGCAGTCTTTGTTCAAAGAAAATGCTTACATCTTCCGTAATGAAACGATCTAAAACTGCATTGCTTTTCTTATTCACTTGAGAGGAAGTTTTATTGGAATTTTCCCCAATCGCGTCGATATTGAGAATCGGTAAGCCGTATTGCCGTTTCAGTTTTCGAACGGCAAGTTTCCGATACAATCTTCTTACCGTGGCTGGTGCAGTGTCCAGTAAATGTTTATATTGTTCAATTTTTTGTAATAAAAATTCTTCTTCGCGTTCGCTCATAAGCGGTCTTACGTCATCTAGAATAATTAAAAATTTCAAGTTTCTATACCAATTGTAATGCGTTAATCAATAAAATTGAGAACGGAGAAGACAAATTTATCAATATTTGACAGTTGCGATTCACGAATTGAATAGAAAAATAAGGAACAAATACAGTATTTATTTAGTGATCACATAGCAAGCTTAATTCATTAAGAACAATCTGTAATATTAATAAATTCTTTTAAGTTCGATACTTTTAAGAATAGCACCAAAAAAACTGTACAAATTTTTCTCATTCATTCACGACTATTCAAAACTATTTATAAAATTTCCAAGCTCAACTTTCCTAAATCATAAGTCTTAAAGTTTAATTATTTTAAAAATTTATAACGATAATTTTATCAAGTAAAATACCAAAATAGTACCTGGATTAAGTTTAATAGATTCATCCCATGGCCAAGGTCTTGGAATCGACTGATTAAACAATGAAGGTGCTGGTGGTGGAAGATCACTGTTTTTATCAATTTCATTACTTTCTTGTTCGTTTAATTCTTCATTATCGCTTTCAATTTTTAAAAATTCATCGAGATCTTGAATGTCTTCTGTTAACGTTATATCAGAAACGTTGATATCGTCAGGTCGCTCTTTTACGCTAATTTCTGAAGTATCTTGGAAAGGCTCGAGTACAAACTCATGAGGTAATTTATTGCAATCTTGAAATGATAATTCTTCGACAATATCATTTTGCGTAAGATTAAAAGATGGAAAATCATTTTCAATATTTGGTATTTCTATATTTAGATCTAAAATATCTTTATTTTATAAAAATTAGTAAATATCAGAATGTTAATTTTTTTTAAATATGTATTTATTTTTACTTACCTCCAAATTCTTCGCAAGCAGAAATACTCTTTGAAATAATATTATTTGATTCAGTTTCGTGTTCTAAATTTGTAGGACTTACTTTTGCAACTTTAAAATTTTCAAATTCGCTACTGTTGACATCGTTGAAAGAAATATTTGAGCCCAATTTTAAATTGTCAACAGCTTTTGCCTTAAGTTTTGCTTGATTCTGTTTCTTTAGTTCTAATACTTGATAATCTAAGTACGCAAGTTAATTGAATAAAAAATATGGATATTATATATATTATAATTATGAAATAATTATTATACTACATTTATTGACTAGAACTTCGGGAGGATCGTTATCAATTAATTTCCACCATCCTTGGTCTCCAAGTTCGGATGTTCCAGACTTGAAAAATACTCCGCTATAATGAGATAATGTACCGGATATAGTACCAATCCAATTCTTTTTTCGTTTTCTGAAACATTTGAAATATACAATAAAAAATATTTTTCAACGATCATAGTAATATTATTTAAATTAAGCTTAACTAAATTAAACGATAGCCTAATTTTGTTGAAACATTTAAATTTTTCAATTATTTTAAAAAATTAAAACTATTTTTTATTCCAATGCAGGAATAAGGAACTGTTGTTAAAGGATTTTTGTTTCTGCAAAGAAAGTCAAGGGATTCATTCCAAAAATTAACCGAAATAGCAAAAATTACGTTAAATACTTTGATTAAGCTAATAAAAACATGTCACTTAGTCGTATAGATATAAAATTTTTAATGATAATGAATTGGAAAAAACGTACACTGTTTTAGTGAATAGCTGATCCCAATTATTACTGATGAACATACTGATATCCGACTTCCAATGAAAATATCCTCTTCTACTTATACCACTAGATTTTTCTCGTAAATTATATAATGTTAATACAACAGTTGTGAGCCATGGCAATTTTTGTCGAATAATAAATTCATCATTAGAATCTGAACAAGTTGTGCAATACATATCATAAAATACATCACCAATAAGATTGCTTGGAAGAGCACCTCTCTTCAAGCATCTTACGTGTACCTTTCGCTGACAACTGCCTTTGCAGCATATAGCTGGGTTATCGTACAAATCACATTTGGTCAAACAAATTTTACAATCATTTGAAATATTTGAAGCAGATTCCATTATTAAGTCAAATGAATGTGCTTAATTTCGTTTTACCATACAGACCACAGCACAAACTACAAGTACAAAATTTCATACACAAATAAGCTGTAAAGGTTATGTTTTGTAATTTATATGAAAGCATAACTCAAATTTATTAAATAAAATAACAATATCATTGATTATAACATTTTATGTTATCTTAAGCGAACGTTCTTGAAAATAAAAACAAATCTTCTATAATTTTTGTAGTTTGTGTACAACAAAATTGACATACACATTGAAAAAGCTGCTTCTGAAAGACTATTTTGCCTGTTCTCACGTGTCACGCGTAAGATCTCACCTGATCCATCGTGTACACTATACTATACATACATACATATATGTGCATATACATCGTACCGTGTTTAACTGTTCAGCTTAAAAGTATAGTCTAGCTAGCGATTATCTCTCAAACTAAGAATAACAATACAAACTTTTACAATGCCTCCTAGAATAAATATAAGATCTTGATTCGTGAAATCGGTTTTACGTGAAAGCTGTTTTATTTGTAGCGCCTAGTTACCTTTAACTCGTTTAGTCATTAACAGTTTTATGGTACCCATTAGCTTAATTTCAGTTAGCGTTAAATTTCTAATTTCAAAATATTTCATAATTGCTTGGAATTTGTCTTTTTACATTTTTGAATTGATGCAGTGAAGTTTAGTCATCGATTTCTAAAGTGGCATACCTGAATATATAAATGTACTGTAACACCACCCGAAAACCTTATTAAACGTACAAAATAAATCACGTACTTACTGTTTTATTAAAAACTAGTCTAATTAATAAGCACGAGAAAGAATATTTAAGGTACATCTTAATCTTTGATTGGAGGTGTATTTTTCAAAACATCGTTTTCAAAGATTAGTAACGAAAAGTTGCAATTATAATTTGAATGTCGTAGAATACGTTGGAATTGCAGTACAAAACTATTTCTCAAATAGATAAATTATTCAAATTTAAATAGAGAACAACACGTGACGAGTAAAGCAAATTATATACCACGTAGTCATATCATAATAGCTTCGTTGCCAAGGAAATGAAGACAACAAGTCTTGGAATTAGGCGAACGCCTGAAATTAAAATCGAATTCTTTTACGTTTTGCTACACGACAATAATGCCGCGATTGCAAACGCGCGTCTTGCATGGACTACGAACGGACGTCACCGGAAATGCTCATTTTCTCACCAACAATGAAGTCGTCTACATTGTTGGAAATACTATCTCGGTACACGATTTTTCTCAGCAACGACAAAAATTAAATCGATTGCCCGAAAAACATAAGATTACTTTCATGGCCATTGCGCCTAACAAGTACGTATGACAATAAGTGGATTTTCTTGTTTTAATCGAATGCTTTTTGTTCGCGTCTTACTTTGTAAATCAATGACTCGCAATATTGCATATTTAAATGAAAAATCTATTGTACTTGCATCTCATTCTAATTTTGTTTTGCTTATCAAATTTTTTGCTTGAAAATTGAAAAAAAATGATCATCTATCAGGCTTATTATGAATAATGTTTTTGCATTAATTTTAATTCACGTACATCGTGTAAAAGAGTTTTCATTTTTAGAAAATATGCTGCTTTGTGCGAAACGGGAGACAAGCCAATGATTTCCGTTTATGATTTACAAACATTGAAGAGGAAAAAATTATTGGGCATTTCTTCGGATTCTTCTGGAGCTACCGGTTTCGCGTGTTTATCTTTTACTTATGACAGCAAATACATAGCAGCTGTTACAAATGAAACTCAAACAATGTTGTTTTATAATTTTGAAAAGGGCAAGCTGGAATCAAGCTTGGTGATCGAAAATTCACAAAATCCAGCTGCTAAGATAAATTTGATATCTTGCAATCCCAATGATACCGTCATAATAGCTGTAGGAGGATTATTCATTTTTAAATTTCTCACGCTATCAGAAACGCTTTGGCGTCCTTACGGATTCTCAAAAGCTGATAGTTTCGCTATTATATCGCTCGCTTGGCTTAACGGCGATCGATTGCTCGCGGGTACAAGGGATGGTAGAATTCTTTTTTTAGAGAATGGCGATTTGAAAAATGTATACAAAATGTCGGATACTAATTTTATGAACTTCAAGATCAAAGGAGAATTCGTATTGCAGAATACATCGCAATCAAATACAGACGAAACAGAACAATACCATCAAGAAATACCCAGTATCGTTTCTTTCAACAAAGGATTTGCATTTGCTCTAGGTTATGGAATGATCATTGTTTTCGAAAAAGATAATCAGTACAAGTATACAAAAAGGAATGTTTATAAGATTCCATCAAAAGTTTTAAATGACAGCGACTACTCGTTGTATCGAGTGAACAACATTAGTTCGAATTCAAGCGTCGACAAATTATTGATCACCACAGGATGGTCTCAATTGTTTTATGTAAAACTATGGGGTCCAGAATTTACAAGCGAAACAGAACCACAGTTTGCCGATTTACTAGGTCACAATTTACATCATGGACCTATTGGTGGTCTTTCCACTTGTAGTTGGAAATCGCATATTGTGACATTTGGAAAAATAGATCGTAGCATACGGATGTGGGACTATGAAACGGGAAAACTGCTAATGATGAAACAATATTTACAAGATATTTTTTGCACAGTCTTACACCCGTCAGGTCTTTTCTGTCTTATTGGATTCAGTGATAAACTACGATTTATGAGTATTCTTATCGACGATTTTTTCATGATCAAGGAGTTCGCTATCAGAAATTGTAAGAAAGCTTCATTCAGCTATAGTGGACATCTTTTTGCAGCTGTTAACGGAAATATCATCCAAGTATATTCAACAATAAACTTTGATATTCGTTTTTTATTAAAAGGTGTTAATTTATTTAGCATACAAGCAGTAAATGCCGATAAAATATGTTATTCGTTCGAGTGAGAATTTTTACTACCGAAAAATTCCTTTCAAACTAATACCATACTTTATTTGTCATTAAATGATATTTTACAAGATATTTATTGTCTCGAGAAAGATCTATTTTTAATGTAGTACAGAAGAAAACCTTTAATTTAAGGTCACATTGAAATAATACAAGAATTAACATGGTCACAAAATGATCTGAAACTTGTAAGTACTGGATTCGAAGGCGCTATTTATCAATGGGATATGATTTCTGGCATCAGATTGTCGGAGATCATTTTAAAGGGTATAACATTGTATGGACTCGTTCTGTCAGCTGATGGAGTCACGGTCTACTGCATATCAAGCGACAATCGAATTTACGAAATCAAAGACAATGCGGTAATTTTAATTAAAAAATCAATAGAGTTTAAAATTCAAATTCTTTCAACAAGCATTTCACTGCTCACAGATTATTCATTCGTACGCCATCCCTGGTACAGGACCGAAAAAGCTAATTATGGGAAAAAACGATTCATTGATGTTTATTACTTATTCTGGTGGATTTTTATTATTGTTAAAATATCCTCTTCAAGACCCGATTGAATTTAACGAGTACCACGTTCATCATTCGGATATAACCCAAGTAACATTCTGATCTATCGTTATAAAATAATTGCCTGTTTAAATAGCAATGAGTTAAATTTATTATTATAGTATGTCCAACTTCCTACTTTAGATAAGTTTAGCATACGACGAACAAGTATTAATATCTACGGGTTCTGATGGGTGTATCTGCTTCTGGAAAATATCGTACGTCGATGGGAAAGTATCAGCTTGGAGTCGAGACTTTCTTTATCTCGATCAAATACTCATCAACAGAGATAATATCGCCGACAAAGTCGAACTTATTAAGGATCTTTACAAGCGCTTGAAAGAACTCGAAGCCGAGCACGATTACAAGGCGCATCAAACGACCCTTCAACACAACGATAAGCTTCTGGAAATCCACCAGAGTTATTGCGAGGCCATCGAGGAACTGCGAAACAAGATCGATAAACTCGAGCAGGACCATACGAACGAAATCAACAACATAAATGTGGATATAAACAAAACGAAAATCGAGCAAGAGGAGGCGATGCGCCAGATGGAGATCAGTTATGACGCCAAGTTGATTGTCGAGTATGACAAGTACAGCATCCTCGAGAAGCGCTACGATACAATGGGTCAAGAGTATGAGCAAAAATTGGCGAACCTTGCACAAGAGAGCAAAACTGTATTAGGTAAAACGTCTTACGATACTAATATAGCTTAGCATATTTCAACAGCTTGTTCTTTGCAATTATATTTGCAATTCAAATTCTTATTCGCTTGTCACGTAATTCTAATTTTTTCAAATGTTTGCTGTCGACATTTTCTCATACAAATGCAGTGGTGTGACGCCTCTCTATCTCTAAATTTTTGTTAAGCTGAAACTTTTTGAAACTTTTTCAAATTTAATACATATTTGAGCTTAAGCATATTTAAAAGTAACAATATACTATTTCAAATCAAGCAACGGGCGAATAATAAAATATTTAATTATTCCGATACTACTTAAATTTGTTGATTCGTCTACGTATTCAATTAAATACCGAAGTCGTCTTGTGTTCCAATTATTAAGCTATTGTCTAAACTATGAAAAAAACGATAATACATGTTTGTGTAACTTAGTTAAACCTCAAAGCTGTTTGCGAATGAACTAACCGTTGAACAAAGTTTTAGGTAAATAGTAAATAGATAGCGTTTTGAAGTAATTGAAATAATTTGGTAAAATTAATAGGTCGCATAATAATCCAATAGACAGCATTAAAAAGAATGAATGAATATTGATCGCGTAGAACTTGAAAGACTTTTAGCAGTATAAAATATAATGCTTTGTTGCTTAAGCTAACAAAATCGTCGATCGTGAATTAAACTCGGATACATAAAATAGTTGATCTTTTCAAATTTGAGGCCATGTTGCAGTACAGTTTCCTTAAATTGATTGCGAATTGTTTAGTTATCTTGAAAATAAAAAGATACGATTTTGGCAATATACAACGCTGCCGTAACGGGAAGAACATAAATTTGTTTTCAAATAATTTTCATAAATTTGACGTTAATTGAAAAATATAATCGACACCAACTCTCTGAGCTAACTCGACATTTCGAAAGTTTAAGGAAGATAATAAAAATCTCTTCGTTATTTCCCAATTAGATAACACCATTTCCAAATACGAAGTTTTAATGCAAGAAAAGGAATTGCAATTGCAAGAAGCTCACGAGGAGATGTCACAAAAAGTGCGTATTCACGAGATCATAAAGACACAAATCGAAGACGACGCAGATCGGGAGATCTGTGATCTGCGAACAAGCTACGAGACGAAGCTGTACGACGAGCGCATGGTCATACTGAAATTTAAGGGCGAGTCGGGGGTTTTGAAGAACAAAGAGAAGACTTGCCAAAAGGAGGTCGAGGACCTCAAGTGGAAGCTGAATAGCTTGCGCGACGAATATACGGAGCTGACGGCCAGGAAGGAGGAGTTGGAAAAGTACTCGATGGACCTGAAGGATGAAGTGTCGAGCAAGGAGTCGACGATCATCGACAAGAACAAACAAATAAACGATCTCGATCGCACCAACAGAGAGTTGGAGAAATTCAAGTTCGTGCTGAACGAGCGCATAAGCGAATTGCGAGCGGAAATAAAGCCGCGCGATAAAAAGATTGCGGAGCTGAAGGCGAAGGTCGCCGACATGGAGACTGAATTGATAGGACTAAACAAGACGCGGCAAGGCTTGAATCTGCAGCAGTACGAGCTCAAAGGAAAGATGAGGGCTTTGAAACAGGAGCTCGATAAGGAAGAGCAGCGGCGCAAACGCTACCATCGGCTGCTGAGTAAGATCCGCGTCGATCTGCTCGAGGCTGTTGGACTGATCCAAGAGCCCATGGCCCTGAAAAGCTGCGTCATCAAATTATACCGGCGCTACAGCGACAGCGAGCAGTTCCTGCGCTATCACAGGGCGGACATGGACGCCCAGTGCGAATTCACGAAGCAGCGGAACCATCTCGAGAGGACGATTGCTCTGTTGAAGAAGCAGCTGGCCCACAGTAATCCAGGCGCCGGCGCACAATACGACAAAGTGCTGGAGGAGAACATCATGCTCCTGTCGGAGCTCAACTCTCTGAGGGAGGAGCTCAATTCCGCGCAGAGGCACATTGCGGACATGGAGAGTCTGATTGGTCTTCGAAGCCGCAACATCACACCCATGGAGGCTAGGGCTAAGCTGGCCAAGATTGCTCAAGCTAACGAGGAGATGGAGCAGAATTACAAAATGCAGATTCAAGAGTGCCAGAGGATCATTGGGATTTTGAAGGATGACATCGAGCGGTTGGTCGCCAAACAGTCGTTCCGAGACGTAAACAAAGAATAATCGCCATGCTGCTATTCTTACAAATGCCTACCTTTTTACATCAAAAACTTATTTATTATAAATATAAATAAAATAAAAAACAACAGAATACAGATCAACAGACTTTTTTCCGTAGCAATATAAATTTTAATAGTCTTTACATATGAAAAAACGTTGCATTTTATTCACAAAACAAATGGAATTACGGCTTTGCGGCACTTTGGATAATCGGGGAACTCCTTCTTGTAGAGTTTATGCTTTCCTAAGGCCCACACAGTCATCTGATAGGCACCCGCAAGCGCAAATATCCCAGCTAAAAAGAAAAATCAGAAATAAAATGATTACGAGAAGCCAATTAGTAATAATTATCAATAACTGAGTAACTATCTGTCATTATATTTAGCTTTTCCGCAAAAAAAGAAATGAGTTTTGCAAAGTATTGAAAGAATTCTCAAAAAAGCAGCATTAAACAAGCTCATAAAATGCTTATTAATTTTCATTGCGTTACCTTTACATTAATAATAAAACGGCGTGTACGTATTAAAAATGTCATTCGTCGCAGAAAGTTTTTCAAACAATGAAAGCTTTAAAAAAATAAAATCCCTTAGTAGGGAATGTCGAAATTTTATTGAAACGTTGTACGCTTAACGGATTGCCAATACGTAAGTTGCTTTTATATATCGTGTGGTTTTACCTGGGAGACACTGCGTCATGAGAGTGAAACCAATCCAGCTTCCAATTTCGTACGTATAATTAGGGCAAGAAACTAAATTAAACAAGGATGTGAATGGATTTCCAGTTGCTACTGGAATTTTTCTAATCTTAGTTCCCGGCGGTCTTAAATTTCTCAATGCCAAGTGAATACTCAAGTTGCCCAGTTCACACAGGAAGAATATCGCAGCCCCAGTAACGAATCTTATTAAACTCGGCGGCGTATAAAGCGGATGGTTAAGATGGTATGCAACGTACATTGTGAATAACCAGTAGTAGGAACAATTTTTAAATAGATTTCTTAACGGCATAGTGGAGTGACTGAAACGATGAATAAATAACGTCTCCAGTAGTCGTTTAACATAGTGAATAGACCAGCACGCTGCTGCCCAACTGTTAGATAACAGATTTGTACAAATAAGCAAATGTATAGTTGTATACGCAAAATAATAAAATTTATAAGAAAGTTGTCTTACTGCATCACCCAACTAATCTTAGCGTTAGGTACATGTCCGTAAAATAACCACGGCCTTTGATATAACCAGAAGTATACCACTAGGGGTCCAGCATACTCGGCGAGAAAGACAGTTTTCCAGCCAATCTGAGGGCCGAGATCCTTGTAATACAATTTCGATCCAAATTCCAACTGGAGACTTTTCACTGTCTCCGAGTCGGAAAGAGCTTTGCCTTTAGGTGACAATCGTAAGCATTGCCTCTGTATGTACGGTCCCTTTTTCAAATTGTATAACTCTTTTTTTATCTCGCCTATGGTCGTGGTTAGGCTGGCCTGCAATTAAAAAAGAAAATTGAAATTGTGAATTTCACAAGTCGCGCAAGAAGCCCAGCAAGTGCGAAGTGGCCGAAAAGAGAACTACTTGCGAGCAGAAAACAGGGGGGGGAGAGAGAGAGAGAGAGAGAGAGAGAGAGAGAGAGAGAGAGAGAGCGATTAACCAATTACAAAACGTAAATACGGAATTCGAGAAATGCGACTAGGATACGCAAGCAAGCGTTGGACGCTTGGCGCTTGTAGGCAACGTGATTTAACGTAATTTCTGCTTACTCACCGTTATCGTAGCGATATTTTTCGAGCTGCTCGCAGTCAGTACCTCGATCTGCAAGCAAATAAAGGACGCCCGTCTGAATGACCAAAGAAGCAAAAGTAATGGCTCTTCTCTGTGATAAAAAGCTCCTACTCACCTCCATCGTGGGGAGATTGAACAAGAAGCCGAAGCAACGAAGACGCGACACACGCACCGACGTACGAACGTTCGCCGATCGTCGACCGTGAACGAGTGTGAGTCCGTTGTTTATCGCGTTGCTCGATTGACGGCGCCACCGCAAGACTGGAAAGGAAATTCAAGAGGCAACGGGAGTCGGTATTGTTGGGAGGCCTCGAGGCTCGGGTAGTCGTTTACGTTTGTTGGGCGACACGTATTATGGGAGAGGAAAATAAATTTCGAAGCGAGTCCGCTCGTCTTGCGTCCTTCAAATTTGCATGCATACGTGAATTTTTAGTGGGATTTTATACGCACTTGAACACCGTATCGGCGTTTTAACTATTCCAATCTCGACGATCCTCATCGACGACGAATGTTCTTCACGAGTAGGACAGTTACTTTTTTTAAATGCATTACCGAGGTGAACATTGTTATGAAAGCTCGGATGTCTACTAAAATTGTAATACGCATGATAATTTGTCGTTTACGTGCATTTTATTTTCTCAAGACTCGTCTAATGTAAAAACCCAATGGTTCCTAAGTTACATTTAAGAATGTAACAAGTGTGAATATTACAATACTCTCTACTAGCGTCAAGTTTGCATCACCTTAGTGTTGAATTGGTAACCGATCGACATTCTTGATTAGTAAATCGAAAAACTGGTTTTTACATTCCTTGAAACTCGCTGTCTGACATTTGCTCTCGGTTTTCTCTTTTTCGTGTTCTTTTCCCGGACTAGGGAATCGAGTACCAAAGCTAAGTCCAGAGAAAACTCGGGGGGTATTTCAAAATTTCGCGTTTGGTATTTTTTGTTCTGCCTTGACAAACGATATTCACCAGAAGAGTTAATTTCCTTATTAATGAACGCGAACGTATGCGAGTGCCTGCGCTAATTTATTACGACAGGAAGTTTCGAACTTTGACCCCGTTATGCTCCGCCGTTCTAGCCTCGTTCGAAGCTGCTCCTTCGTATTACCCGTTAGCTGATACTTAGGAAAAAAAATGTTTTCCATCCAAGGTTAACGGGTTTTTTCCATCGTGCGCATCTCGTATATCTGAAAATCTTTCATAGAAATACGTGTATACCTGACTTTTATTTTCTTCCATAATGGCTTTGTGCACATTGAAATTGTTGCCTCAGCGGGAGAAGAAACTTCGGTTTGGAAGAGTTTCGTTTTATTAACCACGCGTTTGTACTTAAACTGTTTATACGTAAAAATATAGAAATTCAAAGTTCAAGTCGAGTTCGTTAAGAGGCAATTGACATATCCGAATGGGTGATTTTTCAAAAATATTACCATAACAATGCACAATTTCTACGCGTGTCTTCGGTGCACGCGTAACTGTAAAAAATGCGTCTTGGTTTCCGCGATTATAAATATCGATGAGCTTGCGCGTAATTTGACGTTAATGCGGACTGTCCAAAAACATCGAACGCGTACGTTTAGAGTTTATTACACTTGGACTTGCATTATTTTTGTACAAAATACGGGAGAGACTTTCGATCAGTTGAGTCAAGCACAATTATCGGTAAGAAAAGAATTTTTAAACCAACTGTTTTAAACCAAAATTAATTGGCGTTTTATCATAAGCGAACCTTTTAAAAGCATCATCTGAAAATCATTGAATAGAAACAATTGTAATTGTTACTTAGCGGGTAACGGAGAAACTTGACGCGAGGAGTTGACAGAAATGCCAGCAGATGGAGCATCAATGCTCTGTTAACGTAAAAATCAATCGGTAGGAAACGAATAGACATCCTTTTTATTAAAATTTCATCGATCACATAATGTTTGAATGTTAATACTGGTACTGTACACTTAAAAATATTACTTTTTGAGAAACCTTCATTGATATTACACGTATAATATTAAAAATAACGCTATTCGCATACTCGATAAAAACATAAATATATCGATAAACATTTAAATTGATCGCATAATTATTTGTGAACAAATATATTTTTATAATTCTCAGACTACGCGATAGTAATGGTTATTTTACGAAGAAGGAAATGCACGAGTAAAGCCTTTCTGAAATTCGCTATTACTAAATCTATATTACTCCGGTGGATTTTCTGTATTGACCAAAGTGATCCAAATACTGGTGAATCGTATCCATCGGTTGATAAATCTCATTCATACGGCTCTGAAACAAACATCGAATTTTTTTTTATTATCGTGACAAATTGGAGTAAATCGAGAAATCATTTTAATTCCCAAAAAAATAATGTAAATCGAAAAATCCCACGACAATACTACAAGGCTTATGTAAAAAGTACTTAGCGAGAGAGTTTGAGAAAAAAATAAAAGCAATTTTTTTCATCGACGTCAAAGTCGACTGAAAAGTATGGCATGAAGGTATTGCCGTCGGACAGGCTTAAAAATCACGAGAGATCAAAGGAAAAACAGCGTATTGCGATTTTTATCGAGAAGGTATCCGAAATAAGACGCGCAAGGCTGACAACTCGAATTACTCACCTGTAGGTATTGAGGAACTTGAGTGGACACCGCGGAGCCCAGAAATCCCTGGATGAATTCACGAATGAGCTCCCAGCAGTTGCCCGGCACGACGGAGGGTCTGTACTCCACCTGTGAACCAATGGAATACTCTTGGATCATTTGGCATTCGTCGCGTAGGCGCGAGCCTCGTGCCCAGCGTAAATTAGCGGACGAGGACCTAGACAAAGACCTCGCGACGACACCCGGTGTCGCTCGAGAATTTCCGCATTTCCGAGCGAGTGTTGTTATTATTAGTCGGTATTTTTCGCAGCAGCAGCAGCAGCTACGAGTGGATCCTCGCCAACGCGTACCATTACCCACCCGGACGATTAAACGCCTTTTTTCTGCATTTACGGCGAAAAGTAAGAGCCTTCCGGACATGCGTTTCGATCGCTTATCGAACATTTAAGAACTATATCCCTTACTTTTACTTATTACTTATTAGGTTACTTTTAAAATCTAATCGGGTGTTAACGATTTTACAAGTACTCATTCGAATTAAAGATATTTAATTTTTTCCTCTAGAAATTAAATGAAAATGAACGTACAGTTTCGCGTGAGTCATCGAGTTAATCATTGATCGCAGATGAATACCCGGGTGCGAGGAGGAAAGTTATGAAAATATGAAATTTCAAGCATAAGTTATCGAATGATTTGACTCTTTTGCTCCATCAAAGAACTCGGTGAAACAGTTTTGCGCATTACCGAGCGCATTATGGACCGGAATACGGGATTAATTATAGCGTGGCATATCTTAAATCACAGGTACGAAACGTATTTCCGAGATTTCGGACGATCCTCGCGTCCGTACTTTTATTTCGCTCTCCACTGCTTGGCTTCGATCATCATCGCGGCGCTAGGAACGGCGCCGTCGGCAATCGAAAGCGCTCTCGCAAACACTGGAAGCGCCACTCGAGCGAAGAGTGAGAATTTTTGGCTCGACGCCACCGCGTGCACCTATACCTACGACACCGTGCAATCTCGTGCAATCTCGTGCAATCTCGTGCAATTTCCGCAATGGCAATGAAACATATTGCTAAGCGCGAGCTTCAAGTAAGACTCAAGGGGCTGGAGGGGGGAGATTAAAATTTCTTCCACGCTTACTCTTACGAGTGTTTTGCCCTTTCTTTTATCGAATGTTTCATTCTTGTTGGTCTCTTAATATCAATTTTGAGGTGTCCATCATGCATGCGTGTGTATGTGTGCGTGTAAAAGGATTTTCAAAATTAAAAACAGAATGCTTTTTTTCACGTAATTTTTAAGAAAATTTTGAGAAAACCACAGTTAAAGTTTGAATGCAACACACGAGTGATTATCAACTTACGTATAGGTAAGCACCGAGGAGGCAAATCCTTGAACAATGAGATGAAGATCATGATACAACTTACGATTTGCGTCGATGAACATCCTTGATTAATTTCCCGTACGAGCTTTTGTACAGCTGTCGAAAATTTCGACGACGGCGGCTCATATTTCCGTAGAAACTCCTCCTTTTGTTGAACGCGAACGCGACGAGTTTGCGAATAGTGTCAAGTAAATTCCTTGGTGATTCAACCCGAGTGGAAAAAGTGTCGACTATACTCGACTCCGTCGCTTATCCTTCCCTACAACTGGACTTTGACTAAAGAGATCGAGTAATACTCGGTCCACGAATACGTAAGATTTCTCACGACTGCTCTTGTGAAATAAAATAAAATAAAAAAATAAAAATAAAAAAAAAATAAAAAACACAAAACACAAAAAAAAAAAACTAAAATGAAATCCTCTATCGCTCTTTACGCCCATAATTTACATCAAACACATTCAAAGCGTGTAATATTCCTCTTCCGCGAGGACAATCAAAACGTTTATTTCGATTATACTCTTTTCTTTTAAGGTGACAAAAATTTCCAAACTACTCTAGGAAATCCATTGTCCACTTAATCGCTAAGGATCTTGTCTTTTCTTCTCAAAACCGAAAAATATTAAATGGAAAAATGGTGTCTTCAAATGTCATCGTTTTCAAGTGTAGTCTTGTAAAGCCTACAGAAATGCTTTTAAGAAGTGAAAACTTAGCGAATGAAGCGAGAAAAAATAATAAACCGACATTCAAAGAGTAAAAGTCTAACCATCTTGTTCTTTTTGAGTAGTCAAACTGCAATATTTTCCGTTGAATTTTCTAAGCGAATTGATTCGAGTCGTGGAGCATCTAGCGAAGCATATTTTTTTCTTTTTCTTTTTTTACGAAACTTCCCTAAATTTCTCTTAAATATAGGAATTTTAGAGAACGCTAACGAGGATTCAGCTACATTTCTACCAGCACTTCTATCTGCATCGTTAGCTACCAAACTCGCAAGAGACATTCTTCGACGAAAATGAATACGTTCCGAAGCTACGAGTAGGAGGCGCACGAAATCGAGGCACAGTTTTTGCCGAGTTTTTACTCCAGCTTTTACGGGGGAAAATAATTTCTCTCGCGACAAAGACCAACGTCGACGCGACTTCTCCAGCCAAGTTTTTCACGAGCCTCTCGAAAACCGCTCGAGGCTTCGCCCGTACCTGTAAAAGTGCGTAATGCACGCGTGTGCCAGTGCGGGACACCGGAGTGCAAATTACGGAGAGGCGAATATAAAATGAAGAAAGCGAGCGCGTGCAGTGGTGGATTTGCAGGTGAAGCACGAACGAAAGACCCGCGCGCTCTGAAATTTTCGGTGCAAGGAAGAAAGATGCACTCGAGTAGCAGCGAGACATCGTTCCAACGGTTTTGAGTTTCGATCGATCGATTTCTCCACGTTAGCATTCGGATTCACCTTCGCGACGGGTCGCGCAATTTTTAATTGGATTCAATGAGCGTACAAGCCTTTTTTCCTGTTTTCTCGGCCATTCGCCTGCTAACGCATTACTTCGGTTCTTTTCCATTTATGCTGCTTATCGTCCAAGATTGTGAAACGTTATTTGGACCTCGAGCTTAAATGTCTTACGCAACATTACGCACTATAAACACTGACCTTTTAAAATGAATTTGCATCCGAAAAAACATTTAACTTGAGAAAATGTTGGTTAAAGGATCTTAACTCTTCGACTTTAATGAGTCGAATAAATAAAGCAAGCTTTTTAACGAATTAACTGTACATCTTTGCGCTTCCAGTATCGAGCCAGAGAGAGAGAGAGAGAGAGAGAGAGAGAGAGAGAGAGAGAGAGCGAGTGGGTGAGGGAGGGGGGGGGGAACGAGCGTGTTGAGTAATTAAATTAAGGACCTTAGTCGAGTCCTCGGTCCAGCAAATGTCATAAATATGGCGAAATTGATAAATCGAGATAACGGATGTAAATTCTGCAGTCGCTTGATAAACTCGGAAAACACGAGTAACTTTTCACCGGTATGGTTTCTTCGAAACATTTCACATTTCGAGACATTTCACCGCGAGGAGGGTGGACTTCTTACTTAAACGGAAGGATTTCCAAGTCGGCGATGTTACGTGGAAGAGTTCTGGGTGAGTATGTGTGGGTGGACGGAGCCAGAGAATGGCGATCACCTCGCAATCCTCTACGGATGCTTTCCGTCAAAACTTTTGACAGATGGTTGTTCGACCACCCGAGCGAAGAACAATTTTACCTTCGATTTTACCTTCGATTTTACCTTCGATTTTACCTTCGATTTTACCTTCGATTTTACCTTCGATTTTACCTGCCACAAGAGGTGCATTCCTCTTGGTTTTTCTTTTCCGCGCGTCACCTTTTCCGAGCGCTTACAGCGTTAATGTTGCGGAAAATCACATTCTTGCCTCGTGAATTTTTGTTTCGCGTAGACTTTTTCTTCTTTAATAGGCATTACTTTCTATTCCTGTTACTTTACAAGCAGTGGTTCATTTTCTTTCTTTATGGCTTTTACATTTTTGATTCGTTATTTTCGCAGTTTCTCTAAAGTATTTTATTTCGAATATTTATTCCAATTAAACTTTTTATAAATATTAGTAGAGCTTTCATTCGCAGAATTCAAGGAGCTTTTGCTCCTTGAAAAACAACGTTATTTGAAGAACGTTTATCGATGAACGTATACCTTAAATAACATATTTCGCATTGTTATTCCAAAGTCAAACTTTTTAATAAACCAACGAAAGTTAAAATCAACAAATTTCATATTTCTTATTGACGTCTAATCAAATCTCAGTTATTCGAGCTGTTGCACACTTGAACAAAGACAGAAAAGTCATTTTAATGAATTAACAATAAATAAAGACGACGATTACAGCGATACATGTCCATGCGAGAAGAGCGTTAAAGTTATCGATACAGAATGCACCAACGCGTAATACGCATAAATTAATTAGCGTTAAGAAGTTGTCGTGGCTTTGCTTGATTAGTTGCTAACCAAAAATACGATTCATGAGCAACGCCAATCATTGATATTCGGTAATAAAATGAATAAAATCCGCAGAAATTGCATTGGAAAATAACAGAAGGTTAAATTTTATTAAGCTCGTTGCATATTTGATTGAATTTCAATAATGTGCACTTTTAATATAAAAACGTATATTATTGCAGTATTGATAAAGGGAAATTATTCATCCTGAACAATTTCCTGGTGTTTCAAAGATCGATGCCCAAGCGAATAATTTATTTCGATAAAGCGAATGGTACGCTGAACATTTGAAAAGTTTTGTCATTGAAAGGATTAGGCGCGCTTTATAATTACACAATGAATTATTAATTCGCAAAGAATGCAGCTGAAAGCGATCTGTGGCCACTATTGCAGAAACGGATCCAATAGTCAAACTCACCTCGACCAAAACTCCTTTGAAGTTCTGCGTCATGGTGACGCTGCCGAGTTTGATGCAGAAGTCGACGAGCTCGAAGCGCGGCCCCTTGCACTCGATCTTTGTCTGCTTCTTGTTCGTGTAGATGCTCGTCATCTTGAGCATGAGAAGGTCGAAGAGTCCATCGGCTATCAAAGGCACCATCTTGTTACCGGACTCGAGGATCGCGAAAACAGAGGCCGGTTGTTCCGAATTATGCAGCACGTGGACCATGCGTTGCGCACCTAAAAAAAGACATATTTTAAATTCCGTAATCTAATTTTCGAGGATTGCCAACACATTTTCTACACGTTACCCTTTTTCTGATTGGGAATCGTAACCGACTGACTATTTATGTTTTCACCGTTTTCGTAACTTCCTATAATAATTACGAAGAAATTATTTCATGAAAAACAGTTATTTTATTACAAGAGATAGCAAGGGATAAAATTTCAATGAAAGCATGATATATAGGGAGCATTGCGTTCGAATGACCGACTCGATCGACCACATCAACGTTTACGATGGAAAAGGATAAGGATACAAATATAAGAGATGCATCTGAGCGCCAACGTTCATCTTTCCTTACGTCCGCCACTTCTCAGAAAATTTAGCGCAATATATCCATGCATTTTTCATGATAAAATTTTCCATTAGAAAATTGACGCATTCCTAGTTTTAACGAAATTAGTAACTGGACACAACTGCAACGCAGGCGAAAACGTGTCACTCCATAAGAGAGTTCAATAACCTTATTTTCTTCATAGAACTGAAGATAAGTAGAAAGTTTGAACTTACAAAACTATCTTTTCAAGACGTGATTGTTAAAGCCTCGGGTTAAACACAGTTAACCTTAAAATTTACAAGACGTACGGAGATGTATGCGCATACAACATAGTTCTAATGGTTTACCTTATCAATAAGTTTGATAATTAATACATTTTGCGTACGAATTAGCTTTATGCTGTGTGTGCGCGTGTATCGAGTAACTGTGGTTGGTATTCGAGTAGCTGTTTATCTCTGATTTTAATCCACTGCTAATGTTATAGACGATCATTCGAAGACTGTTTATAAAAATATAATCTAAAAACGTTAGACAACTTAGGCTTACATAATTAAAACAATGGATTGCAGGTTATCTATTCTGTAAATAATTATTCCAACAGTCCTTTTTCATCTGTCACAGCGCAATGAAGTTCACCAGTGCCGAGTATCGCTTGTGGTGGTTTATTCTGCGATTGATTAAAAAAGGAGATGGAAGCATAACAAAGAGTAACGAACAAAAAGTACTTAGCGAAACACGAGTCTGTGCAATTGAATATTCATGTACGAATTAGTTCGTGGCTGTGTTGCTGAATG
This sequence comes from Wiebesia pumilae, assembly GCA_018907045.1. Taxonomy (NCBI): domain Eukaryota; kingdom Metazoa; phylum Arthropoda; class Insecta; order Hymenoptera; family Agaonidae; genus Wiebesia; species Wiebesia pumilae. Next base: position 986,517 of record JACCHZ010000055.1, read on the forward strand.
CATGCATAGAAGGTTATTACGACTTGTGGCGGTTGGATCACCAGTACTACACGCGATCTTGTTTGTATGAATTACAAGTACGATAAATAATATGGAATAATAACGATCGCGTAAAACATGGTTGGTCTGAGCTCATTTCCTGTTCGCGCGCCTGACAAATCCGTACATATTACGGGATTGCGATGTCCTCGAAGTCATAAAGCTCTCGCATCATTGTATCGTTTGCATTGACTCTTCTATCATGATTATACTAAATACCAATTTATGTTTACCTTTTGACGATTACCGGTTTCTATGAATTACCCGTATTTTTCCTTTTCTAAATAGACAACCAAAGAACTCCAAAACAAGTTTTAATAAGCTTCTTATGATTTTATTTATCTACCAAATAGCATTTTAACGTCTTTAACGTCAATATAAATCAAATATACTTCTTATGCATCTCTATATAATGTATCTTATAAGTTGCACAAGTTTGTAATTTCAAACGTTATTTTCTGTCAATTGTATAACTATATAATACGCTTCTGTACAGCGTACTGACACTCTTATAAACGAGGCGTCAACTACTAACGCATCTTAACATAACGTTTATTGGTAATTTTCAACGAAAGCAAGGAACCCGTAAATGTTCTAATAATTATGAATAATTTTTATGTACACTATCATTGATGAATCGTGGAAGTTATTTTCAAACTTTGGTCCTTGAATGAAGTTGACTTGCGTCTTTTAGGATTCTACGTTGCAGTTGAACGAAGATAAAATTAAATGACTCAACGATCCACGAAAAAGACGCGTAAAAAAATGACTCGACTAGGTCCAATAGACGCCGATCGAATTTCTTATAGTAAAGATTCGAATAAAGCTTCATTACTATTTGCCGACGAACATTGATTTATCGGAGAGAATAGAGTTTGAATTGTACAAGCGCACAATGATGCGAAATATAAGTGCAGACTTTGCTACAAGCGAACGAGAATCTGATATCGATCAATTGCATTAGCCAGCCTGCTTTCCTGATGCTAATCTCAGAATTAATATTTGAATTTACACAAGAGAAAAACTTTATCAACGACAAACATTTACTTTGAAACAGCTGTCAGGGCAGGTCCACCGGATATGGAGATTTCACTGCATGAATGCGATATAAACTCGAAAAGTACGTTCTGGAGTTGATGTTGATCATGTTCTGAAGGATGAAGAGCGACAATTACTATTTAACATTATCTTATGATTTATTTACAACTTTTTCGTACTTTTTGCAATAATAATCTTGAATGAACGAATAATAATAATAATAATAATAATGATAATGATAATGATAATGATAATGATAATGATAATGATAATGATAATGATAATACAATGAATTTGAGTAATAACTGCAAAAATAAGTTAAAATGTATTTAAGAAAATTCTTAAATATATTTTTAATTAATTACACATAGTCCTAAGAATTTTACAAGTTTCAATTTGAGTTATATCAGTACGTAAAGAGCACCAACTTTTAAATTATTACGTAACTTTTGTAATTAACTAACACAGGCGACACGAGACTCGATTAAACGATCAACGGGATGAGAATATTCTTTTAAATTATTGTATCCGACACTTTAGCTTATTATCAACTAGTAAACCGCAACATAATCACCTATTATTACTAGTTATTCCATGTTTTTTTTAGAAATGAAGAAATTACATTCCAGACTTAAATATCCATGGTCATCAAATTTTTTGCTTCTTTTAAAGCCATACGAATACTCTTCTTCGTCTCGTATTAAAAGTAAAAAAATCACAAAAAACGTCTCCCATTAAAAATGGGAGACTGCAGTTCCATAGATATCCGTAATAAGTGCGGTCGGGTCATAACACCCCGCTTAAAGAGCGCGTGGATAATAAACGTTTGGAGTTGCAACCTGTCGACCTACTTTAGCATGCATTGATCTTGCATCAATTGGGGTTATTAAGAGAGAGAGAGAGAGAGAGAGGAGAGAGAGAGAGAGAGAGAGAGAGAGAGAGAGTAAGAGTGAGTCATATAGAACAAAATTCTCTAGGTTTTATGGCAATTGATTTCAATTGCGCAAATGCACTCGTACGTGCATTCGACGCACTCGCAATCGTGAGTATTATTAGACAAGAGAGATTTAGGCACCGTAAAGACAGATGCGGGTTTCGGTTGAATAGAAACTCTTGTAATCCATCGGCAGCCCAATAAAGCGAGGACAGGGAAAAGTAGGAGACGGCAACGTCAAAGCTTACTCGGGGTATTAACATCAATTACGCGGACAGTATCAAACTTCGTAATCGCCGTGCGATTCTGGCTTCTTCGTGCATAATTTTCTATCCACGCAGTTACGTGTATGCATGCCTTGCGTTTCCATCAAATACCAGTAAACATCAAATAGTACCTTGGATGATCATAAATACCTTGGATTAATCGTAAAAAGTCCGAATATTATTTGCGTATCATATCCGAAGCTTGTAATACCTTACAAAAATTCCTATGGTTAAACCGCGGTTGTGCTATTCGTTCTCTCATTGAATTAAAGCATCATTTCGTTTTTCTTTTTCAATATGCACTACATGTAGCTCTAAGTTTCACGCGTAAGACTTGCGACTCCTAAGATAGATTGTGCACTTGCATCTGCCAACGTAATTTTATGTCACGCTCGCACACCCTTGTTTTTTGCTGAAAACCTTACGAGGATCATTCTATTGTCAAACTGCCGAGCGTAACTTTAATACGACTGTCTTTTCCGCTTACGGACGCATACGTAACGGTAATTTTACACTCTTCCCACCAATTTGAAAGCACAGTTAATTATAGTACATTACGAATATAAAGTTGTTGTATTACACCCACGTACCTCCATAGAAAACGTTTAATAGTGCAGTAACTCGTTAAAACCAGTTGGTTTGAAGAACTTTTAGCTCAACCGTATTTTAAAGCGATAGGAGAGGAATTGCAAGCGGTTGCAGAACTTTAAAAATGATCACAATAAGCACCATTGGAATCAAAGTTAAAATCAAGGGTGAATCTTCAGAAAGTGTTCTGGATTTTGGGATTTTTCTAAGCTGAACTTTGACAACTGACATCATCGTCTCTACAGAGATGCGGAAAAGTACGTTTTTCGTCGGAGTAAAGCACTGTATCCGTAAATATACCGTCGCGTGTTTGGAGCGCTTGAAAAGTGAAAGGTTCCTTAATTTGAAGATGAACTTGGTTGTAATGAAGAAAGAAACGGTACATTCCCAAGTCGACGTCTCGTACGCCCAAAGCATTAAACCCGTGTCGCATCTCCAAGAGTTTACGCGAAACGCACGCGTCACGAGTTCCGTCGTGCACGGGTACACCGAAGAAGCGTGACTCGAGGGCTACGCGTGAAGCTTCGATCGCATCCTCCTTTACTCGGCCTCCCCTCGTCGACGGGTGTGCACACCTGTTCGAGAGCGAATCTCGAAGGATTGGTTAGGCAGGGTTAGGCTGTCGATTCGAATAGTTTGGAATCGAGCTTGAAATCAAGAGCTTTTTGTCCCCGCAGGAGCCAATTAGGCAATCGGCGATATCTCTTCATTGGAATCGGCATTTTGTTGAGAATTCGTTTTTCTCTGGGAAACGTAATTATTGCTTCAATGAGTATTGCTCGCAACCTCACATGTATTTTCGTTCGTTCCTGGCTGTCTCGCCATCTTTTACGAGACACATATATAATACGGAACTGCGTACCCTGTGACACTTTACGATGGTATATTAAATACAAAAATCGCCTATTATGAAGCCTAGAATCGCTTTAATAGCTACTAAAGATAACTGGCCAAATTCATAAAGTTTCCTTCTCTTAATCTCGGTTATGTTTCTTCTTCTTCAAATGGCTAATTATACCGTATAAGTGAGGTAACCTTCATCGGTAATTTACTACTTTTTGAATTAAATTTTCAAATACTTTTTTAACTGGATGATAAAATTAAACAGAATAATTGTATTATAGGAGAACTGCATCGAACTTTCTATTTTAATTTTGAATAAAAAGTTGCGATTATTATCGTAACGATTATTATTGGAACGCACAAAGTAATTTACATTACTCGGTATCGCTGAAATTTTTTAATTTTTACGACATCAGTTTGCTTTGCCGCGCTTACGTATACTGCAAATTAATATTTATATCATTTGCGGTAGTCGAATATTGCACTTTAGAGTTTTTTTATTAAAAAAAACACGCTCGAGCAAGGCAATTCGTTACGAATTAACATTATGAAAAAAAGTACGCAAGCATACTTTTTCATGGTCTATCGATTTTCATTCCGTTGATATATAAGATTTTGATAGGCCTTTGATAGGCCTTTGATAGGCCTTCGATAGGCCTTTGATAGGCCACGAATCTCTCGTAATAAATAATTCGAGCGAGCATTATTCAAGGAACATTGAGGTTTTAGAACGTTAGCTTTTGGATTGCAAGTAATCGATAATAATCGTAATCAGCGAGCGTCTATCGGCTATTTTCTCTAAAGAAAGCTTCGCTACTTTCGTCGATTTCTTTAATTCTCTATACGGGCGCCTGCTTATTCATTTAATAATGACCTGCGAAAGCCCAGGTCACAAGTAAGCAAGAGTCAGAGAACAGATTGGAAGAGACTCTCTCGCACCCTTTAACAATCATTCGCACCACTCACAAGCTCGTAAATCGTTTATCCCGCCTGTTGTAGAGATATTTTTCAAATAACTTTGAGGACATTAACAATGTCTCGATAACGTACGTATATAAATCTGCGCTTTTTTTCGCGATCCAATCTTGTAGCGCGCATATAGATGCAGTCATCAAATGCTTTTTCCATCGCGCGATAAGATTCCACAATTTTAGTGGTCCTTTTAATCGAGGGATGCATCCGAGCGAGTCGTCGCGTTCTTTCGATTCTCTTGAATTGACGAGTTTACGACCCTATCGGACATAATGGCGACGGAATTTTACCTTTTCGAGTGCTATACCGTAAATTTCCCTAGCTTTATCATATGAATCCCTAAAAACCGGAGCTGTTATCATAAATTACAAATTTTATTATACCATTAAACAAACCTTTATAATTACCTATACCGACCTCATCCAAGTCCTTGCGCAATAACTTTATCGATTTTCGGACTTTGGGTCTTTTTTCGATTTATCGAGACTTTGAACAACCCAAAGACTTAGACGACTTACTCGAATAATTCGCCATCGTTCAATTTCATACATTTATAAATAACTATTGCTAAACAACTATTGCTCTAGGTTACTTAGCGAACCTTCTTATCGCGATAACATTCCGGACAACGGTCGATCCGGTCAAGTAGCCCAACTGTTCCTCGTAAAAAGTTAATACGGTTAAAAGCACGTTAAAGTTGGTGGCACGTTAAAATTTTTTCTCGTGATTTCACCACGAGGGTTCGCCCGCCACGAGCTTCTGACTCTTGCATCAACCGCACAATGGAAAGGCGTCAAAAGCGAGTGTCCCTGTGTGTAAAAATATCCAGTTAGCACGGCGATTTCTCCTGGTGGCGGGAGAGGAAGTGCGTGGAAAAAGCTCGATAAGTCGTCGACGGTAATTAAAGAGATGGCACAGAGAACTCGGGCGTCGAGAGGAGCGCGCATTTGTCAGGATGCTGAAAGACGCCTCTGTACAAAGAAAGCGCGAATAAATTTAGAAGCTCGGCTGAGCTCGACCGCGAGTTATTAAGCGACCGGGACATCAATTCTCCAGTGCGAGAATCCGGCTTCCGGCTACGGAGCGATACTCTTCCGCGAAGCGATTCGCCTATTTTTAAGCTGCCGCGTCGACTCCTCGAGCGAGTGCCTCGCAGTCTTGACCCATTGACTCCTGCCACTCGCACCGTGTCTCGTATTTTCAGCTTCGACTCTCTCTCTCTCTCTCTCTCTCTCTCTCTCTCTCTCTCTCTCTCTGTCCCTCACTCTCACTCACTCTCGTACTCCCGAACGCCTGCGAGAGGACATTTGTTAACTGTCGCTGCCTGGACCCCGTTCGACGTCATCGCTCGAGCGGCCTTTTACGATTGCGAGTGCGAACAAGTGCGCGGTTAAATTATCGCTTAATCCTCCAGAGTTAATTCGTTAACGCAAGAAATCCGAGCGAATTACACAAAGTTCGAAGTTGGATAAGAAAATAGCGAGCGAGCGACTCGCAGTTGTTTCCAATACAACTGTACGGTGTACTTCGATCGCTGGACACATCTCGATCGAGCAATTACTACCTTTTTATTAAACGAGAGGATGCCAATGGAAGGTGTTTCTTAACGATACAGTGTCATTCCAGCTAGCAAATATCAATTACGCGTGTTTTCTCGCGTAAAACCTCAGTGCTTTAAAAACAATAGCGTTTAAATTATTAATTGACTCGGGTCCCGTAAAAAGCTCTTTTGCGTAAGCCACATGCGGGTGAGACAAAAAGCTTTTGCATGGGAGTCGATAAAAAAAGCTGCTAGCGACTGCAGAAATTAATCGGATACAATCAGATTCAATGGACAGAATTTAAAACGCGAAACAGACGCGTTTTAAATTGTCTATGGCATCGTCGACTTGACAATCGATTCGCCGTAAACTTACGCGCCAATAAAGTCTGAGGATCAGTTATTGACAATGAAGTTCATCGATTCGACTCCACAAAGTTTTTCTCAAATCACATTCATGAAGAATTATGACTATTTTATTGAATTTGCTCGAGCATTACGACGGCCAAAAAGTATTTACGTTTGTTTCGCGTTTCTTTCTTTCTTTCTTTCTTTCTTTCTTTCTTTCTTTCTTTCTTTCTTTCTTTATTTCTTTCTTTCTTTCTTTCTTTCTTTCTTTCTTTCGTTCCAAGATCATCGGCCAATATTTCAATTATTCCAAGTACATTAGAAGGCATAGAAATCCGTGTACTACTCAACACGCAATGCGCAAGCTCGTGGAAAAAGTAAAGCACAGGCAGATATTGCGGCTTTAATATTGTTCACGGACGCGAGTCCGAGATTTTACGAATTTTTAACAAACGTCACTCGTAAAGTCGTAAAGAGCTAAAACATAAATTATGGAAGGAGGCTGGTAGCCGCGAAAATAATTCGTGAAACTCGAAGAACGAAAAAAGGAACGCCCCTAAAGAAGAATTAGGGCTACTAGCTTACGGCTACATAAGTAGCCGTCGTTTGCAACGAGTCTGGAATTTTCCGGAATTTCCGGAATTGTCATTTCGAATAAGCAATAACAATCTCGAGAGTTTGAGGAGTGCGCGAGCGTGATAAAAGGTCTCTCTCAGTCACGGTACACCCTTTTTTCTATTTCTCATTAGCTCTTTTCTTCTCCTATCCTTTCTTTACTCTTCGTCGGACGTACATTCGGGGAGAAAGATTTGCGATTGCTTTATTAAAAGTTGCAGCAGCTGCTGCACCGATCCGAAAGGATCCTTCGCTGGCGAGTTTATAAAACCGTCGTGGTTTTATTAGCGAAAAGGCTGAGGGAAAAAAATGCAAATACAGCGAGAAAAGATTAAGATTAAGATAGCAAGAGAAAAAAGCAAAGCGGTAAAGCTTGGGAAAACTCGCAGAAAAACTTTATGCATTTGAAGATGCACTTTGAACATCCTAGATTATAAGAACAGTTCGGTGATTACGCGAGCGAGAAAACGTACAATCCCAGGTCTATCATAAACTGCGGAATGGAAATAAAGATCGATCCTCTTCTGAAATGCGATATAAACAATGAGTAGCTTTTCGTTTACATTTCATTTATACGAATCGTTTTCCTATTACTGTATACTCCTACAGCTATTCAAATTATGTGCTTGAATTTAAGATTCAACGAGCAAACTGTGCTGAAAGAATAAACGACCTCTGCCTCAACTGGATATCGTGTCTCTTAGTTGATGTAACGAAAAAATTAGACACTGCGTATTATGCAATGTATTTCACGTTACGCATTGAAATAATAGAAGATTAGTCCTGGGACTTGTATTAAAGGAGAAGAACGTATTTTAGAAATTTGTAATCAAAGTACAATAGTCGAGGATTACTCGGTTATTATCGTACACTGGAGATGCAAGGCTTTCCGATCGTATAATCGAAATTAATTCTTCAGTATTCTAACGTGTATTTATCTTTGACAATGATCTTGGTGGATACAAACGCATTAAAACCACGGATACAGTCTCGAATTAGTACCCTATTAAAAAAAGGTGAAAAACCGCGAAGATACCGACGAATAAATAATTGACCAAAATTTCATTGAAGATAACGACAGACAATGGGCACGAAGTATAAAATAACAATACAGAAAAGCTAACATAACCATCAGCTTTTATCCGTTTAAGCTGATTTACAACTTGTCGATTCGAAAATATCTGCCCACAGTGAGCGCTGGAGTCACATGAAATCTCGCAAGTTATTTATAAAGTATTAAAAAATGACACATTGACCGGGTACAATGCAATGATTTTTAATATTGGGATATTGTTAGCTGGTAAGAAAACAGCGAAAAAGGCACGACATTTCAACGTTTCATTTTCATAAATGAAACCTTTCTGTATTTTATTTTTCAGATTAAAATACAATTGAGTTGCATTATAAAAATATAATTTCACTTCTATCTTTTGATTTTGTGGATTCGCATTGTTCATCTACAAGCACTTTTTAATAAATCTTTTTATAATCAATACGTTCTTGGAGTAAGCCATATGAAACAAATAAAAGAGAGAAACATACGTAGGAATACGTAGTTCGAGTTTTTATTATTAGTTTTGAAAATTAAATACGCACATTTTTTATACTTATAATTTGTTTCTTTGAAGGTTTATAATTGTCATTTTGAAGGGACATTACCGCGTTCCAAGAAACACGCGATAAAAATTATAATTACCTTTAGTATATTTTATTATTTTCAAATGTTTTCTCTTACTGTGCTCTGACTTTCATTGACAACATTCTTTAGAGTAATAAGTTGGGATAACCGAGTTATTACCCTTTCTAACAATATTTATTTCGACAAAAAGACAAAAATTCGCTTTAAATTATGTAAAATTAAATTATGAAAAGTAAGTCATATAGAATTTTGAAATTAATTTTACAATGTCTTGAAAATTACATTCGTCTCATTGCGAACATAGTTTAACGCTACAACAAAGATGGAATATTCATAAAATTATCATTCGAATTTATTACTCATAACTCATTACTCATGGAAACACTGCAGTGAACGCTAATAAAACGCTACTTAATGTCAGAAAACTGAATTTTTGCAAATTGTACAATTCCAAATCAATGATTTACTTTTTATTACTCTCTCTCTCTCTCTCTCTCTCTCTCTCTCTCTCTCTCTCTCTCTCTCTCTCTCTCTCTCTCGGATCCATACACACGTTACTACACGATTGTGCGTTCCGTCAGCAGCGGCGCTTGGAACCCTATGGTTGAACCCTATGGTTCATTGAAGAGCGAGAGAGAGCGAGAGAGAGCGAGAGAGAGCGAGAGAGAGCGAGAGAGAGCGAGAGAGAGCGAGAGAGAGAGAGAGAGAGAGAATATAAATTGATGCATTCTTAGTTGGGTTGCCTTCGTACACCTTCGCTTTGGATGGGTGGATTAGAAACGGTGACGGTCCTGTGCTCGTGTGCTTTAGCTGTTGTATTTATTTACATTACATTTATAGCGTATGATTGCGCAGCATCGCGAGGGGCACACGTATACGTCACCTCTCAGTTAGCAGTTCTTTTCCTTTATCCTAATGAACGTATAATATATAATGATTTATTATTAAGATCTTTTTATTATTTTGTATGTCCTACTTATTGTATTTTTAAATTTTTTTTTTTTTTATTTATTAGAATTGCATATCTTCTGTAACTATATTTATCGAGTTTTATTACTTATTCTATTGATTTTCGTTATTACCTTTATCCATAATTTTAACGCGAGCACAGATTTTAATATTCAGATGCTGTTTCTTTTTAATTGTAAATTTTTAATTTTTATAAAAAGTGTACAAAATAATGAATTTACTTTTCCAAAACTTGCATATTAATATTCTTTCTCTCGGAGAATATTGGAATTAAAAACTTATATGCTTTAAAAAATATTAATAATCGGCAAGTAGATTATTATCTAGAATTCTGGAAGCAAAATTCGTATGTAAAAAATGTCCAGGTTTAGTAGAACAAAAGGAAAATACATCGCCAAACGTTTTTAAACAGAAATTTGTCCTGGGAATTATTTGCTTGTTACAACACTTTATTATTATCATATTTTCTTCAAATTCGATCAATCGTTGAGTGCTAGAATGAGAAAAACGAAACTGATGACTTGTACGTATTTATATTATATTCCGAGGAGTTGAAAATTTGCAATAAACGAGTGCTTCCCCTTTTATTTCAAAATACCTAAATGAATTATTACTCTGAAATGGAACTACGGCACTGTCACGAGAAATTACTTTAGGATAATGGAGATAGTCTTTCGATGTACCAAGGGGTCGAAAAAATCGGGGGTATTTTCGTAAGCAAATCAATTGCCCATTGAAAGGGAAAATGTACACTTTACGGGGTTGATTGCCGTACGAGTGATTTTTGGCTCGATAAACTTTTACAACCCGAACATCCTTTATTATTTTCTCGAGGCTGAAAAATACTCCAATTTAAATGAAAAATCAGTGGAATGATATTATACTAATAAAATGTGAATAATGCACTGCACGTGATGCAATTAAATATGTGTCAGCATATACACTTTTATCAATCTGTATTATTTTAAATACGATATTATTTTATAGACACAGAGTGGCTTAACGATACTCAATAATAACATAAATACATTTATCGGTTTGAAAAAATGTACAACAATTGATTGGAACAAAATTTAAAGATAATAATTTCGCTTATAAGTCAAATGAGTGTACACTTCAAATTATATCAATTTTGGATTCTCTCGAAAATTCTGCAGCAATGAAACAAACAATATTGAACATGCGGTAATAAATGTAAACTTTCATATAAACGGCTTTTATACTAAATACGTTGCAAACGATATTGTTTATCAAATGAATTCTAATTATAAGTCATGTATTTAATTTTAATCGAACTCGGTGACAATTCGAGGCAAATTGGTCAACTGCGACGACGAGTTGATTGTACAAAATGTGAAAAATTTTGATATAATCAACTGCATCATAAATTTTCAAGCAGTTCTTTTTATTTTATTTTCACGAAACCTTCGATATAAGCAAAGAAATGATAAACTGCTAGGACATAAATAGTCAACAAGAATAAAAGAATTAACAAAAGGGCAGGAGAGCTATAGATTAATTTTAGGTCGCAATTATAATTATTTAATATTAAAGTTGGCTCGTGGCATTGCGTATTTCTATTTTTAATCCTAAAAGTCGTTAAATTTCCTCTACTTTTCATCGCACGATTTTTCATGTACTTGGATATTATCATTTATTTTAGGACGTAATTTTTGTGCGTTAAAAATGATTCTACCCGTAAGTATAGCGTGGCACGTCAAAACTGTTGAAATATTAATAGCAAATATGCAAGAAACATGTTATCGGTAATTATCGAGCAAATCAATTAATACTTCAAATTCAGGAATGAAAATCTACGAGAAAGTGCGCAGTTCGTCTGGTACAGATCTTCGCGTGTTTCTGTAAGACTTCGATAGCATAAACAAATTATGATGTATTCGAGCTCCCCCATTGATAAATAATTGTATCCTCGGTAATTTGACACGATTTAAAAAATATTCTTGGTATCTGCAAAGCTTTGGAAGCAATGATGCTTACGACACGATTAAAAATTGTAAAAGGCGCTCGACGGATATTTCGAAAGACGTTTGCCTATTAAACCGAGGCACTGCAAATATACACGAATATATTCGCATCAAATCTTACAAGCGTTTATCTACTGATTTAATAAAAAGTTCATTCGATATGAAAGATTAGGCATCGCTGATCGACATAAATATAAATACTTCGAAGAAATTATTTAGTGCAGAGCAATCGGACGTTTTTCTTCCAAAGGTTTTCACATTAATACATTTATAACGAAATAATCATTTTCTAATATAACGATCGGCGACCAAGAATACGAGACGAAGTTAAAATAATTTCAAATACAATCTCGACTTTCGATAACTTTGTACAAAAATGCACAAGAGACTGTCAGTATGACTGATTTGACATCGTTGAAAGTCTAAGAAAACTAAGGTTTTTAAGGTCTTTAAGGCGAAAGAGTCACCCCGGCTCCAATTATCGCGTAAATAAAACCTAGACGTTGACTTGGTCGCGAGAGGAAGAAGCGAACCCAAGAACGTCAGCAACTGGCAGATGAGTTGTTACGTGACCTCGGCGGTACTAATGCACACCGAGCCTGACCCACAAAACATCCGCTCCTCGGAATTAGCGCCAGGAATTAAACTCCCGAGAAATTGTAGTCCTCCGCCGCACGCGCGACTTCCACCACCCTCCTGCATCAACTGCATCAACTGCATCAACTGCATCAACTGCATCAACTGCATCAGCGGTCCTCGGAGTGCCAGCGAAATCCAGCCTCCCCTCCGCGACGGCCTGCACACTATCAAGTCGGTCGCGCGGGCGCAACCAAGAGCAAGAGGCCTACCCCGATGCAGCCTTGGCTCGCGGTGCTGCGCCGACCGAGAGATCGAGGGGCGGGGGTTGGGATTGGGGTACGAGGAGGAGGAGGAGAATGGCCGTGCACACGGGGGTAGTGGGTTTTGCGCAGGGGGTCGCGCACTGCCGGCGAGCGAGACCGCGATTCTCTCTCTCTCTCTCTCTCTCTCTCCCTCGGCGAGGATGGGCGAGGGGTACGCAGGGTAGATGCGAGGGTGCGTGCGCGCGCGCGCGCTCGCGGGCACCAGAGGCCAGGACAGGGGATGCTTCCTCAGTTGCTCGCGATTCGGCGCCTGGTGCATTAGCCGGCTGTGGGAGAACCGCTCGATCTCTCCGTACGTGTGCACGTTAGCCCCATTCTTTACCCCAGAAACAAGCCGTTTTTTGTACACACGTATCGGCGATTTTCGCACACACCTCCACGCTTGGCTCTCTCCGCCGTCGCGTCGGTGGCGACGGTATTTCCGGAGATCGCCTTCTCCCGCGCACCTTCCTCTCGATCATTCAATTATGCGTCGGCGAATTTTTCACGCGACCTCCGCGTACTTGCCAGGGCTTTGGATGCTCGGTCGTAAAAGGGGCGCGGGTGCTTCGTTTGCTCGGATTTTACGAGTCAGGCTTTGATCGCGTTATTCGATGGGCATCGTAGGTAATATTTTTCAAGCGAGCTTCGGTAGTAAAGTGCACTCCTTTTTCCTCCGAAATAAAGGTCATTTTCCGCAGGCAGTGAGCATTCGCGCTAAACGACTCCATATACGATTTAGTCGCTTCAACTTATCCGGAAATTTTTTAATCGATATTCCTGGACTGTCTTCTTAGGACCATTACCTATTACCTACCTAGCTATTACCATAGCCGAAGGCTGCGGTGGGCTTCGATTAGGTTATCTTTTCCAAGTCGAAAGACGCGTCCTTCCTTACGCGAAAAAGTTTACTCCGAGAGTATAAAAGTGTACTTGAACAGGGGAAGCCATTAATATTGCAGTGATTTTCCGTTTTTCAGAATGCGCTTTCACCCGGTACTGCTGTTGGAGCGATCGCGACAAATGAAGTCGCGAACTATCGCCAACACCGTCGTACCCCTTTAGTTAAATTACTCGATGAAAAATTAACAGACACGTTCATTATTCACTATTGCATAAGCTTTAAGATGAAATGTCGATGATATTAAATAATAAGAGCAAAGTCTTTTTGCTTCGTTCGCTCGAAAAAGAAGAACAAACCTGCGATCGTCGGAGCCTCGTGAAGCTTGCAGTTGCATTATTTAGGTACCAGCCAATGTCAAAGCCTCTCGTTATTGCCTCGAAAGTAGATGAAAATAGATAGTAGGATGAAAAATTGAAAATACAAATGCTCTTGCCTCGTGTATCACTCGCGTAATTTGCATTCCGCAGGCAAGATAATGGTACAAGATAATGGACCCTGGTACAGGAATTGACACTTGCCTGCGGGGAGAGTCATCGAGTGAGCTTGGCTCGACGTTGCACCGCACAGTTCTCCATCTCGCTGACGCCACAGGGATCCTCGGGGAGCGCGACTCGCGTCGTCGGACGCGTGCAAAAGGTCTTCCCACGTGAGAAAATCATCACTCGGGGGCGGCGTTTTCACCGAGGAGGTTGAACGCGGCACGCGAGGGGCTTCGGCGGAAGTCCTAATTCCATCCCAGGCTCACCGCTGACTTTCGGCACGGCGACGATCTGTGCGTGGTCGCGCTGACCTGGTAAACGCCGCGACCCAGCGCCTTACATTGCGGTGGTAACTGCCGTGCGGCTTCGCCAGTACGCGTCGCCGTTGGTGCGATGACCGCGACTACGGACAATCGATGATCACTTGGTCGGAGAAACGAGCGCACAGCCGAACCTAGGTACCTTTTCGTAAGGGGGAAGGCGCGATCATCGACTCGATTAGACTTTAGCCCGCTGGGTAAAGTGCTTGGACAAGTTCGGTTGACTTTCCCGCGGAACTACTCTTGCACCTTTTAATCGCATCGGCGAGCCTTCGATTTAGCCTACCAGAGTCCGAGTGATGATTTTGACGGCTTTCAGTGCTCTTCTCTATTTTAATGCTGGAATGTGTCTGAATTGCGGCCACTCACGTTTTCGCTCCACTCTTGTCCAGGTGCGAACGAATGAACGAACCCCATTGGAGGCGATTTCTTTAGGTACCATAAACGTGGTCGAGCAGACTCGTTGTTGTGCGTGTAGGGGACGTTATTAAATATGATTTTATCGAAGGACGGTATATTGTTCTGCTCGTGAGTGCATCGCATTCGTACCAGAGAGTAGAAGAAAACTATTCTTATTCGAGTATTCGTATGTCATCCGAGGACGTACATTTTTCACGAATAGTTATTAAGATTAAGTGAGATAAAGTAGTGGGATTTGCGTACTTTGTTTCAGAATGAAAATGTGTGCGAAATCGTGCCTCGAGAGTTACTAGTGGGATTGAGTACGCGCATACCGTTGGTTGAAAATTAAAAAAATTCAATATCCTGATGTAATCCTAATGTAATAAAAGAAAGAATGTGAAATAGTAACGTGAAATAGTAAGTAGTAGACACTCGATTAGACGATTTCGCATGACTTGAAACGAATTTTCTTAGCCGATGAAATAATTTGAGGGATATTGCGATTAACGATAGGAGTGGAAAGATCATGGATTTAATATATCAATCGAGATTATATAGCTATAACAGATTATGAGCTTTAAAGAATCGTATCGGAATACGCGAATGAAAGAGTTGCAATTCTGCACACGTGTGCGTGTCGTGTGCAAGTATGAGCGAGAACAAGTTGAATTGGTTATGGAACGGACGATACTCCATCACTATACGTGACACTGACGAATTGGAATTATCTTGCATTTTTCCGTTATAGTTGCACCGATGATAAATTGAGCAAATTACTTTCTCACACACATACGCTACGCTCTCTCTCTCTCTCTCTCTCTCTCTCTCTCTCTCGCACACACACACTCGCTCTCTCTCGCTCTCTCCGTCTTTCTCGTTTTCTCCTTTAATAAACCAAAAGCATCATGTACGGTTCACGTAAACTAGCTTTTCCACTCTTTCCGTGACTGTATAAACAAGTGTGAAAAGGAAGTGTACGGTGGAAAATAATAATTAAATTGTAAAGGAGACAATTTCTTTAACGCGCGTGTGACTGGGTTCTTTTACTTATTAATGTGTAAATAATTCAAACACAGCAGTGAGATCAGTAACCGGTGAATGAAGTCTACGGAAGAAGAAAGACAATTTTCAATCTGACAATAGTTTTTATCAAAACTAATTAAAAGTTTAATTTATTTTTAAGAATTACTCAGAAACATACGAGTGCCATAAATTTTATTTACCACTGTTGGAAAACAACAGTTTTAATCAATTTTTCTTTTATCGAAACTCTAGGTCTTTAAATGTGTAATTATAATTTATTAAACAAGACAACAGTGAGAGGAATTTCTAATCGAATTAAATAAATTTCAGAAAAACAGGCACAAATTGGAGAGCATTAAGGATGCAGATTCTTTTATATTTATGAAACTTTGGCAAATATTTCTTCCAGAAAATAGTTCTAAGCAGTAATGGAACGTAAATACAACAAGTTAAGGGCTTTTTTCGGTTATTACGTTGATACTCAAATAATTTTCATTTTTAATATTTCTTCTATCTACGATTTCACACACCAATAATATTTATTCGATATTATATAATATCGCGAAATGTGGGTTTTCTACTATTGCTTCAGAACTAAAAATAACGCGAGTTTCATGAGAGTTTCCAGAAATTATTATCAACGCTTACTCTTACAATATTAATTTTTTCATATTACACTTTATTCGAAAGTACATTCGTCTTATTTAGAAACTTACTTTCACTGCTAAAATGAATGGTGAATTTCTTTTCTCTGGAAAATACAATTCTATCCATAGAATTTACAGCTTGAGATCCTATGACGGTGTCCTAGGTGGCCTCTTCCAGTATTAATCGCTTTATCTAAAAGGATGCGTTTTATTTTAATTCTGATCTAAATGCAGGGTACAACGAACGCACGAAAAGAACGAATTAATTAACGAGGCAAGCGCACGACGTTCGAAAAGCGGATTTGAGTCAGGTTTTGAAAAATATTCCGCTGGTGCTGAATTTCGGTGCTCGCGGTATTATCTCATTGACTCTGAATTTTCATTGATATTTAGATTAATGAGATACAGGCTTTGGTATAACGCACATCGCAATTATTAATATGCATCGGTACAGCTTGAATTTGACGAAAGTAATTTACTTTTATTGACTTTGTATCACATTTAGCGCTAAGGTACAAATAGTTCTCGTAGTTTTTTCTAATTTGAAGGAGAATAAGGGTGAATAAGTGCATCAGATGTTTATACATCTATCAATTTTAATAAGCCGAATAGAAAATAGCAGACACAACAGACAAACTGCAGTTCAGAAAAATGAGATCCTCAGTAATATTTCAATATTTTCTAAAGCAGCAGACACGTTCTTTATTATTATTATTCATTTCGAAATAAAAGGGTCTTTCAAGCAACTCAAACGGATATCGACGATTACGGAAGCAGCCCTTCTCGACTTAAGACCTTTTACGTAATTGTAGAAGGGATTCTTTTACTCCGCGCTGTCAATTTATAAGCAGCTAACATTGCTGAGAAAAACGAAGAAATAATTGTTCGTTGTTGTCGAAATAGAATTTTTGAAACTCTGATGTTCCATGAGGTTTGTCGATCCCGTTCCTAAAATCGCTTATTCCTATTCCGTAGAAAGAATCGATAAAGTTATAAGCACTACAAGTGTAGTAAGCCAACACTTGCATAGAAGCATTTGTTGGAATTAAGAGAGTTTGAGAGACATTTTTAATCGATTGCAGTTGTAATTGAAATATTGGCATGAATTTTTGTCGCTCTGCTCTAAACATTCTAAGCCGTTCTAATAATAGAAGCGTATTCTTTTAATCTACGCATTTTTATCGGAAAAAGTTGAAGAATTTTCGAAGTTCGAAGACAAAGTTAGGCACAATGCTTTCTCCTTAAACAACCGGCATTTATCATGAAAAACAGTTTAGCCGAAAGCTCATAACATTGCGTATACAATGGATCATCGCTTTCGACTAAAAGACTCGTCGACAAGCTCGTGCAACGTCTCTTATATCCCACGAAGCACAGTGAGTCCGTAATTAATTTGCTCTAGTATTCGTTGTGATTTCTAAAAGTGCGTGGGTGAGGATGACAGGTACGCGGAGTGACACACGTTCATTAGTTCAGTAGCGCAATTCATTCTTACGAACCCGATTACATTGTTATGTAAGTCTTTTCTCGTACTCGAGTACTCGGAGTACGAAGCTTGGCTCGAGCACGAAGAGCATGCAATCGCTTCCAAGAGGTTGTCCGGGTCACCTGATTTTATATCGCGATGCAAAGCAAATTTATCGTCGGCGCGTGTATTATCGTGGAAAACATTAAATACCTGAAACTATTTCTCAACATTTTCTACAGGTTGCGAGTTTTTACAAACCTCGTACGTAGATCAAGAAAAATAAGTAAAATACGTGGCGTAAGAGCGAGCGAGTAGAACCCAAATGGGTCGCTCCGTTTTTTTCACCTTCGATTCTCACTCTTTTGAGATATTTCTCAAAAAACAAGTTTCCGAGAACCGAGATCGAAAATAAATGGGGAAAATGCGTTAAGAGATATACAAAGGCCGTGGCTGAAAGGGGATTTTTTTTTCCAATTTCCTTCCGTTTGCGGCAGCCTTCGTTATTCATTATTCCGTCATTATTAGCAGCTTGAATTATTTTATCTTCCTATGTATTCCCACAAGATCCAAGTACGCATTACAGACAATTTTTCATCGCTGTGATACCGAGGTAGCGAACCTACTTACTGGGCAGATCAGCACATTACACGAGCCGGACAATAATTTTGGTATTTGCGGTAGAAAAAGTAAGCCTTAAAACCGACACGCGAGTTCGTAGGAATAAAAGAAGCTTTCAAGGAGTTTCATTAGCAGTAAGCATTTAACAGTAAGCCCTTCGTCCTGAACGTATCGCAGGCATTATCGCAAGATTCATGGCTCGCAGTCGTCCAGCTGCGTCGCATTAAGACGGCGCGCGCTTTCATACCCTCTCCCCGCCACCACGACCCCTTCGCATATCGCGCAGCAGCAACACCTACACGCACGCACAGTGGGTCGCGTGTGTTGAATTACGGGGAGAAGCTTCATTCCGTGAGCGGAATCTGCCTCGTAATTGAGATGCGTCGGGCGTAATAGCACGAGCCAAGTGTGGCTGCTCTTATCGTTTCGCCGGTATTCTCGCGCGCGCGCACGTGTGGGCGTGTGCCCGACTCTTGTCTATTTCGATCTTCTGGTCGCAGTGCGAGTCGCGGATCTGGTTTCGATCCCCGTTACAGCGGTGCTCTTGGTTTTTCGCCGACCATTCGTCGACTGATTATTTGGAGCAACATTTTTCAAGCCGTTTCGTGAAGTGCCTTCGACGGCGTTACTTCCGTTATCGTTACTTCCGAGCGAATCTTTGCTGTGCCACGAGAAGGTGCAAGCGATCGACCTCAACGTCCAAGTTGATATTTCCGTTGATGTTCTTGCAAAAACCAGCAAAAGCGCACTTTTGCTGGTGGCCACGACGTCGTCACATCGAGTAACAACGAATCCACCAACTTTACATTTCGGCTTTCCACCGCTTAAGTCGATATATTTTTTATAAATTCACATTCGATGAACAATCGTCGAATTGCTAATTTATATATTGAGACCAGCGAGGACAAACACTCTTACTCAACGAGTATTTTGCACGATGTATTATTTTGTCGTATTCATCGAGATGCATTCATCGAGATCCGGTCGCTGTCTAACAATTTCTCCCAAAATTGTTCCTCGTTTCTTGTTTTTCACGAAGGGCCTTCAAGTCGCTTAAATAACCGACCCTAAGCTCTAACCACGTCTAGATTAGCCCCTTTCGATGTCCGAGACTCTTCGGTAATGCTGAATATTTTGCGTAATCATCGTCTCGTTTAAGCACCTCGAAAACATCGATATCACGATCTTTTAAAATACGTGCACAAGGTTGGAAATAACGTTACGATAATGGAAGCGAATAAATTTTAAATCACTTTGATTGTTCCAGTGCAGCCAGGAATATGTGCAATATATTGTCGCTGCACTCGCGAGCCTCTCAAGTATGCGAAATCTCTTGCATCGGATACACAAGCGGCCTATAAGAGGAAAGAATAACGAAATGTATGATAAATAAAACCGGCTGATCCGAAAGGACAAAGCGAGACAATACGCGCAACCACGATTGCGGCTACGTGAACTCATAAATCCTGGAGATTTAGACGCTACCTACGCGTAAAATAACCAAAGTGTAGAATAAGAGCATCCATTTTTACTTTATATTCATCATGATGTCATTTTCATACCGAGGTAAATATCGCAGTGTTCCTAAAGAGACGAGGAGGAGATATATTGGATTATTCATTTTTCCTCTGCACTCAAATTATTATCTCGGTTTGAGTAGCTTAGTAATTTAATAGTTGACTTATAGTGTGCCTGGTTCCTAGTCATTGATCACATCATTTCGTTCAACAGAAATTATTATCTTTTAGTATCATTATCCGCAATTCGGTCCTTTTTTGGAGCGTAATTTCAGGAAAAATTCGCATAAAATCTAAACAAAGATCTGCAGAATATAATTAACAACAACAATAACGACGACGACGACGACGACGACGACGACGACGACGACGACGACGTTTATGCTGTTTCTTGTTTAATCTTCTTCGATAACTCCGTTAAATTATTTTTCCGCTACTGACGAGGAACTTCAACAATATTAATACACGCGTACGTAACCTCGGCAACGTATTCCGTGTCTTAAAATTATAATACGAAATACTTTGGGTTACAAATAAACTCGCGGATTATCGCGTACATTTTCGAATCCGTTACTGCGGAGCTCGAGACGCATAAAATCTATTTGCGAGAGTACATTGCGTGTGTTTATCCGACAAATACTTAAGCATAACGTACGAGCGCGCAAAGCATACACCTAATTTATATTTAGTACCATTGACTTCTTCTCAAATGTAAAGTTATAACGTAATGCTATTTCAGTTACATTAAGATAGAACATAGAGAATTTAATTATTCCTCTTGTGGCAAATCCAATCATTGAACAAAATACAATGTAAGTAGAGAACTGTAATCTGTACCAAAAAGTAGCGGAACATAAGGAAAGGTATTTGAAATTTAGTTTTTGCAAGATATTACTTTCCGAGTGCATGCCTATTGAAATTCATGTTCCAGTGTTCTAGTTTACGATGTCTGAAAAAGCTTTAAATCGCGCGATCAAAAGAATTATTAAATCTTATGCTTATGCTCTTGTACGTAATGCTAAAGTTACTTACATTACCGACTCGTAACATTCCGTTTATATTCTATTAAGGGCTCGCAATTTTACGCACTTCAAGATGCACTCGAGGCAATACTTTAAAAGAGCTTGATTTTTATAACGTCTTGTAAAAAAATTCATAATCTTCGAAAAATGTGCTATCAATTGCTCAACATTTATTCCATAACTACATTTACATTTTGTCGGTAGAAGACGACCAAATGTTCGAAGCAGTTTTGGTCTTAAATTTGTTCGCCGTATTCCAGTGCATCTCGATGATATTAAATTGTTTCAATAAACGAACACCAATATCAACGGAATCACCTACGACGTTACGAAACGAAGGCAGTTCCAACGTTACAAATGACTGATCGTAGCTCCATTGACGCGTGAAATAAGACAATTGGACAATTGGACAATTGGAAGAGAAAAGTAAACTTTGAAAAACAATAGTGTTTATTTTATCAAAGTGCATTATTATTTGACGATAGGTAGAAGAAAATCGAAAAAACTTGACTCGCTGCACTTAGCCAGTTTCAAAGGTTTTTGAAAAGTTAATAATCAGCATTTGCAATTAAAAGTAAATTGTAATTAAAAGATAATTCATTCTTATACTCGTTGCAGATCGCAATTACGATCGATGCACTGTTATATAGTAGCGTTGAAGCTACGTGCGATGAACAGCACTTATTCGACATTATTTACAATCTTTGTTTCGTAGTTAATTTTGGAAAGATTTAGATGAACATAAAATTACCATTCGTGTCAATACAAGCAATATCGATCATGAGTGATATCCCTTGTCAGTAATTTATAGTCTGCTATGCTTAAATTCATTATCATTATGCGGTACCCGCACAAATGTAAGATACACTTCTGCTTACGAATAGTACAATTATTAAAGCTTTTATTACAACATTAAGGAATATGATTACCTACTCCAATCTACTCGATAAAATAAAACTTAGGAAAAACAAATTATTGGAAACAATAAAAACCATTTAAATAGCCGATATTATCCTATTTGGTATTAATTAACACGAGTTTAAACGGCTCAATGATTAATAGTACCACAATAGTACCAAAGGAAAGAAATTGGAAGAGTAACAGCTAATTATCTATTTAAAGTGGTTAACTTGATGAGCGATTATGGCAAAGCCAAGGTAAGTGTTACGAGCTTTCAGACTGTATAAAAAACAAAAAACAAAAAACAAAACTCCATCCGTGTGTTCGTGAATATCGTGCCGTCTAATCGATCTTGTAACTACACTCGTCTAGTGCATGTGCACTTTTTTTCGATTAGCTTCGCTTAATGACAAATTGCTCCACCTATCATTTAAGCGTAACGCGATGTAAGCTTTAATCAGCATATTCCTCGAGTTGACAACTAGTGATTCATTCTTCATGGGCACGGTTAGTGAAAAGTTTTTTTAACATTTTTTCAATCCCATCTTAATCTTTGTACCGCAATAGTTTTCAAAGGCGAATAATTGTATTAAATCAATCAACGCTTTCCTTACACGAATGATATTAAACTTAACGAACGGGGCGATTAAGTTGCACTGACAACGGAACAATTTGAAATGTTCAGTTCTTTTACACTCAACTTCAATGATTTCCATTGAAAAGCCGAATATCGTGGCATCCTTGGTTTTCGAGAATTTCGAAAATTTGAGAACAAATCCATTTGAGATCGAACAGCAGACGATGTATTAGATCCATATATGTATATACATTGGTTCATTTCAATATTATCAAGTAGTAGCGTCCGTAATGTAAACTAACTACTACTACGCACCACGTATTCAATGAAATTAAAAAGAAATATCTTAGAATTTTTATATTTCTCCAACAAATAGGTGAACTACAGATGCACCTACAAATGCACCGAAATTTAATAAATTTGGTTAATACGCACACATTCAAAGTATAAGTCGCACAATTCTAGCAAGCCAATTATGATTATGTTACATTATTCATCGAGTTTTTATGAATTGAACAAATTTACTAGAAGGAGCACCTGAGCTCTGATAAAAGAAGCGGCCAATTTACGTGTAAATACGCGAAACGTTTGAATTCACGTTGACAACTTTTTTGAAACATTAAAGAACAAACGAATGTAATCAAGAATGAAAGTCAAGTAAACAGAGAGTAGAAACGAAGAAAGTACGGGGAAAGTTCCGCGAAGCCTGATGAAAGAAGTATCAAATTCAATTAAGGGAGAAATTTCGAAGCGAATGGAAATTCAACGGGAAGTTCACTCGGAACTAATATATTTTCAAAAAGTTCAACACCAGACGGACCTTTGCTACCGATTTACAAACAACACATACATATGCAAACGTTCAGTAGCCGAGTTGATCCCTGTACATACACGGATGTAGAATTCGAAAGGACTGTGGACCAACACACGTAGACGCATCGAACGACTCTCTAGATACAATTACGATAAATCATCTTTCTGCGGTATAGACAGAGAGAGAGAGAGAGAGAGAGAGAGAGAGAGAGAGAGATTCGTTTGTCGTAAACTGTAAGTACATGCGTGAGTTATTGCTCAGTGCCAAGTACGGCGGACCTTCGTGACCCGATATCGCAATAGTCGGGCGGGGAGGAGCGGGTGTAAAGCAGAAAGAGCCATGTGTGTAAGGGAGAGAGAGAGAGAGAGAGAGAGAGAGAGAGAGAGAGAAGTGTGAGAAATCGATATTGGCAGAATTCGACCCAAGAAGCTCAGGTAAGGAACAATGGTGTCCTCGGTGTACTGGTTATCTGTCACCGATGTAGAAGCAGGGACTTTTTCTCTCTCTTGCTTCCACGCTTTACTTATTTGCACTCAATACCAAACTGGAGATGAGCGCTCGTTTCCTTATCGCGTCCGGAAATGTTTAATGTTCTTTGGATCGAGTGCCAGGCTCTAGGACGGAAAACCGACGGATAGCGTGCGATTATCCTAGAGGAATATGGTTTCGAGGTTATACTCGCATCTTTGTATCGCTTTCTCCCTCTCGCTGGATTGCACTTCTCAAATTCTTAGAGTGCATTTTTACTCTAGAATAAAAATGTTTCAAATATTCTTGTAATAAAATTAAATAATAAATAAATAAACTTAAAGCCAAAATTGATCCGACGTCACGAATTTCGGAAATTTAAAATTCGTACGCTTGAAAAACTCTCAACTCTTCGTAAATGCTCTTGACGAGTATTATTAAATTGTTAAGTGTTACATTATCAATAATTGATAATTGTCCCATTCAAGAAAAAATACAAGTTTTGTATTCTTACAAAGTAAAGAAAAATCATTTGAATTAATTCAAGTTTAAAAATAGAATTTTTATATTCGTTAATGTTTCACCAAGTTCTATCAAATAAATGTATTCGCAAAAAATTACAAAACTCCGAAATTGTATGCGCCATGAGATATTTCATAGCTTTCCAATCGTATTCGAGGTTAATTCTCATTTCAGTTACGGATCTTTGTAATAAGCCTTTGTAAAAATACTCTAAATAATGGGAACCGTAGATGAAATATTTGGTCACGTCAACCCTATTTATAAGATCAATCTCTGCTTTTATTCGCTCTACTTCAGAGTGGGAAATCACTTTAATTGATTCAAAGAATTAACCACTGACAAAATGAACTTCGCGACTCCCGTTGAAGTGGAATGCTTTTCTCAGATATTCAAAAAGAGTACTCAGATCTCCATATTGTGAGTACTTTCATATCGCATATTATTATCACGTATTAGTATCACGTTTAAGATGTACGAAACTCCAATTCTCCAAGGTAAAATATCTCATTAAAACTGAGCAAGTATATTCTCACGGTGACTAGCTATTGCACAGATTTTACAACTTATCTCGTTACGTAAATTCTTTTTATTTCGTATTTGAATCTTATTACTACTCGGCGTTTGAAATTTAAATTTAACAGTTACTATCAATTGTTGTAGTTGCCACCGTGGAATAATAACTTTTTATTTCCCTTGACGCTCGTGGTGCATTCGTTATCTCAAACAATATACACGCGCATAATTGCCTTCTTAAAGATAATATCATCTGCCCAAGGTTCAACATCCACTGACTGATCATTACGGTCGTACGCGCACGAAATAATGCTCAACTTAAAGCTAATATAATTACGCTCTAAACGATGCAGTGATCGTACTTAAAGCTAACAACTTATTCAATTTAACGACACAAGTTAAAGTCATTAGAGTCCAAGCCATTAGATATTTAATTTCACCTTTTAAATATTCATTGCTTTTTAAAGCAGTTTGAGAAAAATCATAATTGGATTTCAACTGGATTTTTAAAAATGTGCTAGTTTCTCATTACTTTCTACATAGTTCTCGTATTTCATGGTAGCGGTTGAGAAGGGTGAGTGATAATTAAATTAATTTTTAAATTTACCATCATTCGTCATATGAAACCACTCGTTGCTGCAGATCTTTGGAGTGGAGTAAATAATTTTGTGAATAATTGAGTAAATAATGGAGTGTCAACTATTTATTTGTAGCGCAATATAAAATACCATTTCATGCGGGTGCATTTAAAACTGCGGTAAAAATTTCTCCTCATAAATATAACGGCATATTGGTTGCTCAAGGCACGCACCTTCTATCTCAAACAAACACTGATAATAATGGTAACGATAATACTGCTCATACGAGTGCATTACAAAGGCATATTTATCAACGCGAACAGGCAGTAAAGAAAATGTGCCGTATCACTTTGCTACTTCGGTATTGCCGGCTTTACACTGTATCATGCGAATCCTGCACCTGTCGAGTTCTGCCGGGTCGAATAAATTAAAAGCAACCCACACTGCGAGCGAACCAAGCGCCAACGCTGAGGGGCGGGAGAGTCAAACGTAAATTCACGCCCTCGGACAACGCGAAGTTAAAGAAGAGCGACCGAGAAAAACAAAGAAAATTGCGTTTCTTCCCCGTTTCTTCGCCGTTACTTCGCGTCCAGTCTCCGAAGGAAGGAACGCCAAAAGTCATCCGCGCGAGCCTCGGAATGTCTTAGCCAGCGTAAGGTGAGGGGGTGTCAAAAGGTCTAGTTTGCTCGCTCGTTCCGTAAGCACAGAAGGTTTGCCGCTTTCATCCCGTAATCCTCTAGCCCTCGACCTTTTGCCGTTGATGATTTGTTCATCATGATCGCAGTTTTGTTCCTTAGCGACAGGGCCGGTATCGGTTAGGGTGCGGTCGTCGAGCGAAATCAGCTCTACGACTTACGTTTGGTTAAATTGACTCTGCCTCTGCGCTTTCGATACCTTCTTTCCATCCGTGAGTACCCAATCAATTTTATCGGAAATTCCATTTGGTCTGAAGTGTTAATGGAGATATCATTCCCGTCGAAGACGTTTTAAAAAAGTTGTTTTCAAGCGGTTGTCGTTTGCCATCGGTCTGCCTGCGAGATGAAAGGTAATCGGTAAATAGCCGACGTAATTATACGTCAGTGTTCAAATGTCCTCGTTTGTCCAAGATTTCGTGCACTTAGACGCCGAGGGCGTTTCAGCTTTGCTCGTTGCGGTGATTGCGCTATTTAACTTCCTGTTCGCACCAACTCAACAATTCCTGTTAACTTTTAGAAGAGAGCTAGGCATTTCATTTCTACCATTTAAAGTCTTTCTCCCGTATTTGTTAATATGTAGTTATTAAAACATAGGCTAAAGTAACTTTTTGAGTGTAATAACTTGTATCTTCGCATAGAAATCATATTTTTGAACTCTCGAGTGATGGAATTAACGAGGAGAGCATATCAATACCAAGCCACGTAATGCAAAAGAAAAGAGACATAACATTATAAAAGCGACACTACTTTGCTTCTTCGATTTGACATTTTTCTTTGCTAATTTTGCAGCGATAGTGAAATGTAGCACTGGAGTAAAGTAAAGAGAAAAGGGGATTGGGTGTGTGTGCGCGCGCGCGCGCGCGTGTGAGTGAGAAATTTTACAATGTAAAAGGATCCTGCTCGATTATCTTACTTCTCCGTGTTCTTTTACAGCATGAGAAAGTCTTAAAACAATTCCACAGATGCTTGGCTAAGACTAGTGATCTTGTTCCTTTTCTCTTTCACCGATACTCAAAATGCCTCGGTTATGAAGAAAAAATGGTTTTCCACGTAAATTGTTGCAAAGATCACGATATTCATTAAATAGGGCATCATAATTAAACATATAAATCTTGGTAGTACAAGTTGATTGTATCGTTCGTAACTGACTTGTGTACTTGAAACTGATCGATTAACTAGGGAAATTTATTTATATCACTTATTCATTAGTATTCTATCTCTTGAAGAGTGATCTGGATGAAACGTTAAAAAGTCATTGTCGGTAGTTGAATATAAAATCTGTTTTATCGTCATCGTAATAAACTCTAGATAGTTATTGTATTTCCAATAAATTCAATCCCTTCACCAACAGGTAGATTAATTAACAATACAAATTTAATAACATTAGTAAAGCACTTTTATTATCAGAAAACACGGTTGACATTGAAATGCGGTTTGCTAGAGTGTTCTTAAAGATTTGAAAACCTGCCGATTAATTATGATTTATTTAGAAAAATGCATTATTACAATCGTCATTGTGGACGCGATAATTTAGTTTGTGCTAAATATTTTTCATTTCTTATCAAGTTTTGGAACTTGACTCGGTACAAATTGTCACGATAATCATTCTACATTTTCGCAAATGTAAATTTAATAATTAATCGCATTATTTAAAAATCCACACGTTTTAGCAGAAAAACTTTAATCTAGCGCAAAATATTAAATTTGGTCTTCCGAGTCTCAATGTTGTATCCATCATTTGATAGATATAGAAAAGTATTTGGGAGGTAATATTTTATTTGTAGAAGCGAGTTAAAACTTTTTGAACTTTGCTCTTACCACCGTCCCACTTCTTACTTCTACCAAAAGCCTCTATATCAACCTGCATCCTCTTTTGTGTCGTAAAAGGGTCTCCACCGAGGAGCAACTGCCGTTCTTTTTAGAAGGACGAAAGAAGAAGTCAACGAGGTGAAATTATAAAATGGTGCCCCAACGAAGAAAGGAGTCAAATTAATTAAATCAAAAGTAGCAAGAGTAGTCCGTTCAATGTGCATCTAGAAGATTTATACGTGCACACTAGTAGAGCATGGAGTACGAAATGATGGGATCAAATACCGAGATAAACTCAAGCAAGTATCGGCAGAGTTATGGAGAGCTTTAATCGGGCGTTGATGATGGAAGGCAAAGGAGCAACGAGTCGACGAATCCACCAAGAAGGTTATTCCTGAATTTGTCCCTCTATGGTTATAGTTTCCAAAGTAGCAAGAAAAAGAGAGAAAGAGCCGTTAAGAAAAATGACTCCACAATAAGGGAGTTACTATACTCCACACAGAAAGCTGGAAAGGTGCAGGGAATGGATAAAATGACGGAGGAACTTCTGGTTATGCCGTGGAAGATGACGAACTACAAAAAGGGCGGCAGCTCATTATCTTAGTTTAGAAAGAAGGAAAAACAATTACAGTTACGGGTAATCAAAGACTGCGGAAGACATGTCACTGCAGCACAGATATTACGTAAGTTTGGCACCATTAATTTTCTTCAATTTTACCATTAATGCTCTTGCATTGGAGATATTTCACTTTTTTTCTAATATCTTTTCTTTATTACCGCTACTCCTTTGTGCTTTTTATTCATCCTCTGTCATTAGCTTTAATCGTTTCATCTTGCTTTTATCCTATTTTTATCCTATTTTTATCCTATTTTATCGGTTTTTCACCGAGAAAAATATAAACTCAAGGGAAAATTAGACGTGTTGCAATTAAAAGTTCTAAATTACGAATTGGATAACTGATTAAGAGCTCATTCAAGATTACGATTACTTTATTTTCTATACAAGATTATATGGGATTAGTCGTGATAATGTCAAATGCAATTATTGAACCAGAAGCCGCGAAAAATCCGGAGAAAAATATTTTTAGATTACTTATGGCGAGCAAAAGCAGTTTCTACTGCTTATTTACACGATCACTGATAAAGCTGTTTTAAAGTTTAACGTAAATAAACTGTGGCTCGAGTCATAATTAACAACGCTTTATCCCATCGACTTACAAATTATCTTTATGGATTGTTAAAAATCACTCACTTCATGCTGTAACCTCGGTTATTTTATACTTGAACTCAGTTTTCTTTGAATGTATGTGAATGCGGTTTAGATAAAATAATTGAATTTTTGCGAGGCCTATAATGTACGTAAAATATTTTAATTTCGATATGCAAGATTACAGCTGTGCTATAACATTTGTCGATTATGAATATTTACATTCTTTCCTGTGGCACAATTAAACGCATTGCGCGTTAAATTTAAAGGAATACGCTTTTCGGAAATTTTTCAACATAAAAATATCATAACTGTAATATTTTTAAAATGCAACGTTACGCGGTGAATTCTTAATAAAGTCTATGAATAAAACTAATATACATCATTCGTTTCATAATAATAATGGCAATAATAACGTAACAATAGGAGTAAAAGGATCTTTAAATTGTCTGTAAAATTAGAAACTGTTCTTAAATAAGCGGAATTAAATTGACGAATTACTTTCAGTACCTGCATGTCACATTCTTTGTGTTTAAATAGTAAGTTTTTACATAAAATTTACATAAAAAAATTAAAAATTAAATTAACATAAATTCAAGCGACGAAGGATACCAGCTGCTATGGAAACCGTATCACACTGTACGTAATATTTTAATTCTAATTACCTAATTAGACTTGTAATTGCCTTAAAAATACAAAAAATAGATGTGCGTTATACTACATGTGTAATACACATATTTATATTTATTTCTTCACTTGTGTATACTTTCGATAATGCTCGTCGTTGCACCAGTACAATTATTACGTGCACCTGGAATTGGAAAGTTTGAAAAAACGTTTTTGCTGTATAATACAGAAAACAATAGACAGTAATTAGATTTAGCGGTAATATAATCTATGCATTAGTCCTGCATAAAAATGAAAATCAGTCGTCTAGGCGGCGCTAAAAGGCTTTCGATTTCAAAATCAGTCCAAGAATTCACAATGCAAATACATAATGCAAAGACCATATCGTAGGCGTACACGAGTTGTACGCTCTTACTCCTAAGAGAAACAGGACTTGAGAAATGACAGAAGTAAGATTAAGCAGAAAAGCTCACCTTGGTGATAATGTCGGTGAGTAAGAACACAGCACTGTTACAAATCTGCACACGAAGTAACAGTAATCATGCATTACATTTGTACGCGAAGGACACGAGCAAAAAGTCCTACAACTGTATTTCAACACAACGATGCGTGGAAAATTGCTCGTACTTGTACGTAAATACTTTTGATTTCGTATCAATATATTAAAAAACCGGCATGAAATTAAAATTTGCTCGCTTCAAGCCAGATTTCCTTGGATTGCAGGAATTTCCTTGTTTATGATGCTAAGGAATGGTAATATATCGAAATCATGAAATCGAGAGGTAATAATAATAATACTGAATAATATCACCTAAGATCCGCGGTAAAAAGTTGCTTTTAAGTAATAGAGACGTAATTTATTTCGAGTATTTAAATATAAAATATTTAATTACGTGTGATGTGTGCACACAAATGAATAATAAAATAATATTATAGGAAAGACTTTCAATTCGGATAGAACTTTAGATTCGCTTGACTGAAATTAGACATCGGTTAATCAATATGCTAAATCCCAATCTGCCTGGTAGGCTAAATCGCAATCAAATTGAATTTCTCTTCCATAATAAAGCTTATATTTTTACTTTTAATTTTTTGCACATGCGTTTCATGCACTTCGACGCATAATTACTGTCTGAGTTTGATTAGAATAAGTTAAATACTAAAGGAAAACTTACGTAATGGTTAATATTTCATCGAGCGATAATCTTTATAACTCACCTGTAACAGAGAAAATATTATAATTAGTTTCGTTTATATGTGTATACGAAGTAGATAATACAGTTCAAATATTTGCACTCTATTTGCTAGAGCACTTTATTTAGAAAATGGCTGTGAAAAGGATAAATATATCAAGGGCACCTAATTTTGACAAATTTGTGAATTTCTTTCGACTTATACCGTTGATGATTAGGTATTACGTGAAAATAACTAATTAAAACAATAACCACGACAAATGACATTGCGGTACAAGCCGCAAAATTTTGGGCATGCAACGTACGATACGCAACAAAATTTATTCGACATTTAGGTGTCGATGCCAATGCACGGTATCCCATAAGTAAAATACTTCAAGTGGCATCTATTAATAAAATATTTTTGGTATCGAAGCTTCGAATGCAATGCATAATGTAATTAAGGCTAACGTTGTCCTAATAAAATTACTGCTAGTGTCGTACGTACATCCTTTTGTAACAAGCTCACTTGTGTAATAAGTTAGGATTAATATTTTTTTTATTCGCAAACATAATTTTGATGAAACCATACAAGAATGATGATTTAATGCCAAAAGAATTTTAATTAAAGTTAAAGATGCAGCCTTGAGAATTTAATACCTGGGGAGCGCTCAAATAAATTACGATTATCTGCTTAGTCTAATAGAGACACGAAAAATTACGGCTAAAGATTCTTGGCGTATCGCAGTTTTGCGCGTTAACGAGTTTAATGCTCGTTTACAAAAAATACAATTCGCTATACGAATTGAACAAGACCGTCAATTAGATTCTTATGTATCTACCAGTGTCTCAGTGCGTCATTTGCTTTTAAAAAGGAATTCTTTAATATATTATTAAAGAAAAGCTGCTTTTATCGACTGTAAGCCGGAAATTACAAAGTTTGCAGTTCCACTGTGAACTCGTTTTAGAAAAGCGAAAATCACGGATAAGTTTCTAACTAACACTTTCACAAACGTTTATCAAGTCTTCTTATTCCCAAGAAACGAAAATCCGTTCGATTAAGCCACAGATCGGGAGACAAGTTCCTGTAGGTCAGGGCTGCGCCCTTAGATGAGCACGAGAAGAGGAGAGGAAGAGAAAGCCCAGTAAGATATTTACACGGTAGTTTGGTTATTGTATCAAAGTACCAAAGAACGTAATTGATAAGCGGTCGAGAGGACGAGTCATGTCTAACCATGACGTGCAGCAACGGCACATACTCTGCGATATATCGACCCCTTTCCGGAACTCGGAGAGAAACGGAGAGTGAGTGTGAGTGTGTGTGTGAGAGAGAGAGAGAGAGAGAGAGAGAGAGAGAGAGGACGACGACTTCCATCTGCATATGCCTACGGAAGCTACCACCGACACAGTATGCATCTATGTATACAGACGTCGATGTAAGTTGGCCCGATAACCTGTACCCGTGACACCCGGGCTACAGTCGCATCTATATAACAGATTCGTCTTCTACCAGCCTTTTCATCTATATAGTTTTATTGATTATATCTGTAAGGCTCTCTCCTCCCTAAACTAAATTTTAAATTGTAGAATTCTGCTCGATACTTGCCGTACTTCACTTTTCGAGATGCCGAAGTGTGTTCGAGACGCGAGAGCGTCCTATAACTCTTTAAATTTCCCCTTTTTATCTTATCGAGATAAGATAATTTTAAGTAGAGATGTGGAAAAAGTGATAATAAACATCGCGAGATTCGATTGTCCAATGAATGCGTACACCTTATTGCTCCCTTCGTTTGATTATTTAACGCTGACTTGTAACTTTGCTTAGTTAAAGTGACCGGAAATCGCTCGTTACGCTAATGCATTATTCGTTAAAATATCGAAATAGACTCGAAAGAATAAACTCATTATTCGTGACAGATATTTGCGTGTCAACCGAGTTGAGGCGCGATTCTTAAGAGTAATGTGGTAATGTACACAAAGGATCCTTGACATGAGTCTGACTAAGCACTTTCATGCCCTACGTATCCGCGGATCACTACACCAGGTTAAAACAAAAAGCGGAGAATGGGTTGACAATGCGTTAACTGATATAATAAAAAGGCATTTCAGTGGTGCTGAGCGATACGTTCAAAACGACTTTCAAATTTTTCAAGCTCCGAGCCAAAGTTAGAGTGCAGCTCCACTCTACGTAATAGTTAAGTAAATTAACTGCCAACGTAGATAATATTTCCATGTCATTTCCATGTAAAAATAAATTGTGAAATTGTAAAAAAGTTTGCTGAATTGTTTGCTAAAGCTCGTTACATTGCAAGTGGCTGTAGTTAGCTTTCACAGTTAAAAAATTACTCGTTGTTCATTTCAAGTTAAATGCTTCGGGTTAAAAAGTGCCCACCGATGTGCTACTCAAAACTAGTCGTGAGAATTTTCCCCGCAATTTAAATTCAATAGTTTACTTAAATTTTCTTAACCAAAATGCAATTATAGAGTCCAATTGAAATCAGTCATCAACGTTTACGTTCGATATTTTTCTCTTCTTAACTTACCGAGCAATCTTAACTCATCATTATCGAAAGATCGAATAACTCGGTTTATTTCTCGAAGATTCATTTGGAGTAATTTATTCTCGGTTTATACCGGGTTCGAGCATAAACAAAGCTTAATATCGCTGAGACGATTGTTCGTTTGTCATTGGAATGTCGAAACTCTCTTTCGTCCATCATCCGAGAGCTCGGTGCGGCTGTGAGAACATAAACCAGGAACTATTTATTGAATCGAACGTGTGCAACCAAATGCTCGAATGGGAGAGAAAGCGGCACGTTAAACGTTACGTTTATCGTATCATTGGAAGGAGTCTTTGTGTAAGACAGACACCTACACGGAGGAAAATTTTAACGGCTACTTAATAAATATTAAAGTTCCAGAAGAAATAGTGGACGGAAATGCCGAGCATGCAAAACCCTCTTGCGACGTGTTTAAAAGAAGTACGAAAGCTCATAAGCATAATTCTACGTAATGCACAACTGTTGCGCGAGCATTCGCGTACAAAAGAGAGCGCAATCATCGTGTACCGGGGCCAGGAAGAGATGAAAAACGGCTCTGCAGTTATTCTCCGTTTCCGCGGAGGAACCGAGTCCCGGTGCTCCTCGTGTGCGCGAGAGACGCCGCGGGTATCCTACGACCACTAATCAGCCCGAGGGCAACCGCGGTAGCAAGAGTCTTCCCTGCCCTCCCAACCCACGCTTCCCCTTTCTTCGCTCACGGGGTAATCTTGGCAATTTCCAAGCACTCTGTCTAACGAGGTCCCGGTCTTATCGATTGTGTAATGCGCGAGTGCGGATGCCGGCCAACTGCGACTCAGAGAGATAGAGAGATAGAGAGATAGAGAGATAGAGAGATAGAGAGAGAGAGAGAGAGAGAGAGAGAGAGAGAGAGAGAGAGCTTCCTTTTATCGAGCTACAATTTACGTTGTTACGTTCCCCCAGTGCACTATCTCTCTTTTGTTTGTCTTTTTTTAAGTTCGACGGGTGCGCGGGGGATGAAAGACGTGGCACGGAGGAGAAATAGGTCACGTAAGAAACTACGCGATTATCAACCATTTTCTCTTGTATTAGCACGATAAAGCATATCTCGAGCATATCTCGAGCATTTCTCGAGCATTTCTCGAGCATTTCTCGAGCATATCCATGCAAACGGAAATTCCTTTTAATTTTATCCGATTATCGGCGCTGGAACTATTTCAAGTGCTACCATTGGATTCCGATAGATGTTTAAACAACGCGCTAGAGTTGCATTAATGGATCTTTTATCCCATCGCTTATGTAATTCATAATTGTGAATTATGAAAATCATCGAATTACAATTTTATCGGCTAATCTAATTAATTATTCATATTTTCGTTTTCTTAGTTGTCGATACTTGGCATTTGCTACGACTTTAATACACGAATCTTAATTTTGATTTTTTTTTTTTTTTAATTCGTATGGTTTTGGGACGGTAATTCTTGCGGGGAAGGACTGGAAAAATGCGGTACTCGGATTTACTCTGCCGGGAATTGAACGCGAAACCTTCCGCTTTCGCTGCGAATGTTCTTCCCCGGTGAATCATCGATAACACTGACTTTCTTTTCGCGATTCGTCTTCGTGCCGTAATCGAAGCGCGAAATCCAACGCTACCTCACGTGCTTGGCAGTAGTAAATTTAACAATACTTTTGCGAGTAGAGCATTAAAAACGGAGAATAAATTCGTAAACGCAAAAAAGCCAAGTAAGAATGGCGATCTATCGACTGACTTTTTTCACGCGTTACGCGACTACTTTATTTTACGATTAGGTAACGTACAGCTTTCTTCTTGTAAATCCGTTTATCAATTTTGAATATCGTTGTGAAATTTATTTTTGTCGGGACAGGGGCAGCCATCGACTTTTCAAGGTTTAAGGTCAATGTACAGATTTATTAATTTCATTTATTGTTATTTTTGCAGCCAACCACTACATTCACCGGCGCTTAGATCAACAATCGAGCAACTGAGTAATGATAAAAAGCACAAATTTACTCGCAAAACCTGTTCATATTAAAAGTACTGGCCAGTCTTGTAGAATTTTACAAAATAAGAATTCGAAGCCGCGAATCCTTGGAACTCTCTAAGTCAACTTGGTTGGTTGTTACAGTTGGTACGCAATGCTCGCGATACCAATAAATTCTTAAATGTCCCTTAAAAGTCCCCGAGGTACCGTGTACCGTGGCATTTCATCCACGTGGAACGTATAATGCATCGTTCGTGTTTACCAGATTAAAGAAATAGTAGAGCATTGAAAAAGTAGGAAAGTCCGCAACGCAATCGGACTCTCCTCCACCGCACGCCAACGTCCAAGCGATCGTTGTTAAAAGCCGTCGTTAAAAAAATCCGACTACCCGTACGTACGAGCTACTTTGTCTCCGAAGACAAAGTAGCTAACATTCCCTCCGCGTAAAGTGCACGGGTCTGCACCAGGACTCGTAAGCTCCGGGACGGATGTCGCCTCCCCTCGTGCACTTTTCCGAATGGGCGCGCGTTACGCCGCAGAGGTGAAAGGGGTGGGAAATTTGGGGACACTGGACGCGCGAGCAGCGAGTCGCGTTGTAAATTGTCGTGCTCGAGTTGTTCTCTCGCTCCCCGGTGCTCGACATAATTCATTCGGTTGACTCGCGCGTTCGATAACGCGCTGCCATTCCTGGAGACGCCGACGGTAACACCGACCTCGGAGGTTAAGCTGCTGTCGATGGAAATCTGCTTACAAAAACGTCGGCGTTTGGCAATGCGTTTTCAATGCGCAATCCTCG
Organism: Wiebesia pumilae; assembly: GCA_018907045.1. Taxonomy (NCBI): domain Eukaryota; kingdom Metazoa; phylum Arthropoda; class Insecta; order Hymenoptera; family Agaonidae; genus Wiebesia; species Wiebesia pumilae. The sequence continues at coordinate 1,022,774 of JACCHZ010000055.1, forward strand.
CAATTCCGAACTCTTCTTTCGTCTGTCTTTCTTGATCGTTGGTTGAGGCGCGGCAGGCGATCAGAATTTCATTTAATCGGAGGCTTTGGCGACATTCAACGGTAAGAGTCGGAAATTCGGCGGCTGCCTCGACGCCGACAAAAATCACTCGCACCTTTGCTCGTTTCTTTGGTAGCCGAGAGGACAAGGGCACATTTTCTGCAGGTGAATTCCGATCGGTTAATCTTCGGGTAATATTGAAGATTCAGGGTACGCGATCGACCGCGACGAGATCATTGGCCGCTTCGTGTTGCGCAACACTGAGCCTAGCGGACAGCTAGTGTGTACACACTGTGGATTGTAAGGATTATAAAATCCATAAAATTCATAAAATTCACAGTTCGATCATTCTTCGGTATCGCTATTGGACCAAACGTTGAAACATCAAGTCGTTACCCGAACAAACGAATTAAAACTATCGCATTCGTTTGAAATGACAATTACTAGCAGCGCAGGTCACTTATATATCACTAATGCGTTAGAACGAGTGGGTGACCAGGATTAAAGTTTAGGAAAAACCAGTCGGTATTTATAAGAATCCACTTGGCATTCTAAATATCTAATCCGAGGGCATTGTTACGAGTCGTAACGTACGTGTTTCGAAAAAATCAAAACTCACGTTAAACGTAAAAGTTAATTAATACGGAGCAGCATCTTCAAGCCGATTAATCAAATTCATCCGGCCCCTTCGAAATAAAGTAAAACTTGTCCGAAAGGGTGGATTTTATTTCGTTATCGCTGGCTTTCGTACGGGCACTCCTTTTCAACACCTCAATTCAACGTTTATGTCGCAGGTAATCCGAGGAAAGTTGAATTATTACGGCGGTGAGAAAAATTAAACCAAAGAAGTTTATTTTAAATTCTAGAACCTAGAGGCGCAATAAGCGATTGTCGCTGACAATCGTCTGACACTGCCAGGCACAAAAGACCATTTTAAGGAAGGATAACGTAGCAACTACGTCTAGTCTACTTGTCTTCAAAAGGTAGTTTTTAACCGAGATGTTCGCGAAAGTAATCGTCTACGGGAACGAAAAATATTTCCAAGCAAAGCACAACTTCGATAAACGCTCTTAAGGAACATCGACCCATTCGCAGAATATTTTCCAAACGATTCCAACAATATCTCCATGAATATCTCCGTGAATATCTCCGTGAATATCTCCGTGAATATCTCCGTGAATATCTCCGTGAACATCTCTGCGCTGGAGAAGTCGGTAATAACGATTAGATTGGCCACAATTGAATTGTGGCTCGCAACGCTGCAACACGACGTACGCGTACGCAAGAGATTCATTCGCTAAGCAAGACTCCACCCAAGCTTTCTTCAAACGCACACGATTCACCGTTCGCTATCGCTCCCATCGAAAAAGTAATTACTTCAATAGAGTGATCACTCGAAAGGAGCGACGATCCACCGAAAGCAATTTAACCAGACTAAGGATAATGCCAGCACTCGAGCGATAAATGCTTTATCAATTTCAAGCCTCTACGCAGCGGCTTTCCGAGAAGCAGCCCAGACCAATCCGCAGATTCCTATCTACGCTAATTCGCCGACGACGAGACGAAGAAGATATGCATCCGCCTCGGGGAGGCCGACGAACCCTCGAGGTCTCGACTGCGTGGGTGCGACCTAGAGGATCGTCTGCCACTCGAGATGCTGCCGTCGGCCTTGCGAGGAAAAAGCGACCGTATCAAGATATCGCCGTCGAAGCGGACTCTTCACGCGGGAAATTTAAGGAACAGTCGAGGTCTTCCCTTCGTCGAAGGTCGAGTGCGAAGCCCGAGGAGTTCGCCTGGGAAGCGAGCTCTTATTGTTCAAACTCGACGATGCTATTTGCGCGAGCAGGATTCGCGTGACAAAGACCAAAACTGTACGACGGAGAAGACGGTTCCTTGGAGTTGGTATCCTTCTCGCTCGCCGAGTCACCGAGATCAAGATACGGGGAGATGAGTTTGTATCCTGCGCAGCTTGTCGCAGCTTGTGCTCGCGCAGAAGCATCGTTACAATGAACCGGCAATCGCGAGACCGTCAGTTTTACTTTATCTCAATCTCGGTGCAACGAAACATCGCTGGAATGAAGCGAAATTGCCATCTCGCTCTACCGACGATTTCAATTCGCTTGTTATTTAAGTAACGCAATTTTATTGCGCGCAGCTCCGGCGACGATTCGATTGGAACATGGACTGGGACTGGCAAATAAGATTTACCACCAGTATATATACGCGAAGGTGAAAACCGATAAGTTATACCGCTAGGAAGTATTCCAGTCATGATTCAGTTTGGATGTGCCGCTTTGTTCTCGAAGGAAGATACGTGGAGGAGTTTCGTTAAGCAAGAAGTCGTTTAGGATGAACCGACAAATGAAACAATCGTACAATTTTAGTTCGCTTATCCCCGGAATCGGACTCCCTGAGCGTTTTCGAGCGTTCGTTAGGAAATTGGGAAAAAATCCGAATCATTTTGAAATAAGTCTGTGGTGCGCGACCCATAAAGCGACCCATAAAGCGACCCATAAAGCGACCCATAAAGCGACCCATAAAGCGACCCATAAAGCGACCCATAAAGCGACCCATAAAGCGACCCATAAAGCAACGCACTGCGCATTTGACAGTCGCGTTTTTTTCATTCAAACAATTGCACAACAGCCACAGCGAAAGAAGTCGATCGGAAGCAGAATCAGAGTCCTCGGTGCGCAGAGGAAAATTTGTTTACGTTCCGGGCTTTCGCGCGAGAGTTTGCCGGAGCATGAAAGAGCGATTATCGCCGCTGCGAGGCGATAAACTATTTTCATTGAGCTGGAGCGCAGACGTAGACTCGTGGCACGCGAGCGGTAGTCGGGCACAGGAGCAGCACCGACAGCGGGTCCGCTGCCAAAACCCGCGACCCAGATACCGATCGACCGCCAGTCGCCTCCCCTTTCCACGAGACTCCCTTCCGCAGTGTACGTACGTACTCGATCCCTCCACCCTCTCAGTCACCGGAGCGCGTCATTCGACTGCCGCTCGCAGTCGAGGACGAGGAGGAGAGCCCGAGGAAGATCTTTGAATACTAGTGGCCTTTACGGGCTCATTTCGTGTTTTTTTTTTATAACGATCGTTACCTACGGATCAATCCACGCGTACATACCGAGCGCGTATGATTATATTCCTCGGATAAGTACACGAAAATACGATTACGCAAAAATTAACGACGATCAACATCGTTCATTCGCAAGTTTCGCCTGCCGTATCAATTTCACTTCAACTTGACCCGACAAGCGGAGAAACCCGATCGCTCGGTTGGTGGAGGGGACGATTTTAGGATTATACGGATAAAGGGAGATAATTTGTCGCTTGAGAAATTCACGACCAATAATCTCCCGATGTACCGAGAGAATGAAAATATTCAGCGCTCGATCGGTTCGACGCGTAAAAGCGCACAATTCCAATGCACAACTTCTCCAACGCTTTGCATCTTGAGTATTCAATTTATCCCAATGAAAGCTAGAGAAGTTGGATCCGACTGAACGTCCTCCTTCCCTAGCGTCCAGCTACGCTAACGGCCGGAGGAAGGTTTAGCTAGCGGTGCTCTCGTAGAAATATAAAGTGCGCGCCCGGAAGCAGAGGCCGTGCACACACCGGAACCTCAACTCGGGGGAGCTCGAAGTGAATCGAGTAGTCGCGGGGACTCTTTGGTCAGTTTGAGCTGGTGCGCGCGCGCCAGGAGTACCGAATCGGGGCTTATCCGCACACTATCTCACGTAACGCGCCGTGGGTGGGGAATTATTGCAATTGTTCCCCGTTGACACAGCAAAACGAACGGATCGCCGGATTACGCGAGTCCCCCTCCACCTCCCCCCCCCCAACCCCTTATTCTCTCGTGACTCTTCGAGTTCCGCGTGATAAATACGTGACCGCGAGGTAATACGCGTGAAATTGATATCAACTTATATTATTATATATTAAGTTGAAACAAAATTTTCCATTTGGTTATTCGCTTGTTTTATTTCATAGGCACCGATACGGAATGGAATATTGCATGACTAATCGTAGCGGTACTTTTCGTATTTCATCAATTCGATACTCGCGTGTGTCAACTTTTATTTCCGTGCTATAAATATGGCAATACTTCGTGTTTCTTACTCAAAATAGAGTCTACACTTATAAAAATATTGTTCGCGGTTTTTAAATATAGTCGCTCGTCGTCTACGTCGATTGCTTGATATAAAAACGTTTTAGCCGCAACTGACGCATAAAAGTCTTTCTTCGAGGCGCAATAATTGTGGTCAGTGACCACGCGATCGACTACGCGAACCTCTTTCCCATTACTTGCACGTTGGTCTGAAAAAGAATGTCTTTGTTAAGAGTCAGTGCACGTTTTCTTCTCGATACCTCTCTGACGACGCCGTCTCCCTCCCACTGTTATATCGATGATTTATCGTGGAATATTCTTAAGGTTAAAGAGCCTATTTGTGTTCAATCAGTTGCATCTAATTAAATGAGAAAATGTCACGTCGAAAAAAGTTATCAATTTGGATGAGCGCACTCGAACGGAAGGGCAAGACGGTTAAAGGATAATGAATTTATAATAAAACGCAATTACTTGAATTATCTATCACGATTATCTATCTCTAACTGTTCTGACTGGAGTGTATTTATTAGTAGCTGCTGTAACTTTGACATTCATCTTGACTTTATTTTTTTTCTTTTACGAAAACTCTTACTCCGTACCGTTGGTTTCTTAAATTTTTCGCTCTTACCTGTTTTTAACGCTACTTTCTCGTTTTCATTTACAAAGCTCAAAAGCGTCTTTGTGCATTACTCTGACTAAAGTGCACTTAACGCAGCGGTTGAGCAAAATAGCTTTCTCTCTCTCTCTCTCCCCCCCCTCTCTCTCTCTCTCTCTCTCTCTCTCTCTCTCTCTCTCTCTCTCTCTGTTCGAATCTGCGCGTGAAAATAATGGATGAATCTATCTAACTTTTCTTCGACTTAATCCTTGTCGAATTCGTTAGTGAGGTCAAAAGAAAAAATAGAACCAATAAATCGCATCTTTTGAGTTAATTTCTCGAAAGGAATAACCACATCTCCATTCGTTTTCTCCTTCAACTCTTTAAGTTTAAGATCACTGCCTCTCAAGTAAATGATACTTTACATTCACAACTACTAAAATCTAGAAGAAAATCTAAACATTCGTTACAAAATATCGCCACGCCGAGTAAGAACCCAAAGTTAACGCGAAGGTTAAACTAATATTACAAGTAACCATGATTATCATTAAAATTTCCCTGCACAATATACGAAATTTAACGTGCTCATACGACAAAATTACGATTTATCAAAATTAAAATATATTTTAAAAGTACTGATAAGTATAATATAAATCTTTATCGTATGCTTCTACGTATATACCTTGACGAAAGCGATGCATTCAGGTACGTCGTCGAATATTACATCTGCAGATTGACAAATGTTATCTTTGAGTATTAGGGCAAAAGTCTTAGTCAGCGTTGAATCATATTCGATCGGAGTTATGAAATTTTATAACCGAGGAAAGAGATAAAAACGCATTATAATATATGTACTATTCTCAGTGGTAAATACTCGTATAAAATCTTTTAATAATTCCTTTACATCTCTTGTACAATTTATTAGAATTAAAAATACGTCAATTAATAATTGTCAAATTTGGATAAAATAAGTTTTATTCCCTCTTGATAAAAGCACTTAATATAAACATATCCTCGTCTTAAAATACGCGTTTTTCTTTCTTTGCTTTACACGGTATTTTGTTGAACCGCGGTTTAATTCCGTTTAAATAACAGCATTTGATTTCATAATATTATACAAAGATGTAAATCTTCGATGCTTGGAATGGCCCACTAACTTAAACGAGTTTTTAAAATAAGACTTTTCCAGAGATCGCGAATGGTTTTTTGAAATGACGAAAGTAATACGCGATGCGTAAGGTTTTGTCGTAAGGTGAATCGTAAAAAAATATGGATGCATCGCACATGAGATGAAATCGACGAGTACTGAACTGGCACATACGTGTATGCATTAAAAAACGTTGTGTCTTATCGTATATTTCGAAGGGGAATGGTTTAGGTGCGGGAGCAGCGACACTCGGCCTGATTCTCAGTCGCGATACACAAAAGATTGTCAGAGAGTATCTAGTCGAAAGAATAAGTTGGTGTAGAAACGTGAGATAGTGTGTAAGCATTTATGTGCTTTTGGCGGTTGATGAAATGCCGTCGGAGTCACAAGCCGTTCCAGGGTGTTTGAGTACTCGGGCTGCCGCTCTCTCTCTCTCTCTCTCTCTCTCTCTCTCTCTCTCTCTCTCTCTCTCTCTCTCTCTCTCTCCGGTTAAGTAAGCACTTTGGCCTTTGCTTATCGAGCTCCAAACTTGAGAGAACCGACGAGCTACTGCACTTACTTCCCAACGCTTTCACTCGTACGGATCTTTTGCGAACTACATTTTTGTAATCTCCATTCTTTTAACTTGGCCTGATCTGCTTTCGACTCTATAACTGAGTTTTCGCGAAACTTAAACGGGTCTTGATCATCACTGAGGCGATTATTTCGTGCCCTTTTTATTTGTGATCGTTTTATTGTGAAAGCACGAGCAAACATTTCAGTTAATTAAGTTACCAATTTGCTTTTGGTTCACATCTGCTATTATTAATGTATAATGGTACGTAAGGGAAGAAAATGGAATTTAAAGTGAAAAACGTAGACGATACGACAAATTTTAATCAACTGTCACGAGAAGGAATCAAAATCTCTAGATTGGTTCCGCCTTGGAGGAAAGAGGAATGAAAGAGGATGACCCGTCCGACTTTCCAACTTCCTTCTCCAAACCAATTCTCCAAATCAATTCCTCGATCTCTATTTCCCACAAGCATCATCAAACCACCAGAAAGCGCAAGCACATTCCTCTATGAGGCACATCTTATTTTCAAGGCCAAAACAGAAGGACAGTCAAGGATACATTTGACAGCAGAAAAGATAGGGATGCTCTTGTGAGTGGCTAAATCGGCGAGTACACGAATATCGCGGCAGCTGTCACGCTAAACTTAACCCTTACAAGTTTGTGGGACAATCCGTTTATGCATATTACAGGGTTCTAGGGATGCCACTGGATTATATGACTTCGTATCTTATGAAAGATAATGTCTTTACGACAAAGTTCAAGATTCCGTTCGACGACGATGTACAGAGAGTAGTTGTGAGTCCATTGAGAGTCGTTGCGTTAAACCGATTACAATTCCAAGATGTACTTTTGAGTCGTAAACTTTTTTCTCTGCTGCATATAACGTAGAATATGTTTAATTGTTATTTCATATTGAATAGAGAAACGTTAATTGTATTCAGTCGCCACTCCATCGGCTGTTCGCTTATCTTTGAGAATTATACGAATTGTACTCTGCGTCAGCAAAGTTTACTCGTACAGGTCTCTTTCAACAATTCGATGGCACGTAATCTAACGCAGCGGAATGCGTTCGGAAGCCAATTTTCGGCGAAATTTACGTAAGTTTAATATCCGGTGAGCTTGGCGATTTAACAGCAATTCCGCTGTCCGTCGAAGGTTGTTTCTGTGGCTCACTCCGAGAGAAATTCAACTGGAAAAGGCCGGCGAATCATTAGATTTATAAATTAAAATCGTCGAACAGCCACGAAAATTGATCGATAAGTTAACAAGGTCTTAACCTAGTAACGTAGCGCAAAGCTTCGATACGTTAACTATTTTGCTTTTTGCTTTTTCCAAGCTTTCATTGATTCCTGAGCCTTTCTGTGAAAAAGTGGGAAGTACAACCATTTGTTACGACGAGTTTGTAATAATTTACCGTAAATTTCGTGCATTATTTATTTCAGGACTAAAATTAAGAATTTGTTCGATTACGTGTTCTTTTGAAAATTTCTCTTCCCATTTCTTTTTCCGTTGAATTTTGTCGCCAACGCACACACCGATCAATAGACGAACGATAAAGTTTAGCATTTCTAAACATAAACTAACGACGACAAACGTTAAACCAGATTAGTAATTTATGTCTCAAGGCAACTGGGTTTTATTTCTAGAATCAATAAAAAATCACTATTTACTAACTACGACTTGTACGTTATCGCACGCATTGAACGTATATTATTAATAAATATCTTATGTATTTTCAAAATAACGAATAACAATCAGTCGACCCTTTTAACGAGGATCTTTATGTATATATGTGTGCACACAAACATACATACAAACACACATACATACATACATACATACATATACATACATACATACATACATATACATACATACATACATACAAATATATACATACATACATATATATACATACATACATATATATAGGTAATTCTTGTTGATTTCACTAATAGACAGTCGCTGTTTTATGAAATAAGTAAAACCTGATACGACGATCACTCGGTTGTCGCGTGAATCTATGCCGCGGCGGCGAAAGAACACGAAAAATTCTGTGACAATGAATGGACTTTTATTTTAAATTTAAACACTTATTTATATACTACAGCTGCTATTACAAATAGAAAGATATTTTTCACATTTGCGATATGCAGGATTTTATCGTTAAATCTTAACAAACGTTGACGTTCGATCAAACAATCGCTCTTGAAAAGTCGTGGGAGAAAATTATCAGGTTGAAAATTATTTTAGCAATTCACTCAAAAGTGAAGAATATTTTATGTTATTTTAACGAAGTTATTTTAACGACAGAGATAAATTAAATTAAGATACGGTACACGATTGGAATGAAAAATACAAGAGGAGCACACAAGTTCTCAGTAGGAACATCAAAAAGCAAAAAGAACGTTGAATAAGATTTAAGAGAACTAGGGTATGCAAGTATTCCCAATGAATTTTGCGTACAATATGGGAGAATTACCTTCTTGTCTTTCTAAGATAATTTAGCCTTAATACGATTCGGTAGCAAAAAAAGAATTTGTACCACGACAGCGAAATATGATAATGAAAATATTGTAATTAAACGCGAGCTTTCGTAAAAATAAAAATTCTCATTCGACAGCTATCGTTAGGTCCTTCTGTTTTCCCCGTCTTATTTATTTGCAATTACATTTCCCACCCTTTTGCAGCTCTGCAACGAGGCGTTTATTACAAATTGAGGTATGCCAAGGTATGCCAAGACATCTATGCAAAAGACATATAAAGTGCTAGTCGCCTTTTTGAGATTAATAAAATTCTAAATATAAATCCCATAAAGAAGTGTAACGTGCTCGCGGAGAAACTAATAACACTTTCTGGATGGCATTTTTAACGACGGCGTACTTAACGAGTATACGTTGCTGTCCTAGCTAAAATAATAGCTCTCAGCTCTCGTAAAACTTACCGATAGATCCGACTCGCTCGCTTTCACGAGATACGTGGACTGCGGTGGATATTTATCGTTGAGCGCGTGCACAGCTCATCGATATTTCCAAGATGTTTGGTGGACCGGTCGATCCTCGTGCACGAGTTTCTTCGAATGAAATCGAGTTCAAAGCTAATGCTCAGGCACGCTTAAAAATGTTTCGCGATTGCCGGAAGAGCTTGCGCTCGATGCACATCCAAGCATGAACGTACGAGCACGCGGAAGCCGGATGATACTCCGACGTGCACTTAATGGAAGTTGTGCGCTATCCCGTTCTCAACTCGGTTGATGTGCCCGAAGCCAGTCAGACACACCAGCCGCTTGTGCCATCGCAACGTCGAGATTCCCTCTGGGGCTCCAGAGTCCGAGCAGCTTGGGAAAGGTCTTAAGGTCGGGATGCGAGAAGCTGAGAAGAAGGTGCCTGACTTTATTGGCGACGACTCTTTTGACCATCCGTGCGAGTTAGTTCGTCTGACTCGTCCGATTGGTCGAGTGCACCTGTGAGGTGTTGCGCACTGACAGACAACAACGGACAATTCAATTTATCATCTCGGTAGAAAGAGCTCGCGCACTCGTAGTTACAGAACGATGTTGCCTTGCGCGGTGTTCGTGACTAGGGCTTCCTTGCAGCAACGTAGGAAGTAACGCGTTCACACCCAGAGGCTCGATTACGCACCGGAAAAAGTCTAATCCCCCGATCTTCCAGCGACGTGTTCGCGGCGTGTTCGCGGTTAGTCAGAGTAATCGTTTGCTCTCCTTAAAGCTCTCGCTTTTACTTCACTTTTACTTCACTTTTACTTCACTTTTACTTCACTTTTACTTCACTTTTACTTCACTTTTACTTCTTTCGTGCCAATTTCCATTTTATTTATTTACCCGTGTACGGATTTTGGTTGAAATTTAGTAAATTTGGTCAACGGGTAAATTCCACACTGATTTGAAGGCTCCTTTTTCACATTTTTTAATTCTTAAACAAAAGTCCGTTCGTTGTCGCTTCATTGTCACGGAACCTGTGGCGTTCTTTCGCCGCCGCGGCATAGATTCACGCGACAACCGAATGGTCGTCGTATCAAGTTTTACTTATTTCATAAAACAGCGACTGTCTGGTTATCGAGCCGATCGTATTCGATTCGAATGCCGATTTTTGAGAAAGAAAGGCCGCTTATACGACGCGAAGAAGCAAGGAAATATGTTGATTTACGAGCAATAAAGAGTAATCATATATTTTATTGCGCCCTTAATCGCCTAATGAAAAGTGGTCTATATTCGTTTCTTTTTTTTTTGGCTCTTTAGTATTATTGCGTGTAACTAGTCGATAATCGTTCGACAGTACAGGCTGTACACGTGTACATTTATACGTAGTATAGACGTAAAACATATAAAGATCTCCGTGAGTAGTAGGTATACGTTGTAGCGACGTAAAGCCATAAAGCCTTGCTTTGATATTTCAGCGAGCTATTTTATCATGAAGCTATAAAGATAAATTCAATGATTCACTATTTCCTCTTTTTAAAAAATCTTTAATAGCTTCGGTTATTAGAAGCTCATCGGCCGATTTGTTTATTAAAAATTTGCGTTCATTTTGAAATTGTGCAGCATTTCGTCGGAGGTTTAATACTATTTCATTCGGAATTTTATAAATGCTCGGTGAATTTTTTGTCGCTGAAAATACAAAATTATCGTCGAAACAAGAGATATGTTTCGAACAAAGAAAGGGTACGCGCGTGAGATGGCATAATCCTAATCATAAACAAATAAGCTCGTCTTAATTTATAAAACAATATTGTTTCAAGTTTTTCAAGTAATTGACAGACGCTATAAAATACTTTGTCCTGTTCTCTTAATTTAAAATTGTAAATATTGTTTTACAAATGTTCAAAACATTCACTTATCATATTGCAGATGACATTTCATAGGATAAGATATATACGTACGTACATGCATGCATATATATATATATATATATATTAAAAGTTTCGCCGGTAACATTTTTGCTGAGTTTGTCGGATAGGAGTCTCGTCCACTGCAAGCGGAAGTTCCCGCTACACTTTTCATTCTCTTGCAAATAAAGATTTTAACATCAAGGACACATTAACAAGAATACAGGATCAAGAATAACTCGAAAAGCGAAGCGAAAATGAAAAATCGCGACTATTGATATACAGAAGACCATTGATATACAAAAGATACACAGAGTAAGCCACGGACTCCCTAATAAGTTCGTATATAAAACATTTTACTTTGGAAAATTGAAAAATTGCTCTCTTACAACAACCATTCCATCCTCGTGTGCACGTAAAAAATAAACGATTAAACGACTTCTGCTACTAAAGAAGACATTGTCCAATTCAAACACCACTTGTGCACGTAAGCTTCTTATTCGAGCTGATAATTTACTTTTTGGTAGGATTTCAGCAATTACACATTAGATAAATTCTTAGATTTTTGTATTAAGAAACAACAGCATTATTCCATTACTTTGTTAGTTCTCAGTTACGTTAACTGAGCCTAAAAATTGCCAGCATGAACGTACGTAATTAATTGCTACCAATTAATACCTAATAATACTAATGATGGAATAAATACTCCATCATTTCGCGCACTCGAAACATTTTATTTTTGTAATCGACAATACCGTACACGTAGAGGTGGAACGTGAAGAAATACAACATTTTTCGATTCGTAAAATCGAAGATTGCCATACTTGAATCATGATTAATTTCGAAAGTACGGAATTCTACGTTATATGACACTTTAGAATCCAGTTATGCCAGGCACATTTTCCCCGTTAAAAGAGCGCAATCTCAAGAATAAGAAACAGAGCCCTTGAATTTTGGACAATTAAAACTCTGTTTAATGCGGTAACAAAATAATTGAAATGAATTTCACTACACGTTCGCTATACGATAATCCAGCAATTTTCATAATAGATTTTTATAATGTACGCGTACATGCTTTTAATCAAAACACAGAAAAAATGAGTTCACCGATTACTAAACGTATATTCAGGACTTGAATATTCATTAGTAAAGACTATAGTTTTGTAAAGCACTTTTTAAGCGCATCGTTATTTAATTCGGACAATTGATTAAGAAACGCTAATGAACGAAAAAAATCCAGAAATTATTAGTACTCTTAGCCTTTTCTACGCAACGTCCACACCATTTGCATCGAGCACATTCTCCTAAGAAGTAAAAGGAAGATTCTCTCGCACTTGAAGAATCTCGAAGAAGACATTTAAAGGAACTTTTAAAGGTTTTCCTCGAGTGTTTGTCACGGCCACTATGCCGACTGTGCAATCCTCCGGATGAGGCCGACGATACTCCCATCTCCGATACTTCAGTTTTGGCGACTGTTGACTCGACTCTCCCTCTCTCGGCAACTCTCGGCAACTCTCGGCAACTCTCGGCAACTCTCGACTTTTTAAAAAAGAAAAACATTTTAGCGTTGGCACATACGGGGCACACAACACGAGTCTTACCCAACGCGTAAGGCGCCCAATTTCCTGTCGCCGTGTACGAGCACTGCACACATGCAAAGTGCTTGCTCAACGATTGCCGAATGTTCCGTGAACTCTGTTCTGTGCACGGCAGCGACGCGTTATTAGCAGCTCGGAAATTTCCCCAATTTCGCGTACTTTTGAGAAAGTACGCGATCCGAATGTGCACCGAAGACGTTCTCCGACGTTCGCTCGGAAAACGTTGCTTAGGAAGGAATAACGGAGAAGGTTGTACGGATGGGGCGCGAACAAGACGGAAGGCGAGGAGTCAAGGGGAAAACAGTTGTTAGCTCGGTGGTACTGCCAGGGTATGGAAAAGCGATCGATTAGAAGCGAATAACAACAAAGCCAAGCATTGCAAGTCGATGTTCCACAAAAATTAGGCATTTATAAACCGTTTTTATATGTTTTACTGCAAATCGCACGCTGCAATGGACGAACAATTTCAAAGTTTATTACACGAAACTGGCTGATTGACTTACGAACACATTTGTCTCTAATTGGTTAATAGCGCAGCAACAACGGTAATAGAATTCTCTACACTTGTGCACATTTACACTGGAAGAATCGAGAGATATTGTCGATGACGTAGCCATAAATTTTTGGAGAAACAAGGCTGACGTTCGATTCCAAATCCGCCAAACTCTAGATTCAGTTACGATTTATTTTACGACGGGGATCCGTTTTATCAGTCGTTAGTGTTATATCGGTGGAAAGGATTCTCGACGCTCGAGGAAATAAAAAAATTGATACGATATTGTCATTATAATATTATTACGTAATTGCGCGTGCATTTTATCCGCTAATAAATAAGTTAAACGACAGTATCGACGATTGCTATTGCTCGAGGGAACAATGCGAATATTCAACAAGAGCGGCAATTTAAAATTAACCGGAAAAAAGCATTAAGAAGTCTAATAGCGTAGGAACAATAACGCGAACCAATAAAGTACGAAAAGCCCTCAAAAGAGAAAATATGAAGCTCGACTGAAGGTAGCCGCTCCATGCTTTTATAATAACGTGATCCGCAGCGAGTCTCATAAATATATCCACTTAATTCGATAATTACGGGCGTGTCGCGGGTACGGGAAAAAAGAGAGTTTAGAAGGTTTCTAAACTCTGCGCGATAGGTCAATTTACCGAGCGTGTGGTGCGGAACGCCGAAAACGAAATCATAGTTTCGACTCGCGAAGGGTCGCTAATTTCTTTTTGCTCCAAGTGGTGGGCAAGTAAGGACCACCACCGGCGATCGTGGCCACAGAAAATAACGGCAATTAGAATTGTCAGACCCTTCTTCAAAGACGGTGTGTATAGGTGCGGGTGTCCGTGTGCGTGCGTGTGCCGACGGTACGATTGAGATTATATCGTATGGAGTGGGTGCGATGAGTTGGAATTCGAGGTTGTATATTCGAGGTTGTATTGTAGAGTATTACAGCAAGTACGCGAAATACGCAATGTTTGGAGTAGAGCTTCCACTGTCACCGAAGATTAACTTTAAGTTTGCAGTCGTATGAAACAAAGACCTTATACCATATCTTTGCATTATTTGAATTTCTTAATTCTCATGTTGGAAATGCAACGATCGAATGAAATTACGTACGTTATTTCAACGTAGAAATTTCAAATTTCTTAGCGAGCTTTCCATACTAAGATGTATAGTATGATGATTTACGTAATGTAACCGTCATGGACTTTTATAAAATATTTATTCGTTTGTAAGAAATCTTTTTAGCGTGAGAACCAAGGTTTATCCGGGGTAATATAGATATCACGTATTACAACAATTCGTAGCAATTCATTGCATGAAGTTAAATGAAAAAATGCGACGTTGCTCACGATATTAACTTCGTATAAAACTTCGATAAAAATATTATTTGAGCATTCCAAGGAAAATTAAAACAACTGTAAAGGAAAAATTTGTAATGGTTGCACCGTATATTGTGAATTATACGAAGAATTACAAAAATTTTCTTATTAATTATTAACCACAAATGTATGCACTGGCGAGAGGTTTATTCTCAATTACAATATTGAACAAGTACTCGTTAAACATTCGTTAAACTTTATGCAACTTATACTTACACAAGTCATTAACGCTTTATCTACGGTTATTTTCAATTAATCAATTAATCAATTAATATTCAACCGCTGCTTTAAATAAGCACATTTACTTACATCCCCATCTATTAATTTCACGAAATTCCCGATTAAGCAGAAGAAGTAATTAGCGTGAATCTCATCCCAAATAGAATAGGTAATTATTTTTTAAACGAGATTTTAAATTTTAATGGGAAAAGAAAGAAAAAAAGAAAAAAAAGGAAAAAAAAAAAAAGAAAAAAAAAACATTTTCCCACGAATAACTTTTAGTTGCACAGCACGATAAATTTGAATTCGTTAAATCTTTTTTACCTTTTTGTAAAAAGTTTTAAAATCGCGGGGAATTTAAGTACTCTGACGTCACTTCCAAAGTACGTATCTTAATTATTTTATTCCAAAATAAAATGAAACAAAATCGCTTTCTTTGGTATTTATTTACATCAAAACGTTTCCTGATATTTAAGAAGAAGATAAAATGTAGAGCGATTATTTCTCGGTACTGTACGCAAGACTTGCAGTATCAATTCTATAAGTTTACATTTAATCGTTGATTGAGATAAACGAAGTAAATGGCTTGGGTATTCATTAGAGTGAAGCAGCCATGATAATTTTTTATCTTCGGTAGAGAATACCGAATAAAAGAAATAAGAAATGGAAAATTAAGAAAGAATGCTTAAACACTGCGTAAATAAGCTTTAAATATGTAGAGGAATTTTGCGTTTTAATCAAATACAAAAATGAAAAATATTTCAAGGCGAAACTAATGAATTTTGTTCATTATTGGCGACCGACGTTCTCATTGCTAAAAGAAAATGTGTACTTACGTCCATGGAAAATTAAACAAAGCTCATATGTACTTTTTATAAGTTCACTCCAAAGAAGGGATTTTTTTTTAATAACTACGTATGTTACACATAAACGTAGATTGGCTCCAATTGAGCTAGTATTTCAAGGATACTCGTAGATGTAGCGTATGTAAAAGAATTACCACCAATTAAAGTGCCTATCTATAAAGATACTAGTTCAATCAACATCAATCTAAAATTGTACATCGCGTATCGCTGTCGAAAGATTCTTCGCGCCGACATTTAAAGAAATTTTAGCGATTGATTCAAGATAAAAAATACTTATTCCGTTGTACGAAACTGATTTGAATGCATACGTGGAATACCACGTACGCATGCGCGAGTACGTATAAATATGATGTCACGAAAGTGATAATTTTACGAGAAAAAGTGTCGGATTTACCATATATTTGACGTCGTGGCACAGATAAGAGCGCGTATAATTTAAAAGAAAAAGACGAAGAAAAAGGCGCTGAAAGAAAGCGAAGGAACGAAAAAGAAAAAGGGAGAGATCCTTGTGAGTTGGAGTGTCTCGAGTTCTATCTCCAGTTTTCATTTTTGCTTATCGATGCTGCTCGTTACGAGAGTGCGTTGCGAGAACCATAATTTTCCAAGGAGTTATTTTCGATTTTTCCAAACCGTATCCTAAGCTCCTCGCTTGCAAATACGAATACGTTTTGGCTGGATAAAGTTTCTTTTAACCGGATAATATTTGTCTTAAAGGTACTCAATTTAAATAGTTTGACCGGTCAGCTGTACGTCGCATAACTTTGTTAAAGTCGTAAATGAAAATTTAAGGAACTTATGAATTACCTTATTAATTTACAGAATGTTATTAATTCCCAGAATGGATAAACGACCAGACCTGCATCCAATATTTTTTTCCTACAGACATATTTGAAACATACGTGTTATCCTTGTAATGATCTCAAAAACCTTACAGCTCCCCCGATCAATGTCTATACTCTATGAACAAATAGTAACGTCCGTAAATTAACGTCGGTGAAAACACCGCATATCCCTCGTAAATTTTTATCCAAAAATGAGCTCTACAGTTTGACCTTTATAGTTTGCACCCCCATAAATAAGTAGAGTGCCATATTGTAATATGACTCCATAAGCCAATACACGCGTTTACGTATTTTTCTCTTTCCGTTGCCGTGTTTAGCTTCGTATCTTTCAGCACACAAAAAATGGCATCCGTGATTCGAGCGTCTGCGAGTAGCAACACTCGCAGACAAAATTATCACCGGTCACGTATCGCCAACGTAAACTGTACTCGCCACAAGCAAGTATTCAGAAGAAATACTTAGGTGAGCGCACAACAAGAATTCTAAAGAGGCTTTTTCTTTCGAGTAGTGTGACATATGTAAACAGTTCGATCTACCTAAGCCATTGTGTAAATGAAAATTTAACAACTCAAAAGAAAAGTTATTTCCAAGCGGTTTTGTTACCCAATTTAGATGCCCAAATTTAAACAGATTTGATACTGATTTAACGCTAAGCTATACACACACTCACTCACGCTCGCTCACACGCGCGCGCGCACAAAAATTTTATATTCCAAAGTCGCAAAAATCGTGTAAAGTCTAACTTGGCCATTCCACCCCGACTTGGTGGCTCGTTTGCAAAGAAACAAAACTCAGGTTCCGAATTGTCGATTATACCATCGGCGGGAAGAGACCGAAAAAGTTAAACCCAACAATAACCGGAGAGTTAGAGCAGATGCGTTACATGCCTCGCGCCTACGATAACTCAACCGAGGCTCGACGCGATAATAACCAAGGGCGTGAGAAATAGGCGTTTCTAACATGCATCCCACGAGTGTCGATTATACGAACTCGCTCCTCACCTCCTCGAGAGCCCTCCCAACGAGAAACTCGGATGCAACAGCCCTCGTGGATTGTGCCCATTGTGCTTCGGGGGGCCCCGACTATACGCGATGCGAAATTACGCGCGTCGCCGCACACGGCCGAACAAACCTTGACGATGCGCCTCTCGAGCTTTCAAGCTTTAAAGCTTTAAAGCTGGCCTCGCGAATAAAACGAGAAAGGAAAGAAGTCGTTGCGTCCGAGAGTCGCGTAGCGGGATTTTTCTCTTTGCTCGGCTGCAGCCGCGGCCTTTTCGTCGAAAAACTAAAGTGAATCTCGGCGATACTTGGGTTTCCTCTGCCACGGGACTCTAACGCGCAGTTGTTCGCAGACTGGGGGACTAAAATTATGAAGCACTTTCAAGGTTCTTCCGAGCGATAACGAGGATCGATGTCTTTTAACATTTTCGTAACGATACCGTTACCGACGTTTCGTCAGAAGCAACGGATACGACATCGTTACACAAAATGGACGTCATTCGATAAACTATTTCTTTACAAGAGTATAAAAAGTAGCCCTAGACGCGACGGATGTTTTAAGGATGGTAATGTGACAAGTTTGCTTGTACAGCTCTTGTAGTCCGTAAGACTTCTCTCTATCTCGCTACTCTTTTGGGGAAAAAAAAAAAAAAAAAAAAAAAAAAAAAAAAAAAAAAAAAAAAAAAAAAAAATACACACACACACACACACGAAGAAACGCAAACACCAAGGATGAAGGAAAAGAAACGAGCGGACGGATAGATAAGGAAGCAAGTCTTGCCTAGTAGTGACAATCGAAAAAATATAAAACAGAAGGACAGCAGTTACTTCCGGGACTAGAGACGACTTGGAACGAGGGTGACGGGGGGGCGGGGCCGGGGGCGGATTTATAACCCTAATTATAACCGGGGGCATCTCGGTTGGTTGATATTTACTTGCTGCACGTTTTAAGCGCGTGCGTAAGTGCGCGTGGACGCCTTTGTCCCACTCGATGGATTCTTGACGTTTTGTCGCTCGTACCGCAGACTGCATTGTCCGTCATGTACGCGCGCACACGGTGAACACTCGTCGTCGGATTTCAAAGTCGAGGTCTTCGTAGCAAGAGAACTACTGCTTCGTGCTCTGCAACGCTTCTACAATGCACCAGAACAACCGAACGTAATTAATTTTAGTCGCTCAACGCGTGCACGCGCGTTCTTAAGAAATTTACGAAATTTGATTGTTGGCAGAACGAGAGAGATAATTCGCAAACTAAATGCGTTAAGACGCGCTAAGGCGATTCTTCAAAGAACGTTTTCGCCAAATAAAATATTAACTTTCCGTAGGGTATCAAAAACTTTAACGTACAACAGCCTGATCGGTTGGAGGAACCGATACTAGGAACGAGGATTTACTATCTTGTTCGCTCGGTTGACTTCATTCGCACAAGTATTTCATCTGTGCGTTTGCGTAGCGCAACGACTCGCGGTATTTTATAACCAGATAAAAGAGATACCGGTTCACTCGAGACATAAGATTCCGAAAATACGGAGAACTCGAATAATATCAAATATTTACATAATAAAGCGAGCGAATAAATTGATGTGATCGCTCGTTTAAAACGCCAGATAATGAATGTGACAAAGAAATGTCAATCTACGGTACATAAATTTAACGAAAATCTCCTTTATACAAGAGAAGTATTTCAAACGATTTATTCTCTTCTTATCAAAGTGGGCAATAGAAATTGACGTAAATGGAGTGCTCCTGTTGTCTTTAACTAATATACGCGCGCGCACGTATATTATGGTATTGAACAGAAAAATGAACGACCAGCTTCCAAACGGTTACCGCTTCGCAGTAAAATACAAAGTAGAGTCGGGGAATTGAATTTCCTTGCGTACAAAATGAACCTGCCACTTTAAGGACTCGAAGAAAACTTTTGATTCTCCGTTTCAGCGCTAAAAAATCGATTGGACTAGAGCAGCGATATATGACCTCCCACTACCACAATAATCGAGGTTCCTCTTGGCAGCTTTTGAAAGGAAATTCCTTGGCAGATAAATCGAACCCCTAATTAAACTCTTGCTACTATAAAGCACCAAGGTGTAATAAAGGAACTTTAGCTTTTCAATGACTTTCGAGTAGAAAAATAGGCTAGACAAATCGATAGGCTCGTCCGTTGGCTCGCAACGAGTCGATACAACCAACGATTCTCCCGTCGCTTAACTAGTTTCACAACCGCTGAGTTCATAACTCGGAGAGATTAATCCTCTCGGAGAGATCCGCGACTCTCCATCTCATACCTTGCGCTACCTACATCGGCGCGTATATATTGGTATATAAAACGCCTATCCACAGCGACAGAAACAATGCAAACGCTCGCCGAGATAAGCAATCCCGAACAATGATGGTACAAATTGTGGTATCAGTTTTGCACGCGAGGAGTTTCAGGCCTCCTTCCTCATTCCTCGAGACAATAACACCATTTATCCGAGCGCAGCTCGTGGAAATGCGAACGCGCGTGCATTTAATTACCGCTCGACCTCTTCTCCCAGTCGAGTGCGCCCGGAGCGACGTAAGCCTCCGGCACTCGAAGAGGTGACCCGCGAGGAATTCGCGGTCGCGGATGTTGGTCGCGCGCGTCGATCGGGCTTGGGACTTTATTCGGATGGACGCGTGTTCCGGATGTTTCTTAAGGGCCGAGGACTGGAGTTTCAGCATAAGTAGACGCCAGTCGTTCCCAAAGAAATTTCACGATCCTTTAATTAGTACAAGGAGTTTGCGAGAAGGCACTCGTACGAGGCTAAGCCATGTCATTTCCTTGCATCCATAGCATTATGGATCATTCGACTCTTTGTAATGCGCATCATGTTTATGCGCGAACTGCACTTAACACTTTGTCCGAGGTGCTTTTCAATTTCGCACTCGAGCTTCAATTAAGATTCTCTTCCAGTACCCTCAAGGGATGAGCTCTTAAATATTCGAATCCGACATCTTTTGTAAATAGCGAGAGGAAGTTTTTAGTGGCAAGTCGTCACAAAGCCATTCCTGCAAAAAATTTGACTGAAAGCACTCAATTACCTACTTTCAACTTCCGATACGTCATTCAACTTAACTCTCTTGCAAAAACATTCTTTTTCTATTCCACGCAAGCTTTTCAACGAATTTCCGGTATTGGTTTAACGACTTTGACGAATGAGACGGCATCGAGTTCGGCAACAAGCCGAACCAAGTTACTCACCATCGAAATAAATTAGAAACCAATTGATCGAGAATTTCACGGAATGAAGCAATCGTTATCCGTTTGGCCACAAAGCGGCCCAAAACGTTTGTTTTTTAAATTCTGTCAGGCGTTCAAAGTGTCGCTCGGATGTAAGTCGAAAGATGCAACGTATTATGCTTCTTTATTTCCGAAAACATAAAAGTGCCATGGACAGGGGAAAGAAAAACGTGTACCGTATGCGGTGCGCTTGCCGTTGGTAAAAAGCAAATGTATTTTTCCTAAGCCTAACCAAATTGCGCAATTTTTTCCTAAAATTCGCTGAAATTTCTTCTGTCGAGCAGCGCAACAACTTTACTTAACCCAATGGTACTATTCTTATTATTCTGACACGACGTGAAATTTCACCGTAATTGCCCTCTACTTAATTGAAGTAGCGTATTTTTTATGCGGCAAATATATCAAGATGATCCAAATTCTAACACGAAACTCAAATTATTTCCTGCCTTAACCCTTAGAGAATTTCAAATGATGCCAATAAATGGCTTTTACAGCTATTTCATCAGATGTTGTCCGTATAAAAAAATTACATTCGTTTCTATTAACAATTTCGCCTTAACCAGTGATTGGAAATTTCTGAACTCTATAGCGCACAATTTTCTGCTGATGTTTGCCCGTGAAGAGAGGCAAGGCACAAAATACATTTTCTGTATTTCTGTATTACACATCTGTATCCGCACTTTCATCGGTATAGGACGACACCAAGTACCAGCGACATCTTATTCGTTCAAATTAAGCCACTTCTTTACCGGTGTTATAATAGCTCTTTGTAATTAATAGAATTCATTTAACAGGATTGAATAGCAAAGGTTCTTCGTGGTTGCTACAATATTGCACAATATTTTACGAAATTTGAAGCCGACGCATTAACGATATTTTTAAAAGCATTTTAAATATAAGCATTTCAACAGATTATACGTAAGGCGAAGTATTTTTGGAAATTATAGCGGATTATCGATAGATAAAGATGGTAGATAATAAGAGTCGCGCGACGAAGCATAATAATATGATATTTTCGATCGAACATTTACTCTCTGCAAGAAAAGTGCGTTTCTTTTCGGATTTCTTCATGTACTACTTCTTCGACATATCTTTGAACCTTTCGTAATTTTTTTCATGATAACTTGGTGTAAGTATGAGTAAGCTTCCCGATATCCTTATGAGATAAAAGTTTCAGAAATCTGGAGCATAGTAACTCGGTTATTCGTTTTACATTACGCGTAGTTTGTCGATCCTAATTCTTGTTCCCTTAATAATCTATTTGTATGCGCGATATAAAAAATATTGTACATTGTGCGAGTACCTTAGTTATACCTCGCGTGGGCTCGGACATTGAAAACTTAATTCACTTGCTTTGACCTTTCACGGCTCTACGGATTTTCATACTTTGCTTCGTGATACATAATAACGTTATTCGCGTAAACGTTGAAATATTTATTTGTGAATTTTTACAAGAGAATATTCGTAATTTGAATATTTTGTAAAAAATATTGCTCGTAAAACGTGCTACGACGAGCTTATACGTACACGTAGGCAAATGTCCGCGTAAACAAATGCGTCACTTACACGGGCAAAAGCGGTATTATCTGCAAACCGGACCAGCTGCTGTTGTCCAAGGTTCGTGTACGGTGTACACGTTGTTCGGCTCTTGTACCAGAGGACAAATCACGCGCTGTCATAAAAGTTTGAAAGAGGGGCTGAGAATACAGATGCAGTGTTCCCAACAATCTATCGCTATTACGAGATTTGTTAATTCGATGCGATCGTTCAATACGCGAGGTAACAATACTATTTTCTCCGTTGCCCGGTGAAAAAGAAGAAGAGGCAGAAAATCAGTCGCTTGCAGTCACTCAATACATAGATAAAAAACAAACCGTGTCACATTATAAAAACAAATAAATTGTCAAATGAAGTTTTTAAAATTACTCCTCTATTTACGTTTCCATGAGTGACTTTGCGTAAATCCGCATAACTAATTCGCAACGTCAACGAACGAACAATAAAGTTATGGCAAAGTAATGCGTCTGGCTCTTGCACCTGCAACAATTTAAATTTAAGCAGCACGCCACGCGGCTCCTTCAGATTTAATAAGAAAAACATCATCGAGACACCCGCGAAATCTCGACAGAATCTCCCCGTCATCAACGTCAAATACGCATGGCCAATTCCAGCAAAACTCAGCACTCGAGAGTTGATAAAAAAGGCGAGAGCTCGTGCTGCTTCGTTTTATACAAAAGGACTCGATCCACCTCGAAGCTTTTCGTCTTCGTATTCGCTTTCGGATCGAGTGGCGAGTGGCGAGTGCCGAGTGGCTTACCGCCAAAGATCCATAACATAGCAGTAGAAGGTAGTTTTGCGCGACAAGCGAATCGCGCACGCGCAACCGAGACTTGGATGAATGTGCGTCGGGCGCAGGTGACGCCTTTAAAATTGAACGGACTTTTAAATTGGAGAAGCCTCGACGACTTTTCGAGCCTCCGTGCGCTTTGAAATGTAAATTCGCAGTTTTTACGCGCGAGTGTGCGCTCGATGGGCGTGAATTCAATTTCGTGGATTCGCGCGTCGCGCAATTGCTACGTACGCAGGTACGCGCGTAGCTTTTCTTACATTTTGCCGCAGCGTTTAGCTCTGCTCCTGATGCGCCTTAGTTTTTCAAACTGTGCTGCAATGTTTGAATGCCCTTTCGGGGCACTTATCAAGTGGAGTAGGTCGCGGCGCACTTATTAAGCTAAACATGTATTTAACGAGTCGTTGAATTTCAACATTCGTGCGCAAGGGGCGTAAATTCAAAAATTACATTTATCTTTCGGACGTGATGATCGCTAGCGAAATAAGCAGTAAAATAGCGTAAAAGTTTGCGTCAGCGTACGGCAGCAACGACGAAAATGACGCATCGATCAATGATTCGCCGCGAGCTCACTCGATAAATATCGAGCTTTCTTGTTTTAACGAAGCAGAACTAGTACAAGTGATTACTTAAAACACTCTAACACCGTTGGAGTTACAGTTAAAAGAGTTAAATGTGCCCTAATATGCCCTCGAGTGCAACTGCTTGCTACTGTTCTCGCTAACTGCTCGAGCGACAGATCGTGATCTATTCTTCATTATAAGATAAAGCGCGCAGGCCACCATTTTTAATAACTTGGGCGCATCGAAGCCTTGTAATTTTTCATAAATACCGTATCGCGTTGAAGCTGTTTCCTTGCGCGAGAAAACTAAAGACTTAAAAGTCTTAACGAATCGCCCCATTAAGATCAGTCGCGATCGCGTATGGGATATTTGGTGCTTGAATCGGAAAGATGTTGCAGTGCTCGTAAACGCAGCGTCTAATTCGTTCGTTGGTCATTCGTCGGTTCTAAAAGTAGAGGGAGAAATCAGAAATACTCTTGCCGTTGCGACGCAAACCCAATTAGCATTAAGCCAAGGCGAACTAATTGCGGCGAACTAATAAAAAAAAAAAAATGATAACTTCTTGTTTCGCTTGACACGAATGTCGCTCCGACTGACACTTACCGTGAATTTCAAGCACGAGAGCGAGCGACTCATTACGAAACGGGCAAAATCAACGGACACCGAGTTCGATACGCGTCGATGAAAAGAAAACTCCATCGCGATCACGTGTAATAAATTACAGGCAAGCGAGTACGCCGACGTAGCAGCTTATAGCCACGCGGGAGTGCTACACCATTTACGAGGGCGAGAAGTCGATAAATCATGGCCTGTAATAATCATTTAATAACGTCGATAAATTCGCTGGCATCCATCGATTTCCCGGTGGCGCTTTCCGTTATTATTACCCGTTTGTGCAACGAGTGCGCCTTTGCGAAGCTTCCACCGGGTCTCCACCGGGTCTCCACCGGGTCTCCACCGGGCCTCCACCGGGTCTCCACCGGGTCTCCACCGGGCCTCCACCGGGTCTCCACCGGGTCTCCACCGGGCCTCCACCGGGCCTCCACCGGGTCTCCACCGGGTCTCCACCGGGCCTCCAATGCGACATTCGCTTTCCCACATTTTACAGAGACGGAACGAGCGCCTCTGTGGAAGCTATTTCGAACGCTTCGTTGTTCCCGCGTTCTTGTACGAATGCGCTTGTCGTGCACCCGATGAAAATGCACGGGAGGGATTCGTCGTATTTTGTTCTAGCGAAACGAAAGCTTGTTTTGCGGTATAACGTTACCAGCGTGCTTTCGTTCTCCCTGCATCTTCGTAAATACAAGACCGCGGGCTTAGACGGGGTTGCGGTGGGTGGAGGGGGGGGAGAGAGAGAAAGGAAGGAAGGGGCGTGGAAGGGAGAGACGCTCGAGAGATTCTTTCCTCTTTACTGTTTTTGCTTGTTTGGCTACATCGCCGAGGCTGCGCGTGATTTCTAGAAATGCTAATCACTTGCAATTACAAATCTCATACCACGAATTGTTTAAGGCACGAGCAAGTACAATGTAACGACTAGTCGGTACTTGGGTAAGCTTTCATTTTCTTTCTCTAAAGTTATTCAAAGCCTAGCAAACTTCAAATTTGATTTTCTATGCATTCGCTTTGTAAAATTCGCTTTGTAAAATTCGCCTTGTATCGTCCGACTCGCGGTCCACAAATAAGAAAGCATAAACTACATTAGTCCGATGCAAGAGAGACGTGGCATGTAATATTATTTCATTCCTGTTTCTTCCCAAATTCATAAATGTGAAATGAACGTTGATTGACCGATTGAATCGTAACGATAAAACGAATTTTTCACAAAGTGAATTTTTTAATTCTTAATCCGTTCTGTAGCCAATGATCGATCGGATTAATGCAGATTATTTGAAACTGCTGCTGGGAAAAAAAAACGAAAAATAGTCTGCGGTAATTAATTAATTGGTGAAAGCATTTCATGTCTTACGCATGATTATAATTAATATTATAACCATAACACCGGTTCCTCTGTATTTATACCCTTTCGATCTTCGTAAAGTAGGGCGACGTGGAAAAAAATTCCCACTGTAACCTCAAAGTCCCGTAATAAAAATTAGCGTAATGCACCTTGCAGGATTAGTGCGAAAAGTATTGTACGAGAAAATCGCGAATTGAAGAGAGAGCGGAATCGTTGGGCCTGCTAAATTTTCGAATGCGCACGAAACGTCAAATCCGGTGTTTCCACGACAGAGAGAGAGAGAGAGAGAGAGAGAGAGAGAGCGAGAGAGCGAGAGAGCGAGAGAGCGAGAGAGCGAGAGAGAGAGAGAGAGAGAGAGAGAGTGAGGGGCGGAGGGGGCGCGGCAGGGGGTGGGGAGATAGAGGAGGAGGAGGAGGAGGACGAGGAGGAGGAGGAGGAGGGAGAGGACGCGCAAGGCAGGGAAAAATATACGCGCGTGACACGCTATTCGAACCCGAGAGGACTCGGTCCGGTCGTCGTCGGTCTCTCTCGCGGACATTTCACGCATGAGAATGCGCCCACAAAAAGAGACAGAGACATCGAGAGGCGCAGAGCGAGTCACGCAGTCTGGCTATTCTCAAGTTCTCGGTATGCCGACTACGACGACGGCGTCCACAGCGATGACAGGACCCCGAGGATCAGCTGTCTCTCTCTCTCTCTCTCGCTCTCTCTCTCTCTCTCTTCAGATCAAATGGCCCAAGTAAAAAGCGACACACTTATCGCGCACTGTGCTACGTTTTTGCGGCAATCGTGCATTTCCCGTAGAAAAATTTGCCTATCTCATCGATTACCGCAAGCAACGATTGAGAGTTGCGCAAGCGAATACAGGCGACACGGTTGAAAAATATCTTTTACATAAATTACTTAGCCTACGTGCACATTTGCGCGGCGGCATTCTACAATAGAACATGGATGGATCACGCATGGAAAAATTATCTCGCGCAATCGTCTTTTTTGATAAAAAAAAATTTCAATCTTATCCGACGGAAAGTGGCTAGAAAATTAGGATTTAAAATAAAAAAAATGTTCAACTTCTCCAACAGTGCTTGAACTTTAATTGAATTTATTAAGCCAGTAAAGATAAATCTAAGGTTACTATGTTCGTAATAGACCGTAAGTGGCTTGTTATTCATTTCAATAGCCAACTTATCTACTTATCGATCCTTTTTATTACTCGCACGTATACTTTCGCTCAACAAACGCTACTTCGATTAATTAATCTACAATTTTATTAAACTTTCATGACTTCCTACATGCACAATTAACCTTAGACTGTGGACTGTGCAGTCAAAGGAACTTCCAGTTCGAACGGCCCTCTTGCTCACTCTCGCGCTCTTCGCAAGCACGCTTAACATGTTTTCTTCGCTAATTGCTCTTACGAAGGCGTGCCAATTATTTTCATTGACCGTCTTGAAGAAGTGCGCCCCCTAATACTATCTCCCAAAGGACATTTCACCGAGCGCGTGTATCTTAGTTTGAAAAATTATTTATATATCACATTTGTAAAATAATTTATGTTCCGCTGACATAAAGAATCCTTGTCCAATAGATTAATTTTCTATTAATCTGTTAAATTATTCAACGAGGTACTCGTCTTCGAATGTTCCTTGAGTGTGGTCGCACATTAACGATTCAATGGCCGTTTACCGGATGAATAGCATTGACTAAGTTCATATTGGCGAAAACGTACATAATCGTTCGACAAATTACCAATAACCGACGTTTTACTTTGAGACTCCTTCAGTCGATAGATCGTGATAAATTATTTTATTTACAGTTACTCTCGCAAGCGCCGCAAAATCTAATCGTACTCTCATGAATACCGCGCGAATACGGCAACCTACGTGAGTGAAAATTTAACGACGCTAATCATAATTTGAACGTTACCGAACGCGACGGTGTTCAAATGAAAACCTTGTTTCCTCTTTACTTTTAAAGATTTTGAGTAATCTCCCGAGCTGCTTAAAATACGTAGCAGCGCCTGTAACGTATTGAAATTGGTGTGCGTTACCTCGGTACGCCGAGTTACCTCCGAATCCTTTGAAGTTTCGAAACTACGGAGATCACGACTGGAGAATGAGAAATGAGACGCCTCAACTTAGTTTAGTCACTAATAAGATTCCAAGTACCGAGCATGAAACAATGCACTAAACTTTATTTGTAGAGTTTAATTTATGGCTTGCTTGTGAAACGCTAACATAAATTATCGAGAAAAATAGATTTGCCTTGTTTAATTAAACGTCTTCTGCACCCGTGCCGACTCCCAATATATTAATCCGTACGATAAAATAATATAACAAACCGAAGCTTATTCAACCAAGTTTCCCTCGAATTAAAAACTTTACCTATAATGTTCCAAAGTTCGCTAAAGCCCTAGCGAAGTCGTTATATTTTTCCCGACAAAGAACGAGCATCATCTAGGTAAGAGATGGAGATAAACGAAGGTCGCCAACGATCAGCGCCGACGATTGGATATCGAATTCGCTTTTCGCCCGACACCTCACTCGTAACATCCTCTCCTCGGAATAACTGCGTTTAACCTGGATCCGCGACTCCGGGGACGGGGATCGCGCGCACGTATCGCTTAGCGCCACCTCGCCCTCGTTCCTCCTACGCAATCCCATGACGATTTTCTAATCTCTTCTTTCTTCTCCAGCCACTGGCTCCAACCGACGAGCGAAAGAAAAAGACGAGTGAAAGTGGAGAGGGAGCTGCGACATAGCGCGCATTCTCCTCGCTCGCTGGGAGCATAAATCTCCCGAGTTATTTTCACGGCGCTAAGAGCACTTAACGCTAGTGCGCAGTTTGCGTAATTCGATACCGAGGCGCGTACGCGCGATCACGATGAGGAGTTGCTTGCTGCCGCGTTTTTCTCTCGCCTGCGCGAGAGAATCCAAACGTCTTCCAAGGGGAAACGAACGAGCCCAGCTGATGAGCCTTTACGAAACGGTCAACCGATTTATGAAAAAGAGGCCGTTGCCGACGGACTCCTTGGGAGGCGCTCCTTGGGAGAACCATTAAAAACACTATCGGGCATTTCGGATTTACTTCACGCTCACTTCACGGATTTCTCCGAGGCTTTATGACGCTGCTGCGGGGTCGGGGATCCTTTGCTTCGGATCGCTCCTACTAACCCTCTTTCGCGTACAAATGATCTCGAATTTTCTCAAATTTTCTCGAAACCGGAAACTGCTTCGGTCCATTTGCTTTCACGAGGAGCACGAGATTTTGAAGATTCTTCGGTTTTCTAATGGTTTTCTAATGGTCTTCTAATGGTCTTCGTTAGAGTCTGCGCGAGAACGGGCCGAAGCAGGAGTCGATAAATCTCGATAAGCCTAAATTCTCAATCGAAGAAAAACACATCCATCGGGTCGTCCAAATTTTTGCGCAATGACATTTGCGATACCCACTGGCTATTATGTATTCCTGGTGTTACGCGCCGACGTTGCAGCACGTTAACTTAAACTTACACGAGAACGTGAACGATGTCGGTGCGAAAAAAGAAATGGAAAACAGCGAGAGTCGACGAGAGATAAGATAAGAATCTGTATCGGCATCCGGTATCGCTACCGACCACTTGTACAATGTCGTACGCGTAGGTAAACCCTCTCGTCTTCTGGAAGCTAATGTTGCAGCTAGGAAACGCCTGTTTCATCGGACACGAAAAGTACGCACGCGTTGCGTAAGCGGTTGGATTTTTTATCTTTCGTAGCATTTGCGGAAACGTACGAAAACGATACTCCCAAGTTTATTTGGCAAATGCTCAGCTTTATTGGGTGTGGCAAAAGTTTTTATGGGAGCGCGAGGAATATTCGAAAGCAATTAAACTTTATGGCGCGTGTACGGCAATAAAGTTTAATTAAGATTAATAAGCTCGTTAATTCACGGAGGAAGAAAAGGTCATCGAGCAATAGCGTTCGGCGATTAAATCGGTAGCTATCGCTATCCTCGTACAATAAATATTCAAAATAATAAACGCTAGATTAATTCGTCCGTTCCAAGGATTTTACCACGGAACCGAGCGATTGCGATAAAAAACCATTTCTGCCATTTCTGCCATTTCTGCCATTTCTGCCTTTGGGATTCCATTAGATTTTACAATGGAATAAGTAGCGCACTTACAACTCCAACGCGCTGATCGATCTGCGTACGATCGTGCTTTCGAGTCACTTATAAAGGCACAACTTATGGAGGCCCATTAATTATAATTCCAGTCCAGTTAAAATGCTCGACATTTACAAATATTAGTACGACAGGAACACATCATTGGAACACGTACGCTTTTAAAATGCGCGCCGCCAAACATCGTTCGTTCTCTTGAGATGTAAATTAGTCGCTAAGGATGCAACTAACCTCAACTACAATCGTCTTCGGAAGTAAAGTATAAAATAAATAAACGATGCTCGTGGGCGAGTGAATTGATCTTATAATTGAATACGAAAGCAGTGTTCCTCGGAAGTAAGACCGAATCGCTCGCCCGAGTTGGAATTCGATCTAGATCAGCACGCCGCGGACGCGTAAGATCGTCGTAACGAGGGATCGTTACGTAATGAGGCAATCGTCTCGAGAGCCAAAGCAACGTAAAGCTAAACGAATTCCTAAGGGTCGGGATACTGTAAGCCACTGAGTTCGACGCACTTTTCTCAAGTGTACATCATCGAGATTGGGAGTGACGGGGCGGATTTCGCGTTTGGGTGTCTCCCGATGTCTCCCGCGTGTGAGCTCCCGATCCTCCCCGATCCTCCCCGATCCTCCCCGATCCTCCCCGATCCTCCCCGATCCTCCCCGATCCTCCCCGATCCTCCCGGGGAGGATCAACGACCCGCTGATCGAGCGCTCCGTCGCGTCCGATTTGACCACCGCGAGCTGTAGAAAAAGAAATGGTTTGTACGCCTGAGTAGGAAGTGCGAGCCCTGTAGTAGGTGCGAGCGTCCGTGGCTCCCGGAGCGAAACCAATGACGGTGATGAGGGAACCGAGAGGCTTTTAAAAGCCTCGGCTACATCTTTCGTGGCTTTTGTGCCTCGCACCGTCGCGAATCGGCCGAATCGGCTTTCAATCTGTCCCGGAGGATCCGCGGCTGAACGGCTCGCGTAATAGTACACCTATAATTACGGACTTAATGCCTCGGTCGGAAAGCGATAGGTATACTATTGGGTGAAAGTCACGGACGCGCGTTCATTGTTTTGCGTGTGTGCACCTTGGGCCTCGCGCCTCGAATTTATGGGCTTGCGAAGGCGGTTCGTTTTTGGAATTTTAATGCGCCCGAGGCCTCGCACAGACGCACTTTTTACGATATCGCTGGGCTTGGATGGGATTGGAATCGAGTGCGCATCTGGTAAAGGGAGGAATCGTTGACGCGAGCGACAACGATATTATCGATCGTTTATCGTTTATCGGAGTATCGGCGCGGTATCGAGCTTTTCGCTTTATCGCGGTTGACAAGTCGAGGGATATCCTCGGATTAATGCTTTTTAATGTAGCGCATGAAAGAGTAATTCTAAAAGACGTTCGACCCGGAAATTAGGCCTTTTGATCGATGTTGGCGAGTTCGCAAAGTAATTTCTTTATTGGAACTTGAAATAAGCCTCAAAGCCTCAAAGCCTTTTTCTCCTGTTTTCTAATAGAAGCTTGTCTCTCTTCTTCTTCCTCTTGTTCTTCCTCTTCACGCTAGCGTCTCGAAGATTAACGCCAGTACCGAGTACTAAACGGAAAGTCGCCTTTAAGTTATATTTCGAGCGAGCGCAACATAAAAGGAACGTTATATCGGCGTACGCGCGAGTTCGATCACCATCGAGTCTATACTCGGGCTTATAACAGGTCCCTTTTTCTAAATAATACGCGCCTCTGGCTATGAAACTCGGCCCCGCAATACCGACGACGCACGAGCGAACAGTTTTGTAAGTTAAGCAAGTTCGTCCGCTTCGTCACTTCATCTTCCACGACGACTACGACTTTCGATCGCTCAATCGCCTCGCTAAGCTGAAGTTTCTTTTTAAAAATGGGACGCGAGCTGCTTTTATTAATGTAGGCCCGTTCTAACGGCCGTATTATGTTCATAAATGCGACACCTTCTCAGGAATGACGATCGTTACGAGGCGCGTCTGACGCAACGGTGCGCATATACAGGCAGACATCGCGTCCCGTCCCGAGTCTCACCGCGGAAGTCCAAAAATATGACGCGTCTTAGAATTCTCGTTCCTTTCATTCCTATCTCTTATTAAATTAACATCTCGGTTAAGACGAGGCCCGTGGCTATTAAACGTAGTTGAAATGTTCTACTCGCGCCACGTCCTATCCGGAATCGCTTCATCGTTTGATCGCTAACCGGTCCTTCGCTCGATTAGCACTAGAGTACAGCGCTAGAATTCGACTTAATAATTTTAGACGCAGTAACGATTTGCATTCCACGTGCAAACGTCCACTCGGCGTCTTATTTAATAACGAATATATCTTCAAATGCCCTCTTACCCGGCAATAATGCGTTTCTCCTTCTTCCAAGTACCCGCTGTTCCCAAGACTTTTATCGGAGAGAAAAATAAATTACAATCGATTGCGCTAATAATTGCGCTCGTAATTTTCAAGTCGTAAGATTGGGTAGGAAGTCGGTCGTTGAAAAAAAAAGTCGCGGCAAAAAGCCCCTTGACCACTGAACACTGGACTTGAGACGCCCGACGTGGATTTATACGTGGAAAATTCACATTTTATCTTTAAATATTGTAAGGATTCACTTTGGTTCGGATTAATTAATAGTTCGGACGCAGCGTTAGGAGGAAGCTGTCGCTTAGAAAACTGAATATCGATCGCGATAAAGGCGCGACAAAAAGACCTTTAAGACTTTAACTCGGTTAAGCCATTAGGAACGTTGGACACCGCTCGAGCCTAATCATTCGTTCGACGATGAAAGTGCCGATACCGCGATCGATCGGCTTCAAAAGCCACAAGGTAAAACTCCAAGGTAAAACCACTCGCTGGTCTTAGGTGCAAAAAGTATTTAAACGCAGCAACTCGCATAAGTATCGATTCAACCGGTATCGGTACACTGTCCGTCCGCTGTGGATGAGTTTGCATCGGCAGATTAGAGGACGCGTGTCGGTGGTGGTGCGCTGTACGCGAGGTTGTCCGGTGCCACTCCGACACGATGATGGTCGAGGAGGTCGGAGAGGTCGGAGAGGAGGCACGAGGCTTGGCACGAGCGACTGCATGACCACACGTGAGCACCGCGATGGGATAATTACACGCTTTGATGGCTAACTTACCTCCCACTCTCTTCCAATAGCGGAGACGCGCGAACATATTGGCGCGAAGGAACTTGGTTAAACTCTTGGTTAAAGCATCTTCTCACGCACGCGGACTTTCGGAGACCGAGCTTAACGTGGCATTATTATCGCGGAGTTTTCGAACGAGTTCACCGGGGATTAAGAATTGTGCAACGTTACATCATTACAAGGAACGCGCGCGAAAAATAGATCTCTTATCTCCGTTTAACGAGCGCCATCATTTATTTGTTTTCGCTTGTAGCTTAGGGAGATCGTATTACGTTATCCGCTGATTGCACACGTACACTCGATTAACATGTGATACTCGGATTATTAATTGCTCGGATATTCAATATCGGAAAGCTCAAAATGAAAAAGTCTCGATGACAACTGCGGTATGTGCGCGATTAAATCAATCCGTGTAATGCAGCTCCTTGTAAAGACTATTTGCAAGCTTGAGAAACTTTTTTTTGGCCTCGAGTAAACTCGTGCAAGTTTTGAACAAACCTTACGGCACTTTCATTAAAACTATTTAACCTCCCAGCGATGTTTAAAACATCATTATCTTGCAGATTTTCACTGCAGCGAAAAGTTCACTCCTCGCACACATTTGCATAAATTACTTTTTCGAAATGTCCATTAATTACGTCATTAAGTCTTTTCGCACGGACTTCAATACGTGCGCTTATATAAAATAATTCACGAATACGTGATAATCTATGAATTTTTATTTAGTTTTCGTTGAACTTAATTGTAATTTTATACCGTTGTGCAAGTACGATATGTGCGCCGAATTAATTTTCAGATCCGAGGCTCGACGAACGTCAAGTAACACACCGAAACATTTGCTTTGACATCTATCGCGAAGTAAGACCAATAGTAGTAACAGTGCTACTAACGTAGCAACAGTAATTAGCAAAGTGTAACCAATGTTAATACTCGTGCTCGTGATTACTCGGAATTTCGTACATTCTCGCGTCGAGTGAAATGCATGCGTCAAGCATAGCGCTGTACGTGTCTCCTTTTAAAATCAATATTTTCTTCCTTCGCGAGTGCCGAGACTGAGGCGAAAGGTTGCTTCGAATAATAAAAGTGCATCGCTACGTAAATTCACTACGTAACACGTGTTTCCAACACCACTACTGCGAACACCGCGAACACCGCGAACACTGCGAGTACAAAATAAATTGCTATTTCCCGGTTATCGAACCATCTTCACGACCAGTGCAATGCTCCAGATACCGAGGACTTCGAATGCTGCACTTTGCTTGCTACGTTCATTTGGAGAGGCCGCGATAGTTTTCTACCTATTTTGGTCATCAGAAACATCATGACTCGTCTGTGCAAACGGTACTCTTATACGCTATCGCTATTAGATCGCACGCGCATTGACATCCGCAGTCGTTCACCATTATCAACATAACGACAAACGGATTCGTTGATTTGATTTTGATAAATTGAGAAAATGTTTCGAATGCGCATTCAAGGGTACCGGCGCCTGTCCTTCGATCGAGCACAACGAATTAAAAGCCCATTTGAATATTTTGAGAAGGTTAAGGTACCGAATCATTGGCATAAATAGTTAGATGGGAAGTGAAATCTCGATTCAAAGGATATTTGCATCGTGTATCTACAGGTAGTTTTTGCATCATCGATAAAAAGAAGGAGGGTCACAGTTACGAATCGGCTTATAATTTGTCGAGTAGTAAACAAGTATTTATCGGTCGTCCTGGGCATCGTTAATCACGCTTCGAATATTCCCATTAATTCGAATAACACTAATCCTCGCTCAAGCGATACTTATGAAAACAGGCAAAGCATCACCTTACGAAACGTCGAGCATTAGATTCGTGTAGCTGCACTCGCCGTACCTTTCTAAATATCATCATCGCATTCGGTCCCGTCCGCATTCGCCTCGCTGTCAATGAACAAGATCGAGTTTTTCATTGGCAACAAACTATATCCAAATGCTAAGTAGCGGAAAAGCAAAATGACTTAGCCTCCTCGACGAACGTCATTCCAACTCACTTTTGAAAACGCTCCTAAGCTCCTCCTCTTTCGGGCCAAGCAGCGACAAAAATTAGAATCGTCGCTCCTCCTCCGACGAGCAAAAGAAAAGCAAACGTCGGAGGAGAAAATCGTCAAAGGACGGCGGCTCGTGGGACGAAGCACCGAATCGAATGTCTAGCAAAACTTGCCTCTAGAAGTCAATTAGAGTTAAAAGGCGCCTCGTCGTTAGACGGCAAGTGTTCCAAACATCGCGCACTTGAGAAGGAAACGCTTTGCCTGGCCCCACGAGATGCGCGTCGAGTGATGTTATTACCCCAAATATTGTCTTTAGAGAGCGCCTTCAGCTTTTTCTACCTTTTAATTCTTTTCTGTTTTCCACGCGTGACTCGTGGCTCCTTGTTTTACTCGCGGCATGCGCACTTGGGTCTTGACGGATGCGACAAGGATGACGACGAGTGAGACAAGACGCGACAAGAGCGAACTTCTCCTTTATTCGAGTAGACGAGGGTCTTGTAGTTTTCAGGTGCGCTGCGCGGAAGGTGCGTGAAAATTTGAAAGGTCGGTAGCGAAAAGCTACCGGAACTCGATCCGAGTTCCGGGCGCAAAGGAAATTATCGGAAAGCCGAACGTGAATCGTCGTCGTCGTCGTCATCGTCGTCGTCATCGTCGTCGTGTCGTCGTCGTGTCGTCGTCGTGTCGTCGTCGGTCGCGAGGCAGGATTCCAAGTAAGCGAGAGAAAAACAATGAGAAAATAAAGAAAAGTTTCGCGGGCCAAATTCGTATTCGGCCGAGTTCCCACTAGAATTATACGAATTCCCGGAAGCGAACTGGAAATAAAATTACTTCATAAGCCGAGTTTTTCGTGTATCGTTAAATCGCCGCGCTACTTGGTTATTCCTCTCTCGTAAATGACGCATCATCGAGCGACGCCGACGACCTTTTCCAACGTAAACCGAGAAAATCTCACGGGAAACGCACCCCTTGCCCCAACCCTCGGCGCCCCCAGCCAGACAAATAAACACGTCGGTTAGCTCGGCTTTTTTTTCGTACGCTCGTTTCTACCACTTTCCTCTTCCCCGCCATAAATCTTGGCAGCTCGTTCTCTCTTCTTGGTCGCCCCCGCCAACCGTATATTCCTTCTCTATTTATTCCTCGCTCTAGGCAAATTCGGTTTCGCGTCGTGAAAATGCCTCTCGCGATATATGGCGGCTAAATGAATGAACGTAAGAGGGCCTTTCGAACTATTAAATATTAAAAATACGCGCTCAACGGGAGATCGGATTTCAAAGCCCGAGTCCTCCTCGAGAAGCTGCTCTTCGTTCGCCTCTCGTTCCCATTTGTCGCGCGACCTTCGTTCTTCCTCTTTCGCTCTTTTGCGTGCAGGACGTCGCACTAGCGGCGACAGGTAGACGAATCGGCGATACCACGGTGAGATACCACGGGGTGATACAACGGGGTTATACGACGGGTTGATACGACGGGCTGATACGCGGAGGGGACTCGGACGCTTTGTCTGACGAGCCCAATCGGCGCAGAACGAGTAAAATTTCTCCGAGACGCGCGTCGGCAGCGATTAGAAAGTTAATTTGGCAATTAGATTTTACGACGCTTGTCGCGCATTTCTCGAATGCATAAATATTGAAATAAGCGAAGCCGGCATTTGTGCTTGTCCGAGTGCAACGGAGTGGACGGGGAACGAGAAGCACGAATGAAAAAGTAATCGAGAAGAGTGAAAAGAAACAAGAAAGACACAACTGAGGATGGGGAGTGAAATTGGAATAGAGAAGGGCAGAGAAGGGCAGAGAAGGGCAGAGAAGGGCAGAGAGAGAGAGATAGAGAGAGATAGAGAGAGAGAGAGAGAGAGAGAGAGAGAGCGTCGCGGAAGCGGGATGAAACGTTCTCGTGTGCACAGGTAGCGAAGGAGTTTATCTTATTTTTTCATCTGAGATTTCGGAGACGCGGCCAGACTTTTGTTTCTCGGACACGTGCTCTCGAGGAATAAGGCAACGAGCGCAAGGGCGACTTTACACTCCACGCACGCGAGCTCTCCTAGGGCTTTGATTTTTATGCGCTTTAACGAACGACCGGGACGTCTCTTGTCTCTTTTTCTCGTTCGTGCTTCTCTCGAAGAGAGTCCGTCGGCTGCTCTTTGATAGACCCGCGAGAACTTGAATTGCCTTCTGTCCTTTTCCGATGATTGATGCCGCGTAGAGGCCAGGGTTAACGAAGGCTCTTTCGGTTCGTTTCTCTTCTCTTAAGGATCGTCGTAAAAATGCGAACACTCGAACACAAGGTTATTCTACTTTTCTCACCTCGGCTCCTCGATCTACTCGAGCACTTGCTTTAGTTTCAGAGAATTAATAGCAGAAAAGAGGCTGAATTCGCTTGTAAAAAAGTGTAAAATGGCTACTTAAAGAAGAAAACGACTTTCTCTATTACGAATGGTATTACACGAGTTTAGGGGATTTATGACGACCCGCGTTTAAACTCGCGCGTATCTACCTTTTTATAAGGTATGCAGGTTAACTGTAGCGAAACATTGGCTTTACTCGTAATTTAATTCCCGAAAGCGGCGACGATGGAGTTTCTTTAAAGCATCCTAATCCCTTAACCGAATGCTCGAGCGATTGCTTAACTCTTCAAAGCCAATCTCGTTTTCCCCCGCAATTATAGACAACGAACTATACGCTTCCTCTTTCTTTCCGCGCGAAGGATACTCAGTGGTCCATCATCTACGGTTCCCTGTTTTCCACGTAATTGGGTGCGTGTTTGTCCTTCGCTAACCGCAAGAGTGGTAAAGGCACCGAAGAAGAGCTGGAGACTTTGTTCCACGTTGCGTCAATCTCAAGAGCGAACGAGTTCCGGTGGTCCGCTTGGTCAATTTTCGTCAATTCAGCGAGAAATTTCTCTCTCTCCCGCTCTCTCCCGCTCTCTCCCGCTCTCTCCCGCTCACTCTCTCCCCGAGTGTGCGCGGCTTGAAATTTTCTACCCTCGTCCCTCCTTGCTAGTGGTAGAACATATTGGGTGTTTCAAAAGTTAAAAACGATAGAAGGTAGGCGCTTTCTCATGAAAAGCAAGTTTACCAAATTGAGCGTTGTACGATGAACCGGTTGAATTATTTCACGCGATTATCTCCAAAATGTATTAAACGATACAATTCAAGTTAAGAATCGTCTGCAGTGAAACTTATTTAGGGTATCCCATATAATACGACTCGGTCGAAATTCTCGACAAACGAAGACCACGTAGCCAATGGACAAATATAAACCGACGGAATGAAACAATATACACTACGCGATGAAAATTTAACGATAATATTTCAACGTATAATGTTTGGGATCACTAAAGTTCACGCACACAAGCTGTCGCAATTTTTCACCATTAGTTTACGAAAGAATTATTTGATTTATATTTAATTTAATAACAACAACCGATGCATAATGATACGATCTGCTGCAGATAATTAGACAAGCCGTGGCGTTTACCTTATTTAATTTTGAAAATGTTGTAAAAAGTTGTTCGGTTGTTCCTTTGCACAATACAGTTTATAGGAAAACATGCTTTGGGTATTATACGCGCAATAATAAAACGCACACGACAGCTTAACATTATTACTACCTATAAACGACTGTGCAAAAATATTACGAATTTATCGATCAACCAACAGTTATCGAATTCATAATCCAGATCCATTCGCAATTACAGAATTTAGACACTCAACGTACAAAATAATTCAATAATTTAATTTAATACGGATAAATATTTTTATAAGAGAATTTTACAAAAAAATGGGCAAGTTCGTTTTTAAGCTTTCGAAAAGTAAAATATTACATCGCATAAGCTGAGGAAGTACAGTTGTTAAAAAGACGAATCGTATTTCGTTAGCACATCGATCCACGTATAAACACCGTGACACATTCCAAAACCAATGTAAACTTCATTCGCTGTATTCAAGAGACGAATAAATTTTTATATTATTTTTACACTTTACGTCTTTTTAATTCAAAAGCAGACGGAAAAAGTTTCGTGAATATTTTAAATTATTATCGTATTCCAGACGTTGTAACGTTTGATACGACAGTTCAAATTAATATCGATAGAATCATTTTTTAACTACGAGTTTCGACAATCGATGCCTACGAAAGCCAATAAGAGACGTTGTTGGCCGGGAACTGTATACAACGTGTACGCATAACCTTGAACAGAATGGACAAACAGTTGTACATTAATTTAACGGACGTCGCTCGGGAACGGATAAAATTACAAAAATGCTTGCAAATCGAAGTAAACTCGACAGCGTAAGAAATATGACAATCATCATTATAAACACGAGCGTGTTCCCGTTGAATATTTAACGTCAGCCATTCCCTTCATTTTAAGGAATCATTTTTAAGCACGAGTATCGAGATTAAGTTTTGTTGAAATTGATTAGGGACAAAACGTAAAAAAATGACGAATTCACAGAATAGCCAAGCGTCGTTTCTCTTATCTTTTCGGGCGATCCCTTGTCTCGCAATCTACAATGAAAAGGCCAAATTTCATCAACATTCGCGCGCTCTCTCTCTCTCTCTCTCTCTCTCTCTCTCTCTCTCTCTCTCTCTCTCTCTCACTCGCAGCTTTACGGAGCGAAGACGACTCTTTTATATGGAAAAGTTTAGTGCACCAGTTGTACTCTTCAATCGGAAATTCAACGAGGGAACCCCTAGGCGGTCACCGATTCGGTAATGGAAGGTAATAATCCCATTACCTATCTTTATGGGCGTCTATAAAATTCGCGACAACTTTCATCCCGCAACACACGCTCCCAAAACGCGTAAAAAAAAAAAAAAAAAAAAAAACCCGTATCCCAACCGACCGACCTCTCGACTCCGCCATCCAAGATTATGTAAATCTCGGTCCAGGAGCGAAAAGCGGGAGCTCCGAGAGAACTTGGGACGCGTGGGGCGCTACGAGCATCGGAAAAACGGCGACGGCCTTTCATTCGGTCATTTAATTTTCGGCCTCGGAGGCACTGTTGGTGTTGAGCAATTAGAAAGTGTCGGGCATAAACAAAGATACGGAGATTCAAAGATTTCCGCCGCGCGAGAAAAGCCGAGACTCGCGGTCTCCGCAGTCTCCGCAGTCTCCGCAGTCTCCGCAGTCTCCGGAGGCGCCGTCTGCTGCTCGCGCCGGCGACGTCCACGTGCTTGCCTCGACGACCGGAGAGGGAGGGAGGAGAAGCGTGGATAGACCGAGTGCGTGCGTGTACGCGCCGACGACCGACGGCAGTTCGCTCGGCGTGCGAGACGTGAAAAGAGAGGCGAGAACGCGAGAAGACTCAGTAACGCGATGGTCATCGGACGGACGAGTCGCGCCGAGGTTCCTACGAGGTTCCTCGTGAGGAGGAAGAGCCGCTAGACGCCGCAAGACGAGGAGGCCTGTCATGGAGGAGAGGAGGAGCGATGCCGACGAGGAGAGAACCTGCGCTCGCTGCTTTGCAAAGTGTAAGGGTTTTCCATTGGCACTTATCAATGGCTGTCGGAGTGCGGACTGCGAGGGTGGCGCTCGAGTAAGAGATCCTCCGTAATTTTTCAATGGGGTTAACGAAACTCCTCTTCACTTCCTCCGCGTGATGTTTTAAAGCATTTTGAAAGAGCGATGCACTCGGTGGAACGGCACGTTTCTTCAATATTATCAATATCATTTATGCATCCGATAAATCTTTCGAAACTGTTTGAATTTGCGAACGAAAGAATTCGTCTTTAAATAAATAATCGTCCGATACGAAGGAGCGTAATAACGTTGTAGTTGTCGCTCGCGCTCTCTCTCTCTCTCTCTCTCTCTCTCTCTCTCTCTCTCTCTCTCTCTCTCTCTCTCTCTCTCTCTCTCGTTCGCGGGGGAGTTTTCTAAATATCCGTCGGCCTTCCGTCGGCTTTCCGCCGGCCTTCCGTCGGAATGCATAAAATACCGTGTAGAAAGATGTTGGAAATTTCACAAACTCCTCGAGGAATGGTTCAATTTATGGCGCCGCTCGTAAAACGTCCATCGAACTGCTCGAGCCGCCATAAAAATATCATCCGCATAAACGCAGGACTTGGACGCGCCGAGTCGTTGGTGCTTGAATTACATTCCAATTAGCGCTTGCCGAAGATCTTAAATATCGTAGATGGTATAGGGGTAAAGAGGAGAGAAAAAGGAGAAAATCCATCTGGGAAATGGCGCAA
Organism: Wiebesia pumilae; assembly: GCA_018907045.1. NCBI lineage: Eukaryota > Metazoa > Arthropoda > Insecta > Hymenoptera > Agaonidae > Wiebesia > Wiebesia pumilae. The sequence goes on from JACCHZ010000055.1 coordinate 1,064,115, forward strand.
CCGCTGGCGCAACCGATGGCGCCTTGGTAAGAGCCGCCGCTCTATCGCGATATCGTAACGTTTAATTGGCGCTCAGACCCTCCCCAGCCTCCGTGCTTTCGAGCAGAGTGTGTTGGTGCGTTGGTGTGTTGGTGCGACTGTGAGTTGACGCGTGGGAGCGAGCGAGCGATCAATTAGTCCCCGTCGAAGCGTTAAGCCGTTTAATTTCCGTTTAATTTCGCGGCTTGTGGACGCAGGACATCGAGGATGCGCGCGAGTGCGGAAGACGTTGCGTTCGCGCTTTCTCCCCTTCTCCCGGTACACGAGCAGGACCTGCGCCTTGTTTCAGGAGGTTGTTCGGGGGCGCTCGTTTCGACTCATCAACCAAATCAACGAAATCAACGAAATCAACGAAATCAACGAAACCGATGGCGTTATTGCGCAATTGCGAGCTCCGTCGTTCGATTTCAAAGGCAAATCGACTCGAAATATCACCAGTCCTGTTTATCTCCCACTTGACCCGCTTAATCCAACTTTAAGGTCGAGCAATCCACTCGATGATTAATGTTTCGTCGAATCGCGAAACATTAATTTTTTGCGAAAATAAATATGGCGCGATCGCATTTTCAGCTCCTAAATCTCAATAATCGCGAATAGACGAACGACATTTGAACTTTGCGTTCCGGGATTTGTCAACGCGAAAATGTCCAGTGTCCAGTGTCCAGTGTCCAGTGTCCAGTCTCCAGTGTCCAATGTCCAATGTCCGTGGTTGATAGAAATAGACTCCTAGTGCAGTTGACGCAAGCGTAAGATCGAGCCAATGTAAACAACACTTGGTGTACACAACTCACCTACGCGCGTGTGTTTATTTGAAAATGTCGCGCACGAGTACGCGAGACTGCAAGAGTGTTTTTACGTTCATCGTCGTACTTTTTATTACAACCGAGTGAGACATCAACGATGGCGTGTATTCGTGGGTTTGGAAGGCGTTTCTGCCGAAACGAGTTTTCCTTTCGTTTGGGTTTCGTAAGGACAATGTCAATGAGCCGCTGCGCGAACGAAGGGCAAGGACTAAAGTGTTGCGAGGAAGTTTCGCGTCGACGGCGTTTGAGCGATGCCTCGAGAAGGAAAAAGCGATTAAAAACACTGTTACTAAATGGCTCGTCGTCTCGAGTATCAAAATAAACGTTTGTTGTGAATACGGGATCGAAAAGTTGGTGTCGCGCTGGTTAAAGTTATTAGAGCTTGAGCATCTGAGTCAGATGCTTCGCTCTCTCTCTCTCTCTCTCTCTCTCTCTCTCTCTCTCTCTCTCTCTCTCTCCATTCGCTAATAAACGCTACAATTGCGATGAACTTTTTTCAAAACAAGCGAGAAGCTTACTAATGCTCCCAAACAGTTGACGTCATTGAGATGTACTTCGAATACGCGTCTACGTTCATTTCAATTCATATTGAAATTAACGTCGAGCGCGCTATTATTCGCACTTTTACACGACGACAACTATAGGACAACTTCGGAATAAAGCGGCTCTGCATAATAATCGCGAGAAAATGGCCAGATTTCCAAAAGAATTTCAGCCTTCGTAGTTCGGTCGTAAACGAAAGCTAATGGGAAATGAAAAATGGTCGTCTCGCGCTATTTTTACCATATTTTTACCGCCGCGAGTTGTTGGTAAAAACGAAGAGGAGGCATATTTTTGAAAATTAATGCCCAAAGGAAAGTTTATTTAAAGCTGAGTTTTCGGTAGTACCGCTAAAGTTTACTAGCAAAAATTCACGCGCAAATACACGTACGCGCGCAACTGCACGACTACTTTTTGTCCGAAAAAGAGACGTCGTATTTTAACGATCTTGTTCCCCACAGATCGCACGCGCACAAAGATCCATTCAAACTTCTCTCTTCGTTCCTCCTTCATTACTGTCACTGGAACTCGGATAATTGGGAATAAAAACACGTTTCGAGGCACTTTTGCGAGGCTGGTTAAAAACGGAATACATAATTATGCGCGCGTACATTTATTTACTTATCGAATTAAAAGAGGCGCTCCAACGAAACGAGAGAATCGGAAAATTCTTAGGTCGTGTTGCAGCGCGAGCGAGAAAGAGCGACGTTCGTTCGTTCTCCCCTCGTTATCATTACTCTTGACAATCATTCCTACTCCGAAATTTCGCAGCTTTACGCGATTATTACTTACAATGGAATCCTTAAATGGATCGTTAAACGCATACTTATTTCTCGAATAATTATTAATAATACGTTGAATTTATTGGAACGTTTAACTTTATTCGATGATATTTCCGCCAGAGTTCGGAGTGCCAAAGTACCTCTGCATTCGTTACCAAGACTCCGCCTAACGTTATTGCAATTTGTAAAAGAAAAGGAGAAGAAAAGGTAGCCAATGACCGCAAGAAGCTCGAGCGCAGAATTCGCGAAGAGAGAAAACGATTAGTTCGAAGGTCGTTACCTCGCGTTACCTAGCGTTACCTCGCGTTACCTCGATTTAAATACGGGAATAAACCCTGGACAACGAGCCGAGCTTAGCTTTCGTAAGATACGCGATGTGCGTCCGTATCGGCCAATGAAATCTTAATCCCGTAAGTCGCGTAGGCGAAGGCAGACGCGCGCCAATGTCTTGTAATAGGTGCGAAGATCGCGCGCTTTGACCCCCAGGTCCTCGTCTTTCGGGCAAAAGACTTTTCGCGCTCATTCGCACGGAATTGTGCTTGGAATAAGAAGTGCGAGTGGCTCCGGATTGTCGACGATGTCACGTTCCTTTCGTAATTCGACTCTTGAATTATCCATTTCGGTTGCGTCCGATACGCAAACATTACCTGCTGATGTATGGATAACGCAATTCCTCAGTTCCAAAATTCGCTCCTTTCGATCAACTTTTTCTCGTCCTTTCTGCTGCGAGCTCTGCATAACCGAATCTAAAACCGTGTACCTAATTCTCTGGGCTTCTCGACCTTCGACCTTCACCGCACGATTCGCTTCAAAATTCCTCACTGAATTCGAGTCGATCGGTCGCCGCTGCCAACGTCAAACGAACATTTGCGGAAACAAGATTTCGGAAGAAAGAGTAACGAAAGCGACGGAAGCGACGGAAGCGACGGAAGCGACGGAAGCGCACAGAGAATAGAGCGCAACGGAAAAGCCGCTTTTCCTCGCTCGCTCGGGACTCGCTCGCGCCTCTCGTCCCAGCCAATGTACGCAGACGTACGCGACTCGCATTTGCGTAATTCGCATCGTCCGTAATTCGCGTCATCTGCCGACGGACTTGCCCGAGCCTCGGAGACGCCCAACAGATTTATAGCCTTTGCGCTCCCGCGTGCTCGCGTCATAATCTCGTGCATCTCCAGCTGTTGCTCCGGGCGCGCCTCACCGATTCGGTTTTCCCTTCGAAAATTTCTCGACGAGACGAGACGAGACGAGAGCGAAGTTTCCACGGCGGCTGCAATTGTCCTCCCGCGTTAAGTGCGCGTATCCCCGATCGATGATGACGGATGATCGAGGGCAGTGATCGAGCACCGCGGCCCCGTTCTAACATTCTATCGTTAGCGTGGATTTTCGGTGGATCGGATCGGAGGCGGAGGCGGAGGTGGAGCTTCGACGGGCTCGCGAAAGTCTCCCGATCCGACGACCGGGAGTCGCGATGACCGAAATGCGCCGAGCGACGCCCTCGGAAATTCCTGGCGCTTTTCCTTTCGCCAAGCCTCGGTTTTTCCTCTGGCTTCGCCGGAGGCCACTCGTCGCTCTTTTTACCTTCTCGTCGTGCCTTTCCGCGAAAAGCGAAAAGTGCCTGGGAAAACGTGCGGAGAAGAGTCGCTCGACGGCTTTTTCTCTTTCTCGGCGGCGATCCGAGGGTCGCTTTTCTTTTTAACCGGGACCCGTGGGATGCAATGGGATTTTCGCAGGAGGCGATCGCTTTCCGCATAAACAGGACTTTGTAAGCGACTGACGGATCGAAGATGGAGAAGGAGCTCAGCAAGAGAGGGTTTTTCCTAGATCGCGAATACAAAGCGGTTGGTAGTGCAGATCCCGAACGTGATCTTTAACACGAATAATAGAAATTGCGGAGACGATCCAAAGCTTGTTACCGCCTCGATTCGCAATGGCGGCGTACGCATGGGATTGTTTTATTAATAGGCAAATACGCATTCGAGTCCTTTCCATTCTAGTTTATTTTCATTAGCAAGAGCGCGATCTTCGCGTGCTTCGCGTGTCTTCGCGTGTCTTTCGCTGTCTTTCGCTGTCTTTCGCTGTCTTTGGCATAGCGTTCGAAGCACTCAGAGACGTATATATTTTTCAATTGGGAAATAGTACACGCGCGGCTCTTCGGAAGTGCTTGTTTTTACACTCTTCGTCGAGGGCGTGGAAAATCGTTGTTTACGCGTTCGGCGAAGGAATCCCGAAAATCTCGGAGAAAAGCTTTGGGTTTCGCATTCGGGGTGAAATTGCACGTTTGTAAACATTCACCGATGCTCGCGCACGCAAGTAATGTGAGTGACTGGTTGCAAAGGCGCTCTTGTGCGTAAGTTTTGTATGGGGCCGTAAATAAGTCCTGTGAGCGTGGAAAAGTGAAAAGGTAAGGTGGTCGGAGTCTCGCGACTCTCGAACATCGAAGCTCGCAAATATTATCAGGCTCGATGGGCGTATCGCATTCGTAAAAGTAAAAGTGAGGGAAAAAAGAGTAGTAAGAATGTACGCTTTAGAGTCGCGAGATTCCTCAGCAACTGGCTCGGGAACGACTAGATTCTATTTTTGGTACGCTGAGCGGCGCTCTCTCTCTCTCTCTCTCGCGCGCGCGCGCGCGCGCTCACTGTGTCTCTCTGTCTCTCAGACTAGAAAATGTGGCGCTCGTCACGTGTTTGCCATCGCGACAAAAGCCTAATCTCACGGATGCCACCGCGTTCGTAATCGTGACGTGCCGTCCGATACTTTGTCGTTCCGAATCGCCATCTCCCCTTGGGCTGACAAAAGAAACAGACATAGGGAGAGGTAGAGAGAGAGATAGAGTGAGAGGAGAGAGAGAGAGCGTGAAGGGGGGTGGGGAGAGAGGGAAGAGGAACGACGCGAAGGCGTTAGTTTTCGGGTGCGCGGCACGTGTCGCTCGACGCTGCATTTTTGTACGAATGCGAGAGCGGTAACGAGAGGCATTTTCGCTTAAAAACGCTCGTAAATCGTGGACCCCGAAGGAAAAGGTTGCCGCCCGGACGAGGCGCTCGATCTCGCTTTTCCCTTCCTCCGGCGGCGGTCTCACGAGTTCGCTGGAACAACTGCCACTTGAACCTTCTGATTACGAGAACGTGCGAGCTAATTACAAGGCCGGGACCTTTCACTTAAATGCATTCGTTTTCTTCGAGTTCCACGATCTTTTCCGCCAGAGCTGCTTCGGTGAATTACGAGGTGATAATGGGCCTTTCAACAAAGATAACCAACTATTTTGAAAATATGGGGGTGAGCGTGGCTAAGTGGTGCATGGGTTAAGCGCGCTAAGACTGACTTGTTTCTCACGTCTTTGTTCGCGTGAGCCCAGAGTGCAAATTCAGCGCCTTCTAACATATGTAATTACACTTCTTTTTGCAAGATGGTTTTCTTTGGAAAAACGCAGAAACATTTACGACGCGATCGCGAGACAATCGTCGTCGTAGAGCAGAAACTTACCTTTTCATTCGTTCTTGTATTCCGTCGTGTATTCCGTCGTGTATTTCTTCGTGTATTTCTTCGTGGGATAGTCGGCTGATTACGATTAAACGTTTTTCATGGCCTTTTTCGGGGTGCAAAATGCCGCGCACGATTTAGCGCTCGCGCTTTTCATATTATTTGCCATTATCGTAAAAATTTTGATATTCTCGTCGGCGGCAAATCGAATTCGCAAGTTAGCCGATGCAGTTAAAAATGTCGTCCTTGAAAATTACGTTTTCCAGCGCGTACGACGCTTGGCGTGTCGTTAAAATGCGTTCCGTTTTGTAAATTGTAAAATGTTGGCGCGCCTCTCGGCGAGGCAAGATTATTTTACGGTTATTTCCAATTATTAAATTAAACACGCGCAAATTTCCCTCGGATGTGTTTCTGTCTTTGTTAAAATTTTCCTTGCGCGTATGAAGAATAAGTGACGCGTTTCTGGCTCGTTCGGCACTTTGCGGCACGATTTATTTTAAAAGTTCCGAGAACTTTACATTTGCGACGATTATCTTGAAAGAAATGGCAAAATAAATAACAAAATGCGTTAGGAGAGGTAACTTTGGTTGCGACGGTATATAATAATATAAATACAAAGTCTCTCGGACCTCGTATAAATGGCGAGTTGAAAAGAAAGCAGCAGGAACGAAAGACAGCGGAGAAACAAATTACTTTGATATTTATTATTGTCTAATGTCGATGCTCTTTGTAGCCTTTCTTATTCCAATGACTCTATGCGCGTACTTCCTACTTCCTACTTCCTACTTCCCACTTTCCACTTCTGTCTGTAAACAGCGGTGTCCGCGGGGGCCTTAGCCCCCCGTCCTCGGGACAAGAGGAAGAGAAAAGTGGAACACGTACCGAGACGAGATCCAGAATACGTACGCACACCTTTTTGTCTATTCAGCAGCTTTTTTGCCACGGGACGACGGACGCTAAACTTCTCTGAAAATACGTTTTCTTACGCTTTGCGAGCAATACCTACACTTCGCCTTCCGTTTTCCAGCGGATTTTCGGACCGAATTATCAATTTTTGCGATATCACCGCGATATCCTTCCTTTCCTTCCGAAACGCAATCATTCCTGCTTGCGTTCCTCTTTTATCTTACGCTACGAGTGATTGAGGAAAATTAAGCTTTCGTTGCTGGCGATGCTTCCGCTGTTGCCTAGTTGAGGTGAAATACCGACCTCGAGCGCGCAATTTGTTGCGCTAATGGTGCACCGAACAAAACTAACCCAATCAGCCGAGTAGTTCGACTTTTGCGAAACTCGAGCCAATCGAACTCCTTCTTTTCAAGAATAAAATAATGTTTCCAAATAATCCCTTTACCCGTGCTCCCATTATATATTATACATTACGACGTTTATCTAAATTAGAGCGACGACGGACGTATCAGCGGACAATGTACTTGAAACGCGTTACAAATACCAGGAAAACTGATACCATAATCAATATTATTTTAAATGCTCGATCTCAAAAGTCTATTTTAAATATTCTTGGCTCTTTCCTAGCGAACGGCGAGCGACGAGCGACGAGAGCCAAGCTCCCAAAATTTATAATAAAATTTAAAATCACCGGGTCGGCATCCGTTTACGAAAGCACCTACGCGAGATACTACCCAGACGATATTTAGGGAATTGGAACGTTCGATAAACAAAAGGCATTCCGACGTATACGCTCCTGAGAACTACTGACGCAATTAGCGAAAGACGGTCCAGAGCTTCCGTTTGTCCGCTGGGAAAACCCACAGCAGAGGAGTTTCTCCTGTGCAATTTGCCAATATCACGGACACTTGGCGGATAGTAATTGAAAATAGAACACAGATGCGGTGGAGCAGTCGCGAGCGTAGAGAGAGAGAGAGAGAGAGAGACGGCGATTGTCTCTCTCTCTCGGTCATTGTTCTGGTTGCGCGAGCCCACAACGCGACAATGGAATCAGATGTTTCGTCGGACGCGACGTATAATAGAAGCGCGTGGCCCACACGCTAATGAAAGGGTTGCACCTTTGAATACGCGGAACGCGAGCGCGAGCAAAGCCCCGAATGAATAACCAAGAGCCGCTGGTTCTCAACCAGGGCGCGCGACGCCCATCGCCGACGTCGATCAATTCGCGCGCGCAGTTGTAGGCGCGGCGCGCGCTTCCGTGGGAATGAATCGCTTCAAATAGCATTTGCCCGAGTGTAGGTAATGCGCGCGCGCGCCCGCGCACAATGGGTGACCCGGCTATCCTTTTAAGCGCGAGCGCAGCCACATAAATTGACTTTACGGCGTACGGCGGGAGTTGCAATTGCAACGTCTGGGATGGGGCAGTTTGACGCATGGAAGGGGATCGGGGTGGGGGTGGGGGTGGGGGGAGAGAGAGAGGGAGAGAGAGGGAGAGAGGAAAAGGAGTTCTTTTCGGCCATTCCGCGGAATGCGTTTTATGCAGCCAACGCGATTAATCGTCCTCGCGAGCCTGCAATTCCATCGGTATTGCGCAAGTGCAAACGAGTTTTCAAATGAACGGTAATGCACTCGAACTCGCCGGCACAGCTCCTCCAATAATTTCCATTTCCCCGGGAGCGGATTTGACGACCTTATCCAACGACATCGCGCGATAATCCTGCTATAATTTCAGGCGACAAATATCGTTGCGCACTCGACTTGTTAAAAGCCGAAGGCCATATTGCCATTATCCTCCGAATATACCTGCACACTACTTATGGCTTACGGCAAACTAGGCAGTTTAGTTCGAGTGGCAATGAAACTGGGTTATCGGTTGTTTTGCCAAACGCAATATATAAATACAAATGTTGATACAAATGTAAGTAGAAGAACGTAGAGAATAAACGGACGAGGGTTGGGTTAGTTTGTCCCGAAATTGGAGCGAGATTTTCGGATGCTGCTCCTAGAAAGTAGGTTTGGCTGTGTTGGGGCTCGAGTCCGATTAAAAGTTCAGGGAAGCGGCGAGTCGAGATTAGTGGCACTGCGGAAAATTTCGTTCCGTAATCGGATGAGTAGGTGGAATAGCGGATCGCGACCCGCGAATAAAGGGATGAAATCGATGACCCAGATACGCGCAACCGCGCTCCGAGGCCGAAGCTGAGAATCTCGGCTGCTGGATACGATGGCGTCCAAGTTGTCGCACCAACGGGTCGCACCAACGGGCGCATGCCGAAGGGCCTCCGCATTTCGACTTCTTCGTCGACCGTTGGACGTATATTGGACTTGTGCTGTGAGACGATGAGTTGGCCCGGGCATCCGGGCAGACCGACCTGGACGTTCCGCTGAGTGGGTGCACCGGCGATGGGAGTACCGGCTAGCGAATGGAGTGCGAGGCGAGGGCGATCGACTTTTTTCTTTTTGTGCAAAACGAATATTTCTGTTGGGATAAAGTTGAGAATATTGCGTTGGCCGTACGTTTGCCGTACGTGTGCCGTACGTGTGCCGTAAGTTTGCCGTGGACGCCGCCATTTTATAAATGATATCTGTTATTAATCTATCGTTCACGTACGCGTACTAGAGGAGCGAGGATAGCCAAGGTATTGGTAGTAGGTACAAGTTCCACGATGTAAATTTACTTTTTGTTTTAAGTGATCTGGGCATTTCGTGTAACAGCTTACGGAAAGCAGCAACGTTTAATGTTTGCAACCAGTGCGAGTACTTTTAATTAAATTCTACCTGATTTGACAATTATAAATGGCCGACGATCCAGTTGGTAAATAATATCGATATCGATATCGATACACTTACTCACGCTACATAAATAATAAATAATCGAACGAAGGAGGAAATGCTTTCGCGCGTACTTTTCAACTACTCACCAACAACTACTTCCTCTTGGACTCATCTCTCTGTGTAATTAAGGAGACTGTCGATTTCTCGAACCAATGCTACGAGTACGAAAAGCCCATCGCTGATTAAACGGCGCTTCTTATCACTTATCAAAAAGTATTATACTCATTTTGTATCGTTAATTTTCAGTCTGCGGAGACAACGAAGAAATCTGTTCACTTTCAAGCGACCTCGTCGTATTTTCTCAGAAATTAGATCTCGACCTGTACTTCCCGGAGAAATAAGGATCTATTTTCATATAATGTGAGTTATAGCGAGTTGAGTTCGGGACGAAAAACACCGTATTTTTAATTTAACCGTTCTTATTAACTATAATATTATATATATAATTATATAACTGTAATTATATATAATAACCTCTTAGTAACTAGAAATTTCATTTTAGAATAAACGGAATGCAGTAGTAGGATTTCCTACCAATCGCAACACTTTTAATCGTTGGTCCAGTTATTTGGGCGAGCGGTTATTCAATATTGGCGTTCATTTTTCGCGCGATGAAATACTCGTCATTGCGTTTCCGATACTCCCTTTTCCCTCACCTTTATTAAGTAATAAACATAACGATGCTAAAAGCATTCTTCGCGCTTTATTGTAATAATACGAAAGTCTTTTACGAGGACATAAAAGCAACCGCCGCGCCTTTCGCAGATGCCGGATTTTAAGAGAATATTGGTTTCGGTATTTAGAATTACCGCATTTAGCAACGTCAAGCTCTTTTTCATATTCGCAGTAATTTCGATGTAAATCCCGTGGCTAACGAGAGATACTTTTACGCGCTGGAACGTTACGATCCCCAAGCAAGTCGTGAAATGTGTCCCTTCTGCAGAATAATAGCAATCGCAATTATGTTGGATAACGTTAAAAGTGTCGATTTGAAATAGTGCACCGCGACGTGTCGATACAAATTGCCCAATGGTCGAGTGTTCCTCGTTCCGAGTAAAGTTCGTCGTACGGTAATCGATCAAAAAAAGGGTGCGCACAAAGCGCCATGTTCCAGAGCTTTATTTACTCTAAATAAATCAGGGCTCCGTCGCTGTTCCCGATCCGAGCCGACACGCGTTAATTAATAATTGCCATTAAACGCCGATCCACCTTGTTGAGGGTCATCCGCTAACCGAGGCTTTTATACGCGCACACATGCGCGTATCGTCGGTCGGTAAGTTTCAAGGGAGACAACGATTGGCACGAATCCCTTTTGTTCCATTGCCTTCCTTCTTTACATCGGAAATTGCGAAATCTGTAATTTGTAATTTGTAATTTCAGGGGATGCTCGTGTAAAATGAAAAAAAGTGCTCGAGAGAACGCGAACGGAACCACATTTTAAGCATCGAGATCCCTTTTTCACGCAAACCTTTCACAAATTCGCCGCTAATTTTTTCGCGCTTGCTCAGTTTCATATCCAAATGTAAATCTTTAGGGACTATCGGTAGCGAAGCTCTTGGCAATTTCGCGCTAAAAGAAGTATTTGAACACGTTTTATGCGAACGAATTTTTGAATTGTGTAATTGTGCAAATTGTGCAAATTGTGTAAAAATGTGTTTCACGGAGGACAAATAATCGGCAATTTGAGGAATACTTTAGGGAATTTTAAGTTGTGATATACGTTTAACTTGCGCGTGCGGCGCGTGCGTACGTTAGGAGAAACAATACGTTGATAGAATTCCCCGAATTCGAAGGCGGACTTAACCAGACAGAGATTCGCTTCTCGAACATTCCCTCGCCGCCCTCGCCTCCCCCGCTTCCCCCGCTTCCCCCGCCGCCCTCGCTTCTTGCAAATATTCACGAGGAAAAACCAAACTGCGAGTTATACGAGTTTCGGATGTTTGCGAGGTGAGAACGATATCCGGCATGAAAATCCTCTGTTTCAACAACTCGTGCATAACTTTGCACCGCGGTCTTTATTTTTTATTCTTATTGATAAATTATCGAATATTTCAACTCACCGAGTAATCTCGTGAATAACGTGCATTCCCCGAGAATCACTTACGGCTTTATTATTTTCGAATTCGACGCGCTTTCCTCCATCTCTTAATTTCAACTTTTACTTTTCATCCCTTTGTTGGTAAAATTCCAACCATTATCAAAAAGTGCCACGCGTCACAAAGTTAATCAAGCCACAAGACACGAGAGACGTTAAATCTAGCCTTTAGGAATTCATGGCCTTTTTATCCTTCGAACCGATTTTCAAAATCCGAACTGTTATCAAAATCCCACGTCAAATGCAATCGTATCCTTTCCGGCAAATGCTAAACCAAAAAAAGTAAAAATAAATAATTGAAAATGTTGTTCACGCGATTAGAACAATTACTTTACAAACATTAAGTTGATCACCGGTTTCAGCTTCACAAAGAGATTCACGTTATCTTCATAGAGACGGACGTTTTTTATTTTGCAGCCGATAATATCAACTGAAATTTACGGCCTCGTGCGTAAAAAGTTGCTAATTGAAACTGCGCGTGTAAATTGATATAACCCGCGAGCAACCGACCGAGCGCTTACCGGACAAACTATTCTAATACGGAACCGCTGCGTCGTATAACTTAGGTTCCGAGTAAGCGGTGAGATTTATCCGCGTGTCGGAAGAGATGGGAGACAGTTGCTCGATGGTTCCTGGCCGTCGACTAAATCAGCGCAGCAGCATGTAAGCGCACGCTCTGATGGAGAGTCGCGAGAACGTAAAAGATGAGGTGCGCGACAAGCGTCGACGGGGACGAAATGCCGCAGGCGCTCGACGGAATGAAAATAAGAGAAGAGACGCAGGCCGTAAAAGTGCAGCGGGCGTCCGGTGCACCAGTGTCGAATGATGTCGGACACGCGCTTACGCGAAAGCCCGTGCGCTGGACAGAGAGAGAGAGAGAGAGAGAGAGAGAGAGAGAGAGAAGTCAGGTTTGGTTACGTGGTGTTGCACAACCGGTAACCGATACCCGAGGGTGTTTACAAGCGCGTGCCGCGTACGGCTTCTTCGCCTCCTCGTGCATCTCGCCACCGAGGCTGACTCTCCTCTTCTCCTTTTCACCCTCCCCAAGGTGCCCCTTATTCATTGTTCGAGAGGCTGCAGGCATACGAATCCCTTTCCGCAAATAGAAATTTAATAGGCTTTTTTTTTCTTTTTTTTTTATCTTTTTCTTTTTCTTTTTCTTTTTCTTTTCTTTTTTTTTTTTTTATCAAGGATGAGCTCCAAGTCTCCATTCGAGTTTGTCTTTTGAAAATACTCATCGAATTCGAACGATCGGGAATTACACCGAATTGACCGGTGGTACAACTTTGCTCTCTAATTGCGGGAAGCGATTGGGATCGTTCGATTTCCCGTGTACTTGTCTCAAGGACCTCGTGTCTAATATCGAAATATCGAAGCACAATGTATACATAAAGAGCTTTTAAATCTTTTAAATAGTGCTCGAAACGTTGCCTCAGCACATTGAAATCCGAGAGCCACCCTTGCACCAATTAAATCAAATTTTGTAATCTTACTCCAATTTCTCACTTTATTTATTTTCGCACCTTTCAACTCTACTTGCTCTTTGTACATATAAAAAGTCAATTGAGAATTCGATCGAAAAATCATGTCTAAATATCATCTATCTCTAAATATCATGTCAACGAGTTGTTGGGAGCTCGTATCTCTAAACGTATCAAAAAGTGAATTTTTTGCAGATTTGGTCCGACATTACACGTCGTCTACGGCCCTGAAGCTAGTGATTTATAGCTGAACCCGAGAAAATGTTTCATCCTAAAAAAAAGTGCACGTTGTCACGACTGAACCATGCATACTCTGAAACGTCTATTATTCATACGAGTGGTGTACAAGTAATTTATTTTTCCAAGTACGCGAAACGAAATTTAAAACAACGACGATAATTGTCAATCGCGTACACTGTAACGAAGTAAACTATTCGCCCCGATACCACCGTAGCGATTCACTAGTATTCAACGTGAAATCACAAAGACCAACTGAAAAATACGAAGGCAATCCAACATCTCGAAACTTATTTGTCGCGCCTTCTCGTCCATTGAAATGGCATCAAAGTAATTAATGCGAATCTGGCTGTTTTTTTTCTTCTTTTTTCCTTTTTTTCTTTTTTTTCTTCTTTTTTTCCGTTGCCGAACTCGGAATATCGAATATTTAATTTGGCCGTGGCGACGCGGACTGAAACGAAAGAAAAAGGAAAAGGAAGTAGATGAACTCCCGCAGGCTTAGCGACTCTTGATTAATTGAATCCGCGACGAGAGTCAGGCTACGAAATAAAAGTACACGAGTGAACGAATGGGAGGAGAAGAGGCTCGAACACAGTCGGGCTGCGTTACACACACGCGCGCGTGTTGCTTGCAGCCGAAACCACCAACGCGTGCAGCTGTGTGTGCACAGACCCAACATCGGTTAAATTACGCGAATTAATTAATTTGAATTCCATTTTGTTCATTCGAGAGTAAATTTCGTTGTATCGATACTCGTGCAATACTTTGCATTTAGTTAGCTTCGCGTTTACTAATGCGATACAATCAATCCCGTCGAAATTATCATCGTTATTATTTTCTTCAACTTTCTTCGTTCGACTCAATGTGGAACATCGTCTAGCTTTCCAGGTGTAATAATCACGGTTCTCAGTGTTGTCTTACATCAGCGATGCTCGAGAGAATTTACCTTCCTAATTGAACTCGGCGTGCATCATCTGGAGTAAGTGTCGCTTATATCGTAAAAATATTCCATTCCTCTGTACGATCTCCATCGGCCGAGCATAACAAGCAAATATTTAATTCGGTTTATCGATATTGCTTTTCGGCGTGTGCGTCCATCCCGATAAGAACGTAATATCTATGAAGCCATTTGGTTTCGTTTAAGCGAGAGCTGTCGCTGCTTTCCACCAGTGCTTTCGCATTTAAGACGGCCAATCTCGGTGAGAGTTTGTTACTCCGAAGACAAAAGTGGTCGTGACGATAACGTAAAGTTGCATTTGAAAAGTGTCGAAAGTGCATAAACGCGGCGGAAGTTGGTCGTGATACGCGGACGAGTGGTGGGAGAAGATAAACGAACTCCAAATTGAATCTTAAAATTGTAGTACAGGTTTTTGCAGATGGTGGCAATTGTATAGATGCTGCGAAGAAGCTGAAAATCGAGTACATTTGTATTTGAAGATGTCGATCGATACGCTCCTACCGGTCGAAGCGTGTTCGCTCAGTTCCCGTCAGTTCCCGTCAGTTCCCGTCAGTTCCCGTCAGTTCCCGTCAGTTCCCGTCAGTTCCCGTCAGTTCCCGTCAGTTCCCGTCAATTTCTGATTCCTTGTATGCAATTTGCAAGATCTGCGATACCTCGTGTAAGTTATCGTTTAAAATCGTCTCAAATGGACGCGCGTGACTGCGAACGCAAAGAAACCCGTAAAGAAACTTAAAACTAGCCATCTCGGTCCATTACGCGTCGAGAGTGCAAAATATCTTAATAGTGTCATTTAGAAAGCATCGAAAAACAAAGATTTATCAAAGAAAATTTAACTTGCAGTTGTATCTTCTCCGAGTCCGTGCATTAGAAGAGATCGAAAGGCTTTTCCCTTCTGACAAACGAGTTTTCCGACTGCGTATCCCTCAACTGTATCAGCCGAAACTTACTTTCAAGATACAGGCGGTATTACCAACCTCCTTCGACTGACCGCTTAAACGCAAACTTTTTATGCCTCATCTACAAACCGTTTTCCAGGAGCATAAATTAGTTTTTACAGTCAGACCTAATAACTTGGTTGGAACTAACGCTCAACCTCCGGAATACGGGCGATAAAAGGTTGCAGTACTCGAAGGTCTCGGAAGGTGGCAATAAATGAAATAGAGGCGTTAACGCGCGCAACGAAGATTCGTTCGCGCAGCTTTCGAGTGTCGAAAGTCACGGCGCCGCAATACTCGTAAGCTTTCTCTTTCTCCCTCCCTTTCCCCCTCGATCAAAGATTTTGATTTAACACGCGTAAGGTTGCATCTCCGCAAGATTATTCCTGTGTCGGCTCCTCGATTGTACGCAGCCGCTCTTCCGTTACTCCTCCGTCGGCGCAATTCCGAGGTTACGAAGAAATAATCGAGGGAGCTTTTAAGCTCGGCGCTCGGCGCTCGGCGCTCGACGCGTTTAAATTTGCAACGTTTCGTATTTTTATCGGCGAGCCGTCGAGGACAAGGTGCTCGCATGAAAAAACACGTGTTTACACAGACAGGGAGACGTTTTTCGAGGGGGTTTTTCATTTATACGTGCTGACAGATGGTCTCTTTGTTCATTTGGTTTGAAGTTCTATTATTGGATGTATATATCTAAGCGTTGAGCGTTCAAGTGCAAGTGCCAGAAGCAAGAAACCCACTTTAACTGGCATCTCGGTGGAAACGAAGCGTTTTATGTTGCACGCGGTGCCGTGGAACACCCTGAACCGCATAAAACGATTGTAGAAGTAACATCGATAATAATCCGCCGATAAAGTAACAAGTGATACGAGCGTGCTCCTGGCATGAAATGTCAAATGAGCATCGAGAGCTCGTCGAGCCGGTATCCAACGACTTAACCAACGAATAGACTTTTAGGCGCAAAAGAGGCAAGAGGGGAAAGCGAAGGAAACGGTCGCGAGACGAGCAGGGAAAAGCCTACGAATGCACCCGATGAAAAAGTGCACTCGTGCGGATCTCGTACGAATTAACCGCGTCGATGGGTTCCCGTCCAGCGACCACGAGCTGCAGCTCTCCGTGTAAATGTAAGGGTAGACGGCGAGTTTTGCGTGCGCTTAAATCGCGCTTAAATGGTGCTTGCAGCGCGCACTCAGCCAGAAACAACGAATGCGGGGGTTTGACTCGAAACCGGGTCATCCACTGGAATCTTTTTCGGAATATCGAACTCGAGACCGTTATATCACGGACTGACATCCTTGCATTACTCTTAATTACGAAGATGTTTCATTTTCATTTTCATTTTCTTCTTTCGTTCCTTGAATGCGTCAACTGCTCGTTAACGTCGAGCTCTTAATTTTTTTAACAACCCGCGGCGATTGATAAACTGTCATAACTAAGGCTCCCCTTGCTTTTATACATTTCCTTTCGTACACTTCACGGTCGCCGTTACGTTGTAATTAGCCGCGTTCAATCCGATCGAACGAACTAGTAAACTGGCGCTCGAGTTGTTAAACAGTTGCGTTAAACGTCCTCATCCAACTTGGTGTTTACTCTTGTAAAAATCTAGTACATACGTTGATAGAAGACTGAATCGAGGACTGGAAATTAGACGTATCGCACAGTTACCGTAACGCGCGATGTAACGGAAAGGGAACTTTGCGTTTTTATTTTTTTATTAGGTACGAGTGACGGGCAAAAGAGTTATACTTCTTCTCCGTTATACTTATGCAAGCAATGTTGAAATAAAATGCCATGCAAATGCAGAAAAATGTGAACGCCTAAGCGGCAATAATGTTTTCATTTGAAACTAGGCAATTGCTGCTCAAGTTTTTTGTGTGTTTGCAATGAAACTGTGCGCTTTAAAAATGCTTTGCGAAGCTTGGCAATAAAAGAGAAACAAGAACAAAACAAGTTTTACTACCGCGTCGCCTTTCTCGCTCTCGCTCTCGCTCTCGCTCTCGCTCTCGCTCTCGCTCTCGCTCTCTCTCATTCTTCGATGTTCAATACAGCGCTCCGAGAAAGACATCATCGCTCTGCCGGCGCCGTCGACCCGCGTGAAAGCACCTTCTGGAGCTGCTGGGCGTGCGCCGGTAGTAGACGGAGTGTCCGCGTCGACGTTCCCGAGCGGTCGGGGTCCGTGACGTAACGAGGGCTCGCGCATCTTTCTCACACGTGCACGCGATCACTTGACCCGAACGATTCGTCGTCTCCCGTTTCCCGGACAGTGGCGATCGTTTAAGGTCCGGATGGACGAGCGCGACCGATCAACGAGTCCTTCCTCCAAGATATTTCCTCGACGCGCCAAACAGCGCATGTTTACCGCGAATAAATACTTTCCATACTTTACGGAAAAGTGTAAAATGTAGATTCGGGTAAGGGTCTCGGAAACTTCCAGAGCTTCCTTCGCTCTCTCGTACGTTTTAACGTTTTACAGAACTTCTTTGAAGGGGCTTCTGCGCGATAAAAATGAAATGTCGATTTATTTCACTTTTCGCCAGTTTTTTTTTCACTCGGAGTAGCAGCGTAAGAACTGTTATTCCACGTTATTTAATCGAGCCCGTGTCTAAGCGAGTATTAGATTAAATATTTTTACAAGTAGAATAATTCATCGCGCTTCCGAGTGACAAATTATGGACTAACGTTATGAATTATGTTTTCAAAATGTGGCGCTACCACGTGACGGCAGAAATTGAATTACAATAACAATCAGCGAACTCAAGATTTATTCTTGTAAACCTTCTAGACTTGCTACAACGTACTTTGCTCCAAGTACGTTGTTGTAAAATTGAAACATGCCATTCGGTTAAATAAAGCAGGCGAAACGCAATTGATTATGTTGCCGCGGGAAGAGCCATTTGTGCTTACTTTCAAATGTAACTAGTCCAACCGCAGTAAGTGCAGTTATCGTCAAATGTCCTGGATGCGTTATTTCTTGCGTTTAACGCTCGATGCTCGCGCTTTTATTTTTAGGAAAAACTTTGAAAAAGTTAGCAAAAAGCCATGTTTCGAATAGGTCGTAGGACAGGAAAGTCTATTTGAATTGGTTTTTCTCGATGTAACTCGTAAAAGGGAAAACCGAGGACTCGTTTGTTCATTTACCAAGTGCATCGGACGAGACTTTTCAAGTAGGTGCAAGTAGGTCGTGAAACTTGTACTCGCTGATGGAGGCTCGAGACACTTGCAGCGTCTGGATAAAAGTCCTCCTCCTCGAACTTGTCTCCGAAAATCTTCATCTAGATCGCCGTAGAATACAAACTATCCTGTCAAATACGATGACAATGGGTGAGTATACTTTTGCGCGACGTATATTTTTCTCTCTCCTCGTCCAGCAGGGCGCTACGCTTTCGAGTTAAAGAGAAAGTTTCTTGAATTTGAGAAAGAGCGAGCGAGATCTTGAATATTTTTCGCGCGACCGCGTACGCAATGTTTACCGAATGCCCGATCGAGTGCACGATCGAGTGCACGATCGAGTGCACAATCGAACGCTAGATATTCTTTCGCATTGCATCGCTGCCGCGATTCGGCTTCTTTTTAAGCAACGACACCGAGTCGCTGAAACGATCGCGCGAGTGCACGATTATACAACGCATCGACGGGGGAATGTCGATGTTTCGTTCCTTCCGTGAGATAAAATACTGGGGCATTATTGCATAATGGAAAGCAAATAGACGCCGTTGGCCGAGTGTTGCGCGATCGAATATTCGTACAATTATTGCGAGCAGTTGTAATGCGAAAAAAGTGTCTTTTTTCTAGTGCCTACTAATGCCTACTGAAACTACCAACGGCTTGGGATTTGATTTTAAGTGCTACATTTATTAAGCGTCTGGCCTCGTGGTGCATAAAACTGGACTGAATTCCATGCGAAAAGTACAAGTACATTGATTAGCGTACAGTTTTATATTTAAAGAACAACGAACGAAAGGCAGGGAAAATTGTGTGAGAGCGACGTGTGAGGCTTGCACGAGGGGTAGAGGATCGATCGATTCAATTAAATTTCTATTACATTCAATATCGTATCCCAATGCTCCTTCCTCTAAAGGAGGGCCAAAGTGACAGAGAGGGGAGCGAACTGTAGTCTAAAGTCGAGAAAAAAAGGGAGTCTCATCTCGCGATGCAGCCTCCGGGCAGAAGTTTTCGAAGGTTCGCAGGACTCGGTCTCTTTTTCGTCGTGACTATCGACCGCTCGGATGGAAAGAGGGATGGGGCGAGGGTGGAGGAAAAGAGATAGACTACATGCAACACCGCTCCGCAGGAGCTCTATCGCGAAAATCTGTAATTAAGTTCTATTTCCCCTGGAATTGAGGGTGGGAGGGAGGGAGGGAGAGGGGGGGGGATAGGCAGGACGATGACGCGGCAACCACTACTACTAGAGCGGCTCCTTGGTCGTTGCTTCTTCTGCTCACAGGGTGTCGCATCTTCTTATTAAATCTTGGCTCCATGCTACTTATGCACGTGTATTAGCTATATATTCGAGCTATCCTACGGCCGAGGAAGGAGCGGGAGGATATTTCTTGCGTACGCTTGATTGGGACTCGCATAATAGTGCACAGCGTCTCCGCGTTGAATGTACAATAATTTATATGCGCGCAAGAGGCGACTTACATCGAGACGGGAAAGTCGTATCGAGTCTCCACTGACTCTCTTTTTCTTCTTTCTTATTTTCTTCGGGCGATATTGCTTAGGGATCGGCGAACGAGTGTAAAAAGCGAAGGCATCGATAAGGAAAATGGCTGTACAATTTCAATATTCCACGAGAGAATGCTATTGATGTTTTTTATGCACACAAGGTGGAATATCGTTTGCTCGAGATTCGAGGGAAGCGAGATTTTATATTGGCGGTTCTAATATAACGAATTGGTGCTTATCGTTCGGAAGTTCTTTCGGATTGGATAGAGAGGGAGGGAGATGGAGAGAGAGAGAGAGAGAGAGAGAGAGAGACTGCAAATCATGCACCGATAAAATATTTAGCATATCGGCGGAACGCACGGCCTATTGGGAAATTTGAATTTTAATCGAACGGGGTCTTAAAACTAATTTTCTCTCTTAGCCTTTTAAAAATGGAATTACGGATAAAGCGCCCACTCAAAGATTTTTCACATTGGAATGCGCGTCCTTTCTTAAAAACGTCTTACTTTCGAGGTGCTCGAGATCGTATATTTTAAAAATTAAACGTAATGTTTCTACGAAATTCGTCGGTGGTTTTCGAGCTTTGGTTGAGGCGTAGTGGTCTTACACCAATTAACAATTTAGCGCGTGCAAAATATTTAAGTTGGTGAAATTAAGGCACATAAATTTTATCCGATCACGGCTGTTAAAGATTGTTGTTGTGTAAAGATATTCGGTTTAATGTAATATGCCTTTTTCAACTAAGTCGTACATAATCTGAATTTTCTAATTGAACAGAAAAAATTAGGCGCCATATATCAACTAGCCTTATATTGATTATTTCGACATAAGTAGTTAACGTTCTTTAACGTTAGATATTTAACCAGTATGTGCTCGTCAGTACTTATGAGTAGATATCAATTACCGGAACAGCTGGTTGCGCGTACTCGTGAAAAAGCTTCGTAATACCGTTTTACGCATCGCATTAACAGCCTAATTTTACTTTGAATAATAATAATAATATAATTTCGTCTCGATATTAATTTGTATTCAACGTTTATTTTGTTGGAAATGGAATCGATTTGCACGCGCAGCGAGAAATTCATAATGAAAGCAGCGCAAGCGAGATAAATGCTAATTTATACCAAACTCCCACTGTATATAGAATTACATATTCATAAATGCAAACGTAACTGCAATTCAATTTAGTCACTAGTAACGTATACTCGCGCGCGTGTGAGTATGTATTTTCACCGGCGATTAATTGATACGCTGCTACTTTCAACGAGAACAACCGCACATGAATCCCACATTTATAAAAGTAATCATCGCTCGTGCCTTGGAAATCCTTGGCTGCGAGTGTAGCAGATTTTCAATTTGTAAGGTCGAAGGTGCCGAATTTCATATAATACCGCTGAAAATGTTTGCGCTTTCCTTCTTTTAAATCATTTAAAAGGGAAAATAATAGACAGCCGAATATAACGATTATTTTAGAGTGTGCATTAAACAATGAGGTCTGCAAGGCTCTGTAATTAAGTTATTCCTCCGATAATTAAAATTTCTAATTTCCATCGCTTGTGCTACCGACAATTTCATTTATATCTTTATCGTCGACTTTATTATACGATTTGCAAGTATTTTGATACCCGAATGACTTTATCCTTCGTTATCGATCGGTAAGTCAACGCTGCTACTTTCCCTAGAGTAAGCTGTTGTATTGGATTATTTAGAATTAAACAGCGCACATTGAATATTCGGAGATCGCAGATTATTGTATAGAAACAAGAAGGAAATAAAACATCATCTACAGGCCCGCTGCACTCAACGATGAAACGTCAATGAATTTGGCTTTAGCTAAATTAGCTCGTTAGAACGTTACTTGCATAAAAAATGAGAAATACCTTCCTTCATGGATATTCTGGAGTTGCTCTTGAAGGGAAAAGAAACGAGTCGAGATCTACCGTCTCGGATGGTAATTGTCATTTTGTCGGAATGAAGTTTCTTTCGTTCGTAAAAGCTGTGGTTGGTCTTCAAGGGCAAATATAATGTTCGATTGGTTGTAAAGAGGCGAAATTTTACAAACGCTTTCGCCATCATAGACTTCTAGATCGTGGATCCTTGCTTCTGCCGAGAGCCCTAATTCCTTTTAAAAGTGTTTTGCGCAATTCGTAAATGAGAATAGTTGCTTTTATTTATTTAGTTGGTGCATAACGTCGCAAGATGTAAAAGTAAAAACTTGTGGTTGCTAAAAGGAATTTTCGTCGTTTCTTCACCGATGTTTCGTGTTTGTATTCTAAGTGTATTGAATTCCCCTGGGCAAACTAATTATCCCGTTATAAGCTTACAAGCCGCATGAAAGTGCATTTATTTTCGACTTATTTGAAAGTACGTCTTTGGAAATGCTTTCGTAAGAACTGTTTGCTTTTATGCTCTTTGTAGGCGCGCGACAACTGATAAACGAGTAATAACGCCCTGCGATGCATTCACATAGTAGTATCCAGCGCACAACGTTAGCACAGACATTTCAGTTAAAATACATTAGCTGCAACGGTATTAAAATGCACTTGCGAATGTCACTCCAAGTCTCGGGTACATTAATGGGGCGCCCGTTCTGCAAAAGTGATATATTTTCATGAAACCGAGGAAAATTAATCTTCGAGTAAAATCTCTGATGCGGAGATAAACCGAATTCTGCTGGTATTATCAACATATGCAATTGCAATTCTGTCGAAATTGCCATTCTATCGAAATTTATTTGTCGCCCTAGTGCACACAAGGATTACCTTTTAATTGAAGACCATAGCGCACCCAACGAGAGAAAAATTCGCACGATGGCTCACCATTAAATCCATGCTCGAATTAATGACGCTCGTTGAGCAACGATGCGCACTCGTTAAAGTCTGTCGGTACCGTAAAACCCGACACACTCGCCATCGGCTAATTTGAAATTTCAGGCACCAGCGCCATTGTTCCGAATGTATCGCATAGCAAGGATATCGCGATCGACGAATCGTTGTAATTCTTCATCTCACCCGAACTTTCTCTATGGGAATCATGGATTGAACTGCTCTCGATGCGCGCCGAGGGCGAGAGACGATTGATTTTCATTTAGAGCTGCCCACCCTTTAAGAGCTGCATTTTGTTGCTAAAAGGAAAGGTCGCATAAATTTGAGCCGCGGCCCCCGGCAACTATTGTTAAATCACCGTGATATTATAGAAAATTAAAGGCTTCGCCGATCACGAGGGACGTTCGAGTCCATTAAACAACTTTTAATTAAAAATTATCTCAACGATGATTAACGAAGCAGAGCAAGCCACGGATTATCTTTGAAAAATACGTTAAATTATGCGCTCGGTTAAATTCACACGGATCAAAGCGAACGTTTCCCTCGATGTTTCCCTCGATGTTTCCCTCGATGTTTCCCTCAGTGCTTCGGAAACGGAGAATGAATTACATTCCTCGTACGCTCGTTTAGTCAAACATTTACGCAAGCGTTACAAAAACAACAATGCAAGAAGCTTTGTACGTCTGCCGCTACCGTATATCCCTTTTCCGGGTGAAAAAACCTTTCGAACTCGAATCCCGTTGAAACGATCGAAAACACATTGGAGAATTTACCGTCGCAAGCTTGGGATTTTATGAATTTCGATAAATTACTATTTTCGGCAATTTCAAGCGCTCAAGCGCTGCTGAAGAGGAGGAAAGAGCAAGATCGTACACTAGCGTGTGGACCTCCGGTGGTCGTCCGCTAGAGTACGACGACGTAGAATTCTTAAAAAAAGCTCTCGAAGTACGCGTTTCTTTCATTGGTAAAGTTCCGTTGCGCAGTCCTCCTCGAGCATGGAGCGGTGGCTCGAGTGTACGAGGAGCTCGAGATTTCCGTCACTTTCGTTCTGCTGGGAAAAATAGAGGAAGCAATTACTCGCAGCATATTTCTTCGAGCTGAAAGAAGAAGCGAGCTCTCTGTAATTAATTGTCTCTGTAATTAATGTAACGATATCGGAGATATCCTTAAAATATTATATGCCGGAGTCGCTTCATCCACGAAATCCCTTAAGACCTTTCCAAATAATTATAAATTGCAGCTCGTCGAACTGCGAGCTAAATTTGCGAGTTAAAATTGCGAGTTAAAACTGCGAAAAATGATTATCAGCGCAAGACTCTTTTCTCTGAGCAAACTGGGAATCCTAGGTACCGTAACGTTATTTTGGAGTGTGCCTTACGCGACAGTATCCGTGGCATTCGGTCGAGAATGCGTTGGGTTCCGGTGCCGAGACGCGAATACTTCTCCTCAATCTTCTCAAAGTGCCGAATGACGAAACCCGAAATGATATTGAGCGAAACAGTTAGCTCAATACCAACATTTCTAACGCAGCATGCATAATGCATCGCTACTGAGGGGCGATTATCTCCCGTGGTGCTCCTTCCCGATGTTTAACCGAGTGCTGCATGATTGATTTTTCAGGTGACAACGGTACCCGACGAGCCCGAGCACAACTTTAAGGCCCCGAGAGCAACAGTGGTGCACATGGCGTCGACGGCGACGAGGCCGCAGCACGTGTCCCAGGTGAGCGCTATCGGCGAGTGCAAGAGAGTAGACTCTCTTGCACTCGGCCTTGCACCCGGTGCCAAAAGAATTCGCCCGGTTGGAGATTTGGCTATTTTCAACGACTCGGTGTGCATTTGCATGGGAATAGCAGCGACTCGTCGCGCCTCTCGCGAAAGACGTTGGATAGACGTTGGAAATTATACGCTTCTCGAGTCGAGGCCAGTCTCGGCTCGGCTTTGCATTGATTCGTGCTCAGCTTTCCGGATCTCGGAAGTTAGCAGCGAAAGCAGCTTATCGTTTCCCCCTGCCCCTGCCCCTGCCCCTGCCCCAGCCCCTGCCGCCCCGCTCCGACAAGACCTCTCACGGAAAAATGACACCCGAGGAAGCGACGAATAACGAACTGAGCCGCCGAACGCGCTTGGATGCATTATCGAGACGAGGATGGCGCTCGGGTGATTAAGATTAATTCCCGCGGTACCTTGTAAGTGGCAAGAGCTAAACGGGCAGCTTAAAAATCGAGGATTATTTGGCTAGTAGGTGGGTAATTATCGAGCGGGACTCGTGAAATGGTCGGCAAAACGCGGCTAACTGGAATTGGCTGTTCGTTAATCGCGCTAAAAGTTTCTCGCCGCTTCTTTCTTTCCCTCGGGACCGCCCGCGTCTTCTAAAATGAAGACATCGGATATAATGAACGGTTTGGTTGAATAATGCACGAGAGAAGAAGAGAGCCGAGGGAATGGAGATTCTTATGATTCTTATGCACGCGAGCGTTTCCACGACTATGATTTACCCATCGGCGGCGGGAGCGTACGATGGTACGCTCTGGTTCACGTTTTAAAAATAATTTTAGCGCTTGGAACTTTTGGTATACTTTTCAGCTAATGACCCTCGGTTAAGTTTCGGCCTCGGCATTAACCGCCTTTTCGACGCTCTTCTTTGCAATCGAATCGGTTTGCCTCTTTCCACGAATTTCGGCTTCAAATATTTAGCTTTGCGATTCTTCCGCTCGAGAAGAAATGTTTGGAGATCGTCGTGCTTCTTGTAAAATCCCGAAAAACCTCCTTTACGGACTCCGTCGATCGCAACGTTACATTTCCTCGCGTTGTACTAACTACTCCTTTATACGACCTAATCATTGGCTTTCGCAATACCGAAAGTTCCTCTACTCGCTCTTTAGAAATTACGGCCGAAGACACGGGAATTTGCATAAGTATTGTGCGCTTGACAAGAGCAGCTGCAAATGGATCGACGCAATTGAAACCCGATCGGGAATTGGACGCAAGTCCAATTGAATTGAAATCGTTGGTGAGCGTTCCAGGTTGCACGTAAAGTTAGCGATGTTTCGCCAGTCGGCAAACTAGAGGCAATTCTTCGAAGAGGATCGCCCACGTAATTTGATGGCTCTAGCTCCGACGTGCCGAAATTAGATTTTAGTCGAGTTTGCATTAGCAAATATGCGCTTCGTATTCGATCGATTTAATTACATCGATTCATTTGCCATATTAGATCGTGGTCACATTCAAACATACGTTCGCACAGATACGATGAAACTCCTCGGGTAAAACGAACGCAACCGCAGAAAGTACGTTCCGCATCAATGCACGCGAAATACACGCGCAAATACTGCTGTCGCGGTACGCGTAAAGAATCGCGCGCGCTTAGGTAAAGAAAAATCCGGCACTTGTATTGCCGCTAGGATGCGGGGAGTTGCATATAACGGGGGCAAGAGGGATTCGTCGGTAGACGAGATTAGTATTCGTCGCGATCGGTGGCCTCGGCTTGACTTTCAATTTGCGCAAATACCGCCGAACTGCTGGAACCAACAACATCCCGAGAGAGAGAGAGAGAGAGAGAGAGAGAGAGAGAGAGAGAGAGAGAGAGAGAGAGATTTTGACAAAATTCGTTGCAGTACTCGAGCTTCGTTTAATTATTACAACGCAAGCTCACGAAAAATAATCGTACTTTGGGATTGCAGTGCTGTTAAGGCCAAAAGAAAATAAATGACGATACACGTAGGTTGGTTGCGTTTATCTGTTTATCTTCGTAGAGAGGCACTAAAAATATTAGAATTTCAAAATATTTAAGGTACCCCAGGGATAATAAATAAACTATGCATTTTAAACTTAACTTCTCATTCTTCGCGAGAAAACGATCTGTTTTACGAAGTTACATAATATTTCACGGTGAAAAAATGCTTCGATTCGCTTTATCAGCATTAAATCAATAGCCGAATAATGTTAAACAATTCTATGCAGTGATCGTGGATTGTTCACCAATTAAAATAGATTCTTAGCCATTTGCTTGTATTAAGCTAACGTAAGAATGATAATGAGATATTGCAATTAATGTAAACAGCGAGTCTAAATTACACTTGTGGCCGAACCCCCTTAAACCCTGGACTTACTGCACGTGCATCGTAAAATAAATATCAAAACGAACAGTTTCATTTGCCTTTTTACAGTATTTCGTAACAAAGCTATAATGCAGCTTGTAATTTATTGATTATTGCTTTATACTCGTTTCGTACCTAAACGTTGTTTGCTTTTTCACGCATTATCATCTACGTAGCGTTCTGCTTAGTGTGACGCGTAATGATTACATTGAATGATTTTATTCGAGTCTTTGAAGAAAGCAGTGAGTGCGAGTGTAATAGAAATATCAATGAAAAGTAAATAAGTTACCGAGATTTTACTCGTGCGATTGGCACTTGAGATACGATAAGTAACCGATGTAAGAAATTACTAATTGTCTAGCACCATTTATCACCATTTATCACATTATTGTAAAACATTAGCGTTCGCAACGTACAGATTTAATCCTTATGTCGAAGGTGTAGCGTAGAAACTATTATTAAAAATAATTTATGCGATTTTTCGTTTTGTTCCGTTTAACGCGCCTCGTCGTTTAATACCAAGGCATTTCATTTTTAACGCGTAATTATGTAATGACACTTTTTACATTTCGAAAAGCAGTGGATGCCTCGTGAGTAGTGTCTCGAGTCAATAAAATCTCCGTTGAGCTTGATGTAACATTTCGTGCATATAAAGTAGGATTGAATGTTAACGGACAAAGACATCGAATAAACATCGAACGAGATTATTAAATAAGATAGACCGAGAGTTTGTATTCGAGTTTGACACAGCGATCGTGG
Organism: Wiebesia pumilae; assembly: GCA_018907045.1. Lineage (NCBI taxonomy): Eukaryota > Metazoa > Arthropoda > Insecta > Hymenoptera > Agaonidae > Wiebesia > Wiebesia pumilae. Next base: position 1,091,545 of record JACCHZ010000055.1, read on the forward strand.
GCATACGGCACGTCTACATATGCGAATCGACAATCAGTGGAAGGAGCCTACAAGTATTAGTCACCCACTTACGATGCATTTTTGTTTTCGCGTTTATTCATCGTTTATTTAATTTTTACTTTTAACCTCTTTCGAAACGAACGATTTCCCGCGACTGGAAGTGGCCGATTAAAAATGTTTACGATGCTATTATCGCGACAACGAGAGCGCCAGCGATGTATTGGTTATCAATTCAATGCTTTTTATAAAACTAATTCATCCTGCGATTCATTTTAGATTGACATTTAAAATGCATTAAACCCGTTGCTGTAAGTGTAAATGACAAAGAGGTATACTTGATAGGCATATTTTAAACGCAAAATCTTTTCAACTGTAATTGCGCGAGGAAGAACAGCAGGATGAACAGCAGGAAGAAGAGAGGGGTAAGAGGTACAGAGGGGTTGAAGTGGCTTGTTTTTGCTAGCGGACGGCTAACGATTCCTCGCAATAATAATCAATTGCGATACTCGAATTATTGTAATACGTTGACGTAATTGCCATTTAAGAGCGTCGCTTCGGTTTCCTCGCGATACTACTTTATTCGTGTGTGAAATTGGAAAGATATTCGGTGCATTTTTTAAATATAATCTATTCGGTATTACTTATTTTTCGTAATAGAAAATGATTCATTGCGTCGAGAATGAAAAGTCCGGATTTATAAAGTGTGCTTATCAACACACGTTCAATAGCTTCTTTCAAATTACAATTACGGTCAAACGAGATTTCGTTTATCGATCGTTTTCACTAAAAGTAGAAAAACAAAACAAAACAAAACAAAACAAAACAAAACAAAACAAAACAAAACCAAACAAAACCAAACAAAACCAAACGGAAAAGTAAATCACTGGGCATCGATTTCTTTCGCCTCAAATGTCCTTATAATGTAATGTAATCACCTGTAACCGAAATATAATTTTAGGTCCTGGCGACTCTGGCTCTGTCCATGGGAACCCTGTCGTCGGGATTGGCCAAGGGTTACACATCACCGGCTCTTGACTCCATTTTAGACAATCAATCATCGAATCTCTACCAATCGAACAACAACGGAACTTGGTGAGCTTAATGACGTCATTAGAGATTCAGAGCGAGAAGTTAACGTAGATTTATCTATCCATTCGCTACGTTATTTGGTACGGTATCTCATCATCGTTATCCTCCTGATTGCTCTGCCAGAAATGTCTCGAGAAAGCCATTTTTCGAGACAGTACACTAATACTCGAAGTAGAAAAGAAGGTCAAGCGTAAAAATCGACGAAATAGCAATTCATGCCCCGTGGAAAAAAGTATTTACAACGAGGATGAATAAGCGCTAGGGAAGCTAACGATTAACCGCCCTGTTTACGCCCGTCTATGCCCGTAGGACGGCCTTCTCGGTAACGCTGCAGGAAGCGTCATGGGTTGCGTCGCTGTCGATGTTGGGCGCCTGGTTCGGCGCCATGATCGGCGACTGGATAATGCGCAAGGGCCGTCGGTTGGCTCTTAGACTGACCTCCTTGCCCTTGGCCGCGGTTTGGATCCTCACCGGCGTCGCGCCCTGCCTCGAGCTCATCTACACGACCAGCTTCATCGGGGGCCTCTGCTGCTCCGTCATTACGATGGTCGCCCAGGTACGTGAGTATCGCATACGAACGCGAAATTTTCGCATACGCAGAAATTTCACGGTTATATTGGATAAACCCGAACTCGCGACGTGTCGATGTATCGTACACGCGAGCACAGTGAAGCGAATTTAATGGAGTTGATGATAGTTTTTCAAGCGCATCGCGCGGACAAATGTTTTCAATTACGAGTAAATTACGAAATATAGTGCGCCAGAGTCTCGAGTTGAGCCTCCATTCGACTCGTTCGAAGACGCCAATTGCCAATGACTCACCAACCGAAGATTAAATCTTCGTGAAATGAACCCGTGAATGAACCAAGTTTGTAAATTATATTGGAAAGTAGTCCCGTACTTGCGCCGAGAGATCGAGGGTCTTGGATTCTGCTTCGTTATTACGAGGTTCCGCGATAACGGACATAAGTCGAAAGAAGACGAAAGCTTGAAGCGAATAAAGCTAATTTACGAAAACGTTGGATCCCGTAGGTCTAATTCTCTAATTCCTCTCGACAGGTCTACATCTCGGAGATCTCGCTGCCGGGTATCCGCGGCTGCCTCTCGGCGATGCTCAAGGTACTGGGCCACGTGGGTGTGCTTCTGTCCTACATTGCCGGGTCGTACTTGAACTGGCGCCAGAGTGCCCTGCTTGTGGCTATCGCGCCCTCGATGCTCTTCCTGGGCACGCTTTTCATACCGGAAACTCCCTCGTATCTCGTGCTGAATGGCAAGGACGAGGAAGCGGCCAGCAGTCTGCAGTGGCTGCGGGGCTCCCACGTCGACATCAGCCACGAGCTCCAAGTACGTGTGTGACGGTTGGCGGGTCGGTGGGTCGGCGGGCAGGGGCAGAGGGTGCTGCTGGTGGTGGTGGTGGTGGTGGTGGTGGTGGTGGTGGTGGCGCAATAACCAAGGAACCTCGGCATTAATCCCCTTTATCCCGATGGAGTCCGCATTGCGACCCACACTATCTCCAGTCGCCTCCTCGTATGCAAACTTTCTTATCTTTACCCGATTGGATCCCTTCCCTTAAGATTGGGCTCCTTCCCACTTTCGCCTTCCGTTCCTTCTCCTTCTCTTACGCGACTAATCGCTCTTTTGTTCCCTTATCGAGAATTGACTTTTCGTACTACTTCTCAACACGTTCCACTCCTAATGATAGCTTTATGATTTACTCGTTTGCGAGGCACTCTCAATCGGTGCACCGATGAATACTCCTGGCTCCGAGATAGATAAAATGTGTAACATAGTTGCTTTTCATTCTTAAGAATTTATTCTTCGGAGTTCCAGCAACAAGGGAAGGGAATCCAAAAGGGCCTTGGAAAAATGAGCCATTTCGTTAGAAGCGTGATAAGATCAACGTGATCGCCAACTGATATTGCATCTGGACATATTTTACATTTTCTAGGTCATAAAAACGAACATTTTGGCTTCACGAGCCAAGCAGTACGAGTTAACGTTCAAGAGCAGTATGTTAGCGCCACGGTTGTACAAGCCAATCGGCATAACCTGCGGCTTGATGTTCTTTCAAAGATTCTCCGGGGCGAACGCTTTCAACTACTACGCCGTCAATATCTTCCGACAGACCCTAGGCGGCACAAATCCTCATGGGGCAACGATAGCTATAGGATTTGTCCAGCTTTTGGCGTCGCTTCTGTCAGGTATACCAAAATTTTAAGTGCACCTTTGTTATCATCGGTCGTTGTGGCTCTCTTTCCGAAACCCTGACGCTTTCACGACACCCTAAATTACTCGCAACTTACAACGCAACGTTTAATTGGTCGAACGCGATTATTCACGAAGCGTTCGTTGCTTTTTTACGAATACCGTTGATCGTTGCAACCTTGCGTGCATTACGACTCGCACTGGCATTGATTAACAGCCCATGACCGTAACTCGATAATCGAGCAACCGCGGTAGTTTTAATGCCGTTGGTTCGAGCACTATCATTACATTGGATCGCACGTATTACCAGGCCTACTCATAGTTATATCTTGTTTCATTTACCATTTCAGTACCATTAGAACATAAATCGATAGCGCCTAAGCTAATAATCTACAGCAGAAACGTTATCCGATAGTACGTTTCTCGAAAGTAGATGTATACGTTAGCGATTGGATTAGCAAACGTTATTTATTACAAAGTAACTGGGTGAAAATATTGAATCAGTGACTATTCATAATGACCGATAACCCTTGTCTTTAATTCTGAAATGTCTACGCATAAAGAAAAAGTGAAAGAAAAATTGGCATATTAAACGCAAATTAATCTAACTTAATCCCACTTTCGTGTTTGCTCGAGAGACAATAAAGAACATTTATACCCTGCTAAAAGTCATACCTTATTGCCGATAAACTTAAGAAAACAATCAAATATAAAATATTCGAGCTCGCGTTAGCGTAAGGTAATCCTGCAAATCATAAAATAAGATACTAACTAGTACGTGAATTTAGCGCGGGACGCTCTTTTGTACTTTGTCACTCGATGCAGGAATTTAAAAGGTTAATCTTGAAGTCATTTAAACGCCTAATCTAGATTTCTCAATTTATCGCCATTCCTCTTAAAGATTTCACTCCGTTTCACACTACCTCGTGAATAAACATGTCCCACGGATACACACCATGAGAATGTAATCAAGTGCAACGGTGCAACGGTATTATTTAACACTTGCCGTAAAGCACAAGCTTCGATTACGCGAGACGAGTTGAAATTCAGAAAGCGTTTGCGTTGAAGTGATAAAAGTTGAGAGGCACATAGAGAAAGACGAGAGAGAGAGAGAGAGAGAGAGAGAGAGAGAGAGAGAGAGAGAGAGAGAGAGAGACGATCGAAAGACTAATGGCGCAAAGGGCCGAATCGGCCCAATAATCCTATTCTTGCAGGCTTTCTCATCGACATTGTCGGCAGGCTGCCATTGCTGATAGCCAGTACGGTCTTCATGTCGCTCGCCCTGGCGGGTTTCGGCAGCTACGCCTACTACAACTCGATGTCGCAGATGCAGAGCTTACCCGCGTCGACGTACGCCGCGGAGGCGGCCGCCAGTGTCACCGGACATCACGACTGGATACCGCTACTCTGCGTCCTCGTCTTCACAACGGCTCTGGCCCTCGGCGTTTCGCCGATATCCTGGCTCCTGATCGGCGAGCTCTTTCCCCTCGAGTATCGCGGGCTCGGCTCGAGCATTAGCACGAGCTTCAGCTACTTCTGCGCCTTCGTTGCCATTAAGCTCTACATGGACTTTCAGGAGGTAAGTGGAGGCTTCCTCCAACCCACCCGCAACGCCTCGTTCCAATGGATTTTGGATCGTTCGAAACGTGACTGTTGCGCGTTTTTCTGCAAAGCCGGCAACTGTTTCGCGCGATATCCGTATGTATACGGCAAGAAATCTTACTTCCTTCAACGATTTCAACGACTTTACATCAATTTACATTCAGTTTTGCTCCATTTCACCTGTACTTTAAATTTCAACTTCTTTTTCTCGTCTGTAATAACTCAGGTACTTATCAAGTTTTTTGCGTGCAAACCCATCTTTAGGTGCACTAAACGAGAGAATAAAAAAGTAATTAACCGAGCAGAGTTGCCGATTTTTAATTAAAGCGAAATAATTTTATCCAAACGACGCTGTCACTTGGAAAACTGTCACCTGGAAAAGAATCTTATAAAATATGGTGGAGACTTGCCATCAATTTTAAATGTTTCTGCTGATTAGTAGCGCTCCTTCCCACTTTTCTTTGTCCTTATCTTTATCCTAAAATGTACTTGATCGAGGTGGGTAACTTTCCTCGAAAATGATCGCGTCCCAAATAAAATAACGTGCTCCTTTCAGACTCTCGGTCTACACGGGGCCTTTTGGTTCTACGCCGCTGTCGCGGTTTGCGGTCTGTGCTTCGTAGTCTGCTGCGTACCGGAGACCAAGGGCAAGCAATTGGACGAAATGAACCCGGAGTACGCGCAAGCTCGGTAGTATAAGGCCTCCCTCACGGGAGGGCTGTCGAATCTTGAGAAGACGAACAAACCGCTGCCTGGCGGTGCATATCCGAACCAGCACGATCCGCGCTCGGTCTACCTGCCGACCTCGTCCTCGTTGCGACCTACGAGTCCCGTTGTCCTGCCCGCAACTGCCAGCGGTCTCGACTGTACGTCCCTGTTTCCGAGGTATGAGCGGCGTCGGTTGACCGACTACTGCAACGCCTTCGCCGAGAAGACGAACCAAATATCGCGCAACGTCCGTGGAAGACTGTCTAGCTGGCGACTCTCCTTGGTTCGAGCGGCTCACGGCTCCGGACGCACGCCCTTCCATCGGACGAGCGACGACGACATGTTACACTCCTACGGCATGAACTACGAACACGGCGAGAGGATCGAGGAGCTGGCAAGTCGAACACCGAGCTGCAGCGCCTACAGCCAGGACATCATCAGAAGTTTAGAGGAACTTGAACTCAATCGAATGGCCCGTCGACGACAATATGGAGCTGCGCATCGCTCGCAACAGCTTCTCCATCGGGAAGCTGATCCCGAGCCAATGCATCCGTCGTCGACTTGCTGGTCGAGTGAAAGACCCTATGCTACCCTGCCGAAACGCGGACGAACTATGAATTTAGAGGCGCAGTTCTTGCCTCAGGATTTGCAACGGTTAAGTAGATACCCAAAGAGCTTAAGGGACCTCAAATATTTGGAAATTGAAGCTATTCTCGGCAGAGACCCGAGAGCCGTAACCTGTCCATCGGAGGATCAGCGATTTGCGAGAGCCGAAAATTTAAATACCTGGGCGACGAATGACCGGGCGTTGAGGAGTGGCGATGGAGCCTCGAGAGTGCGAGACGAGAGGAGGTGGACAGGAGTAAACGAGGAGATGCGGAATAGGCTGTTGCTGGAGAGCTTAGCTGCAGGTGGCAACCGGATGGAGGGATGCGAGCCAGGAAAAGTACATTATGAACGAGAATACAGGATATACGGGAAAGACACCGTAGCGCTTATTTTCTACAAGACTTGTTACTTGTGATTGCCAAGTTGGAATCGCGTTTGGGGGGCATAACAATCGACACGCTCACGACTTTGTCGTTGGTTACACTTGCTCGATGTAACGTAGTACGCACGAGTTACACCAACCGTTTTGACATTTTGCGTTTTATTTTTTGTTGTCTTGTCGATTTCTTAAAAAAGCCAACGACGCCAAGCGATTAATTTGTTGAGCAATTAAGATGTTGCAGCGATTCTTATTACCGCCTGTACTTTTATTTATCTACTTATTTGGAGTTTGAAAAGAATATATATATATATATATATATATATATATATATATATATATATATATATATTGTTTTTTAAAAGAGAAAGAGAATTCAGCTTGATGGTTAAGAGTATGCTATAATGAAATAAGTGATGCCGGTAATAAGAGTCGTGCAAAATCTCACGATCAATCCGTAATTTATATTTGTCTCGGAAAATGCTTCTACTTCCAAAGCTCAAAAGGCAGAATTCTCGTGCATCGTGCCTTCCTTGAAACACGACAATACAATTTTAAAATCGTTTGAAACGATAGCAGGTATACGTTTGCAAATCATGTGTAAAATATAGAAAGAAAGAGGATAAACTGATAAATGAAGGGAGAGAGAGAGAGAGAGAGAGAGAGAGAGAGAGAGAGAGAGAGAGAGAGAGAGAAGAATATAAATAAAGAAACGATTATTTAAAAGTCCTCCTAATATTAATAGGTCATCCACTAGCGGCAATGGCTTTGTAATATCGATAATAAAGATTACCAGGGACCTTTTGAAGTTATTAGCGTCAACGAAATCAGAGAATTTATAATACGACGGAGTGAAACATTTTATCATTGAATTTTGAATAGAAATTCTAATTTCATTAAAGGAAAAATTTAGTTCAAACGTGTGACAAGCGTAAATCGTAATTTCTTTTTTATTAACTACCAAGTTGATGGGATCCTGTTAATTAAAGAAGATGATGCGATTGATTATTTTTTAATGTAATTACATATACCATTAGTCCAAATGGAATACGTCACGTAATTATTATATAACTGTACGTTTGAGGAGGCCCGAACATCGCTCATTTACACTGTAAAATTGACAAATTAACCCAAGGAATAAATATTTTCATCTCAATTTAGATGAGATAGCTACATGGGAGAAGGAAGAAAATATGTACCGTTTTCGGATTTCGTTCGGGCCTCGTTAATACGCCTGATAGTTGCGAACAAACTGACTTCTATTGCGACAATACAAATTATAGATACAAAAAATTCTATATATACGTATTATACACGCATACGGAATAGATATTTAAGCGTACATTGTCTACGGTGTATTGTAAATTAGTCGACAAAGAAAAGAAAGAAAGAAAAAGAAAAAAAAAAAGAAAAAACGGCAACTACGATTTCAGAAAAGATTTCGGACAATACTAGGGTTATGACAAAAACCTTAACTAAGTGCTTTATTGTTTCCTTTAAGAGTTATGTAAGAAAATCAGAGTGGGCATTTGCAATTCTTACGAAGGCGATAGCGACTAAGTTTGCGGAAAGAACAACTAAGTTTAATTAATTAATCGGATAATTAATATAATTCTAACTTCGCATAATTAAATAACAAGTTAAACATTTATACTCGTTGAAAAAGAGAAAAAAATTATGACGAGCAACAGCTGTTCGTGCAATTAATTCAGTCCACCTCTGACGTTGAAGCAACAATTCTCCGTAATAACAGGTTCTATTTCTATGAAAAACATTTCAAATTACTCAGCAGCTTTGAAATATTCTTTAGTTTATTTATGTCAAAGTATTAGTTCTAAATTTCACGGTAGTGGCCGAGATGTTCATTTACTGGGTTCTACTGCCATGGAATTTCTAAAAATGATAAAAAATGAAAATACATATCTTAGGACGAGCGGAGATTACTACCGTTGCTGACGATAAGCTTATCCATTCGATTTCGTTATTTCATTAGCTGAGAAACGTGACATCAAAAAATCTTTGCATGTGATCGAGCATCGGTGCGGCGGGGGCGGGGCGGGAGGGAAGGAGGAGGAGGAGGAATGCAGTGAAATAAATCAATCTTATTATCGAACTCCTCGGTGAAACGAGCGCAACGTTTGTAGTGCTGTAATATTTAGAAATATATATTTGTATTTTGTATTTTTATATAGTTTGTAGAGAAAACTAATGCGGAAGAAAGAGAAAATTGAAAATGAGACATTGAGTCTTTCAAGTGTCAGTATTTACATCGGTGGTTAAACGGCTTCTGTCGGAAGAATCATGTCCCACATGCGTGGATACATTGTATAGGTTGACAAAGGAAGAAAAAGTACTCGCAAAACCTAACTAAGCTTTTGTTTTCTTTTTCGGTATTACAAGGGCCACGTCTTGCTTAATATTCAATTTTTGCGATTAAACGAGCAAACGTATATAAGGAAATGCAAACACTTATAGAGAGAACCGAAATGATAACAACTGTACCTAAAATATGCAGTCTAAGTGAATTCGTTGTGAAACGAAACAGGTACAAAGTTAAGTTAAGTGCCATTTCAAAACTATTGTCTACATCCGCATAAAATATCAATATTAACATATCTTGTAAATGATAATAGAAGCTTATCTTTGAATTATTGAAATTATAGTATCACGTTTCTAGAGTAGAAATACGGAAGAAGGCCGGTTTATCAACTTGTCATTTATGATGTGCGACCGTAAAGTAGTGTAAAAATATCTCGATATTCCAATATTACTCGTTATACATAAACAGTTATTTCTTCGTATCTCTATACTTACTTCAAGTAAACAGTACAATTTTTATCATAAAATAAACGAGTGCAGTAAAACTTTTACTAAAGCAAAATTTAAGGTATTGATAAAGTGGAATATACGAAATCATATCAATTACAAAAATATCAACAAAAATCACAAAAGAGTAGTGAAATAAATGTAATGTATTTTCTGTATAATTGAAAACTCAATAGTCGGTATCAGGAATTTATTCGATTACAATTAAGTTCGAAAAATCGGGTGAGGCGTCGAAAGATGCAAAAAATCAAAAAACGTTTCCAAAGGGAACAGTTTAAACACAGGACATTAGGTACGCTGCCTAACAGATGCGGTACCTAATCGTCACATGCACATACACACAACAAAGGCACAATCGACGCGGAATCTCTGGACATACCTTTGTACTTTTGAATAAATATTCGTGCTCATTGCTTTATATTACATTGAAAATCCTCTGTAAACGTTTTTTAGTATTGAATGCCAAGACGATAACATTCTGCACTGTGCACTTTCACGAATTGAAACTTTTACGTACGATCGTAGTAGGAAAATATGATTATGGGCGGCATGCAAAAGTTAAGTTACATATAGAAATAAAAAAATAAGTATTAACACGCAGGAAGAGTAATGGTGCTCTTGATTTTCCAGATAGTATCCCTTTTATAGGCTAGTATTCGAATTTCTACATTACGAACAAGAATTTCGAAATATATTTTCAAATACGGATCAATGTGGCCAAAATAAAATTTGGAAATGACAAAACGCATCCACATTTCTCGTGCTATGATAAACTCATCCCACCAGTTGGAGATGACAATTTTCTCTTTTTCAAAGTACATACCGAATTAAAATAATAAAAAATAAATCGCATTGTCGAGATTTGTTTTGCGCTATAATCAAGTAATAATCACGATATTGAAGATGAAGAAATGAAAATATTATGACGCGTGATTACCGAGTATTTTGCCGGTAATCGATGTTCGAGCATTACGACGAATGGAAACGAAGATCTTTTGTTAGTCGCGGTATTATGCATTTTTCTTATAAAGATACGTACTTCCAAAGAGAGAAAACTAATTCCTAGATAAGAACAGTTGTACTTCCAAAAATCAGGACAGCGTGTATATAAACGAAGCTTAGGGCTATTACTACGCCTAGTGTGACTCGAAATAAGCGGAAAAAGAAAAACAAAAGAAAAAAATACGCCAAAACTCCAACTCGGGATAACTGTATTATAATAATACGTAAATGAACGAGAATGAGTCGTTGTACTTGACGGAAGCGCCACAGCAACGCAACATAAGAGAAACAGATGAATGTTTTCATACAGTCGTCGATGTACTAAGGCTCCTTCAATTAAACAGTTTTAGGAATTGTTTTTCAAATGCTCTTCGCGAATTAAGATTTAAGCAAAGCAGAGAAACAACCCGCGAGACAAGTGAACTCCTTGTTTTCTACATATTACGTGAACTTTTTTGATCGAAATTGCTGATTCGTTTATTATGTTCGTGATGTTCAGGGTTGCCACGGATTTTTCAGTATCAGTCGTGATGTTTCTTGTATTTTTAACGTTTACAAATTGGCCGTTGGAAAATTTCATTAAAAACGAGAATTAATACATATATGCAAATGAATAAAAACAAAAGATTAGTATAGGCAGAAATGTGAAATAATGTAACGAAAAGCTTCGATGTGCGTAATCAATAAAATTTTTCATAGTTGAATAAAGCTTGGAAATACGTGGCGATTCTGTCATTTAGAGCCAACGAAAAGACTTGAAAAATATTAGCTTCGAATGACTATACTGCATACGAAATAAACACATATAAATGTAGCAATCATCGACTTGCGATTCCAGTCGGAATATGCGATGATAAAACAAACAAACAAACAAACAAGTAATAATATGTAAATTTATAAAACAATAAACGATAATAATGAAACTTTACGACAATAAAAACGGTATGTTCAAGAGCTGATTGATTAACTAAAGTATGGATGAAAGAATGCGTGAAAGATATCGTATTTTCAGAATTGTACGAAAAAGAAGAACAAAATAGACTAAAATCAATTCGACAGCCTTTTACGACAGCCAAAAGGCCAGTCCCTTTAGCTTCGCTTGGTAGATTTAATATTTTTGTAATGACGCCTTAGATATAGCTTATTTGTACCTTCGTAGACGTTAAATCCAACTCTTGTATACTTCTTGTGACAAAACGAAACAACTTTTGTGTAGAATGTGAGGCGTATTGTACGACGAGATTGTTTGCTTATTGAATAACTGCGAGAGGGTGTTAATAGCGTTAGAAATGATGAAAAAAAGCATTATTGTTTGATGACTAGTGATGAGAGCAAGGCAACAAGAACTTATCGATAATAATTGCATCAATTCTTTTTCTTGTAAGTTATCTACGAAGTCCTTCTTTACCAACTGTTTCATCTAATCGATTAGCATTCGAAACTGCCAGTAACTGCTAGAGTAATAAATTCATTACAAATTGTACACTTCAAGTTTTCCATCCTAGTAGACAATAATTTACTATTTGAAACGTCATTATCGATCTACTTTACAATGAAATTAAGACTTGAAAATTTAAATTTACATTGTACCAATTTCACGTTCAATACGAACTTTCAAGTTAATTCAAAACTTATTTTTATTCGATGAAGAGTACCACACGGTTTTTCGAAATAATAATATAAGAAAATTAGAAGGTAGTATATTGGTTAAGCAGGTATAAATATGCCTCTGGAATTTTACAAAATTTAAATTATACTGAAAATGTTGTTTGTCAGAATTAATTATTGAATATACTACTCAAAGATGCTTCCCATTACGTGATATTATATTACAAAAATTTAGTTTGTTATGTAATCTTTGAAATAAATATTTTTTTCAGTCATGCCACGTTGATTATCGAACTGTGGCATTGCAATAAGTTATGTTAAAAAAATGCTATTTGGCAGGCATAAGAGAGCTGTATTTTACATTAAAGTACGTGTACTTAAATCTTACTTATAAATAAAAAAAAAAAAAAAAAAAAAAAAAAAAAAAAAAAAAAAAATTAAAAATCCGCCTTTGTACCTTTGTAGAAAAGTATAATACAATACGAGCCATATAAGATTGCTACAAAAATGTCGGCAGAAGCAAAATGTTGCATATTTGTATAGAATTATACATACTAGAAGATATATTACGACTAATAGATAAAAATAGTTAAAAGAACGATTACTTGTTTTTCATTTTTCAACCTAATAAATTTCCATCCTATAGATTACTTTGTTTGTTCTTTTGAATGAAATTAGTATTAAAGAAAGATAATAAAAATATACTATACTATTAATATCAAAACTAATTGTTCTTAATAATGTATAAAATATAAGTAATTTATTAGTTTTAATGAAATTTAACTAAAAATTGCAAAGAAATAAAGCTGTCATCGTGATTCGGTATGAGAATAAAGCCTCAAAGTACGTACGTGCATGCTAATTGTATTGCAAGCATTTAATTATCAAAATAAATTTCAAACAAAATTACCATTATGTGTAAAATCTATAAAAGCCAAAAACTATGTACTTACCAAGTTGAGGTACTGACATATACGTATCGCAGTCAACAAGAAATTGTCCGCATTGTACTGCACCTAATGCAACGATCCTCTTGATTAAAAAATCAATAGTTTGTGGACCTGTTCTATTTTCCGTCATGGGATATTGAATTAGCCTGATAAAAAGAAAATATTTAAGTTGATATATTGGAAATGCACTTAACCACCCAATAAAAAATAAAATGAAAAAGTAGCTTGTCCTAACTAGTAATCAGATTTTAGCAAGTATTTTAAAATATCAACAACTGTAAATAACTCATCATTTTTGTAAACAAAATAATAAGAAAATTTATATTGAAGAAATATTACTAACCACAAAAGTGAACGTAAACAACTCTTGCAGAGTTTCGAGAATTGATTACAAATGAAGGAAGGAAGAAAAGAAGGAAATTTATACTTACACGGTAACACCCATAATTTCCGCAATTCCAAAAAATATGTAAACTTCAAATTCAAACTAGATATACTTAAGAATTCAATGTTTATACCGGTATTTCGAAAGAACACCGGTAACAGTAAGCGACAGCTATTTTGGTGTCATGCCTCATAATTGTTGAACGAAATAACGAGCATCGCGCCATCTTGGAGCAGTTGAACGGAAGATCTAAGCTAGAAATTAGTCGCTGTAGTAGTTAACTTATCCAGTACTGCACATGTAGAAATTCTTATACGTATTTTACACTGCTTTCACATTGCTTTTGCATTGCTTTTACATTGATTTTACATTGAATCAAGCGTGCTCGTCACATTTTTCAAAAGTTTCATTTTCAATTTACAGTTTGACGGAAAAAACATGACATTTATGTTAACGTACAGTGTTAATAGTTTCCACCAGATGTCTCGTGAAAATGTAGTTCTAACATTTTGCTCGGTGTTTCATTCAACAAAGGTTTTTCAATCTGGTCAAAGGGAATAAAAAAAAAGAGGAAGATCGACCGACCTTTCGGTTATTCCCTAAATTTGTTGCCCGTGCTTATCAATATTCGAAATTGCTAGGCTCCTTGTTCCCTCGGCCCGTCGAAATTTCATTACACCCGTTTGCGTATCGCAGCCGTGACAACAGATGGCACCACCTATATCCAACTGACGCAAGGCACACAAGTGCATCGGCTATACGTCGACAACGATTCGTGATGTGGTCGTGGTGAGCAACGCGTGCCTCCACTTTTCTGCCTAGTTGTCGTCTCTGGGTGTGTTGACTTTTAAAACGCCGCGTTCCCTGCGTCGTTTAATTCGTCCGGGCGAGAGTTCGCGAGAGCATCGGGGAAGTCATCTCGCGGAAACGCGGTGCCGTCGACGCGAGCTGCTGGTTTATGTGCAGCTGGGGTGCCGCGACTTTTGTCTGTCGAGGGCCAGAGGAGACCGATAGAAGCCTCAGCAACGACAGCCGGCGGTGATCGTCACGAGTGGACCCTCGCAGCTGCAGCGGCTGCAGACTTCCTAAGCGGCGGAAGGTGAGTCACGAAAAGAAAAGAGCTACGTGTGCAGTCTATTCGGCTGTGCGTTCATTTGAGCGTTTAATCGGACGAGAATCGTTCTTCATTTTTACGGCGCTCGTTGGAATTCATAGGAAACGATTAACCTAGAGGATCCTTTTTTCTTTGCGTATACAGGTGCATTTAATAGAGCTCATTTTGGTAATTTTTTAAGTATACATTGTGCGCTATTTCATCTCATTCTCTAAGAAAAGGTTGTTCAATCGTTATTTTAGATGAGAACCTTTTAAGGAAACATTACCAAGAGCTCTTAACCTAAAAGTGTCCTTAGGATAATGATTATAATTATTAAATTTTCGACGCGAAAGCAGAAATTTAACAATAACTTTTAAACATTCTCAGATTATTACGAAGATAAGTGCGAGAAGGTATTCGTGTTTCAATTTAAATGCAGTTCTTTATTCGCGTTATAATTTCTTAATTCTAAAAAACTGAAAAGCGTTTGATTTAAAAATACTCCTTAAATCGTCGTCTTGGATTCAACATAATATCAACGTGCAAAACTTTTTCAATGAGAAAAATTCGCGTAATTCCATATACGCGTAACGAACTTTGAGATCCGTGTAGAAGATTCTTCAAGTGATTTTTCAAATGATTTTTCAAATGATTTTTCAAATGATTTTTCACCGTAGAAAAACGCTGCAGCAAATTGTCAGTCGAAACTTCAAATGCACACTCTTCAAGCGTTGGTGCTACCATTCGAGATAAAAAAAAATACGTCTGCCTTGCGCTTAGTCTGCCACACATGCTTAAGTTTTGCATGGTGCACACTTGTTTTTACACCCGTAGATGCATCGTCCGATTTAAGATATTTCCGCCACTGTACGAGAGAGTAATGCAATCGCGAGTGAAATGCGTCTCGCGAGTTCTCTCACCATATTCGGGCATTCGCGTCCTCGTCTATCTTGAAATATTTTTCTCACTCGACCAAAGTGTTTTCCGTAATAAAGCGAGTTTCCCGCTTTTTCCTAGTGCCAAGATTTTGAATCGCTTTGAAAAAAGCGTTAGGAGAACTCTTACTTTGCGTACGCTGGCATCTATTTACGTGCTGATGAGTTTTTAGGTTAAGTTTATTCCGTGGACGCGCAGAATGCATTCGAATTTTTATTTTTCAAACATTCAACAACGTTTACGGCTTTATTAAAAATGCTCAAGCTGCAAATACCGCTAGGTTGTGTAACATTTTAAAGCTTCAAGATTTTTCACCGCTGAACGTTATTTAGATTAATTGAAACTTCTTTATATTAACGTAAGGATACCTATGAATCATACGTGCGCGAGAGCATTAGACTCGTATCATCCACTAACGATTAGAGGAGAATTACCCTTCGTTTTATCGATTGTTATTTTTTATTTGTACTTAGAGTACAAATCCGATGGCGGGTGCTTATGTTAAAAAAATTATGAATTTGAATATTTTAAAATCACTACTCTTTTATTACCTCGAGTAGAATTTTTCGCGTCCGAGGCATTCCTCCAGTTGTATGCAAGTAAAGGACCAGGCACTTTCAGAGCTTAACAAATTTTCAAAAACAAATTGAAATTCAATCGCTAGAATTCCTTCCGTCAGAAAAAGGGCAGATAAGAAATTGTGAATGCATTTTCTAATTTGCAATACTTGTTGCCAGCAGAAAGCTCACGAGACTTGGCACACGACTAACGAAAATATATGTTAGTCATATTACGTTAATTGAACCGTACCGCCCTCACTCGATAAAAACAAAAAATGTTTATTTCATATAATTATAATGTAACTTAATTAATTAATATAAAATTTAATGCTAGAATGGGTAACGTAACGCGACTAAATTAATCTGATATACTCAATCACACGAAAGAGGATGCCGGTGTGAAACGAGATATCGTCTTTTTGCAAACAATTGTTTAAACATCCATTTTTATAATCGGGTATTTCTCAACTGCAAAAGCTTGTGTTCTCTTTAAGAGTTACTTCATTGCTTATTCTGGAATTAAATACTAAAAAATTATAAAATCTTAAAATTTCTATTTCGTATCGAATGTTCTGGAACGTAGAAGGCAGTGTTTTAAAAAAGAAAAACTTATTTTTGCAATGTATATTGTAATTATTGAATATTCCAGTCGAATGATTAGTTTTGATCTAAGATGTCGTTATTATTAAAAATGTGCAATGAATGTTTATAAATTTTTGATGGTACGTATAATTTTTTAAATATTTTTCTCTGTACCTGAAAATTGTTTGCTAATTATTCTTTCTATATTTCAAAGTGTAAATAAAACAATAAATTCCATAACTTTTTTATTACAAAATATAAA
This sequence comes from Wiebesia pumilae, assembly GCA_018907045.1. NCBI lineage: Eukaryota > Metazoa > Arthropoda > Insecta > Hymenoptera > Agaonidae > Wiebesia > Wiebesia pumilae. The sequence goes on from JACCHZ010000055.1 coordinate 1,108,344, forward strand.
CGAAGGAGTGAAGTATACGTTGTAAATGTTTTAAACTTTATTAATTTATAATAAAAGATTCGAGTATATTCAAGTAGTACAGTGTATTTTATCTCAGTGTTTTTACTCGATGTTTTTTCTCCTTTTCTTTTTTCTTAATTTATGCAGCGGTGGTAGATATTTCATTTGATATTTTTAGTTTCGTTAAGCTTTTCACGTGTAAACTTAAACTAGTAAGCAGAATAAAGGAAAAATTTGTTCATTCAAGAGATTCTTATTTATAAAAGTAACAACAAGTTCACTTGAAAGTACTCCTTAAAACACACGTTTTTTTTTTTATCTAAACTTTAAAAGAAAACTGCATTTAAGATTTTAATTACCCTGATGATGTTTGAAGCGGAATGTTTTAACTCTTGGAAACTCAGTAATTCTGGAAGCCTTAACATTTTAAAAAATATTTTTAAAAATTCTAGAAAAAGTTTTGAAAAAATCAAACCATTCATTATGAACCTTTTTAATTATTTAAAAAATATGAACTCTCTTAATAAATTGTTTGACAGAGACGTGGAAACTTTTTCTAAAATGCACAGCACTGTGTAATAAGATTTATCTCTGGAAATAAAAAAACACCTCCTTGGCGTGTGTTTAAGAAACTCACGGAGAATTATTGCGCTGAAATTTCACATCTCTAATGAAAAATAAAAATATTTCAAAAACATAGGTTTTTTTTAATGGTTTTGATTTATTTTATTTGTAAAAAGTACCGATAAAAGATAGAGAATATTAGTCCTACGAATTTTGTATTATATCCAGTTAATGTTTAGCCTAGTGAATTCAAAAGGACATTTAGAAGGAATAATGCGCGAGGGGGGTAAAATTTAAATATAATATCCTTTTTCGAGATTACTTGTGATTAAAATAACGCCTGGGGTCCATGTGCATTTATAACAAAGTTGAAATATGCTAAATGCCAGGTTCAGATTCGTAAATAAAAGATTTCTAATAATGGTGTACGTATTTAGTAATGCAAGCGAATTAACAAAATTAACCTAATATTCTATTTGCTTTGTTAAATTCCTCACCCTTTTAGCTAAATGTAAATTAAAGCACGGTTAATATACTTACAATTAGTTGAAAAATAGATAAATACTCTCCCTTGAGTCCCCTAATTGTTTGTAAATTTCTATTAATTTTCTAAAAATTTCACAAAAATAATATACGTACTCAAAAATGTTGTTGTCTAAAATTTTAATGGTAATTATTCTTTGTTTTTCAACAATAGTTGATCGTTGCCTTATCCTTGGTGTATAATTTAGCTTGTACTGTGGTACATACAATAATTGGTATAATAAAAAGTAATACCTGTTAATAAACAACGTATGATTTTAAGCATCGATGTAAATAAATAATTGTGAAATAAATTGTATTATTGAAATGTTAACGTATTCAATTGATTACTTGAAATTTATTTGGAATATTATGTCCATACCATTGAAATTTACACGCAATTAATTTTCATTTTTTTGTAAATCAGTTTTTATCGCGTAATCTTTTAGATGTATTTTAAAGTGACTTCACGTTCAGAACATAAAAACTGCTGCGAACTGTTCGTTAGCCAAAATAACAAAGATAACCGAAGCATCATTGGAAATCAGTTAACAGATACAACAAAAAGGATGTCAGCGTACAGATTTTCAATGAACGTCCAAAGCCGTTAGCAGACTCGTGTTTTCAAATGATTATCGAAAAACGCTGCTTGCGCTGTTAATTCGTGAAAATTACCGAAAAACATTTTACCGGTGTTAATCGCACCTGAATTTCCAATTTACTTAAGCTGCTACTGTCACTGCTGTTGTCGAATTACATAGTAACCGGTATTGCACTTGCGACACACGTGGCGTAATTCGGCGTTCACGAAAGCGAGGGTACGACCGAGGCACACACTAGTGCACTTAACCGTACATACGAGTTTTCACGAATTGCCTTTTAAGGGGATGCGCGACATAAATCTTCAACCGCGAGATCTGCTTTACCGATCGCGCGACAATAAACGTCACGAGTTCGCTTTATCGATTTACATTGTACATCACATTGATATACGCTAAGCCTAAATTCATTGGCCCAACATCCTATAAAAAAGAGGAATTAAGAAGAGCTGCACAACGTTTTAAGCTTTTCTATCGTTAATTGCGCTTAGCACAAGCTATTATGGCAATGGCCATTGGATAAGCAGAGGTGTTCTTCTAATAAGCTTTCTAGAAAGGTGCTTTTACACTTGTTCGCTTGAGACTTTGAACGATAATATCTTTACTATAAACTAAGTAATTTCGTCATCGTTTTCCTAAATTACGTTATCCGCCAAAGTCCATTTTATTACAACGGAATTAAAAAATCCCTTTTCCTAAGTATAATGAACAGGCTATTCGGTGAATTGAAAGGAAAGTCTGTTATTCGTTGTGTTAGCGTGCATTAAATTCTAATAGGCTGTATATTTTCTTTACATTTTGCAAATTTGCATAAAGGCGAAGCAGTGTCACTTAAAATATTTTACGTATATGACCAAATAAACTAAGCCGTGACGTATTTACTGACATAATTTTCGTCCGAAATATATAAGAAATAGCAGCAGACATTGATAACTAACCCTGCTATAACTTACTCGTTAAAGCGCGCAAGTTATAAGTACCTCGAAAATTTGCTTGTAAATATCACCGTGAAATTCGCAGTAAAATTACCTTACGAATAGTAAACGTGAGAGGTGTTATTTTAAGAGATTTAATTGGTGACGCCATTTACTGTGTTGAGCAGGTAAAATTTACCGGCTGTTAAACACAGAATACCACCCCATCTTCCGCCTTGATTACTAAAATCTCACGCTTATTTATAAAGAAAACTGCGGAGTTTGAAATAACGGATGGATGTCATGAAATGGAAGCAAAATTAATCTATTTATTTACAGACGTATCTGACTTCTATACTGGACAATGTTCAAGAAGTTATCACATTGCAGCGGTTTCAAATAAAGATATAAAATCAGTTCGTGTTTTTTATGTTAAAATATTCTTTATTCGAAAATGTAATAAATGCGTACGTGTGAATTAAAGTTTACGAAATCCTTTTTTGGAACATTTTGCTGCTGCCAAGGAAATGCATTTTTTCCCTCAAGTTTAAAAATGGTAGGGCCAATACAATTCATTGTTAATGATTAACCTAGAACTACGAACGGTGTTTTCAATTATCTTGCATGCAGTTGTTTCACGAATTGTTTCTTTGGAATAGGGGTAATTTTCTTAAAATGAAAACGGTACATAAAGTATGTTTCGTAAGCAGGAGAGTTCTGAGTTAACGAGAAAGTCCCTATACGTTTCTCCGCGCGACATTATTTCGAAGATGTTGCTAACATTTAAGTTAAATTTTAAGTAAATCGAACGGAACACCTCTAGCGTCAAATACAACGAGGTTGAAAAGTTCATCGGGACAATTTGGATGTCTCTCTGTAGCGATATCTTGATCCCGTTTGTTAAGATGTACAGATCCCGTTCGGGATCTGTAAGCGAGCGCTCGGACAGTTTCACTCGAAACTCATCAGATTGTGCGCAACAGTTATAACGGAATAATGCAATATTATTTTCTAGCAGTTCCACGATTCTTATAATACTGCATAAGCCAGCATAAAAATGCAAAGTACAACATTAGTGGCTGGGTCGAGTATCGTCTTTCAATTTGGCGAATTCTTGTTGAGAGCTGCATTCCGCACCGTCGCTTCGAACTCTCCGTTATTTTCGGTATATCCTTCCAGAAAATAATAAATAAAATAAACAGGTCATCGTTTAAAAAAGAATTTCAAAATTTTCATACAAAGATGATTATTAAAGCGACTGTAGCTTCAGGTCTTTGCCACGTGCATTATACATTAACACGGCGCATTTATAATCGATAATTCGCTTTCTTTTCCGGTTAAAGGGCTTACAAAAGTGAAAATTTGATAATTGAGTATGCCACTGATAGTTTGCGTAACAGTGAATTTAAACTACTATTTTTTCACAGTTGCATCGAGAAAGGATTTTATTAAAGGATTAATTCTTAAGAAAAGCACTCCGATAGAATCATCGAGGAAATCGTCGCCTCATCACAGTCACCTTGATAAGCATTTCGGAGTGGTTACTTTATACGGATTTGTGGATTTCTACAAATAATAAATTTGTTACAGTCTCCCCGAAAAACTTCCGAGAAACTACGAGTGACTTGAAATTGCACTAATAATAAGAAAAGCTGCGCTCGTAAAGTCTGTGCTTTAGTCTGTGGAAAATAGCGTTAGGGTGCATAATCAAAATTCTGAATTCTTCGATATCGTTCATATCGTTGAGAATAGGTCACGAGAGGGCGTAAGATTTTAATCAACAAACGACAAATTCAGCCTTCTTAAGCGAAGCTTGCACAAGCCTTGTACCTTTGTTCTCTCTGTACTCGGTGCAACGAATACACCCCTTCGCTTTCAGTCATAATCTCCCAAGTGTAAAAAGCCATCGTTTGCAACCCTCGCACGTACGAAGGCTTAACATACGAAAAGGACAAGAAAGAAATAGGGTGGGAAATATCCGAAAAATGCCGCCGAGGCATGCATTTTAATATTAATAGCCAATACACCAGAAACATTTGTCGATAGTTATAGATGCGAGTTGTGCCGCGTTGTGTTGCCGCTTACGTGGAAATTCCACGTAATATAAAGGAAGAAATTTTTTCTCAAAAATTCCTATCGTCCTCTAATGTAGCGACCGAGAGACAGGGAATAGGCGCGAATTGAATTATCACGGGCCGGAAAGAGGCGCGCAATCGCAGTCTCAAGAGTTCGCACCTGCCAGACGTTCTCTTGCGCTCGAGCTGCGAGGCGATGCCGATAGCGCAGAAAAAACGCTGACCGGAAGATGCGACCGGATATGCAAAAGGAAGCGAGTGCCGTAAATGACAAGTGAAGGACTGGTGCTCGTGCTTGACTGCCGCCGTCTCTTGACTTTTTCCGTTTAGCGCGCCTCTTATGTCCGGGCTACTAGAGTCGTTTTCGCGTCTAACGCAACCCAACGCCTTCGCTGAGTCGCGCTTTTAACGCAGAGATCTATTTCCGTCTGTCTGGGGGAATGGAGGCGTCCGTCCGTTCGTGCCTCGCACTCCACGTGCGACTCGCGAGATAAGAAATTGGAGAGATACGCCGCACTCGAGTCCACGCGAAAAGTCTGCCTTATTCCGTGAAAGTGCTCCTCGTTTTTTATTTTTTACTCCTCGAAGACGCTGCCAGGAATTCCCGCGAAGATGATCGAGCTAGTTGCGTGAATTTCTTGCGTGACTCTCGCTACTTTCTTTTTACGTTTTTTTCTCGTATGAGCTACGCGAATGCGCTTCGGGACAACCGATGCATCGCAAAAGAAGTCGGTGTCGTTGTTGTGCGTAAAAAAAGAAACCCTTTTCTTGCCTGATATTGGATGATATTGCGACCCCTAGGCGTTTACGATACGATTTTTCACGTATGCAAGGGGTGTCCTATTGAACTAACAAGCGAACCAACAAATGGTTATCAACCCTGTTTAAACGAATAGATACTTGCATACTCGTAGAACTCCAGTTTAGATGCAATGACCAAATGTTTTCTTGCAATGTCTTTCGGTTGCTATTAAAAGTTCTTTTGAAACGCCAAAAAATGTCGAATCGAGGAACATTATTTATTAACGATAAGTTGACAACCTTAAACTGCGGATTCCTTAAACTACGGCAAGAAGAACCAGTGATTATTAGATAAATATTTGTCATTTCTTCTAGCTATCGCCTGAAGTATTTTCAAACTTTTCAATTCTTATAACGTAACGTAACCATATAAATTTACTTTGTCGAAGAAACATCCCTTGGATGCAATAATTCGTAAAGAGAATAATGCGTCTACTAATAAGAAAGCGCGCGCGCGCGCGAGAGAGAGAGAGAAAGAGAGAGAGAGAGAGAGAGAGAGAGAGAGACAGTTTTATTTAATTTCGATGCATTTATCATATTTTGAAATTCTTTAGCTGACCCAGATCTACGACTACTTGTCGATAAGATACAGAAAAAGAATGTCATATACCACAGTAGGAATGTACGTTGAACTCTTTTTCAATCGATCAATAATCTTTTAAGCGTTATGTAAATTTACTTTTTACGCTATTACCGCGAGGTACAAAAAGAAAAAACGTCAAGAATTATTTATACAGCGCTTACATAAGTAAAATAATAATTAGTGGAACTATATTTGGAACTATAAAAGAATAATTCACATAAACTATTACGGAAATTGACGATTATAGGAGAGGAATTAATTATTATAGTATTACAGGTAAGTTTGCGAAATAGTTTGTGTTTTATAATATTTATCGATGTATTTCTAGTACTCGAAGTAGAGAGCTTCTATTACTTGGTCTTAGAAATCTGTTGGTGTAAGCCCCAAACGTCTAGTTACGTTACCGTTGCTGAAATGCTGTTCACGTGTACATAAATTATTGTAATAAGAATTTACGATAGTCTTGTCGGAATTCGCTGCGAAGAAACAGTCGCGTGACACTACAAAGTATATCACATTTTAATTATTTTCGATTTCAATTACCGTCATTTAAAGATTTGATTTCTCATAATTAGGAGGTGAGTTTTTCCTTTCGCCCGATCGTTTACTTTTAAGATACTACAAATTAAGACATTTAAGACATTACAAATGCAGTAGTACATTTCTATTGGTTTAGATTTTTGATGATTGGAATACAAATGTGATAAAAAAAAATTTAAGAACTCAGTGAAAAATGTCGAAGAGCAATATTTGTCAACGTGAACTTAGAATTAAGTAAAACACTGTATATTCCTCGTTACGTTGAGCCGCTTTATTTATGCTTACTCTTGAATAACTTTTCGCGTGCTTGTGTCAATATTTAACTTTAATTTCTCAATGCTCTACAGATAATACTGTATTTTAGAAGCGTTCGCTTTTCCTTAAATTCGTCCAATAATTTTTTCCATTTATTACAACATCGCGGATCGGAACAACGCGTTTGAAGATCGTTTGCCACAGAGTAATGCAAAAATACTACTTATCACGCGAACGTACTCGTACCGGTAAGCTATCCTTTTTATATTCGAAGCTTTTTTACTTTCCACGTTCGTGTTCCGTACGTTAAGTCTTTAAGCGAAACCATTTCGAAAGGCTTAGGTTTTATTTGATAAGAATCAGGAAGCAGTGCAGTTTACGAAGTGCTTTATCGACTTTCTCCAAATGCGCCCACTACATTTCACGCTTCGGGTGGTTTTATGTGATAATGACGTTTCTTATGACGCTATCTTACGGAAGATAGTCGTCGGCTCGGTGGCATAAATAGTGACTCACGGAACACTAAAGACTCGTCTGCGCGCTTCGGCCTGCTGAGATATAATTAGATTTTTATTTCTCTATGCTGGACTAGTTCAGTCAACAGACCAAATTACTGCTTGAAATATTTAACGAGCCGCTATTTTAAGATATATTAATTCGTCGATACAATTATGCATTCGGTCCGCCGTTTCTCAGCCGAGCAAGTTCAAAGTTATAACTTGCCGAAGAATAGTTTTAATTTCTTTTATCGTTCACAGAGTCGATCCTATCGAACACCTCCATTGAGCACCTGTAGAGATGCATTCGGTATTTACTTTCAAAGGCCCTCTATATCAGTTCACAAAAGTTTTCCGCTCTGAATCACCTCTTACAAGTAGAATCTCTACCTGGAAGCGCATGAAGTTGTTTCGCGCGTCACCATGCAAATGGATTCAATTTAGTGCAATTATTTTCGTATTTATCCAAGTACGGTATTTTCTGTTTCATTAAACTTCACAATGGAAATCTCAAGAGAAGTCGCACTTGAAACAAACGAATAATTAGCCTCGGTGTACGAACGTACTGCGTACCCGTAGAAAGCAAGCGGCGACTGTTCTAGCGAACTCGTTAGAAGTTCGCGCGTCGTTCGGGCTAATTATTCTAAGCCACTGTGCCACGTGACGCGACGGTAACATTTCCCACGACCGAGTCCCTTAAGCTTAAGGGAAATATTAGGAAACGTGAGTATTCCCATTGACGAGCCGTCGATCATTCGAAACTCGCGCGCAGAGAATCCCAATGTTACAATGCGCCGTCTGCGTTTACAATAGACGGTCTTTTTCTTTTTATTCTCGTTACATACGCTACTGCTTTCTGGTGCAATTAGCAGTGAAAAAAATTGTGACCAACCATTGTCGTTATTAAGGAAATTGGCACATGGAGGAAAAGATGATTTAAATTTTAAATTTTAAATTTTTAATTTTAAAGGAGCTTTAATTAGGGCATAACTTTATCCTATTTATTCCGGTTCTTAGGATGACTATCATGTGACTATTATGTGACTATTATCGAAAATCTTTTCAGAAACGAGAAATTAAATAAAGGTTTGCGAAATTTATTTGCGTATCGATTCAGCATCTGCGTTACCGATTGATTGCGAATTTTCGATTTTAGTCGATTTTACGATCGTACGTAAAAAGGTGCGTTAAAGCGCTGATGAGAAACGCAAATTACAATGATAATAACGTATAAAACTTGAGTTTTTAATAAAAGTCCTTACTCGACTTACTTGGAAAGTACCTTGGGAAAGGAAGTAGAGATATATTTTAATAATAAAAACTGAGAAGTAAGAATTTGGAATGCAATTGTTCTTATCTGACTTCGTCTGCGGAGTAACATCGAAATCGCGAAAAATAAAGAGCGAAACAAACTCGTTCATTATGCAGCCAATTATTATAGAATTTCGTAAAGTATGCTTTAGACATTACACCTTTATTTGCAATTTGTTTAGAATTAGCCGGAATTGAAACCTTTCGCGAAGCTTTGCACTGCAGTTAGATTGAGCTTGTTATCGGTCGCTGTGCAACGGTTCGTCAACTGAAATGGAATTTCTCGGTGAATCTTCGTGCACTCATTTGATGAGTAATTTAGGGATTGATTTGCACTCGATCCGAGAAGCTCAGGAAGAGGGAAAAATGAGCAATCGAAAATAAATGTTATCGGAAACTTTGTAAACTCGGTTGCTCGCTTTCCTTCAAATATCGCAATTCTCAGTGAGAAAATTAGAATGAACGAGATAAAAGGGATTCCCGATAATAATATAAAGCTCCCAAAGCCTTATTATATATTTCTTTTGAGTAAAAGTATTTGCGGAGATTAATGTTTAAAAAATTGACGTTGTTCGACGTTTAATCAAGGTATTCAAAGACTATTACTAACATCGTCGACACAATGCGTACTCGCACACCAATGAAAATACCTCGGGTAAAATATCTCGTCGGCCTCGCAATGACATCGCAATGCGATTTTCCCCGTGCATAATGCAACGGCTTTCCCTTGTGCATCGGTGAAAAAGCAATAGGAAAAATTCCCAGCATTTTCCTTGCGTTTCTGTCCCTTTAGCGTGTACAGTCTGCAAAGTCGATGCGGTAATATCCCGAACACGGAGTGTAATATATTTTAGCCGAGCGGCACCAATAATTACCTTTGCTTCATTACTCGTTCGAATTTAATAAATTGCCAGAACTGCTCGGGCAAAGTGGCAATGAAGTATCAAAGTATCATTAGGAGTCGTGTTATATAAGCTCGTCGTATTCGCACATTTCAAGTGTAAAGTTGATCGTGGTGACGTTGTAAGCAGGAGTTGGGCGGGGAAGGTAGTCGTTTATGAAAATTTAAGGAGGCGAAAGAGCTCGCGGGCAAAGTTTACGGAATAACGAACACATGCGCGATTAAATATTTCTGAGAAATGAGGCAAGGGAAAAGCGCCGCGGAAAAGCGCCGCGGAAATGCGCCGCGGAAATGCGCCGCGGAAATGCGCCGCGGAAAAGCACCGAAAAGCACCGCAGCCGATCGCAAACGCGTTATTCATGAAAATACATTTTCCAACTTTCATTTTTCACGCAAATACGTCCGCTTTTATCGGCCCCTATTACTCGGCTTGTAATCGCAATACACGAATAATAATTAGCTGCCGTTCGGATCGAAAAGCAAGCTCGTAACATTTGCAAAGTTATGCACCAGCTCTTTTAGAGTCGGTCCCCATTAGCCAACATCAAAAACAAACCGCGATTCCAATTTTCGGTTCCTACGGGCTCTTCTGCTTTCAAACGAAGCCGCGCTTTCGCAGTAAGCGAATAAAAACGGAATTCAGCCTCTCGGACTATCCGAATGAGTGGAACGCGAGGCAGAAAGCGAGATAGAGAGGAATGTCAAGAAAGGGTACCTTAGCAATACGACCTCTAGACCTCTAGAGAAAGGATATAATATTAGAGTTATGATGAAGCTTCGCGAGGCGCGCGTCAACCAAGGAAGTTATTAAAGTCCACGGGGTTTGACTGGCCGCAAAGAGGGGAATGAAATTCAAGATTGTTGTCCCGAAAGTTCGCTCGGGGCTAGAACGGGGCAGTTGCAAGCACCCGGGCATCGGCGTACCGGCGGTGCTGCAAATTTTCGGGAATCCATTTGCGTTGGGAGGAGAGACACGAATAGGACGCTCCAAGAGTAAGGGAGCAGAGTTGCATTACGGTCCCATGGAACTACTTGTTTTCGTTCGTTTCATCGACCCCTGTAATCACGAGGACGTTAATGCGATTTGTCCGGCGATGCGACGGATTTGTTGTGTTGTTTTGCGAATTTGCAAGGTAATCGAGGCCTGTGATTTTTATCACAGGCCTTTTGTCAAGACTTTTTACGGAGATGTTGCGCGTGGCGTTCGCTTGGAAATTCGTTCGTTAAAATGCACGAATATCCTCTAAGTTGCGTTAACTGTAATTCCGAGGGAAAGTTGAATTAATCCGATGCATCAAGAGGTATATCTCTTGTTGCACAGGCAGTATTCGAACTCGGCGAAAGACGACTTGGAGTTCTGAGATGTGTAGTTTTGATGTATGGTAATTTACAGGCGCGTTAAGTTAATTTATTTGCTACCTCTTGTAGGTCGATTTTCGTGAAATTTCCCGACTCGAATATCCGTGAAAAAATGATAGACACGTGTACTTGCTGTTTTATTTGCGCAGGTCTACATCTGCTTTCAAGCAGTACTTTAAAATACATTTACGTATCACTGAATTCAAATATGAAACGCACATTACGATATTCTAATGCCATACCAATTGTAAATGCGTATCTGTTGTACGTTCTCTTATCCTTGCTCTCCCTCTCTCCCTCTCCCTCTCTCTCTCTCTCTCTCTCCCTTATCTCTCCTTCCCGCGTACTTTCTTTCCTCACGCACGTTAAAATATCATTGAATTTTAATAGCAACACACGCATGTACTAAATATCGGTATTTCTTTTCTCGGTGAATGTCAAAACTTGTACAATAGTACAAAAGGGCCACAGAAAAAGTAATCGGGATTAACTAAAATAAAAATTTCTTTAATTGGTGCCCTTTACGCGTGTCAGATTAATGTAATACACGTATGTGACAAGTAAAATAATTTTAAATGGTTTTTTCGATTCAAATTATAAAAACATGAAAAAAAAAAAATCAGGAAGAAAATAGGGTGGCAATAGTTGGAATTACATTTTTCTCGTTGTCTTATTGAATATTCAACGTTCAATCTGAATATTCGTTTCCATAATAAAATTTTATATCGAGTGTTTGACATTATCCGATAAAAGGTTTATCAAAAGGTGAAGCGACAAACAAATAAATAGCAGCATGGTTGATGTAATATATGATATCATTTTTATTTCGGTGGTTTTCAAAGTTATGCATACTTTTTACAAAACCAACTGATTACTTCTTTGGACTTAACTTAATTTGGATTTCATTGTTTAAAATTTGTCCGGGTAAACATGTAAACGCATCCTCGTTATATTGCCAAATACGAATGCCTTTGTTAGATATTTGTTGAAGAGCATTTTACTACGATTTTTTTGAGAAAATAATTTCACCGATTAAACACTTGTGGTTTGCCTATAAAGTTATAAGCTCCTTTATATATTAAATTTTTATTTTTTAATACTTAAGTGTAATATAATATTGATAAAGTTCGCAACACAATTTTAAAAGATTTCACAATGTTGTATTTCACGACTGTGTAACGTTTAACCAAGCCTATTCATTAGGTAAGTTCGGGCTTCTTTTTCTAAAACAAAAAACAAACTTGCGATTGGGCGACCAAATTTTTAGAGCAAACTCTTTCTTTTTAAAGATTCTGAAAGCTTTCGACTGCGTAAGCTCGATTAATCGAAGCCTAAGCATCAAAACAAACGGGCTTTTTTCTATTAAAATCAATTTTTATTGTTGTTGTTGTTGTTGTTGTTTTTGTTGTTGTTGTTATTGTTATTATTATTATAATCTATGATTTTCTAAAAATCTGTAAAATAATTGCTTTCCAATATTTTTACTCTAGTAAAATATTGTAATTTTATCAAAAAGGAATTCAGTTCTTCTTTGATATTTTAAAATGACATCGCGTACGAGTTCGAAGCAAAGTTGTAGAATCCAATAACTGCCTACAGATCGTTTAATTAACTTAAAATCATGAATAAATAAACGTGTGCACTGGATAAGTTTTTAGCGGTACAATTCTTATTGTTATCTCTCCATGAATGCGGAACCTCGATAAGCATGCGAATGTAGTGGTATTGTGAAATTTTGCAGCTACGAAGATGCCATAGAGTAGCGCGAAAACCGAAAACAACGAAACGTACATTCGGAGTACTGTATAAGGTTATCTCTCTCGGTTCAGCCATAACCTATTTCGTTCGTCAATTCAGAAAGTTAAAGAAAATTCTTCGCCAGTGGTTAGGGCATTGTAGATTTTAATAAAGTAAATCCATTTGTACACGTGCACTTCCATTCCTGAAATATTTATAGCTCGTTAACAATGATCTTTCGCGTAATCAAGTTCCTTCTGATAAGGGCAATCTATAGCCAGTACGAGTCTCTCGTACTAGGATAAGTACGAATAAAAATAAAAAGAAATTAGAATGGATAATCATATTGACAAATGGCAACACGTCCATCAATTTACTATCATTGAAAACCGTATCAATATCACCGTATCAATAAGTGATAAACTTGCATTTAGGTACAATCGCCAACTAAACTTTCAGCGCATTCCGTTAATTCTTATATACGTTGGAAATCTTTACGAATGCGCGCGTGCCAGTTTATTTGTATTCTGGATGGACGCGAGGAGGACAAGCTTCTAAAATCGACATACTTGGTATGACCTATCGATCAAATTCTCCGAGTGTCGCAGATGTTGCTCGAGGCGCTCCGATAATCTTGCTATCAAACTACTGCAATTAACGGTTGCTTTCGCATATTCAGCGGTATACATCGTTGTCAGCTGCATGCGAGGGTACGCACCTCTTTAATCCAACATCCATTTTTAACTTTGACGCGCTCTACAAGAATATACTTTCAAATAACTTGGGAAAGAGTATTTTTTATCGCGCATGATTACGTTGCATTATTAGCAACGACTTTTGTAACGCGCTGAGGATTTCCCTTTCAATTCGGTTTTAATCGATCGTGCGCAAGGAAGTATAGCAAATGATTAAGTTAACTTAATTGCACCATTTTAAACGATCATCAAAATCGCCGACAGTCTCTTCGATCGGTTTCTTATTATGCGATCATGACTTTCAAGAATCATGCCAATTCTTGCATATACTGCACGTACTAATTGAGCTGCCTATTCCTCCTCGTTATCTCGCAGCGGCGAATGACGGCGTTTAGAACGCACAATTCATCAGTTCGCACGTGGACTGTGCCAAGTGCGCGAGGAAGATCGTCAACAAGAAGAAACCTCGATACGTCATAAGTGCTGGTGTACTTATAGATATGATAAATCGCGAGATATCTATACGAGCTGGAAAGGAGTGAAATAAACGGTACAAACGGTCTGGAGAAAGTACGCGTTGTAGGGGGCGAGTGCGTATAGGTTACAAGAGGGGAACGCCGAGGGTCGTATCTAAAAATAAGCGAATAAAAATTTCGAATTTCGCTTCCACGAAATGCAAATTGCAGTAGCAACAGCAGTAGACGGAGGAATGGCGCGACGTCGTGTTTGCCTCCTTCCACACTATCACACTCGTGCGAGCATTTTACGTCGCCGCACAACTGAACCTTCGCAGTCACGCGCTTTTTCACGCTCTTTCTCTTTTTTGAACTAGCGCATGAGCAATCAAGAGTCAGCGCCACACTTTAGTTTAGTTTCGACTACTCGTCGAAGGATCTCTTGGAACGATCTCCGAATCAATCCATATTTTTATCGAAAAACGCAAAAATCGCAAAAATCGCAAAAATCGCAAAAATCGCAAAAATCGCAAAAATCGCAAAAATCGCAAAAATCTCAAAAATCGCAAAAATCGCAAAAATCGCAAAAATCGAAAGGCCTCGGAAAAATCAAAATTACACTAGTATTCACGTATGCCGCATCTATTCCCGAGATAATTCCTCCGAGTGAATGTTTAATTCCGTGATGCGTACATTTTGTGTATTACGGTACATATTAGTAGTGTAGTGACGTCAACATCCGTAACAAACATGGAGCTAGCGTGTGTCATATGACCGACCAATGATACGATACTTACGCAAGTTATTAGTGGAAGTACCGCTCGAGAATACGGTCCCAAGTGTACTTCCAATGCTAGAGCCTGCCTTAGGAGTTGCAAGCATACTTACAAGTGCGCGTAATCTCGCATCTTATAAATATTACCTTAAACTAATTTTAACCGACCAGAGATATTTACTTTACAACATTTTCCTGTGCTTATGAAGAATGATTCTTTTGTCGCATTGAGTATCGAGTTATGTGAATTATTATATTGGTTGGCTATGTAAAACCTTTGATGAAACTGGTGGATGAACGACAATCGTGTTTAATCTATCGCTTTTGTTGTTCAGGGCAGTCACGGACTTACTTCGTAGACTCCACTGAATATTCTTCAGGATTTGTACAAGTCATCTGGAAATAACCGTGGAATTTCGACGACAAGGATTTTAATGCTACGAAATATGGATGTTACAGTTATTTATTCCGTGTGTACGCTTGTTATTGCGATGGTATCGGGAATAATACATTCCCGACGAGACCGACATACCCAAACTAAGTATGCGGCACTGATCATGATCCAATTGCGTGTGAAATTTTGTTTTCGAAAATTGTAAAAATCACATCGAATATCGTGCTCTCGAAAATTAATAATCCAAATCACGCAATGATTTCGATTTCTAATTGTTTACAGGCGCATGTGCATGTTCTTGCAATTACAAAAATGTAGTGTATAAGGAGGTTCTGGTTACTCCTGTGACTACGTTTGCCATGGCATAGATAACCTTTAATCAAATAGTTCTAAATTTTCCGTTACTTTTCGGTTAGGAACGTCGCCTCGTTTCTTACTCGATTGCAGTTCTTTGAAGGAAATTTTTTAAATTTATTTCGAATTCTTAAAAGGGAGAGACACGATAAAATCACCTTATATTTTTCTTAAATACCACTTCGATGTACGTAGCGTAACGGGTGCACTAAAACGTTTTGTACCATAAATATTTTACGTACGTATATCGTCCGCAGTCGGCGGACGATGACTGGGACGTCGTAAAACAGCAGATGGATAAATGTAAAGGAAACGCTTTATTTGGGTTGCGATTGTTTATGAACTCAGTAATTTATTGCCGCGCTTTAGATTTGGAGCTTTTCTAGATCCGCGAGACTATTTTCATTGAACGGACGAAGGAGAGAAGTAATTGCTGTGAAACAATCGGGCATGTTTCGGTTGGCTGTTGGCTTTTGAGTCGATGACGGAAATAGTTCAATGCTAATAGCGTTTGACGCTTTCAAATGGATTTCAATGGGCTATGCATCATCCGGTGAACCGGGAAAAAAAGAAAACCACCCGATTGTCACCTTTGCTTCTAATCGGGCAAAAAATGCATCCCGGCCCATTGATGTACGGAAAACTAGTTGCAACGACTCGTTGACGATGGATAATAAAACTTGTATGCGTTTAAGAGATAATATCGAATTTGAGCGCGACATTTGATGACAGGTACGGTAATGAATCGGATAATTAAAAGTGGAAAAGTGGTGTCGATAAGCGGAAGAAGCGATTCCCAGGCAGCAAAACTGCTATTTTATAAATTTATAGAAAGAACCGTTGTTTTTTGGGTATTTGGCAACAGTTTCGCAAGTTCCGGAACATTCGAGTCGGCGGTATAATGTACAACAAATGCCCACAACGTTCACAAATGAGCTTCGATCCGTTGGGTGATCGTTACAAGTAAAATGCAAGTCGAGGCTCTTTTTTCGCGTGAAATACGTAATACGAAATTTCATCGGAATGATAAAAACTTTCTTTCCAGATAAAAGTAACGCCGAGACTAATGATAGCTTTCCGATTTTATTTCCTCTCGCCGCGCAGATGTAGTGCTTTTGTGTGACTTGCATAAGAAAGTTTTATGCATTTTAAAGCAAGTGCGCGCACTTTCACGATAAGATTTATAAGTGCGAGCTTAAATTGTAATAAAAGAAATTTATACTTGTGACTTAATTTTGAAAATCAGATTTTCCTTTTTCTCGTGCATTATCTCGCGTACCGATCTTGATTTGCTCTCTAGAGAAGAAGTAGCAAGTGCAAGAAAATTAAGAAAACGTTGTTATTTACAAAGCGCATATAATAATAAGCTCTTTACCACCGACTCTTTTAATTTGCTCGCTCCTAATACACGCGCAGTGACAATTCCATTAGCGAATTAGTATGGTTTCAAGTTTCTTGAATTCTGTACCGTACAAGTGTACACTTTTCTACGAATGAGAGTGTTACAAAGATCCAAGCTAGTCAGGTTCGAAATAAGGTGGAAAATTTTCATTTTTCAAGTTTCAACGAATCGTAAAAGAATCACAGCAATGTGCACTATCATACGTATTCCCTCTATTCAACACAAGCAACTGCATAACAATTAGTTTTCAGGAATCATTGTTCGGCAAACTTAGGTTTGCTGCACCGTTTTCAACGGTGAAGTTCTGCCGAAGCCTATGAAGTCATCGCGAGTACGCAAGTTTTGAAAAGTCGGGTATGGAAAGGGCGTACATTCGCCCAACTAAAACGTCCTCCTGCAACAATATCTGGATAAATAAATCGCGAAATCTCTGGTGAATTTTATAGCTTCGAGGCTTTATGAAGATGAAAATGAAGAAGAAAAACCTAGGGGATACCTAATACCAGAAGCGTACCTACATACGTAGGCAGGAGTTCTTCGCATAAGTACGCGTACGTGTAAGCCCTTGTCGTGGCACCGCCTTTGCTTGTCTTCTTTTTTCATCATTTTTTCCCCTCTTGTTTCCTTTTTCACATAATAGTACGGTATATCCCCTTGGGTGCTCGGTGTGCGTCGCTTTAATCGCCTCGCTCTGTACTCTTGGCCTCTCTCTTTTTGCCCTGCGTTGACCCGCGTGCGAGAAAAAAAAAACGAATGAGAAAAAAGAACGTCTGGAACAGAAGGGCCGAGCGCACGCCTCTTAACAATTTTCTAGCGTTAACGAGAATTAATGCGCGTATATTCGCCGAGAAAGTCTTTGGCGGGTCCCGCAAAAAATAGCCAAGACGTCTCGCTTCTGCGTTCTTCTCCTCGTCATCGCCGTCTAGACTCTCTTTTACACTCTATGCGAATGCTCTCGTAGTGCTATGAGGAAGGCCTTCCTTCGTTTCCGCTTTACTTGTTCTTTTAAGTTGCTCTTTCGAGTTAATTTTCATTGCAAGTGTTCGATTTGAAATTCTTGCTCGTTGGGAGGTTTTCAGATTTTGGTTTCCGCCGTGCGAAGTTAAAAAGCGCAAAAGCAACGAACTTATTCCAAAGAATTCTATTTAATATCTTGCGTTAGAACGAAGCTTTCCCGTGAGTTTCCCGCGAGTTTCCCGCGAGTTTCCCGCGAGTTTCCCGTGAGTTAATGTAAATTAGCGCCACTGAAAAATCTAAAATGCCCATTAATTTTCACCTCATTTTACGCACGAATTAACGAATTCCAGGATATTAATATATTCTGCAATAGTTCAGAACCGACGTTTTTGAAACTGAGATTATTTTTTTGTACGTTTGCATTTCAATGCATTAAAATGCGTTTCGTTATAAAGTCAAAAGAGACTTACCGATAATACGTCACGTGGCGATTATTAAACGTTGAGATTTTTTAAAGAGCACCTTACGATTTTAATACATTTCTTAATTTTATATGCAAAGGACGTTTAATGTCAATTTGCATAATCTTGTGCATAATTTGCGTAAGCAAGGGATTCTTATATCGGCAAACGAAACGCGTTGTCACGATTAAACAAAAATGATACGCTAGGTAAACGTTCGACAAGTATATGGATATTTGCCGTAAAAGGCGAAATCTACGTAAACTTCGAGTCGACGTAAAAGCTAAAAGTTTCTTTCCCCGATATTGCGATTCTCTCGCAATATGACACCTTTTCCACCTTTTCCCAACTCCCCGCGTAAAGGAGATACGCGCAAACCTTTATGACGTATTCATAGTTGTCGGGAACAATATCTTGGAAAATCCTCAAAGATGGTGTACTGAAAAGCCAGTATTGGTTCTTTCTTAACGAGAACGTTTGGCTCAGTTTGAACAAAGTGATAAATGCAAGAGATTTTCATATATTTTGGGTACAATTAATTTTATCGCGCCGTCGCCATACGTAGGAAGGTCTTATCTGTGAATTGTTGGATGTAGAAAATAAATAATTACGATCACGTGGGCGAAAATTTAGTTCAAAATTTTACTTCAACCTTGTTTGCAGTTGCACGGTCTAGTTGTTGGTCAAATGAGAAAAGAGATCTTATTGCACGTGCGAGACGAACGATTAGTAGTGCGTAAATCCAGAAAAATAATTACTCAAGCGTAAATACCTTAGGGATACCTTAGGGAAGTTGTAAGTGTCGAAGTAATTCTTAAAGTCCAACTCAAGTCGCTACAAGCATTCGAATATGCGTTTGTGTACGTGAATTAAGTAAGAACGGGAACCGATAGAAGGGTCGCGGAACGAGTCTGCAGTTATTCTGAGATCCTCGGGGTGAATGCCCAGTTCTCTCTCTCTCTCTCTCACACACTCACTCTGCTTCCAACTCCATTTCTCGCATTCTCATAGTCTTGGACGCGAGTTGCCAACGCCTGATCCCTACCTAGCCTGTCTCAAATCAAAATACTGACGGTCTGCCAAGTAACGTGGCCCCCAGGAGATGGTTTTCAACTAGCGGCTCGACCACGCGGCGTTACGCGCGGATTTGGTCGCTGAGCCGCGATCGAGGAGCGAGGAAGTCGTCCAGGTTCCCGGAGATGTTCGCGAGGCTCGATTTGCCGATGATGAAGATGAACATTGGAGGCTAAATAAAAGAAAGAGAACTAAATCCATTGACGAGTAGGTTGGATTAGTAGTTTCTAGGAGTAGGGAACCGTAGTGAGCGTTATTCGTTCATCGTAAAGAAAGTATTTTGAATGCAGTTTCGTAAGGAGTGCTGCAGGTCTTGAGATTGATATACTCGCTGGATTTTGTATGAAATAAGCGTCGCAGAGTTAGAGTTTTCAATTATACTTTCCCGAGGTCGTGATGAGAAAAAAAAAACTGGAATTTCCTGAACTGAAATCCTTCGTTGAGAATTCCATTGGCAGCCGAGAAGTAAGAGAGCAACTTTAGTTTGCAACCTTAACGATGTCAGAGATAAAAATTTCTCCTCTAGCGTGCAATATTTTATTAAGGTACGAATACTTTTTCAAGAAATTGACGCAAAACTTACGCATAATCATCTTCGATTAATCGTGCGTTCTATGTTGTGATAGAATTTTCTCCTGACCTACTCAGCTTTATCCGAGCATCCACAGGAATCCTATCACATCGTTATCAACAATTTAATGTATTTTTAATTTTTTATCTACCGTCGCTTTCATTTTAACGATTCCGTTGTGCTTATGGGTCTGTTCTATTTATTACTGTTCAGAATTGCAAGGACCCTGCTCATAAGGAAAAAATCGGTAGTAGTATTTGGAATGAATTATTTTTCAAAACTGATTCATTTCTGCTATGTTAAGGACAGTTAAGTAGTTCCGTTGGATTTGAGAAATGTGCAGCGCTGGTGCGCACGACTAGTATCGATGTTAGTATTAATTGAAATTATTGTTAAACTATCGAAGCGCTCGAACCTAATCCTGGAAATTTAGTTTTATCTCTGGGTTCGATGTGCGCTGCTATTCATTGCTGACCGTTAGTAATGAAAAAACGCGATCTCGCTCGTGGCACTCGGCGATTTTCGCTTTCTTACGTTCTACCGCAAATAAAAGCAGAGACAGGACTTACCCTAGGCGTTGAAACCGCTAAGCATCGGTATGCATTCGCGCGGCGAAAGTCGCGGTTGATGGATGGAAAAATATTCAACTCCACTTCAATCCAGTCTGCGGTTTTTCTCTGAACTCGCGATGCACACCTACTTTTTTTGCTCGTTATTCCGCCCGGCAATCGCGTTGTAAATATTGCCCGGTGCTTGCCCCCCCCCCTCCAGCTCCAGCTCCAGCTCCAGCTCCAGCTCCCCCCAACCCACTCGGCGTCCTTTGTCCGTGGATCAGCGTGTTTTTCTCGTTTATCCATCAACGCTTGGAGCGTCCTCCCACTCGGTTACAGCCCACTTCCATTTTTTCAAATGTAGATCGCGTGCACGATGACCTAGAAAACCGCAGTGCATAATTCTATTCTAGATGGGATTAACATTGGCGAGCGAAAGGTGCTTCGTTTTTTATAAGCAGGCGTTAGCTTTTAATATCTTCTTAATTCTTGTTGCGTATTGGGTTTTGCTTTCGAATGAAAAATTTGCCATTCAAGTCCAGCCGAAATTGTCCTGCGAGTTGACATTTTTTTCTCATTCGACCGTTGATTGACTTGGTCTTTTTTTCTAATATTATTCGCGCTTAATTTCGAGAATCAAGGTCTAATGATAGCGCTACCGTTTAAAGAAATTAGTAGTCACTCGGTTCAACGTTATTACTTGTACTATTCTTAAGTAAGAGATACAGTAGCGTGGATTTTCTTTTATAATAAAATCAAGGAAAGCGAAAAGTGTCGCACTAAAAGTTTGAATAAAATGTTGTTTTTTCTTTTCTCTTTTAATTAAATTCTGTCCTTGTCTATCTCATAAAATTTAAACAAGAATCGAGTAAGTTTAATAAAATACCAAACGTTATTCTTTATTACCCTTTAGTAATGCTCAAGTATTTATGCTCAAGTTTTTAAAGTGGGTTGCAGATTAATTTAATTTACTGGTATGCGAGTATTTTACGAATGTTTAATTTAGTAAACGATGATACGATTTCTTTTAAGTACCAAAATTCTACGAAAATATCAAGTATCAGTGGGACATGGTATTATATTTTGCAAGTCTCGGTTAAGCACCAAACGCATCCACTATATTTTATCTCAGTTGTTTTTTAGTAAATCTTCACATTTTTATCAAAACTAACGATTGATTCTAATCTTGATGTACGCCACTACTTATCGATTTAGGTATCCTTTAAAGACGTCATTGAGTCATTGAGTGAAATTTTCTAGATCTCGAGGTTTCAGGATAACGTGCGTATTACGTGGCAAACGAATGTCGTTTATTTAGTTGGACAGTGGACTGTAAATATTTATAAAAGATGTTATTTTTGGAACTGATGTTGGAAGTAGCTATTTATTTAATTCGTAGCGTTACGCTACGAATTAAAAGTGATTCATATCTAAAACTTAACGCTCTCACTCTCTTGGTTGGCTTGTAACACAGTTTCAAGAGTATTGATCTGTTGGAGAAGTACGTTTAGATGTACTATTTATACGTAAAGTCAACGCGAGACTTCAAGGATTTATTCACATTATTAGTATTCAAATGCGGACATTGGGCACTTAAATACTCCGAAGTTTTATTCGAATAGCCGTTTTATATTGTATTCGTCTTTTCATACGTAACACGACGCAAGTAAATTCTCGTGAATACGAAGACCTTTTGGAGAAATTTACTTTTTGGTAAATTTCGTGCTTTTCTCTCCACGGGCTCCAAAGTACCTCTGAACCGGCATTTTTGGCAAGAGTCGTGATCGACGCTTAACCCAAGTGTTGCTATCTTCATAGCGCGTAGAATACTCATCAGGCACGAGGATTCCGTATTAAAATTTAATATTAGCAAAGGTCAGTCCGAGCACGTCGGTCCGATACCGGATTACTATATTCGGAGAGTACCGTTGCTTCGATCCCGCGTCCTACGGGAACTGTTACGGATTTATGGGTTTGCCAACCTCGATGCCGTACACTGTTAATCTGCTATCAAAATTGGCTTAGCTTGAAAGGGTAAAATCACCGGAGCTGATTTGTCGCAACGAGTCGTAGGGGTAGATAAGCGATCGAGCATGTGTGTCCAGCGTCGCTGGATCGTCCTGATTCGTCCTGATTCGTCCTGATTCGTCCTGATTCGTCCTGATTCGTCCTGATTCGTCCTGATTCGTCATGATTCGTCATTTGCGTTCACATATATTTATTACTTGGCTCGTGTTTGCCTTTCCAGTGCTGTTCGTTGGATATATTGATTTTTGGAAAATCTCGTTTCAACGTACTCGTTGAATTTTGGTTTTTAATTATCGCATCGAGAGAGGATTTTAACGAATGAATAACGCTATGCATGATTTTCAGTTTAAAAGTAAACCTTTCGAGAAACGACAAACGACATTTTCAATACTTCTCTTAATCGGGGTAAGGTATTATACCCCTAATGTAAAATCTATTTGGATTTGCCAACAATACGTTGCCTGTATTGCAACATATGTGGGCGCTTTTATTTGATATAATTTACTTTTCAATAATATTGCACGATAATATTTTGAATTGGTATTGCCGTTTGCCGTAGAATATTGCAAATGAAACTAACTCGATGCGAACGTTCCAAATTTGGAGATAAACGTACCCATAAGGGAAATATCAATACCAAAAAGATAATGTAAAGATTATTAGTACTTAATCGCTGTTCGTACTTATGCGAGAACTTTCCGGTTTTTTCACCATTTAAAATACCTATTTAGAATATTAGCTCGTATTTTCTTCGTAATTTCTTCAGTCTTGTTTCGTATTACCTTCTCATTTATTTCGTATAAACATTTTTTACCTTCCGATTTTTCCACGTGACCGCTGCACGATAAATGATACGATATTTAAATTCTACGGCTAAGTTGTCCTGATCTATCTCCTGATTTATTATCTCTACATTTTTGGATAATGTTTACACCGCCTCTATCTCACGATTACCTAATCTACTAGCTTATTTTCATTTTACAGAACATACTTTTGTGAAAGATTTTTCTTTGCAAAGTTCAAACTTACGTCTTGCGGATTTCCCTTTGCAAAATATCACTTTGTAAATTATTTTTTCCCGCTAAAGAGGAATCGCCACTTTAACAGCTTTCATCGGTAACATTAAGATGTACATTTTTCCAACGTATTTTTTCCCTTTTCCCATCTAGCTTTTTTTAAGCCTTTGCACCGTTGCTTCGTATCGATCATTACAAACATTGTTTTTGCGATACTATTTTCTTCGTGTAGGAGGCTGCAACGGAGAAATTAGTCGAATAACTAATACGTACTACAGTGCACACGCTAATAGCCGCAATAAGTTCAGGTATAATAAGCTAATGCTACGATATTTCGCAAACTTATTAAGGTTATGAATTAGCGCGTGAATTAAAGAATAATACCGTTCCTCTTGCAGTTGCAGACTTCGTATAATCGCCTACGTCACGTGTCCTCTTGGAACGAGCGTCAATGTACCCGTGGCTTAGCTTCTAGTCTAGTGTACCGCCTTATAAATTCTCGGTACCTTCAATAGCTCGCTAAGGATATTAACTTGAGAAGCGTTCCATGTTCACGCTCCTCTCAACACGATGATAGTCTTCCAATGTCCTCGTGATCTTAATTTGAAGTTCCTCCACTGGGATCTTACATCGCGTAAGTGTACGATTTGGAATGTCGCGTTTAATATTCAAATCCGTCGATAACCAATGGAAAAATTATGAAACGGATTATGGCTTATTCCACGAGAACAACTAAATGTTCCAATAAAATTCAAAGCGCGAGTAAATGGCAATAAGAAAGGAAAGGAAGGAAAGCGCTCGATAATTAGAAATTTCACGTAAGAAAGTCGCCCGTGCGAAAGTTGCGTGTGATTTTTAGTATGAGATTTTCAACCGTAACGCTTATTATCGTTGATAATAAGACTCAATCATTATAAGACTATATTAATGAAGTACCCTGTGTTAATATTTCTTCATTTCAAGCAATTTGTAATACACTTGAGTTTTGAGGCAATACTCGTTAGGTTTAAATTACTTTTCTTCCTAGATGACAAGGTACGTTACATATCAAATTATTAGCTACTCCATCATATTTTATGAAAGGTAGGCTAATGAACGTGGGAGGAAAATCCAATATTATCGTTGCAACCGAAAGTTAAATAATTCTGAAAATTGGAGGGTTTTCATCGTTCGCTCGTTCAAGCGTTTGTTCGAATGCACAAACTTCCAGACTTTCGATTGTCTTACGAATCGCCAAGCCCATCGAGTAACGATCAAATATTTGAAACTTCGACCATGAAAGATGATTCTCCTTTACTTCCGTCCCTCAGTTGCATCCAAAAACACCGCCCGTCTCAACCAAGTTTGATTACGCTAAATAAGGATCGCGCGCGTCACACACCGAGAATTTCTAGATTCGCTAATACTCGATGAAACGAACGTAACGAACGGTAGGCGGACCGAGGGAATGCCGCCCACGCAAGTGACTTTGCCCATGTAGTCGATGATTGTTGGTCGACAGCAGTGGCAGTTGCACACTGTTGCAATTGCCGCCAAGTGCTGCTGCACGTGACGGTGACGGTGACGGTGACGGTGACGGTGACGGTGACGGTGACGGTGACGGTGACGGTGACGGTGACGGTGACGGTGACGGTGACGGTGACGTTGACGAGTCTCCTGTTTGACGAGTCTATTGTTGGGCAACGGGACTTGGCCAATCTTTGCGAATGATTTCTCCGATTCGTTGTTCTAATAATTGTCCTAATAATGCAAATTCTGCGTTGTTCGACGTTGTTCCGTCGAACAACGTCGGTGTCTGGATATCCGATATCGAGTAGTGCACGAGCGTTTCGGTTGAAACTTACCAATTTCGTTGAAATTTCTCATAGATTTTCCAGCTCGTACAACTCGAACGTAGTCCAGTAGCCGAAGAGAGAAGCGATCGCGTTTAAATATTTAATTGTAACTGTTGAATTAAAAGTGGATAGAGTAGGCGGAAGCCGAAGAAGCGCCATTATCGCGCAATTGTTATTCAAATGGCGCTTCGAAAGAAGTCTCGAGCGAAAAGTCGCCCTCTACTTTTTAATGCACGATCACCGAGCCACTGCAAGCCCCCTAGAACTAGAAAAAGGCTAAGAAGCTTATGTCGGGGAGTGCCATTCAAGACGAAGATGGAAAAAGAGCACCACGTTGGAGAAGGTCAACGTGCGGCTTCTTTGTCGTTGCGCCCGCTCGCGTCTAACTCGTTAACGCGAACGTCCATTCTCGTCCAGAAATAACCGCTGGCCACCGATATTTGAGGTCGCTTGTGTGTGTGTGCGCGCGCGTGCGTGCGCGTGTGCGTGCGAGAGCTGGAGCGACCGAGAAAGCGCGGTAAGTCGCTGGGGATTCTTTCGCGGTGGTCGTAACGACGACGAATCGACGCTCGATAAAAATGCTTCTACGCAAACTGCGCTCGATCCTTTTCCAATCGAAGTGCAAATGCCTACGAATACAGCCGTTGTGAATTGAGCCTCGTTGCGGCGCCTCCGTTTAATTAACAACTGACCTCTCCTACACTTTAACTTAAGATGTTAATAAACTCGAGAGGTCTGGAAGCATTGTTATTTCCGTGAGAAGGAGCCTTGGAAACATTCGATTGCATTTGCCAGGAGTCAATTCGCTGCCAATTGCTTCTTTTTATCCTAGTCTGTGAAATTAATGTAAACGAAAGTGTCGTCGTTAATAACGTACACTCTAAGCGAGGAAACTGAAATTGGAACTGAAATGGAAACCTTTCGCGTACTTGCGCACTTGGTTCTGGTGGTCAGTGGTGGATGTTTGTTGTATTTTTTCTGCTCCCGCTAAAAGGGCTGCAACTGTTACAACTGAACTTCTTCGCTTTACGACATTTAGAGAAAGAAAAGTTTATGTATTGAAAGAATTGGAAAAGTCGGTATATAAAACGGTAACTTCGAAAAAGCATTCTTTATTCGAGCGATGCACCAAAATGCCTCGTTAAACCTAAGGTTTCGCAATAATTATTCAAAGCGTCGAAAAGTTGAACGATCCGACAATGATGATAACCATCTTGAGGCTTTCGTGATGTAATCCACGTCGTAATTAATTACCAACGGACACAAGCGAGGATACCTCTCTATTCGCGAGGTTACTACGCGAACGCTACTACGTATCAATTGCGTAATCGATTAACGAGTATCGGGGTTACAAGATTGAAGTATAGATGCGCGGGTAAGTTGAGTACAACCCGTAAAGTACTAATTAATTAATTAATTAATTAATTAATTGATGTTTGGCAGGCATGGAATTGTAAGTTTTCATAGTAATTCTGGTGAATTGAAAGCTTCTTCGCGCGTCAGTCTTGCAGGCGACCGAACGGATGAAAAGAGGACAACTTTTTATTCGATCATTCGACCAAGTCCGCGGCACGTCGTCGCTATTCGCGAGGAGCTTCGTCGAGAGTGTAAAATGGCGCTCGCGGAACAAATGGCACGCGTTCGCTTCCTGCAGCCCTTCGAGCTAATCGAGCTAAAAATCGAGCCCCTCATCCCTTCCTACTTTAAGTGAAACGAGCCTCGAAAAGTGGTTGGGTGCCACCTAACCACTTTTGCGAGAGATAGTTAGCCAAACTCCCAGTCACTTTATCGTCGGCATCCTGATTCCGTGCAAATGTACTCTATATATACAGAGTGAAAGTAAGTGGCCGTAGAAGCCGAGAAGTTGAGCGGCTTGCGTAAGGGCGTTCTCGCCCCCAGTCCACCTTCTTCTATCGGAAAACAATTGGCATAGAAATAGGTGTAGTTCTCGCGCAAGGACCCAACGAGGATGGCGGTACGTCGGCATGTGTAAATGCACCTGTACACCAAGTCAGGTGCTTAGCTGCCGGTGTCGCATTTTCCAATGGCGCCTAATATTTATTACGTACCGTTGCTGAGTGCAGTTCGTAAGATGTGGCTTGTTATTGCATTTGCTTCTTTAGAGAATTGGTCTTTGGAGATTGTTCGGAAGCATTTGTTGTTACCGCAGTGTGCTCCTAATTATTCCAGGACAATGGCAGACTCTACGGCGAATAATACGAGTGATCCAGGAATAATTGTTGCATAATTTCAGTTAAACGCGCTTTCAATTTGTAAAGCTGTACTTCGATGGTAGCACAAACAAAATGAAATTCCAAGATCCATTGCAGAGTAGAATGAAATTCGTTGCGGGTTACCTTATAAATTTCAGCAAACCTTAACTACTACCCCTCTTTATCCCGGGAAACTCCTGTATAATTATCTGCCGGCCTTTTTGAAATTTAGGGAGTAACTTCATTTGGGTACAAAGAGTTCATATTTCTGCAATTCGCTATAAATAAAATGCGGCGCATTCGCCAAAGCTACAGAAGTAACGTTAATAAAGTCTGATGTACCTCGTTCGTAACAATTCAATAATTTATTTGTAATATAAAGGCTTACATTTGAGTAGCAGTGATTTATTGACGTACCGTGTGCATGTGTGCGCTTGAGACGAGCTCGAGTACAACCATTGTTAAAGACTTCCTAAAGCTTACGGAACATGAAAATGTGCAAATACGGAGGAAAACCTTAAAGGAATCTTTGAAAATAAAATAGAGATTTTTCGTGCGTTTTGATAACGGACAACTTTTTTTAGATGCGCGTCAATACATTTCTAACGAGTTTACTTACTTTAGAAATAATTATATATATTCTTCGAATCCTTACAAGGCGATACCACCTAGGCGTTCCTAGAGTTGAGCGTGAAAGGCATTTTTAGCTTTTTGAATATTTTATTGTACTACTCCTTTGTACTATTTACATACCATTTACAAAATAATTCTATTTCAACGTTTTTATGATTCTCGAATTGTTTTCATAGTTTCTTTCGACGGCGGATGTACAAAAATAAAATATTGATATAAAATGTTTAACACTGGTAGAAAAATGCCTTTTCACTTTTCCAGCAGGAAAAATATTAAAAAGGGGAATAAATTCAGGTCTCGGGGCAGACGAATCAAAAGAAGAAAATTAATAAGTAATGGCTGATTCTATTTATATTTAATGGAAGGCGAATTTTCTTTCCAGGTGGCTTTCTACATTGATAGAAGCTTATTACTAAGCTTATTACTAAGCCGACGACGTCTAAGCTTTAGAATTGCTCAAAATGTTTCCTCTTGACGTTCAACTGGATGTCAAGTAACGTATCCTTCGGATTCGTAAAGATCTCGCATAGTAACGTCGTATATTTTTGGGGGTTTGAGAGAAATGGGCGTTTTTTAGGCTTTTAGTTTTTGCGAGTTTTTATAAAATGACGAACCTTGCATTATACAAAAACTTGTTAAGCTATTGAAATATTGGTGGAAAGCTCGTTTAAATAATTTTTATCGCGTAAAGAGTAACACTTTTTTTGAAAGTTGTCCACCTTTATATTAAGCTGAAAAATTTTCATGCTCTCAGATTTTCCTTGCGCCTCTTGATTTTTCCCGTCTTTCCGACAAGGGAAAAATGTCTTCGAATTTAAAAAGAAATTGATTTATTTCCGTTGATAGGAATTACGGGCTCCATATTTTTATCAGTTGGTGATTTGATCGACGAGGCGATTCAATGGTCGCTTGATACTCCGTTGATAACAAACGTTGTTGTACTTATGAAACGTGCATTATAAAACTGTGTATCCGAAATTCGTAGAAAGAAAAACTAATGAAATTATTCAACTTCGATGTTGATTTAGTGTAAAAATGAATATTTGTTTAATATTGAATTTGTCTTTATTTTTGTTTGCAGGTGAGTTACGAAATGACAGCTTTACATAATCTTCTTATTGCGTAAGTTTACATATAATATTTACCTTTATACGCCGTATTAATAGGTTCTTTGTTTATGTAAATAATGTAAATGTTATGTAATGTTAGACGTCTTCTTAAAACTGCTGGATTATTAAGTTTATTCTGTAGCTAATGGAATGATGTACAATTGTAGTAAAGCATTAAAATCTCGGAATTGATATCCAACGAATACTTTCCATCTGGTAATTTCAATGGGAATTGAGCAGATTTTAAAATAAAACCTTGAACTTAACGATATTAATAGCTGTGAAGGAATAGCTCAGGAACAATTCTAATAAAGGAACGAATAAAAATTAAAATAGCATAAAACTTAAAGGTATCGCTATTTTTCGATATCCCACGAATAAAACTATCAAACCTATTGCTGTATCCCTCGAATCTATCAAAGTTTTCACGCGGATATTTTATTCCGCTATTTTATAGAGAATTGAAAGACTTTAGAGTGATATTAACCGACTGAACCGTTGTTTTCCAAATCCATCCTTTAAATTATGATGAATTTACTATTACTTAAAAATTAGCAAAATCAATAACGGTCTTCGATTCCCAGATTGCGTCAATGTTCCATTTTTATTCAGCCGATAGCGAATAAAACTGATTTAGCGAGAAAGAAAACTACATTTTTAATCGTTTTTAATCATAATTCATGATATGTAATGAAAATTATACATTCAAAGCTGCTCTAATTATACATAAAAATCCATCGGTATTTTACCAAATATACTTCTGCTGAGAAAAGGTATTCATACGCGGATAGTTTGATGCACTTATCTTCGGGTACAAAGGCATATCAAAAAATAAATCAAGTCACTTTATTTAAAAACTGTTTACTCGACTTCCGGCTTATCGTGGTTCGTCGGTGTGAACCATCGTCGTCGGTGTTTCCTGGGGTTCGACGGGATCAATGCGATCAATTCGGGGACGGTTTTCCCGACCGAAACCTTTTCGCGCATCGATGCCTCGTTGCATTGTTTTGCACGATACCTTGGACAAAGCAAAGCGATAAATATGCAACAAGACATCCAGTCATTTTAAGAAAATGACGCTTTGAAAGTTTTCGTAATATTGAACGATACTCGTTGCGCTTTATTAGTTGGGATAGTATTTTGCACCTTTCGAGAAGAATATCTCAAATGTTTACTGTCATTCAGTGTCGAATTCGCTTATAAGTGCTTACCGTAAATTGCTTTCGTTTACTGGTTGCGTATTACTTCCGACTAGTACACGAAGTAGAAAAATCCGAGCGAGCGTCTACGTGTTTTGAAATATTTCCGTTGTTTCCGTTTGAAACGAGCCTTGCGATATTAAAAAGGAACGGTTTCATAATTTACAGTGATGCGGGAAATGTAAATCGATGCATGAAAAGCTCCGAATCTTCAAAGCATTCCATAACGTGTCAATTATATATCCGCTCCTAATCACAAAAGGTAAATTGTAGAAATTTTGGTCACGAGCTGCGGAGAACGTCTTGCTATCGCGTACAGTGCAGTTTGAGGGCAACTTAACGCTTCATTCATTCGGCATTAGTTTTACTAAAAGCACGACGTTATACCACCAGTTATACCAGTGACGCTTAAAAGTATTCGGCCAAATGGATTCGACGAAGCATCGCGTGGTAAGCAGATGATCACCGTGTGAAAATTCAAGACTGGCATAGTGTCCGGTGTAATTTCGCGAGGACGGGTAATGCAATTAGAGGAGTGCACGCGTATTGCGTATCGCACAGCAGCAGCGAGCCTTGGCTCAGGTCTCCCCGGATGTTGAAAATTATCGATTATCCCGGTGACAGCAGCAGCTCGGTGACAATGCCGACAGCGAGCTATTGCTCAGTTCCTCGTGCATCCGGAATAGTCCGCAATAGAGACTACCGGACTCCTCCAGTTATTGGGAGTACATTGGGCGCAAACATGCTTACGCTACAACATTTACGCTAATTCCCGGATTTTCCTTCTTGTTTTTCAATATGTTGTGTCTTGTTTTGTGACATTGCCGAGGCCTAACTTTGGCCTCCGAGTCATCGCGTGATTTCGTATTCCGTGCGCAATTCGAGCAATTGCTTTGAGCAAGTATTTAGCTGCTCAGGCTGGAAGGAATTGCGCGTATTTTACGAGATTTAATTTGTAAAGTTCATCGCGTTTTCGAGAAAATGGATTCAATTCCTTTCTGTTGACATTTCAATTGTCCACTCTTGTAGTAATAATAAATTTATCGATAATTCGATTAATTTATTTTTACCATTAAGGTAGAAATATCAAATTGAAGTAGACTAGCCTTTGAGCTCCAGCGGCAGTTTTCCGACTTCCGTGAAAACGCTCTTGAAATTGAAATGGGACTCTCATTCTTATTTTCTTTTTCAAGTCTTATAGAAATTCTTTTCGAGTGTAATGCGAAATGAAACCGCGTAAAATATATCGGACCGCCTCTTTTCTCGAATGTAAAGTCTTTTTCCGGAAGGTGAAAGAGGAAAGGCATAATATAGAAATACGGAGTCGGTTGACAAATTGGCCTTCCTAAACCATTTATGCATGAAATTATATTCTTAATTAAAATGTGTTCTCGTACCTCGCGTTACCAAAATATTTTGCGATGCTCGAATAATATTCGTGTACTTTTAATACCTCAAGAATCTAACATTTTTGCGACAAATGTTTAAATGTTTAAATGTTCGAGGCACGGGTTCTCACGCGCACAGCCGTCGTATTTTGCGTGACTCGATTAAGTCTGACTTGAATTAAAGTCTCAATGTTTTCCTTTCGTATGTAAACTTGCCCCCGCCGAGTGTTAAAGGGTGCTCGAAAGAAACAAGAAACAAGGAAAAGAAAATCGGGCGTCGCAGACTCGGTTCCCGTTGGTCTTCGTTATTTTTTTACATCTCAATGCTCGTCGAGGGGAAAAATGAAAAAAATCCTGCAATCAATAAGGGTTGGCAACCGTGACGTTATTACCGCTCGGAAGCGTTTTTGTGATCTTTCGTTTGTCGTGTAGACGTGGAAACATTTAGGCTTGGCAAATGTTCGTTGAACGGTTAACAACCCACGCTTACGAGTGTATACTGTAGTGTCTGTAGTAAAAACTTGTGGCCACTGTCGCCTATTAATACGATCGATCGTGCGCTCGTTAATTTCTATTTCGCGTTGCGACATTTTATTCTTTACTTACTCGCTTAGTGTAATGCTTCAAGTCGGATAGTGCGAGAACTCGGTCGGTTACACTATGTTGTAAAGAACTTAGGCGTGCTAGTTTTAGATTTTATCAACGGTTATCAACGGTTATCAATGGTTATCAACGGTTATCAACGGTTATCAACGGTTATCAACGGTTATCAACGGTTATCAACGGTTATCAACGGTTATCAACGGTTATCAACGGTTATCAACGGTTATCAACGGTTATCAACGGTTATCAACGGTTATCAACGGTTATCAACGGTTATCAACGGTTATCAACGGTTAAAATGTATGAATAAACATCGGAATTTCTTACGATGATTCCCGATGATATTTATAAATCATCCGATTACGAATCTTTATGCACGGTTAGAAATACGAGGACCGTAAGTATAAGGTAATGCTTATGTGAAATAACCGCTATAAATTGGTCGTTGAAGTAATGCAACTACTAGTGAAAAGATATCTCTTTTCACAATTGGTCCAATTGTGCTGGCAAAACGTATTCAAGTTCAAGACGCAATTTATTTATTTTGCATTTCTCTTGCGCCAAACATTAGAGCTCATCGAGTGCGTGTTAATGAACCAGACCGTTGTTTTTCTCGCGTGACATTCTGTTGATAAGTAATCAACAACGAGAGACAACCATTTTTCCGAGATGCATTCTTTTCAATTTGTTCACTGTTCTACTTCGCTGTTGCTGCCATAACCATCGTTATCGTATTTTTTGCATTCTTCGTCGTTCGTCAGTTTTCGCGCTCGCGGTTTGTTATTCTCTCGTTATATTTATCTTGCATTCTATCTAGAATCCTCTCGACCTCGTGCATTAGATACTCGTCTACGGAGCAGAGGAGGAGAAATGAAAGCCGAAGCACTGTGAGATAAAATTAAGAGAGGAGATCAGTCGGCACCTATACGTATATATTTTCTTGTTTGGATGCGTATCACGAAGCCGACTTTAAAGTTTATTTATGGAAGAGCCAAAGATTAATATGTATATGCGTGTATGAGTTATGAAAGTGTAAGGCACACGTAGTTGTTATATTCGTGTTGTGGATTCGCTAGTTGTCGGATTAGTTGGCTGAGTTTCGAAGCTCGCTGTTTATCCTCTTGGCATCTTTCTCTCTCTCTCTCTAACTCTCACTTAGCACTTTCAGATTTCCGGGAGGGACTGAAAATGAATGGCCCTTTGAGAAATGGGTTTGCTTGTGTGCGGTGGCACGGTATTGTTCACTTTTACGATGGGAAATTGAACGGGTAATTAGGAGGATTGCGGGCATTCAGAACAGAGAGACATTGATCGCGATTTTCTTAATTCCGAGGATGTCGAAAAAATGGTCATTTTCTTATTCTACGTGGAGTTTCGTATTTAGTTGCTCAAACGTATTTCTCTTGCTTTAGAATTTAGAATTTTACCATGAAATGAACTCCTTGGAATGAACTCCTCTAATCGTAAAATTTCGTCAGTCGTGTAATGTACGAAACTTTTGCGATGCAGTGCGTTATTTTAATTTTTTTCTCTACGTAACAAATTTATTTTTAAGAGCGATTCTTTACCATTGCACGCGGAAAATTTGAATCAAAGAAGCAAATAAAGCGTGCTGCATCTGCTAGCAACGCGTACTATCTTTTTAAAAAAATGAGCCAATTGATTTTATTACTCCCTTGGTATGTAAAAGAGTAACGCGTAAAAGAGTAGCAATTAATAATGAATCACTAATTTCATCAACTTATAAACTGATTTGAATAAAAGTATAAATTCTGACTAAATGATTGTAAAACTCATTGGTAGGTGCTTGATTATTAGTTTACTCCTTGAAAACTAGTCTTTCAATATATGTGTGTATTCAATATGTGTGTTTTATTCTGGATATGAGAATCTACGAATATAACACGCCGTTTATCCATTCATTCGCTGCTAGTGGATTCGTTGTTACTCTTATTGCTCCAAGAAAGATGACATTTATATCGTTATATTTTAAAAAGAGTACACCAAATTACCTACACGAGTTCCCAAATATTTCATAATTTCCAAAACTTCCACGAATAACATTGATCTTATGGTAAAGGAAATAGTTTGTTAACTAGTATATTTGCCTTTTATTGAGAATTGAATTAAATTTAACGATTAAGAAGTGTAGTTTAAAAATGTATTCGGTGATCAACGATTGATTATCAACTAATTTGATAATGGAACTCTAACGAAACCGTAAGAGTACAATAATACCAAGCTTCTAACGTCACAGGGTATTCAGATACAGAAGCGTCAGGCTATTACACGAATAAATTAAGTTCGCCACCCTTGTGCTGATTAAATTATATCCTGTACAACAATTTTGCAGCCTCAAAATTGTTGACGGAATTATATCGCGTAACTCGAGCATTTCAGTTCAAGCACTCAAGAATAGCGTAATATCGGAAGTTTCATCCACGGCATTCTCGTATGTCCAACGTGAAAATCGGTGCTTTATTAACGCTCCTCTCGCAACACGTCTACTTTAACATTATCGGATCATATTCGTTTGTTAACACTTTCAAAGTTCGATCCAATCCCACGCGTAAACAATTCTTTTTCAGCTCCTCTCACACGAATACCGATGGTAAATAGCACAGAAGTCAGTTTAATTAAATTTCTCAATAGACGTTAGCGACCGTACAACATGAATTGCCCTCGACTGACTGACGACTGATTGCTTGCGTTTATTTACGCGCCACGAATACATACGGCATTCCAAACATTACAATCTCATCTTCTTTTAGGCCTCGCTTCTATTCTCGTAAACATCGAAACATGAATTAAGAGTAATTGCAAAAGGTCCCATCACCCGTTCAAAATAATCCTCCTGGATCCTACATCCCTCTCCTCCTCTCCCTCCACTCACACTCTTTCGTCACTTCGCACAGTGGAGCAGCGATATGCAAGTCTCTGGCCCATTGCCAACCAACGGCGGCCAATATCGAGTATCGCAAGCTCGAAGAACGGAGTCTCGCGTTCTTTGGATTCCCGAATTTTGCTCGCGGAGTTCCAGGATGTGTGTGTACGATCGATGCGACATCCTGTGGGGGGTCGCGTGGGTAAGCCGCAGGGTAAAAACGGAATGCAATTTAACCGATACCCCCTGGCACCTACGAATGTGAAGTAGGAACACCGGCCATCGAATCTCTGGCGTCTCGTCCCACCTCGACGATTCCCAGCGCAAGATATAAAACTTGATAAGTGTCTGCTGTTTCGAAGAAACGGAGTTCCGCGTCACGGTTTGCGCCAAGACTTTAATTTCGCTCGTTTTCAGTTCGACTCTCTTTTCCATTGCCCTTTTCCTTGGGTCCTGTGATCTGAAACGATCATTGAACGCTTCTTTTTAGCTCTGCGATTGGACATGATTTTCGGAAGTATTCGATAGAATCAAGAGTGCTATTTATACGTTTAGCTTTAAAGTTGAAGTGTTGCGCCGAGACGATTGTAGAAACGTTAATTAAGCAGATTTTCCATCCGAAGCAATTCTAATGTATGTTATTGATGTGGTTTGAGTTCGTTTATTCTACAGCTATTTCGTGTTACGCACAAGAAATTGGCTTTCAATTGCAAATGAAATGTAAGTGCAGTTGTCGGTGGACATCGATGCTAACTGTGGTGTATTTTGTAATTTTTCGTTTATCGTTAGATGATTTCTGCGCCTTACAGGTGACAAGCAGATCGAACCTCGCAAGTAAAACTGACGTTGTGCATTTTTTCAGATGAAATAAAATAAAGTCCACGATGTTCTCTGCTTATATTTAATGACAGCCATTGGAGATGTGATTCATGACGTGAAGTGCCTCGCGTGTGTGAAACGTGCACAGTTCAAGTCATGTTGTTTGGACTTTCATTTGAGTTTTTATCGATGGATTTTAAATTACTTTAATGAACATTGACGATTTTATAATTCGAGGAATTAATATTTGAATTTGGAATCAATCCTTTTATAAATATAATCTAACCGTTATGTAACGTTATCTTATTTCTACATGTTTATTAAATGTTACGTGAGCCTACGTTTATTCGGCTCGGCGTAACTAATGAATTTAATAGAAATTTAATAAGAAGAATTGACCTAAGCCTCATTGTGTCGAAAGCTCGTTGGCACTGAGCTTATTTAATCAACCCACCCCTAATTACCCTTCTAAGTTACAGAACTCAAACTTACCATTTTCACTGGGTTAATACAAGAGATAAACGGGCTGGAAAAGGAGAGAAAAATTAAAAGGAATTATCTTGAACCCTCTTTGTAATCATGTATTTTACAAAACATTATCGATGATATTATAAATAATATTTAGAAATATTATTTATGTTCTCTCTCGATATTTTCCGTTGGTAAAAAATGGCCAAGCAATTTCACGGTTGGTTACGTGGGATAATTTTATATACAATATTGTGTATGCGAATAATATATGAAACTTTTGTATACATTTGTAATGTGTCTGTTCAGTCTTCACTCTCGGACTGATTTCCCACTGATAATTACGAACAAAATGTCTAAGCTTTCTCGTTTTTCGGAAGCTGTAATGTTTAATGTGCCTCATAGTTTTGAAAAGTTTTAATTACATCCCGAAGTATTAATTTTCGGTAAATAAAAATTCAATAACGACGTTTATCCTTGATAGAAATCTTACTGTAATCTGATATCATGTCTGTAACTGAGAAGAAAATCAGATTTTGCTTCTTAAGAGAATTCCATTCTTGTATATAATTATTCGGAATTCAGTTGTTAATTTTGTAATTATATCGCCGAAAACTAATTGTTATAGTCTGGAATTTTAGAAGGTTTTCGAAAATTACACAAAAATGATCTTATTTTATTAGAAATGAGTTGAGAAAAGCCGAGAGAGTTGTTGGACGTTTCCTCCGATTCTCGTTTCGCCGCCTACGTTCCGACGAGATGAATTGGACTGTGACGTGACTGAAAAGGGCAGATTGTTTTATTGATACCCTCTCGATGGCTTCTCGGCACCAGGACGGTGTCGATGTCCTGGTGTTGTTTCCTCCATCCCTCCGACCAGTTCTGTCTTATGGGGCGTAAATCGCCCCTCTTTAAATCCCTTGGAGAAGCCCCACCGCTCTGATCGCGTTAAGCGAATTCGTGGCGATGTTTCCCCTCTTTAAAAACCTATTTTGGTGATACACCGCTGCTCCAATCGCGACTACGTGCCCCCTCTTCTTTCGGGTACGCCAGCATTGTAGGTGGCCCAATAGGCACGACACGAGAGGGGAAAATAAAGCGCGTCGGTGTGAACATTGAACTGAAAAGATAATTTTGGGATGATTAAACGACTTTGTGAAAGAGAATAAATATTCCTCTTAAGAAATGTTAGAAAGCTTAGCTTTAAATAATAAATGCACTTTTCATATATCGTGCGGTAATGTGACCTCACGAAAGTTATAAGGGATATATTTTAATTTTAATTTGTAAAATATTTGTAAAATATTTGTAAAATATTTCCTTTCGTATTAAATAGTAAGTACTATTCTATTCTTTACTATATATCAACTTGATTACATGCATACGTAAGTCCTTAAAAAGACCACTTCTTTTACAATTAAACAAATTAAATACATACTTGTATATTTATTTTTTCAAATACTTCCTGTCTTCGTTATCTTAAAGAATCACTACGTAAGGCTCTGACAATGTCTCATTCTTAGTTTATGATTAAGGACTTTAGTATTTTATGGAGGAAAAAAAAATCTTAAATTCATCAACAATTTAGCTTTGCATTTGCGAAACTTTCTTCTTCCTCCCAACGTGCATTTAATAACAGACCTCTAAGGAAGAAAGTAAAAAGGAAAACCTCACAGAGTTAAACTGACAACATTTTATTAGTTTCCGCGTCACGTTCTCAACTTCCACGTGCGTAGTTTCAAACTCAGTTCCAACGTCTTACTACCTCACACAAAGTAAAGAAGGGCGGCGCGAATGCGAGAATGAAATATCAAAGAAATAGGTAGAAAGAGTGCCAGCTTTTTCCATATAGTGAGAAAACGAGGCACTTGGACTAGTGAAGCTGCGAGTGCTCACTTCTCATAAGTCCTCCACGGTTTTAGATGACGACGACTAACAAGGTGTTCTTGTTTCATGGTTCTCTGTCTGCTCTCTCTCTCTCTCTCTCTCTCTCTCTCTCTCTCTCTCTCTCTCGAGCTATCTATTTATCTTTTTATATACCTATCTATTTATACATCTTATTCTCTTACTCTTTTTCATGAGTTCGCAGAGTGAAATGCAAGATTTATATTCTCCCGTACTTTTTGTTGCGCGCGCAATATGAACCAAAGCACAAAAGCCACCAGTCGTCTTCACATCGAGTGTAAGATTATGCGTTTTGATGACGATTAAGATTAGTTTTCTTTCCTTTTCTCCGCTGCTCTTTTTGTCCGACGCTCCTTTTCATTTATCAACGTACTTTCGTGGCTGAGTGGATTTAATATTCTCTAGTTATCGCTCTTTAAGAGCTCACAATTGCGTAGTTTCATTAACAATAGATTTCCTGCATTTTAGGTATAAATTCATTGACGTTGTAATTATCGAATACAATTTTTTAATATTCACGTTTTAATATTCATGAAAACACGTGTCGAGCAAAAAGTAATTTGAGTTTAGGTGAGTCTTTATGTACTTATTCCTATAATGCTTTAAATATCCAATTTTCTGAATCACTCGCATTTCCAGTTTGTGCGCAAGTTTTAATGTTTTGTTCTAATTTTTGAAAATACTTATTTGTAGACTTAATATTTGGCAGCAGTAGAACTTATCCATGGAAATATTTTTAGTCTAAACGTATTTATCTCGCTAAACGAGCGACTACGATCTCGTCAATTGTGTTAAGGTTTCCCGCGTCTGTTTGGTTGAACCGAGGATGTGAGAACGTGGATGCGTTTATGACCTGCGTTGGTCGTATCGCACATTTACATAGCCTTTGGCACGTAATGAAATTTCAAAGCCCGCGATTGCGCTGAAATTACTAACATTTATCCAATTGCCATAATGCAACTTCATCTTCTGTATTCGCACAATCGCATCGAATGAAAATCGACGTTCGGTAGGCCAAATTCGATGCAGCAATGAACCGGAGTGAGAGCGAATTGGAAATCCGCCGAAATTGATTAGAGAAATAGAGAGCAGTATAGAATTCTAGGCATTGCTTGGGTAAACTAAATTTAGTTTACACTAAATTTACAGAAGAGAAAGTCCCGTGTACATTTAGGATTTTATAATAACTAGGCAATAATAGCTAGAA
Organism: Wiebesia pumilae; assembly: GCA_018907045.1. Taxonomy (NCBI): domain Eukaryota; kingdom Metazoa; phylum Arthropoda; class Insecta; order Hymenoptera; family Agaonidae; genus Wiebesia; species Wiebesia pumilae. The sequence goes on from JACCHZ010000055.1 coordinate 1,147,998, forward strand.
AAATAATTGCTTAGTAAAGGCACTTAATATAATTTCATACTTTTTATGTATTGCTTTTACGTAATTATCTTGAATACGTCGTCGACAAATATATTGTTTATGAATAAAATGCTTCTCATTGTGTGGTGTCCGACTTTGGTGTCTTCTGTTTGAATTTTAATGCCTGCCTTGGTAGTATGTTAAAATTTTTTTAACTTATTTTCCCTTATTTTCTAAAATGTTCATCAGATACATTATTACAGTATTGGGAATTTATCAATTTTCTATTAAGGGTTTGTTGTGCGTATCGAGTATAAGTACCAATTAATTTTCTAGCCTTTTTCAACGTTTTGGAGAACATCGCAGTCATTCGTGCCGTTGATCAACGGCAAGCATTAATTTGATTAAAAACAAGGGATTGCCGGATGAAAAAATTTCAAGGCAGGCATCAACATCGTGTGTCAAGCTATAAATAAGACTATTTATTTATATGATCTTCATCGTCATTATTCTTTGCGCATTCAACCTTATAACCTCCTCTCATTAAATAAATGAATTAAATAAATGGAATACAGGAAAGTATATGCAAAGGCAAGGATTCGTATGCTTAGGCCAGGCCACTCGATACAGAGGGCAGTAGGTATATGCATGTGCATGTTCATAGGGTATAATGTAACGCCACAAGGGGGCAGTGTACGACAGAATGGCATTTGGGCGGAGCAACGCCTATCGAGTTCTAATAGGCAACGAGAGAAAATTCTTCCGAGAGTTCCTCGCCAAGTTCGTGCCACCCGAATGCATACAAATACGCTTGAATAAAAAATTCGATATTCGTTTCTGTTTGTTTCGTGCGTCTAAAGGAAACGAACTTTCGAGGTGTGCTTTTCATATTGCGTATGAATATGATTTTTTATAATAGTACCGTGAACTATTTTTTTACGTTATATTCTTTACGCTTATAGAGTGCAAGTTAAATTTATACAAAATAAAAGTAATTCCCATGGTAATCTTTCTATTCTAGTTTACATTACAAAAGTCGCCTTTTCGACAAATAATAAATAAGACGGTCGGATAAGCAGAACTAAGTCAATCGCTCGCGTGACATTTTCAAAGAAGAAAAGTATTTATTTTCCGTAATCATTGGTTAAAGATATCGCGTTAAACAGGTCTATCGATGATTTTAATGAAATTTTAATATGTGAATATGATGAATAGATTTCACGAAAATGAGGTTCGAAAATTTATATTATTATTCAAATTATGAGATATACGCTTTTGCGAGTTGTTTCAAAAGTTTCAAAAGTAAAGTGGTATCAATTTCACGAATCGCCGGATTCGTAATTCCAACAAATGAATAACTAAGTTGTTTCTTGCTCGTATCAACGACGTACATAAAAATTAATTTCTGTTCAAAAATTCTGTTGGAAACGTAACTTATCGCGAATTCAAAATTTTGTTTTCTCGTGCAATGCAAAGCCTACACACATTTATCGACATAAAACGCTTAAAAGCCCGAATTCCGCAAGTTCATATAATCAGGATCGTTAAACGAAATAAAGCCCCGCAGCTCTTTTAATTAGCAAAAACTTCTTACCAAATATATAGAGAAGAATAAGCATGATATCGATAAAGAATACCGGTCGAGCTTTGGAATGTGGAATTTATGCGGGAAAAAAATTTGCAAAAAGGCCCTCGGGAAAAGCAAGAGCGAAAATGAAAAAGTTAAGTACTACTGAAAAAAGGGAGAGCGCATACCACTTACCACGTCGAGAATTATGCGAAATGCTTAATTAAATTTTTTCGCGCAGCTACGTATAACGACCTGCGATGACACAAGGAAGCAATAGTAAAAATTGACTCGTCAACTGCTGTCTTGCGAAAGTTCTCCTACGAGTGTCATCGTACTTTTTCGCGATACGGGTGGAAGACACGAATTGCACTTGTAAATCAAAGCATTCTGCGAGCTTCAAACAAATCTCTCCCTTTCAAAATCCATCTCAATATTGGCTCTTTTACTTCCAATCGAATTCAGCTCGAGTGCAATTGGTTGGGCGCCAATTTTTTTTTTTGTTTTTTTTTTTTTTTTTTTTTTTTTTTTTTTTTTTTTTTTTTTTTTTTCCCCACAACGGACGAGAAGAGAAATAAGTGCAGAAATTCTTAGGATTCCTCGCTCGTTTAATGGGATAATTCTCTTGGCTTAATAATTCATTAGCCTTAAGAGCTTAAGGCTAATAAAGGACAAACTTATTACTTATGCTATAAATTTCGAGTTCTGTCAAATGTCAACAATTCACTTCCGAGGAATATTTCTAATTTTAGGTACATCTGGAATTCGTTCAACCTACGCCGTCAGATTGTACTTTAATTATTAATTATTATATTTAATTATTGACTTCTTGAGTTCATTTCCCAAATGACTTTTTGAAAATATGAATTAATGAATTAATGTAATTTTAGCCGCGATAAGGTGTTCGAGTGAGGGGCGAAGAAATATTGCACAAGTTGATCGCTAAATCGGTCGAGTATACGCAAAGGTAACGAGTGGGTGGACGGATAAAATGAAAGAGAAAGAAACAAATTAAATTTATATTGAAGAACCTTGACTACCGGTACGTACAGATTCGCTGATTTCTGGTCAACCGATTTACTTCACTTGTTTTATTGGTCACGCGCGAAAACAACAATACTGTACTAATTTCTTGCCGTAGACGTGGTCACGCATTTGGCGTATTTCTTCGATAGGAAAAGCTCGGAAAATCAGTTTTCTTACTGTATTTTTGCGACGGAGGATTAATTGTTTGAAAAAAATATTAGCTGGGTCTTTGTTCAAATTCCCCATAAAAGCGCCGGTGCTTCTTCGCTCCAAAATTACTTTTGCTAAAATGACCTAATGTAATAACTAAAAGTATGACAATGCTAGAGCATTATCGATGATTGATGCTAAATCAGATGGCGCGCATTGTGCGAAAAAAGTAGAATAAACGATGGACGTGCCACATCGGTTAACAAGAAATTGCCGGAATTGGCTGGATAAAGTGTGTAGTAGAAGAAAGCAAATTGGTTCGAGGGGTCGCGTTAGATAGATACCATGTTGCAATCGTATATATTATGTGGGGGAGGGTCAAAGGCATACGGATAGGAAAAGAACGGAGAATAATACGAAAAGCCGGGGGTTTGCGTGCGCGAGGCGGAAATGGCAAATGGTGAGCCATCGTGAGTAAGAAGAAAAAAATAAGGCCAAGAAAACGGATGATGGATGGATAAGAAGGTAGGAAAAGACGCAGCTGCTCCTATTATATATGCGCTCTGTGTTAATGTTGAATATACGTATACGTACATAAATATTGTTGTCCTATTAACATTTACGAGCGACTCGGTTATTCTCGGTGCTCAGCGTTCGCGTACGCGATCTTTCCTGTAAAATAGGCAAGTTTCGAGGCTACTTTGATCCACTACAGCGACAATAATTCTCGAGCTCTCGCTATTTTATCCTTCAGCGTGACCGTCCTTTCGATACGTACAAGTGTAAAATATTTTTTGTGAAAAATGCTGAAATACTATTTTGTTTCGATGAGTTATCGATAATGGTTTTGCATCTGCCATTAAATAAAAATGGAAATTGCAGTCAAAAGTACATTTTGATACGAACGTTAGCGAATCTAACGAAGAGGGAAAGCCTTTCCAAGCTAAACGTCTTTCGAATACGTTTCGCTGTAATGAGTGAAACGCGCGATTAGTCTCTATAAAAAGTTTCATTTCGTAAGTTAAAATGTGCTAAGTAGACGTCATAAGACTTTTATTGAACAACAGTATTAACAGCTAATCTAGCGTTGCGAGTACATCTTCATTATCTGTAGGCGCGGATTTAAATTTTAGCCCCAGTGTGTATTTTCTTTTAAATTTATAGAATGAAAAGGGTAAAAGTTCGTATTAGTACAATTAATACGAACGTATCGATAGTTAATTCAGAATGTTTAATTCGGACAGTTAATTCGGATAATTAATTCAGAAGTATCGATCTTTTATTTAGAAAAAAATAAAACTACAACCAGTGAGCAAATTGCACTACGTTGTAAATACGCGATTACGATAAACGTAAGTTCGGTGAAAAATAAACCGTTGAAATGTTTTTATGTTCCAATTACGTACCCATCGAGTCTATTTCCATGTGTAATTAGAGAAACGTTCCAACCGTCGAGTGCGAAACTTATTCGCTGTGCAGGTATTATCCAACGAAGCTCTACGCTACGCAAACGCCAAAGCTTCAACGTAAGAAGAGAAAAACAACGAGAGGCTATCCGTTCTCCCTATAATTAAGGGACGCCGCTCCAAACACATCGTTCCCGCGCTCCTTCCTTACACACGCACACGCTGAAAATCCAGCCGATCGCGCACAACAGAAAGCGCATGAAAACGAGTTGAGAAGTGTCCGTGAGAATAACTGCATTCGCTCGATGATTCCTCGGCCTCAGCCCCAAGCACTTGTACCCAGGTATAGAGTGAACACTCGACGAATATCGACGCACTTACGCAAGGTTAAGATACAAGCTGTGTAATCTTTGGACAGGCTACGAGGTACGAGTGATTTTCTGGTAGTAGTAGTAGTAGTAGTAGTAGTAGTAGTAGTAGTAGTAGTAGTAGTAGTAGTAGTCTTAAATTCGCTCGAGGGTGAAGGAATCAAGAATCTTCACAGGATTGGTCAGCGCGGGGATGAAGAGAACGGCGTAGTCGGGAGTGCAATAGTTGCTGCTGCTGCTGCTGCTCGTGTCCTTGAAAGAATCGTCCTCCCTTGCGACTAGCCTTAGCCTCAACTCATTCGTGAACTTGCGTTACCACATCGGAGTCCAGGCGCTTTCTATTAGCCGCAATGCTTATTGCTCCTTCGACTCGTCGCTGAACTTCACTCTATTACTTCTTTCTCCTCCTCCTCCTCCTCCTCCTCCTCCTCATCCTCGTCCTCGTCTCCTTCTTCTTCTTGCTCCTTTTTCTCCTTCAGCTCCTTCAGCTCCTTCGGCTTTTTGTTTTTCTTCACAGCGAACGAGAGACAGTGACTGTACAAGGAAACAAAGGAGTGCAATTTCACAAAGTAAGCACGAGTCCGATGAGGAAGAAAAACAAAAGTTTCTTCGTAACTTGACGGAGTTGAAGGTGGCGATGAAGCTAACGCCGTTGCTTTAGTGTGACTTAGTACGTCTTTCATAAGTACAGCAAATATTCGTTAAGATAATCGATCAGCGCAACCTGTAACAGTTAAACTTTATCTCGAGTCGGCGGTGCGTATCTGTTTCATTTGTTCCATTTCCTTCTCTGGAAAGTTTTTTTAACATTTACGATCGGAAGTGTGCAGTAGGTAAAAGAAAAGTGGAAAAGAAGAGATACGACTGACAAGTCATTAGTTACAGGTATTAAACTGACTGGGTATATGCTTACGGCAGTTCCCACTTTAATTAGCGGCGTCTCGCTTGTAAACGTCTGCAATGCAGAGTCGCGGATACGAAACCCCCGTTTGATGAACGATGAGATAATATAAAAATTCTCAAAGTGAAGCATCAGTGGGTCAACGATCATCGAGCGGAAGAATTGAAATAATCCGACAAAGTTGCAGGAGCACTTTCTCCGAGGCAAGAAACGCAAGAAACGAGAGCAAGCGACTCGATAATGATTATCGGGCGTGATCGACAATTAACTATGTAACCAACCAAGTACTTGTTAAGGTACGAAGTTCGCGAGCTAAGCCGAAGACTGGTTTGGTAAAACACACACGCGCGCACAGTCCACTGAGACGACGGATCGCTATAATTTCTGAAGGAGGTGCTGGCTAAATTGTATTTTACGTGCCAATGAATCGCCGCAGAATTGATATAATCGTGCACCAGAGATTCAACTAATCATTCTCGTCGGAGGCTTAATTAGAAACGAGTACGCGTACGTTTACGTTGATTTATTGTATTTGTATAACAACGGGTGTTACGTTTTAGTTTTCTTTTCGTTCAGTTTTAGAGCAAAATTCATTAAAAATAAAATATTTCGGACTTATAACGATGACGTGCATTCGTCATCGCGTTTAATTAAAATGAAATTTAAATGGCAATTATAAATCGTGCTTTCTGCGAGTATTTAAGTAATATCAATATTAAGCTAACGCCTCCATTTAAGAAATTCCACGTATTATATATTTAAAAATATTACAGATCTTCCGTTGCGTTGATAAGCAAGTGCGCGTCGTTTATAATAAAAATGTTATGCGGTATGAAACTGGTATATTTTTTAGAATCGAAATAATTTATGACGCGAGGCTGGCATCCACCATAGAGATTGTCGTTGTTTTATAAATAAAAGAAAAATTGACAGAAAAATTAATCGAAGCAACGCTTTTATACTTTTCACGCCTAACAGCATCATCAGACGATATCATGAATCTTCAATTATATCCGTGTAATAATTAAAAAAATCAGTATTTTATTCGATTGACACACTGATTACTTGTACTCAATTTAAAATATTTTCCTGAATAAAAATGTAAAATGTAAAATGTAAAATGTAAAATGTAATATGTAATATGTAATATGTAATATGTAATATGTAATATGTAATATGTAATATGTAATTTAATAGCTTCACTCGAGCATCGTTGATAGTGCCTTCGACTAGTAATTTGACAAATTTTTCTCTTTCTTACTTTTTCACTTCTGTATGTTTACAATATAATAATTCCTCTATCCCTGAATATATCAAGAATCTCTGTGCATTTGTATTCGTTTTTAAAAAATGATATCATGAATATTATAAGTACTACTCACTCAAAGCTCAATTGTAAGATTATTTTCCGAGTCGCGAATGATATTATTAATTTATTTACTCGATAAGATGTTTAATAATATAATACACTTTGGAAGCTGAGTTGCAAGTAAGTTTGCAAATAAAACTTAATTATTCATATTAATGCTCCTAGGACATGTCGGAGCATTTACCGTTATGTCAAATATGTGAAATATTTAAAAAATAACAAATTTATTGTTATTTATGCGTAGCACCGTCAAAATATTAATAAATATGCGCATCGACTACGAATAAGGTTTGAATCTTATATGCATAAATACGGAATAATTTTCACTCAGAAGTACCAGTTAACTTTGAGATTTGAATTCTAAAAAAAGAATCGATTTGACATCGACTCTACTTTTTGCTTCTTTGGTTAGCGTGGAATATTCATAGTACTTCGTAGTACTATTATCGTGATATTGCTATAAAAATTTATAAAGAAAAAGTCTTTAAATTCTCCTCAACTCGATTGTTCAATCTCTATTAGCTTATTAAGTTGATAATAACGCAGCATGGCAGTGCGAATTAATTTTCACATAAAAAACCGCGACTCGTAAAGCCATAAGTTTGTTCTGTTTGGTAGGTACATGATATCGCACATGCACATTCATATGCACCTGCTTGGCGAATTCACACACATGACAGTTGGATACGAGAAGGATCCGACATTTTCTGAGTTTCTATTTTTTGAATATATTTAATAGCCCATTTATTTAAACAAAATAAATTTTGCTCGCTTGCTCGGATGTCAAAATTGCATTTGTAATGAGCATCGATCGGTAAACTCCTGGAAATACAAGTTCTCGAGAGGCGCTACTACATCTTATGCATGTAGATTTTGTTAAACAATGCAAAGGAGATAATTGAGCGACTTCTCAGATGAATTTAAAATATCATTCGGTATATGTTCTTCGCGTCATACAATATTCATATTGATAAACGTTGAAAGAGGTCAGTTTTACGGATAAAAAATTACCGAGTGACAATTTAATTTTTAAGGTTACGCATTGTCGCGTGAAACTGTGCAAATACATAATTTTTTTCACCTATAAATCAATATACAATATTTGGATGTTGGATTCTTTGAAGATGCAGATTAGGGTTCCGATTAATTTGCAGGAGTAACCACTGCAACCAAAGCTTTGGTATAATTCTTAAAAAATAGTCTAGTCCGAGTTTAATCCGAGATGATTCGTTTTATACGAGGCAGGCATGTCGAACTCATTCGATAGGTAAGACCGCGCGGTTCGAACCCTCCTTAGACACTCAGAAATAAAATAAAGAACTGGTCTACGAGTACTAATATTTAGGCTGAACTCGTCGCTTTGAAGAAGTGTGTCAACATGCGGGTTCAGAGGCGTAGCGAACTGCCGGCACAATAACTGAATTTATCGTGGAAAATTTGAAAGAAGAACGAAAGAAGTTTTTTTATATAAATTTGTGTGTTTAATTGAGTCGAGACACTCGATAATGAAGAACGGAAATAGCGATAAGCAGAACGATAGGCGACGACGTAGACCAGCATTAAAATGATAAGCAAAGAGCCTAAACAAAGCATCGCGCTTTAATATATTAACACCATTAATACATTCGGGAACAACAAAGTTTATACGTAAATCATCTGTTCTTAGAACCAAGTCTTAGAAAAGTATTTACCATATGTTACAGCGGGTTTAAAACCATGTTACCACTTACACCGTTGGAAGGAGTTGTGCAATATATTCACAAGTAAAACTAACACCAACGAGTGGAACACGTCGATAAAATTATTAGTACGAGCTTATGATGAAACTACTATTCTAACAACACTTATCCATCCGTCAACAATAGATTGACAAATCTTCAAATGTTTTCGGTTGAGCAGCTCTAGGACAAAAATTGAAGTATGGAAGTTTGACAAAAGTACTGTTACGCTTGTACAAAAATATGTTTTATTGGCTACTGTATGTGCACATAGAAACTAATTTATTAAAAGTATTCATGATTCCCGTTAAATCGATACGAAATGAGATCCCACTATTACTTTCGTTGAATTCAAGTTTATAGCATAATATCGCATTCAAATAAGAAAATTAAGCGCGCTTTTTTTAACGGGGCTAACTAAATCGTTAGCATATGCGGATAATTAGAGTTCTGTATGATTAAAATTACGGTACAGTTTGGCTAACAGATGAGAGACGGTAAGTACGCGTGTGTTTACCGGTGGATTGGTATTAGATTATAAAAAAGAAATCAACCTATAAATTCCTCTATAAGATTTTAGATACCATTATTGCAATATTAAACGGGAAGGCTGATCAAAGTTTCGATTTACAAAATTTTTACCAATATTTTACTTTAATAATGAGTTAATTAAATTTTAGCCACAGCTCACTCTAATTTTTTAAGCCGAACCCTTATCGATAATCGAGAATGCGCGCAAATTATTAGATTTATTGTAAAATAATAGCAATTCAGTGGTCGCTATTCAGAATATTGCCAACCTAATTTTTTCCACATTTTTTCCTTTGTTGAAAATATTAAATAGTAAACGTATTAAACGTAATTAACATCTTTATTAAGACATTTTCCACTTTGGTGCAATATTTTGTAAAATGATCCATAGAGGCCTCAAATCTAGCGATATTCAATGTATTCTATTACGTATTAAGAACATAGAAATAAAGAAACGATTCGCGTCTCATATTTTAAAGAAGTACAAAAATTTTTCTTTCTACGACTCCCTGGGCTTCGCGAATGACAAAAACCAATACCGGTAAAAAGTGCAATCACTCTAAAAGTCAATTTTCACTGCCTAGAAGTCAAAAAATACGAACATATTGAAGCTCTTTTTATCACATCGGGTTCTCATTTTCGTGTTCAAATGAAAAGTCTGGCGCACGAATCCGTACATTAACAGTAGTCGATATATTTTAAAGAGAAAAAGCTCTCCACTGCGCCTTTACGATAAGAAAAGAGAAAAACAAAATAGACGAGATGAACCAGAGCAGAGTAGTTATACCATCAGCTTCAAAAGTGAGCAAAAATTGCAAAAATACCAAAGTTAAAGTGCACTAGAGACTCTCCTGCACCTCATAATTTTATAAAATCTTACGACTCTGAACAATCGCTATCGACGCCTGGTTGGCATTCACGCATGCCCGGGGCGAACGAGGCACTCAGCTGACGAGTAGCCAATTGCGAGAAAGTGTGAGAGAGAGAGAGAGAGAGAGAGAGAGAGAGAGAGAGAGAGGAAGGTCTGAACGATGCTCGGCGGGTGGAGGAAGGGTCGCTCCACTCGCTCACTTTTCTTTTACTCTACGTACCATATTTGCAGAATACGTCACAGATGCAGTATTCTCTTTCGAAATATTTTCCCAAAGCTAGATACAAGCTTTCGCAAAAGGGCTAATTTACTTACACGTAAATTCGGATACTTAAAAGTATATTTGCATACCTCGAACATACTTCAGACACCGGTTTAACAACTGTTTTTAATTAGAGCGGCCTAAAGTACTGCTCACTGCATTGTATTTATATGCATAAATAAAAAGTCTCGGATGCCTGGCTGGGCGTTATTAACACGGTAAAGTAAAATTTAAAATGAATTTTAACTTTTTGAGCTGAAATATCTGTTTTGCTAATGAATTACATTTAATGTTGAGAGTAAAAATCGGTCTTGAGGTAAGATATCGCTAGAAATTCGTTTGAACGGTTGCTTTCGTATTATCGATATCACTTAAAAAATAGCCTATTAAATGAACCGCAAATATTTAATCGAAGTAGGCTCTATTAAGTAGCGAAGTACACATAAACGGTATGTTCGCAACGCTCCGTTCGAAACGTAGTTACTGAAACTTATAGAGGATTGTGTCGTATTGAGAATCTGTATGATTAGGTAACCTAAAAAGAAAATGCGCTTCGACTTTTGGATATAATACTCTTAACCTGCGTGAACAAATTTCTCTCTCTCTCTCTCTCTCTCTCTCGTGCTCGGAGCTCGACGTGGAACAACCACTGCCGTTGCTTCGCCTCTTCCCCTCAAAGCCCCTCCTGCACAATATCCCATTCTCCGACGCTCTTTGTCTCTCTCTCTCTCTCTCTCTCTCTCTCTCTCTCTCTCTCTCTGTTGCACGCCAACCGTATTCTGCAATCGCCCCAAGAACTTTCCGTGGGCGTCCCTTAGAATCATACGCGCAATCCGACCGATGACCGAGTGCGGTGTGCGTCAAAAGTGTACACACGAGTTCGGTTATGGCGTCGGAGCGCGGGGACGCGATATCACGCGAAACACATTTTCCTTTGTCACTTGACATCTGTTATTAGCTTCGTTTTTTATTTTAAAAGGCAGTATCTGAAAGCGTTGCGCCTAGCACAGCATTAATTGGCAATAATTGAATAAATTACATTTAAATTTATTATGCACCGAATGAGGCGGGAACGTTTATTAACCGCCCGATAAAATAAAACTTAATTGATGGATGATCAGCGGATAATCTCTACGATATTGTCCCTTACTCGTTAGTCTTCGAACCTTCGGGTATTTCCTAATTCAATTAATTAGAAATTAGGATAGCGAAGATCAACGTCAAATCTGACGACTGTTCTCCTTGATCACAATAATATTGAAATTCATAATCCGTTGTGAATGCATAATTCTCATGAATGCATTTGAAATCGTGTTAAAATTGGCATTAGCACTATAAGTGAAGACGCTTTTCGAAATAACCAAATGGATGAAAATTGGCGTCCAGGCCCAATAAAACGAATCCCATGGAATAATTTCTCAGGGGTAGGTGTAATCGTTTTGTAACGCTGCACAAGATAAGAAGCGCCTTTTCCTCCTTAAAATCACGAACGCTTGGAATTTACGTGACACTGCATGTCGGTTAAATTGCAAACCGAGAAATTTATAAAACGACGTAAATGTGAGTGATTTAAACGCAAGTATAGACTTGGAAGTCGTTTTAAAAAGCAAAGTGAAAATATCCGTCGATTAAACGACTGTTAAGTAAGACTTGTAGCTTTTGTTAAACGTCGACTAAAATCGCTTTTACTAGATAAGGCGAACGAAGCCTTCGTACCTTCGAACCACGAGGATAGGATTTGAAATCTAAATGCAGTACATCTTCCGATTGTGATTCACATTTATTATTTAAAGTCTGCATCGTGAATTTCAAATTGCTGACGATTTGCGCGCATGAAAATTTGACGACGAATTATCAAAACAATTAAGATCTCGACGTATCGTGTCTTGGTTCTCCAATTTAATTGTAAATCGAAATCGCCAAAAAGTATTTATATTTACCCATTCTCAGGTTCGCCTGTACAATCGTCCCTCTCTCTCTCTCTCTCTCTCTCTCTCTCTCTCTCTCTCTCTCTCTCTCTTACGCAGGTAAACGATCAACTATTCTCGTTGGCGCTATAAATGATTTCATTGGTATAGTTTATTAGGAGAGCGCAGGAGAGGGAGAATTAATTCAACTATTTCGAGGCGCCGTTTCGTCTGTCTTTCCGGCACAAACATTTCGTGCATTTGCATAATAAGCGCTTTATTGATTTAAAGCGCCTCGTAACCGCAGCCTCTAAAATCTCTAGGTTGATAAAAGCTGCTCCGAAGGGAAAACTATTGCGTGCGCCTTTTTCTCCTGGATAAATCTCATTGGGCCTCGAAATTATCGAAAGAGAGACGAAGACTTCCGGGCGCATTGTCTGCCTGATTCATCTCGATTCATACTCCTTTTATGCTTTTCCCGGTGCTCATTTATCTTCTTTCACACGGACGCGTGTACAGCAGGACGTCGTTCGAATGCAAGAAGCATTGGATTTTTTCGAAAGAGTATAATGTAAGTAGTTATTCGATTTGAAGTACGCGTCAGTCGCGCGAATAATATTTTATTCTCGCATTAGCACTTTATAATATAAGGCAGAAATGCTGCAGTAAGTAACGCTGCAGTACAACGAACGCTTCTAATTCCGAGATCTTTGTGCTCGATCGTGAAAATCTATTTGAGGATTTTCATTGATTGTAAGCCGTGCAGTAATTTCACCTCCAAATACGTAGAGTTTCATCGTTAGAGTGATTCGGCACGCGCGATGCGTTTACTAATTTTTGCACAAAAATTCAAAAATTTCTCATAATGGAAATTCTGTCCAGATCAGAATTTGTAAGAGTCTTCTCTTGAGCTCGAAATTTTCTACGAAATGATGAATTTCTTAAATTTACGAGTACTTTAGAGCAACAATTGTAATTACAACTGCACGGTGGATATTTCATGTCTTTTTTTTTCCCCTGCTTCTTTTGCTGCTTCTTTTGCTGCTTCTTTTGCTGCTTCTTTTGCTGCTTCTTTTTTCTCACGGCCGAATTGCGTTTGTATTTAAAAGTTGTAATAACTACTTAAAAAGAGGTAGGAACTCGTTTCTAATAAAACGATAAATGCCGACTCGAGAAAGCAGATTCTCGAGCACTTTTTCTTCGAGCACTAATTAAGACTTGCGAGACTTACCTCTGACTAAGATTAAAAGTAGTTTATTTTTTTGTTCGCCGTGAGCACAGTGTTGATATAATAACCAAAATAGTTATTAATTCAGGCGTTTGCGTGCACAAGTACGCTCGCGTTGGGAAAGGGTAATAAAAGTACGTAATGTAATAACCATTTATTATTCGAGTTTAATATAATAGCCACTTTTAACGAGCATTATTTGCCAAGGCATTCCATAATAAAAATTCCGAAATATTGGAAACGAGATCATTTGTAATACAACTCTCCCAACAGGTTGGAAGAGTACCATTTCAACAAAACTTGTTTGGAAAATAATCACGTGCAACTCTTAATATCGCATCGCGTAATCGCAAAATAAATAGGTACAGTATTTGAGGCTTCAACCTGTTTTACAATTATTTCATGCAATTATTTGTGGCTACTTACAAGTCATTTATCTCGATACAAATAAAATATAACGCACAGTCTTTTGTTTTTGCAAAAGTAATTACCTACACGGATTCACAACTTTATTAATAACTTTGCGACTCGACATTTGCTCCGCGATACATTTTACCGAATAAAGTACACGAATAAAGTACACAAATGAAAGCTAAACTGTGCTCATGGCTCGTCGTGCGATTGCGCAACGAGATGATCAACGAGTTCTTTGAAAATATCGGAAAATCACGAGCTATAAATCTTGGTACCTTAACAGCAAACGGATGTGAATTTTCAGCAATTGCGAGTAAATAGAATTATTACACCCAATGAAAATAGCTCGTGGTTATGAGTCTCCATCTCCCTTATTTTTACGGACATCTCGTTGTCGATCGCCACGAAATATCGCGCTCTTCTTCGAGCAACTTCAGTCCGTCTCTCTCTCTCTCTCTCTCTCTCTCTCTCTCTCTCTCTCTCGCACTCGGCGTAATCCAAGAAGAAAGAAAGAGCTAGAGTGGTTGAGAGCGGGGGTGTCGGGCTCGGGCGGAAAGAAACAAAACTCTCAGCCGGCAACGCTCTCAAAGACATCCAGCGATCGAGGAGAGGCCGAGAGTCGGAAGGGGACGACGGAACGAGCGAACACAGGCTCGTATTATTATAGGAGGTCTGACGCTCAGCACGGGGGAACACTGGATGTCGTGTGCATGTAGCCGGGCGCCATGTTTCCCCTTCCTCCGGCAGTGCCACCACCGCCACCACCACCACCACCGTCGCCCGCGTTCCCGGAGCCTCCCCCGACCGCGCCGTCAGTGCGAGTCGCGTACGCGCCCAGTCGCCTCGATCCGCTCGAGCAGACGTCCACGAGGACGAGGACGCGCACTCCCCGCTTCGCCCCCCCCCCCTCCGATCATCACCCACGTCGACCACCGGGACAACCGCCGTGCGCGCGTGCGTGTGCGGGGCAGCACGCCGTACTCGCCGTACAGCCCGGGAACAAGGGCAGCCCTCGTTGCAGTGCGCGCTTGTGCGTGCGGGACACTCTCGGTGTCGTCTATCCTGCCCCTGAATTTTACACACCCCCTCGTCGACGGCGCAGCTTCGCGAGCCGGTCACTGGCTGCCGCTCGCGAGGGATTCACGGGCCGATCGGAGATCGAGAAATTGGTGAGTTGGTGACAGTCGCTTTACTTTCCTTTACTTTCCTTAGAATGTCGGAGAGCCGAGGTCGACTTGCCCCGTGGGAGCGAAGGGAGCGGGACCGTCGATAAATTCGGCTTTCGAAGTTCGTTGCTCTTGGAGAGGTTTCCTGAATTGCAGCGTTCGATTAAAAAATTGGCACCCGTGGTTCCTTACTTTTTATTCAGCAGGCGCTACTTCCCCGGGGATATTTTTCTCGATTTGCTTTGCGTGTGTTTACTCATCGCCGTGAGCGCCCATTTTAATTTACGTATCCTCTTCACGATCGCTTCTACGCAGTCTTCGATTATATTAGCACGATTCGAAGCCTTGGAACGAAAAGCGAAAAGCGAAAAAAAAAGCAGATAAAAACGCTGAAGCATTTGTCAGCGGTTTATTAACTTTCTCTACTTCGGCAAATTTTTAGCTGCAGCAGCAGCAGCAGCAGCAGCAACGATACCGAACGTCGCGGTGACATATATTCCGCTTTGAAATGTTTCGTAACGATAATTTCTTTTCGTCCAAATAACTTGCTCGTTACGGGTTGATCGAAAATTCATTACGCAAATGCCAATAGGAATTTCCTTGGTACATCGAGAGAAACGCGGTATGAAAAAAAGGCGTTTTTCTCTTTGAAAAATGTTACACGTCGAACGGTGCATGCGAATCGACAAAATTGCAATTTATAGCGAATATATTCTGCATTTGATTAGTGCCCCTGGAGCTTTATTATAATTTTTAAATTCCATCAACCTGGAAGATCCACGGCCGATATTAATGCGATAAATCATTAGGCTTTTCATAAATACAGTTTTTTTTATCCGATCGGTTTCTCTTCTGTTCGGTATACAAATTAGAACTTTTACGTTTATCGTTGTCCTTAACATTAATTGGCCGTTAAGTCGTGGAACAAGTTCCCACTTCGTTTTACAGTGTTCTTTTACGATACTCGGCACTTTTAGCTTCATAAATTAATTTGCTCGTACGCGATCTCTCACTGAAATAAAATATCACTTACGCGTGGGCCGAGTCCCTAACCATTAAGTCACGAGGATTCGGATACGACGAGATAAATATTTGCTTTTGTCCAATGAAACGCCTCTGGAATATCTTTAATAAGGCTTTCCTTTCGATTTACTTTCGAGTTTGTCTACTACGGGGTATCGGTAAGTTCCTCTGCAATAAAAAGAGGGAGGGTGGTGTACGTTCGCTTCGTAGTAGCCCGTACAACGTCGGACAAAATTCAATTTCATAACTCGTATCGGTCGCGAGTTCATAACTCGTGGATCGATTAAACGTAGGTGCAAAGCAGCGACAACAGCGAAACGCACTTCGTCCGACAACTTCCTGCGCTGTACACACGCTGTACGAAACGCCTTCGCGTAAAGCGCCTTTTAGCGTTAATCGCCGCAACTAATTGTCCAAGCAAACGCATCAAAACGTCTCCCGACTAATCCATGGAAAAGCCCCTCGGGCTTTTCCGTTTCGCTCGCTGGGGCGTACACCCAGGCGCTGAAAGCTTCGCTCAGGACTTCTCAGCCCCCCGTCCTCCCACATCTGCGCCTTGACAACGAGCTTCGACAGCGGTGCATCAAGTGCATTCGTTGCACCTCGACCCTGTCCGAGAGTAACGCCCATCTAGCGGGTGAACTCACGAGACGGAAGCCGCGTAGGTGCGATGCTTGTAAAATGCTTCACCGAACACAATTTTACCATTTTAACACGCCGAGTTCACACCTTTGCGAGCGTTAGTGCGATGTTACTCCGCTGCAACAGGGAAAAAATACGAGTAGACCAGTAACGGAATTTATATAGCTGTGACTAGTCGCGCATCAATCCGATGTTGTTCGTTCGCTGGATTACAAATTACCCATTATTACTTGTGGTGGGCAGTTCTTAATTAATGAATTACCTCTTATGCCGTTACGCTAGTCCGGACGAAATCCCAGAAGGTTTATTGAAAAGAACTCGGTACCGTAAGACGAGCAATGATCCTCACTTGGAAGGACTAGAATGCTGTTACCCAAAATGTGGACAATGCTTTGCCGAAAAGGTGTAATGCGTCGTTATTATTAAAGCGCGCCCTCGTTATCGCAAATAACCCAATAACCGCGGAACAGTTCCAAAAGGCGAACGAATGCGCGTGGGTGTAATGACCGAGAGGTAGTTTGTGGGATTGAGGAGGAGCACCGATGGTAGACGACATATTGGTTGTACAAGGTGCTGAAAATTGCAATGGCGGGCAGTTTATTATTTCCGTGACGGATTTCCATCGTTGATAAGCGTGAAAACCGATCGATAAGTCGGTCATTCATAGGACTCTGTTTTTTTGTCTCGAGCGTAACTTTGTCGATCCATCTTTCGAGTATTTATGAAGTATTTTTTACGAGCAGCTGGTACTTGGATCAATTATCAACGTATGCCGATGGCGCGTACGTTATTTCGCACAAAGTTCTTTGCCAATCTTCGTAGGCAACAAGTTGTTTATGTTTTTCTAATTGCATCTGCCGGCGGTAATCGCTCTTATCCGATTACCGTTATTCACGAAGAAACCCTTTCTTCCGTGCATTTTATTCATCGATTCGTTTCGATAAAGAATTTTGCAAGAATGTCAATGTAAAGTGAGTAATTGCTCGGCAGTGAACGCAAGCTCGAGAACATTTGGTAGGCGTTAAGTCGCGACGAAAAAAAGCGCCCAAGTGTTCGAGTTCGACGAAAGCAGTTGAAAATGTTATAAATACAGAAATAACGTAATCACTTTTGTTACGTAATCACGTTCGTGTAGTGCCAAGTGTCAGCGCTACGTTGACACAGTAATTAGGAACACGGTTGATCATTTTATTTATGGTGTGCTATAAACCGTTGTACAGAGCCCTGACATTTCATTTGTGTAATCGCGTTAATGTGCACGATCCACTAGTGCACGCGAATAAAAAACAGGAGCATGAGATCATCATCGTGGAGCAAAGAAAACTCACAGACGCTGGTCCTGTAAAATATGCGTGCGTTTTAATGCGTTTTAGTGCGTTTTAATGCGTTTTAATGCGTTTTAATGCGTTTTAATGCGTTTTAATGCGTTTTAAGCCTCGTTTGTCCGATTGGGTACTACGAGGGCTACGAGAGATCGGCAGCAATTGGCGATAAAAGAGAGATAAACACACTTTTCCGCGTGAGAATGCTGTAGGTCTCTGATGTTGGTATACGGCTGGGAGGAAAAGTACGAGGGGCGGGGGAGGGTAAATATGAGAAAAGGAGTATAAAACCGGTGTATCCGCTGGCGCGTGTGACATTGATTCCCCATAGGTGTTGAATGACTCCTCCGTAGACTCGCTTTGAGAATTTCTCGCGAGTACTTTTTCGTTTTTTCGCTCTGACTCTTCATCGGCAGATGTATACCATTGCAAATGTAAAGTGTACGTTGTTGGCCGCGCATTCGCTGGACCGAGTCAAAACTTATCCCGAACGTTATTATTTATTTTCTTAGGCGCGATGCGAGGAATATCAATTGCACTTTCAAAGCCACGCCGATGTAATTTGGCACTCGGTACTGAACTTTCGTTTATATGCGAGAGACTTTAAAGAATCGTATTCAGTAGAGGAGAGTTGTCGGTGATTATTCTGTCTCTGCTCGCTTAGGTGACATTCTTTAACGATACCTTGCCAATGAGACTAAATTCGATTTGCGATTTTCGATTTTCGATTTTCGATTTTCGATTTTCGATTTTCCAGAGCATCGTGCTCGTGTGCAAAAGCAGCAAAACTACACTTAAAAAACTATAACGCGATGGGGGCTATAAATAGTATGCGAGACTTTTCGTTAGTTTTGAATTAATTTCAGAGTAAACTGAAATACTTTTGCAAATTCGTAAGTGATAGTTGAATTTTTTTATATTAGCTATTGTCATATCATCGGAGTTCGAGTGACACTTAAACGTATCCAGGCAAAGTTTTTACTTATTAAATTACATTTTATAAGTGACATTTATATCGAGTAACTTACGACAACGCTCGGAGGTGCTTCACTTTTAGGTTGGTTTCTTTTTTGTAAATTTTTTCTCATTACTCCACGTAGAAGAGCAGAGAAAATATTGCATTCCGCGAAACGACTCCGATGTGCCGATTAGTATAACTAATCGGCACAATTAGTTATATTCGAGTAAATAGAAATGTAAAATGCGAGCAGCGTTTATCGACGAGGTTCATTCTTTTTTTCCCGCGTAGGTAAAACAGAGATTCACTGATTATAAATGTCATTACGGACAGGACGTTAAATATCGAGTTAAGTATCGAGTAAAAAAGCGATTGGTGGGGCTTTCCGCGACAGCATTATTTGAATAAATCGCGTTAAAGTTAATGAACGGAAAGCGTGTTATTATAAGATATTGGTTTCAAACGAAAACAATTTAGTCGAAAGTGAACGACGGTAAGCAAACGGGTTATTTTTGTAGTAGGATTTATTCATCGGAGTCGAAACGGCAAGCCATGAACCTTGTTATTTTAAAAATGTCATGAAAAAAGTAAAATGAATTTTTATATTAAAAAAAAAAAAAAAAAAAAAAAAAAAAAAAAAAAAAAAAAAAAAAAACTTATTTTGTCAGGAGAGAGACTGTTTTCATCGAAGAGAACGCGTCTTACGTCTTTCTCCGTTTCATTTCCTCTTAGCATTTTAACGCCGAAGACTGTAATAATAACGCGAATAATTTGATGCGGAATAGATGTGCGTCGTACGCAGGTCGCGCAAGAGCTTCAAACAATTTCCCGTAATTATTGCGAATAATGCACGAAGAAGAAGAAGAAGAAGAAGAATAGCTGTTGCCGATGACAAAGATTACACATCCAGCGAAAATGTACGTATAGAAGTAGACTGGAGTCGTAATGTGACCCAGGATTCGCCATACATATCGACGCTTGACGTCCTCCTCCTCCTCCTTGAACGTCTCGATCCGTGCATCGGAGCTTGGGCTTGCGCGCGAAGGGGAGCTTTTGCTCCTTTTTCCTTCCTCCCTTCCTTCGTGCCTCCTCTGCCCTCGCCCACGCACACACTCGTGGCACGTGGGTCGCACACACGCGCATTCTCGTTCATAACCCCGAGAGGCGAGTGGGTCGCGTTGGTCGCGATGACTCTTGGAAATCGGGGCTCAGCCAGGCGTTCCTCTTCGTTCCTCTTCGTTCCTCTTCGTTCCTCTTCGTTCCTCTTCGTTCCTCTATCCTCGCGCATTATGCCGTTACGTACACTAGCTGTGAGAGTGGCTGGGAGTAGCAGCTGGGAGTAGTAGCCGAGAGGCTTGACGCCGTACAAAAAGCCTGTATGTATACACATAAAGCCTCGCGCCAGGCTTATTATATATTACACTTCTTGCAGCCTTCTTTACATATTCCCGTCGTTTTTTCGTCTTGCGCTCAGGGTGCGCTTGCTTTAGTTGCCTCTTCTGTCGGCGCTCGGTATGTGTTTAGTCCTTTGACCCGGTCACAAAGTCCATCGACAGGCGGACTGACATCGAATGGCGCTTCGAGAGACGCGCTGCAGAAAACTTTCGTACCTAACGATTATACGGAGTGCACTCGCGTGTGTTTCTCTTAATGTTCCTTCGATCGACGGCTGCGCTCATTGTTCGTAAATTCTTATTAGGGATTGCTCGTTGTATAATGATACCGAGATCGCGTTACAATATCAAGCTTTTTATCTTTTCGATTGTCGTATCGTATTGTCGAGTTCCAGGAAGCAGTAGATGCTTCGCGGGACTCGGAACGAAAGCATTCTTTCTTAATTTAGCTAAAGGACACACTTGCGCGAGCAGCAGAGGTCCTTATTTAAGTCTGTGCGTTTTCAGAGTTTCTGCAATATTTTTGCGTCTCTATTGTTGTACCTGGTGCATCTCTTTTATTTTTACCAGGTTCATCGGCTGCGGATCGTCAGATTTTAACGAGTTCCTCCTCCTTTCATGGTCGCGTCGTGTCGCTGTCTCGCAACCAAATGTCTTATAGTCCTATTGAACATTTTCGGCTATGAAAGACGAGCAAGAAATGTAGCTTTAATATTTTTCAACGTATTCATAAACATGATTACGAGCGGGGAATTTTTTTTCTCGTTATGTACAGCCATAATACTGTACTAGTCCTGTGCAAACTGAAAGTTCGTTGTTCTTGAATGTGTCAATTTATGACTTAGGGACAAGCCGTAGTAATACGGTCGTAGTAGTGTGAGACGGGCGGGAAAAAGGAACAAGTAACTTTCTGTGAAAAGTAAAATACCATTTTAACGAGCGGATTCGCTAAATTTTCAAACCGCTCCGTTATTGTAATATTTATGGTTGTTTGTCGAATAACCGAGCGTCGTTTCTAACGAAATCGCACGCATGCCGCGAACAAGTCACGTACTACATGCTTAGCTGGATTTTGTCGTGGATGAGGAAATCTTGCATACATCAAGTATACCGTAATTTGCTAGAAACTCGAAAAAGTTATTTGGAGCGCCGATACGGTCCCTCCATAAGCGACCCACCTCGTATACTACACACATGCAATGAGAGAGAGAGAGAGAGAGAGAGAGAGAAAGATAGATAGAGAGAGAGAGAGAGAGAGAGAGAGAGAGAGAGAGAGAGAGAGAGAGAGAGGAACGAATAGATCGATATTCCAGAGTCAGTCATGACCACATTAGATGAATAATTTAGACAGTTTGGAAAATTGACAAATTGACAAACTTGGGTGTTGAACCATTCGATAATCTTAATCTTTCTCAAGCTGCCAAACATTTCACGTATTATTACAATTATCGACGGTTAATAATGACAAAAGCCAGCCTCCCTACCGTACGATTACAAACTAAATTCCAAAGGTAGTGTACCTTGCAATGGTCTCTTTCATCATTAATTAGCGCAGTCTCCTCGCAGTCTCGAATAGCCACGCCACGCGAGATAGCTTCCCTACTTAGCATAATTATCTAATTTACGGAACTGTTGCGATGTCGGGCGTTACATCGTACCGCTGCATTCGACGCGCAAGCGCTCGAATTCCCTTTGCTTCTCCACCCCCGTCCTTTTCCAAGGACGGCCAAACGGCCCATAAATCGCATCGACGATTGCATTATGCAACATTGCGGCCAAATATTACCATAAGTAGTCGAGTGCGCCCGGGTTGTGGGGGGTGCGTTCGTAGCGCTCCTCCTCGATCCCTAGTTGCGATGCGCGTACCCGTACGACGTATTCGGCCATCTGCGCTTCTTTCTCTCTTGGCTGTCGTTCCTTGCGTCCCGAACCTCTGCCTCGGCTCACAAACGTTTCTCCTCTCTACTCCGACTCGAGGAAGGAAGCATCGCTCTTTCCAATAAAGATCTGTAAGGTTCGTTTCTTTGCATTCGTGGGTAAATTGGCGTTTTATTTTGAAAGAGATCGAGTGAGCTTTCGTGCTTTTTGTTTTAGAGAGCAGTTTTGCTTGGTCGATGAAATGTGAAAATACGTTAAATAGACGTGTAAATTATGTGTACCTGTTGATAATTCAGACTTTACCACGGAGATCTTTGTGTATATCTTACTTGTATACTGGACCTAATAATAAATTTCAACTTCTGCGAATGTGGATGTGCTATTGATTATCAATTTTTCGCCTTATACAATAATAAGACCGCGTGACACATCGGTGAACTAAAGACTCGATTAGGAATTTTTTTTTAAAAGTTTTATTTACGCGTTCTACATTCTAAAAATATTCATTTACTATTAAAAGAATTTGTATTATAGTTTCTCGATAAGCTGCGCATAATAATGTAAATTGTTAAAAATTTAACTGCGAAAAATTGGTAGAAATGTCCAAATGATGAAGCAACGAATCCGCACTCGTACAAATTCTCGTTTTATCAAAGCGCTTTATTTATTTTTACAGGGCACCTCGAGCACACTTTTCTTTATCACTGCACTTCGTGCTCATGGCGCACTGCAAGCATCCAAATAATGAAAGTAGAAGCCCGTCTACATGAGCACTTCGTAAAAGACATTTCTTTCTCCCGTCTCGGTGTCTCTCTCTCTCTCTCTCTCTCTCTCTCTCTCTCTCCTTCCGGTCTGGGATTAGGTTCACCCGGCCGCCATTTCGTTCGTTTCTCGTTTCCGCAGTTGTCACGTGTTGGGAATGCCACGATGCACGTGAACGAAGATTTCTGGAAAAGGGCCTGCAGTTTAATTTTAGCGGAGAATCGGAAGTGAAATAGTGGTTGAATCGAAGTTGCTGGAATGGCGGCTGAGATGGATTGGCAGAAATTAAAATTTGACCGAGTCGAGTACGACGATCACACACACACACACACACACACACACACACACACACACACCAGAGATAGATAGATAGAGAGAGAGAGAGAGAGAGAGAGAAAGCGAAAATAAAAAATACAACGAGCAAATAAAAAGCATTCGTTTTGAGGAAGCAGTGAACACATGTTTCAAGATGATCTAACTTGTCTCTGATCAATTTACGTTTTACAATTGCGTCTATGTTTATAATTTTGAATATTTTGTAACAAAAGTTTATTCCGAGAAGGTTTTTCAAATTTTCCTATAACCTGATAATAAAATGAATAACTTTTTTAAGAAAAACACGATTGTTTTCATGTTAAAGAATGTGAATGCAATGTGCATTCTGTTGTCAAGAGTCCAAACAATCCCGTGTACTCGTGTAGTTGACCAGAAAGGCTGTAATTCATCCGGAAGCGTCTCCTCCGGCTCTTGGTCAAACAATACCATAGCGGTTCGTTGTCCCTAAAAACGACAAGGCCAAGTTAAGTTATATTTTTGTTCTTCTGTCTGTCTGTCTGATGTCCGCTCTCTCTCTCTCTCTCTCTCTCTCTCTCTCTCTCTCTCTCTCTCTCTCTCTCTCTCTTTCTCTGCTTTTTTGTGGATGGAGGCTCTGCAAACTCAAACTCATTGATTGCCTGTTGGTTATTCCAGAGAAAACAATTGTTACTATTCATGACCATTTCATGCATCGAAGAATGTCTCTTACGTTTTATACGTATACGGATCAAATTACTTCTAAAAATTAAAACAATGTATCGTTGTTTCTCTCTGTACTATCAGTATGTAGACTATCAAATAAATGATAAAGTTTAATATTAGGTTTCAACCTCTGTACCAATGTGACGATTATTGATTAAACAATTACATTAAATGGGCAAACAAAAGACATATTTTCCGAAAATTACAATGAATGGATTAAACGTTGATAAATGCAGAAAACTATCGAATCACTGATGTATGTATAAAATAAATTAATACGATCCTAATTCTGAGTAATTCGGCGACGATAAAAATACAAGAATATTTTGTCAAAGGTATTTAAAAATTGAGTTCTCCGTTAAAGAATTTAGTAAAACTAACCTCTATTTTAGATTTAATGATTTTTCTTATACTTTCGTCGTAAATGATATTTTTAATCAACGTTCATTTTTAATCTGCAATCCATTTAGCCAGTACGACGGGCGTTAAAAGCGATAGATAAACATTTATATCGTTCATTATTGAACGCGTATGTGCAAGTGATCGCGGAGAAACTAATATGTCTAATACACTTTGGCTCTTATTAATGACATTGCCGCAAGACCAAATTTATCTTGCAGTTCACGTTGATCAACCAGTGCTTAGGGACTTTCATATATTAAACTAGCCGATGAAACTTGGACATATCGTAATTAAGACTTTGCGATTAATTTTTCACAAATTAAAAGAAGTTTTATAAGGATATTTGCTAAAGTCTTCCGCTGCATTGTCATGTGATATTGAATTGTCATGTGAAATTTACAGTACGAGGCAATCAATACCAATTAGAGAGAATTGAGTAAAATAGGCGTTTATTGTCTTTGTTCGAACTCGACTTGATCGTCAACAACGAAATATTGTAATGGCTAAAGGAAAAC
The DNA here is from genome assembly GCA_018907045.1 of Wiebesia pumilae. Classification (NCBI taxonomy): domain Eukaryota; kingdom Metazoa; phylum Arthropoda; class Insecta; order Hymenoptera; family Agaonidae; genus Wiebesia; species Wiebesia pumilae. Next base: position 1,172,774 of record JACCHZ010000055.1, read on the forward strand.
TTTAGCGTTGAGAGTCAAGACGAAAAAGTACATTCACATTAAAATTAGAAATAAGTTCCAAAATCACCCAACTTTTTTCTCCTCGTTTTATTAAATTGTCATTGCTTCTCCTCGTAAATCGAAGCTGTCTATCCAAATATTATCTTCGCGCATAAGTGGATGTATTACTTTTGTAGTCGTTGACTTTCAATAGAGTGAAATTTGAAATAATCGAGACTATTTCAATGCAGCTCTATGCTCGAAGTATCAGGCGCAAGCTTCGTCCGTTTTGACAAATGCAAAACTGTAAAACGAAAAGAAAATTTGCTCCTGGACCGAACATGTATAAAATAAATTTCGGGCCCCGCAGCCTCACAGTGTCAATTAATGTTTGTCAATATTCGCTTATCGTATACCTCCGTGTTCTGATAAAGAGCGCTAATAGTACTAAAGAGCCACCGATTGAGTCAGGACGAGTCAGAACGGACACTTTCTTATCTCGATAAACGTTTCGGAAACGCAGGGACGTTTAGCGGGACGTTTAGCAGGGACTCTACGTGTCCACGAGCTGTTGGAGTATCGCGCCAAAAGGACGAGATCTAAAATCACCCGCGAAAATGGCCGGGGACAGCACATCTGTTCCCAGTAGCTCGATTAACGATCCACAGCACTTATAACAACAATTCGCACTCCGCTGTGCACTTCCTACGCTGTGCTAAATCCGCTACATCCGCTTCTTCGCGGATGCCTCCTTCCAGTGCGTTTTACCTCGTCATGGCCGTTGGATTTCTCGCGTAACTCGAGCGGAAAACGAAGGATTTGCAGTTGGAAAAGCCGCGATGCCACCGAGGTATAGAAAAGATATAAGAGAGAGGGAGAGTGGAACTCATCCGGCGTGCGTAGAGTTCGCGTGTGGTAACCGACATATTTCGCTGGAACTGGCGCATAATCGCCTGGCTGTGCTCCGGTACTATGACCTATCGGTAGAAAGCATCTCTTCTCCGATCTCCTCCGACCTTCTCCGACCTTCTCCGACCTTCTCCGACCTTGTCCGACCTTCTCCGACCTTCTCCGACCTTCTCTGACCTTTTCCGACCCTTTCTCGCCGCCGCGACGACGATGCTCCACGGAGTTGTTTACGCGTTTAACAGGATCCTCGTCGTAGCTTTGAAACTGCGCTCCCCGGTGGCTCGCCGGTACATCCTCAACCATGAGAAAATGATGCATCAATGAGCAAGTCCTTGCCGCTTGTTGTCGTCCGTGTTCCGGTGCATCTGGAAACACTTTTAACTGCAATATTGAAGCTTGCGATAGCATCTCCCCTCGTTCTTCCGAGTGTTTTATTCTTGGCTTATTATCGAGACGAACCAACGAGATTTTTTGTCTTTATTTTGTATTAGGAATGCTTTGGCTTACTTTTGAAATGCTCATCCGGATCGACGTTCAACGGTCTGCATTTATGTTTTTACCGTACGTATTGAAAAGTCTGGTGGACGCGATTGTCTTTGTTTTCTAGAGTATGACGATTTTACCAATATAAAGTACCAGAGTTCTGAAAATACTTTGGGAAATATCCGACGATGGGGAAATTACGATAAACTACAATTTCCGGGGATTTAGTGCAAAGTATTCTCGAATCTCGGTAATTAATTTATACGAGGCGAGAAAATCTATTGATGTCTTTTGGCAAAACATCAAAGGATCTCTTTAGTATATCTGTATTGAGTCTCGTTCTCAAGCAACAACGCGTAAAAGCAAAGAATATCCGAAAAAGACTAGAAGAGTACTCCGGAAATTGAAATTCATAGCTCTGCGTGAGTAACCGAAAGAACACGCGGTCGATTATTCCTCTTCCTGTCCCTATGAATAACAGAGAGAGAGAGAGAGAGAGAGAGAGAGAGAGAGAGAGCGAGCACAGTCAACCGTATTTCTATTTATGACGTATTCACAAACGAGGTGCAATTCAAACTTCTGTCCATTGAGGCTCTTATCCTCGACTCGAACTCGCAGGATTCCCTGCATCGTAATCGAGCTAAATTTCACGTCGACAGTACCTAGAGGATCCATCTTGTTCGATCAGAGACAATTAGTTCTGTGAACGATCGTCGATACACCGAGCTGTAGACTTTGATCGTGCACGGGAACACGACTTTGCAGTGGATTCGACAGTGCCGATAATGAGCGTTGCTCGGTGAGAATGATAAACTGCATTGCATTTCGTAATTCTGTTTCGCACCAGTTAAAATTAATCCGAGGTTGTAGACGCGCGCGTTTATTCGGTTATCGTCGTGGCTACGCTTCTGCCTCGATAATTTGGTCTTATCGTGCGCGTGCGTGTCAATTCGATTTCTCATAAAGTTCCCTTTGGTTAATATGAGTTATTGGGCTATTGGGTGAGGGTAGAGGATAGAGGGTGAAATGCATCGACTACTGATTATCTCTGGGTTCGATGGAGATAAACATCTGCTCTTTTGTAAGGCAGGATGAACCTTTTTTAATCTCGCATTCGTTGATCCCAAGCTCTTCGTTTAACAATATTAGCGCAACTTTAGCCCAATTTTAATAAACCCGATTATTAAATGGCAATATTTAAATGGCATTCAGACATGATTACAGTTACGAGTTACATTATGACGACAAGTATAGTTTAAACGAAAATTGCGTTTGTTAAATTGCATTTTATCATTTTGAACGTATTCAGGCAAATTTAATATCTTGAGAGTCTCATTGAAATGTGATAATATTCTTGAGTTGGGCGACAATATCCTACCATAATAATTCACTACGCAATCGTTTTTGTAAACGACAAAGTTGCATTGGATTATGATGGTTGACACAGTAAGTGGAAAAAAGATTGAATTTGAATTTTTATTTTAAAACTGTAAATTGTCCGCGGTCAATATCATTTATAATCGTTTAATAATGCAAAATATAATTTACATTCGAATATCGCTTTGGATTTTTTAATAAAAAAGGACCTGTCCTTAACTTGTCTCTCTTGAGGGTATGAACGAAGGTGCTCGTTAAAAATTGAAAATTAATTACTATTTAAGGGTTGAGCAACCAATTAAATGAAAATTTGGCCCCGGTAAATTTTACTATTAATTATTAATGAATGTAAATGATGTACCGTTAACGTAAAATTACATTTTTATTTAAACAAAGGAAGTTTTGCAATTCAAAATGCTATTTCAATTTTATCGCTCCTTAACTGTAGAATTCGCTTTAATTCAACAGCATTTAAACGAATTAAAAGTTCAGACTTTTTTGGAAATTTTTTGTGTTTAACAAAATAGCGCATTTTATTAGATGCAGTATTAACGTAAAAAGCAGTTGTTCCACAAATTTTTCTGATTTCCGTACATGAAAATATAAATATACGAGTCAATGAGTTTTGGAAATTAAAATCTGCGTAACTTCTGCTTAGAACTGTAATTCATTTACAAATTACAAATTATTCAACTAAATTTATAATTGAAGAAAATCCTTTCAAATCAATGCATGCATCCCAAAATCAATCGAGTTTCGCAATTTATTCCTGTTCATTCGGTTTAACTTTAAAAGTAATAATAGGAAACACAATTCACGCAATTATTTTACCGAATCAACAAGCAGCACGATTATTTAAGAATTGACCACGATTTTTTTCACCGATAATAATTCTGTATTATACAAGATGTCCAGTGGTCCACTCTCGAGTCCATTAAAGAAAGAAAAATTGTATCTAGAAAAGCTCTCTACAAAAGCGTCTATGTCAATTTGTAGCGAAGAAGCAACTTTTTCTCTCTTAAATAAATGATCGAGTCTGCAGAGTCGATTTTATTAGGGATCGGTCCAGTGAATCCTTTAGCCGTGCCGTTGCCCTAGTCTCAGCAGTCTAACTAAATCACGTGTACTCGATGTTTGTTGAAAAAGTACATTAGAGAAAAGAACTTTTCGATAAATGAAATTCCGCTCCATTGATCTACGTCGCCTCGAGTATATGTTCAAAATCTATCGTAAGTAAGACTGAAATACGTTTTAACGCGCCAACATTAACCACGCAAGTGTTTTCATCTGTGTGAAATATGATTATTTTCAATTTAATCATAACCACGTAAGTTATACCTCCGGTACTTATATGCGTTCACAGTTACGTTGATTGATCCTTTAACGCGGTACAAGCTCACTAATCACGGTTGCGTGCGTGCAAAGCCGCTTAAACGCCTTCGTTAACGTAATTATAAGGCGTTCTCCTCGATCAACATCGTAATATCATAAAATTACAAGCATAATCAAAAATTACATTGCTCGGGTAATAAGGTGGTCCAGTAGTAGATCGAAAAGAAAGTGGCATATCTCTTTTCAACGTAAATTGAAAAAGTACGCGATCTCTCTTCTTAACGAGTTTTTTCATCAGATTTCAGGAATTTAGGAAGACTGTGAAAGCCCTGATTTTGTCGTTAGCGACAGAGTTACCGACAGAACAAATCTTCCTTTGGTATTATCTCAAGAGCCTTCGAAGTCACTCGTCGGATCCTCGGTATCGGTATCAGATTCGCGCCAAATTTCCCCGGGAATAAGAACCGAGGAAACGACGTCAGTGGAAAATGCATTACTTTGCGAAGCGAGTCGCTGCGACCAAAGGATAAACTTTCTCCTGGTTGCGCGTAAAAAGCGCGAGACCAGTTTGGAAATTCCATAAACCACCGGTCCTCGTCACTCGAGAGCCTCGTAAATGCAAAAGAGTTAGCACCGCAGCTCTGAATCCTCTGAATCCTTAACTGTGCGTTAAGGACGAGCACAGAGGCATTTCCGTTTTTGATGGAAGAATAAAAGCGAGGAGAAGCGGTGCTGCCGGACTTTTAGAGTTAAAGTACTTCGCGTGATACGATTGGACAATCGCTTTTGAGGCTCAGAAATACGCACCTAAGCTTTCGCGTTTTTAATGCACGCGATTTGCAGCGCGACTGGAAAGTCATTCCTTTAGACACGGTATTTTCTCTCCATGGGACTGAAACTCCACGTGTTCAAGTTTAACGTTAAAGCGTTTTGGTGGCACGACGTTAATAGAGTCGACAGTTCAATGAGTGCGTACCAAAGTGGCTCGGTCATCTACCAAGGTCATCTCACGAAAGTGCAGAATCCCGGTGACCTGCTGGAGCCCAAAGTACCAACAACGTAAAATCTATGCACTTCCCTTAGAAAAGGGGAGAGTTAGTCACGGTTGCAGCGTCGGAAACGTTGTGAACTCGGCGTATTAGAAATTCAGGATGTGCGCTTGTGCAAATGCGCTTTACAGAGGTCGTAATGCTGAACGAGGGGCGGGTCAGCTCGGGAACATTTCACTTTGGATGCTAATAAGCTGACTATGAAGAATATTACGCACATCGCGAAAAGAGTTTGCACGGTTGGTACTGGGGCTTGATGGACTTTCGCGCAAGGAATTAGTCGGTATGTGGGTTGATGTGTCACGCGAATCAGAGGAAGTAGGGAATAGTTAATATACGGATTATCTCGCGAGAGGATTTTTCCTTATTTGATGACGTTCTAAAGTCGCATTAGTCGCAAGATGTACTTTACTTCGGATAACTGATCTGTAAAATTATTAGACGCGCGAGTCAACAAATATGGCTCATCGAGTTTTTTAAATTTTCTATTAAAATTCTGCCTTGATGCCAAAGTTACATTTGTAATATCACCGTTGCTGGGTTAATATTATTGTTGTTATTTCATCATAAAGTATTTCCATAAATTAGCAAATAAATTGACAAAAGAACAATTCTATCATTACTCGACATTGAATATTTTACGTTACTGCTTTTTCAATTAGATTTTGTAAGTTGTCGGAGAATTCAAGTGGAAGATTCGAATGTAAGCGATTAATTAAAGTGATTTAAGTAATTGTTCTTTTTTTTTTAATTTATTGGCAATTTTCATCGAGTATTTACTCAAAATACCTCTATTTCCGCGCTGCGCTAAAAATTAATCAACTAAAATTTAACTATGTGATTCGTTTCTTATAAATCCAAACAAACTTTAATTCTCAAGCCACCGTAAGTTCGTTGGTCCTTGATAAATCTAAAATCACGTAGAAATCGAAGATTACGAATAAAGTGCGACTGCTAATTTTTCTGTCGATATTTTTATTTTTGAAGTTTTAAGGCTTCAACGCGAAACTCGATGTTTGAAATGTTTTTCAATACGTTCAATTCATTTGTATATTCTTTAAAATCGCGCGGTTGATTTTTAAATTAAAAATCAATATGTGTTGATCAATATATATATGTATATATATGTATATATATATATATATATATATATATATATATATATATATATATACTTTAATTGAATATATTCTCTTTTCTGTTTCAGGTGAGTAACATTACTGTTGGCGATTCGTATACTTAACTACGTAAGTTTATACTTTATTCCAAACAGTTACATCGATACAAAAAAATTATTAATTCAATCGGCACAACAAGAACGTTAATCATGATGCTATGCTATGCACGATGGTTTTGAATTTAAATTTACAACGGATAATATAGAATAAAGTTCAATAATAAGCTTCTTGAGAAATTCTAGAAAAAATGTTATTGAAATGTGCTTCAAATAAAAACATCTTTGAGAGTTAAAATACAATTTTATCATAACTAGTTACTTCTATTACATAATTTGGCAAATATTCAACGTTTCAGTTCAACACTGATATTTACAGAAAATAAAAACTTAAAACAAAAGAAAACTTATTGTGCGATAAGAAATAAATTATTTTTTTATGGAACAAACGATCGTTAGATCATCGAAGAAAGAAAATTTATGAATCCTCGCTATTGCTTTTCACCTGATTTTAAGACCTTCGATAATTATTCCTCCTCCTTCACCCTCGATAATCTTTCTTTTGCTTTCTTACCTTTCTACTCATGCTTTCGTGCAGTCAATGAGTTTAGTTCGCACGAGGCCACGCCCGACTGAATTTTTTACACAAATGAGACTCTGAAATTCTCTCTTGACGACAATACGACACACTACATTCGCATGAAACTATGCTATCGCGACCTTTTCGGGAAAAGATTTTTTTTTTTTTTTTTTTTTTTTTTTCCTAGAAAATTTCAGTATTTTATTACACAATGATGTAATACGACTTATTCATGTTACAACATACGATTGCAGATTTTATAAAGTCTCGAGTTTTACGAACAGAGAACCACACACACACACACGCGCGCGCGTATGTACGTTTTATACTTGAAGTAAAACTATAATTCTTTTCTCTCTTCTTTTATTCACGTGTACATTGATACATTATTTTTCAAATTTATCTTTATAGATTTTTGAGAACATATATTTACTTTGATCTTTTTTATAATATCACAGATTAGAATAACAACAGTATAATAAAATATTGTAATAAAAATATTCACTAATCACATTTTTATCGATTTACATTAAACCTTTCGTTCTCAATCTGTACTTCTTCGATTCTAGTCGACGTATATTTTATTTCAATTTTTCCATTTAATTATCTCAATGTGCGAATTCTCGAATCCGTCGAGAAAACAAGATCTCTGTACTAACGTTTTCTCGTTTAAATTGCACATTAAACAAACATCAAATTATATACGTACATCTAATAATATGTTACTATACAGATTGAATACCGTGGTACGAAATTAATCTGAAAATGAATATATATATAACCTTTTAATATTAATTATTGTATGTGAAGAAATAGTTCATCGACTACCATTCAACTGCATGTTTAAAGGATTATTCTTCTTAATGTCGGATTTAAATCGATAAAAACTTATTTTGATAAAGAAAATTTCAATTTATAAATATTAGAATAAACTTTTGATTATTTATAAACCATAAGATACTTATCAAGCTGACTTTTTTTATGTCAATGTTAGAATAAAATTCTATCTAAAATTTATCGTATTGTCTTTTAATAAAATGTTCATTCAAGTTTTAGTTTCAATTATGTTTTATAGAAAAATTAAGTAAAATTAGCGATTGTAGTTTTGTTACATATTCACCAAAAGTGCATGAAATAATATATCTAAAGTAGCAGTCATAATAATTTTTTCGGTTTCGTGACACATTAATTCGTAGATAAGTAAAACAAATCATACAACTACCAAATCAGTGTTAGCAATTAACTGTCTTTTCTTGCAGCGTTTATTCTTTATCTGTTGTTTCCCTGAGATTTACTGCATTATTTATCACGATACATTTTGTTGCAGGGAAAAAAGTATTTATATCAAATTTAGACTACTATTTTTCTGCTTTTAAATTTTTCTCAAAATACTAATTGAGTTGAAAAATCAAGATTTTATACGCAAATGAAAATTCAGTTGTTAGCTATGCATGGAAAAATTTTCCAAGAGTTAGACAGGAAAAATGTCAGTAAAACTTCAAATCAGAACTCAATCCAACATAAGTATAATCCTTTTATTCGGTATTATAAAACATTTTATGGGATATATTTTCTTGATCATGGGCACTCATCTGCTTTATTGAAGAACGAGCTTAACTTTGGGAATGCAAGTATTTTTTACACGCATAATATCTGAGCATAATAGAATTTATTTGTTCACTGAGACGGCATTCTCATTGTTAAAAGAAGATAAAATATAATATTTGAAATATTGAATTCGTTCAATATTCAGAGTGACAGAGAGAGAGAGAGAGAGAGAGAGAGAGAGAATGACTGCATGGTTGACAATCAGTAAACAGCAAAACATACTTCAACTTATAATACTAAAAATGATTTACCAAGATTAGAATACCAACTCTCAAATGTATCAATTCTTTTATGTGATTTATATTCTTATATTATTTTGAAACAAACAAATATTTACTTTAAAAAATGAAACATTTAACAGATACGGATATTGTATAACGTTTACGATTTACTCTAAAATAATGGAACTATAAACATTATTATGTAAGCAGTTAAGGTTAAATACGCTCTATATAGTTTCAAAATTTTGTGCTCATCCGTCACAGAAAACGGAATTTTTTAAAACTTATAATAGCAACGTGAAAGCGTAGATTTTCTGAAAGAGACATTAGCCTTTTATAAATTAGAAATTTTTTACAACGCAAATTTTTCTACCTAAGATACATAATCCCAACGATGCTTTCGTTGGGAGTAAAAATGATCGTTTAAAAGCACCAAAGTGCTTAATTTTTACGGAGTCAGTTTATAATTTTTTCTATCTTCAAAGAGCTTCTTTTTTGGAATAAAACTGTAAAACAGTGAAAATATGCGTGGATTGACATGAATATTTGAGTAGATTTTGATCGCGTTTGTTCCACTGTCCTTAATAAGAGTTAATTATTTTTAAAATGACAATATTTTCAATCAAGACACCAAGATTCTTCATTGTTTCTATTCTGGTTAGGTAGTGATGACGCGGGCTTCGAAGTACTAATTAAGCGATTGCCCATCATAATGTTAGTTTTATAAAGTTACTCGTGTAAGCTAGATTTGTATATTCTAATTTCTTCATCGTAGTTATAAATAAATATGACATTACTTCTGAAAAATTACAATAAAATTGATATTTAATTTGAAAGCTATGCAAAGATATCATCCAAGATTATTTATGACTAAATAAAACGTGAAAAACAGTTTTAATATTTACGTAAGTTTTTAGTTCTATTTTGCTGATTTGTGCGCGCGCGCGCGCGCGTGTAATTATATTTCTACATTGCTTATTAGCCCACTTTCCGTTTAGTTTTGACAGAGAAAAAGTAATAACCCCCGTTTAACCTTTTCTTCGCCTTTTGTACTAATTAGAAATTGATTTAATCTTGGTTAAAATTTGTCATACGTACGTCACACTGCGTCTAACCATAATTAACCGGAGTAACCGTTGTGCTTATATTAATATTACACGGATGTTGTAAAGCAAAAAGTATCGAAACTGCGCGAGTTCGTTAAAAGAACACACGCCTCACTTTAATTATTTCGAATAACCGAAAGCAAGCTGGAAATATTTGCTGGAAATACAACGCAATATTTGCAATATCAAGTGCACGTAATGATATCCGCCTCTGATAAACCGAGCAGAGGGAGTTAAAAAATGGTGAAGAAGGAGAGACACTCGTTGGAACGATACGATAACTCAATTTCGTCCATTAGCATCACGTGGACTTTGGCGTGGAGTGGCCAGGTATCGCTTCACACGCACGCCTCACACGGACGTGCATTGGTGTCGCGTCGTAACTTATGAATGGAGATCGGTAGTCGGCAGCAGGCGAGAGTCTTGTACCCAGAGTCTTTCTACCCACGTACGCGGTGCACAGCTCGATTTGCTGTTCTCGCGTCTCGTGTACGTGCTGCGTAATCACGAGACACGCGCTAGTTACACGTTAAAAATCGCGAGAGTGTGTGGGCGATCGAGACTGCAGTAGGAAGGAACTACATGCGCAGTTTGGCTCTGTTATCTGTCCCGCAGCTTTCGTCGTTCGTGTTGAAATGTCCTCGTGAAAAAGAGCAACAACGAAACTGGAATTTCGCCAGCGAATGGGACTGGAGTTTGTCGGGGTGGCGGCGGGCGGGGGTAAGAGGGAGAGAGAGAGAGAGAGAGAGAGAGAGAGAGTGTATTTCGCGCTTAATGAAAAGCTCGTTGCTTTGGCAGTAGACGGTGCGCAAATCCGTTGATCGTGATACCGGTTTTAACACGCGTCCGTGCAGATCAATGGCTTTTACCTTCGGTTGGCCCGGCGTGGTTATAAGGTCCCTCGGCTCTTTTATATCGGCTCTTCCTCTGCGTTTTGCTTTTAATCGTTTCAGCTGCAATCATTCACGAGCAGCTGCGAATAATGATTGCAGTTAAATGCCGGCTATTTCTGACAAAAAGAGTATATTGGCATTAGTGGTGGGATCGAGCATCCGTACTTAACGGCCCGACGACGATTCGTCGGATCGCTCACATTTTTATGAAAAAACGGAAAAAGTTTCACGAATTATTTTGCAGAAATAACACTTGAAAAATATGTATAACATTTTAAATCCTTTGTATCGGTTTTATACGTATCGTTGAGTATGGCTTATATTAATTTTACGGACAAATTACATCGATACAAATGGTACGGATCGATGGATTACCGCTCTGTGCCTCTGACTACATATTGAAAATTTTTTCAATTTACGTTTTATTCAGTCGCGCGCTTTCGTACTCACTTTCACTTTCGTTACTTTTTGCGCATCAGTTGATGCTCTAGAATGAACGAACGCGGTAAATCTTTCAATTGGTACATTTTGACGTTGAAATAATTCGACACTCTGTTAAAGAAGACTTTACGACGTTATTTTTTCCCTACATTCGTATATAAAAGGAGATTCTTAGTACGTTAGTACGCTGGTCTCGCTACAGCTGCAATGGCTAAGACGCTGGCAACACACACCGACGCCACGTAAATTTCTTCAAAATCATTTTGCAGTCTTTCAACGTGGCGATTCTCTTTAAAGTAACTGCCCGTCGACATTTTTAAGAAGAAATACATCTTTCGAACGTCGCCTATGTCAATTGGACGATTCATTTTGATTTTTGTCATTGTACGTGCACCAGTAAAACTGCGATGTCATAAAATTAATCGGTTCACCTAATTCGGCTTTGGGGAATACGAGGGGATGTGCACGCGCGTGCCTCGTCATACATCGAAATTGAGATGGATTTTTTGTTTCGCGCCAAGTAACCTACATTAAGATTGAGATCTGTGTATCAATTCGCGACGGAGATCGACGTTGCGAGTGAATTGTTGAACAGTTCAGGCGGCACTTCTACGAATGCGACCTTTGCCTCGTAGCTGTGTAATAAATCTTAAAAAATTCATTCCTCCGATTGTTTAATTTTTGGAATATTACATTACAATTGTCATGCCTACGAGTAGTATAAGTGCAAGGGATTTTAAGAAAATCTCAATACTCGATTAATTTAACGAAGAGGCATATAAGGTGCATGCAAATGACAGGAATAATCGTTGGGGCTGTACAGGGTAAGTAATAATGGAGTTTGCGTACAGAACTTGCCACGAACATGTTTTATGTTTATCAAAAGCATCGAGGATTATTGGAGGATAATTAAGGATAATTGGAGAGACGACCGTCGTATTGCAGGCCAAGATATATTCATCTCGATTTGCGGGGACGCCTGCGATACGCTCAGAAATTGTAATTATTTGTATGACGGTGTTCTGGTGGAAAATTCGTATAATTTTCCACCAACGAGTCAGAAAACTCATTTGTGCTGGAGAAAGCATCGGAGATTTTAAATCGGAATCGGGTGCAGTGGGACGTGGTACGAGAGTTTTTGTAAGACGTTTGCTGTGTGTACTCGATAAGTCGCGGAGAAATTCACCGAGAATGTATAGAGAAGAGACAGAGAGTGTTCACTGTCATCCAAGAGCTCGAGAGGCGCAAGGAGCATCAATTTCGTTTCACTTCCTCGCTTTATTGAATTATAATGACGGAAATCGCACTCGCATAAATGCATGAAAACTGATCATCCGCCCTTGATATATTTTCTCGATTTTCAATGCTGACTGTACGACTGGCCAGACCCAATGGTATGCCTCGAAAATCTTATTTGAAAAAATAAAAAAAATCATCTTTGTAGCAAATATAACCTCCTCGATGAAGATTGCTTTATCGTAGAGGGCGAGAGGGCGAGAGAGAGAGAGAGAGATAGAGAGAGAGAGAGAGAGAGAGAGCGCGATACTTATTCGTGAATATTAAATATTTACATACAACGTTGATATTTAATGGTCGATATTTCTTGCACTCATTTGTAAACTGGTAGTATACTGGTATATTAATTTTGTGCACGTGAATTATGCGATGCGGGAGTAAGGAGTAGTTCGCAAAAGTTCTCGTGAGAATGCATTTCGTCTCAGATCGGATGGACCAATCCTACTCTATGTACTTGAGAGATAACTCGAATTACTGATTCATTTACGGGTCAAACGATATTTTTTTGGCGGAGGATTTGTGCATTATTGCACGCACTTCCTACATACTTTGTCATGTGTTGCATCAGTTGTTGCGCATTCGGTTAACCAACAAGCGACTTTACTTTGTTCTTACGTATGTATACAGCGCACAAGCCTGTTTGAAAGTTAATCGCAGAAATACCGAAAATTCAAATAATTTTATTTATGCTTTTTCCCAACGAATCGCCTGCGCGGGACTTTTAGCCTAAAATCTATTCCAACGGCCGAGTTCTCGTCCCGTACTTCTTTGCCGTAAAAGTATCCTCGTTTTCCCCAGGAGAAAGAGCAGCTGCTGCTTAAACATTATCCAATAGGGTTCTCTACTGCTGCTAAGGAATCTCTTTGAATATTTTAAATTGTTGAATTTTCTTCGGAGTAATCCAAGTCCGTGACCACTATTTTTTTTTTTTTTTTTTTTTTTTTTTTTTTTTTTTTTTTCCCTCCTCCTCCAAGAAATTAAACCAATATCAGCCTTCCTAACGCAGATCATAATCGAGTAAATTATTCGGCATTTCATTGCTTCGTTCTTAATATAAATCGGAGAGTAATTCAAGGAGTCTTTGTTTAGATCAATCTTACGTTTTGCTCTGCGGTAGGACTTGTAAGATGATTTATAAAAAGAAGCTGCTTAATGCAGCTCTTCCGAGCTAATTTTTGCACATTTTTCTAGAGGTACAAAGTTAGCATAATGTTCAATTTTCAGTAATTTATTATCTATGGTTTTTTCTTATAATTACGAATGGATTGCTTTATTAAGTACATTATTTTGTCACAACCACACTTTGGTGTAATTTGTATAAATTTATTTTCATCGTTATATTTCCTATTGCACTTTTTATCTTTTTGTATGAATAGCGTTCTCTAGTTTTATCTCTTAGACTGTTACTTTCTCTTGTACGTATTTATAGAGACAGCTTGAGGCAATTGACTAAAGTAGAAATTGAATATCATTAACCCTTTTCCAGACAAAATTGAGATACTCAGATATTATGTATGCAGGTTATACATAATTGAAAGCTTGCTTTCAATTGATAATTAGGATAATTCTTATTCGTTTTTCCAACGATCTGTCTTTGAAATATTTCAAGCATAATCCAAGCAAGTTGTACTTGTCTTTTACGAGTCATTGTTACGTAATAGACGGTTTACGTTAGCAGAGTATTGTATAATATTGTACTCGTTATATTTTAATATTTTTTAAATTAAATATTAATTGGATGGATGAGCATAGCCAAACGCGTTCAGGTGGAAAAAATATAAAGTAATCGGAAAATCGACGTTGCCGTTTCGAAATGGGAGATCGATGTGTGCGCGACATTGGAGGACAAGTGCAGTGCTGCAATCACTTCTATAAAATATCTTAAAATGGCACAGCCTTTCTTGCTCTAATCGTGTACTCATCATTTATTCATCTCTCGACTAGTCCTCCTTTATTTTCTAGCCAATTATTTCCCACCGTGTAAACGCACACGCACATCCTTCGTAATCCGTTGGATGAATCATCGATAGCACTCGACTTCGGGCGTAGGAAGGTGTCTGTTGCTTTCTGCATTTCATTCCGATGCAGAACGATGGAGATACACGATAATCCAGTATCCCGATACGAACAATCGAGGGAACACAGCTAAATGAAAAATTGTTAAAAGAAAGATTTATGGAAGAATATAAAGTACGTTTTAAAAGACTTATAGTTGCGGCTGGATCTATGGTCCTCTGCGATATACAGATTATAAGGAAATCCAAGCGTCGCGCTCGCTTTTTTTCTGTGGAAGACGGAGGCGAAAAGCAAATGAAAAATTGTTTGTAAATAAAGCAAATAAAAAGGCAAATAAAGCAGTCCGTTTAGAAGGTAATCCTGCAATATCACGTACAAGTCCCACTCGGCTATTGACCATTTTCTTTCATCATTTTCTTCGGTTTATCCAGCTGGAATGAGAGGCAATTACAACGCTTATATTATTCAATGAAGGCACTTGTCTCCGTGAAATTGCTTATTTTTCACTTTATTCCCTTACAACAAAACACTTTATTCAACTTGAATTCAATTGTCATCAGTAGTGTATTCCATTTGATGGGGAATTTGATGGCGGATTACTTATACTACCACGATATTCCTTGTTAAAACGATTATTAATCGTAAGATCTAATCAATCTCATCTTTTTTGCCGAATTAACGCTTTTTTTTAGCCTTCATAAAATCACAATACAAGTCGAATTAGAGGTGGATTTCTTTTTGTTTCGTATAAAAGAAAACGTTGATAAAACGTTGTTATTGAAAAACACTTTCTAATGCGCTTTCTTCCTAATTTAATACTGCCTTGGACATTAATATTATTAATGTCTAGAAGTTGGGGGCACAATAAAATGACCAAATATTGCAATCGAAGGTAGCGAATACAAGCATAAAGGAGTTTTTAATCAGAATTTTTTCAAAATTAATAATGGAAACAAAATAGACTTAAATTTATCTTTGTAATCGTTTAAGTTCACGGCACGTGCTATTTAATGAGAAATTTCATTGAATCTGTTTATCAATTTATGATGATGCAAAGAGTTGGTCGGAACTAACAGTCGGTAAGAGCTGTATTCATAATTCTTCTGGATACCTGTAGAAGGAATTTCTTTTTTCGATGCACTAATCAGAAAGTTTCACGCACGAAAGGAAACACGGAATTTTTAATGCCCAAACGGTATGTAACTCATTAGAATTTTAATCAAATTCACAGTGAAATACAGACAGAGATGAATGATTCATTGATTTTAAATTATAATGACAGTGTTTAGTAATAGTAGTAGTAAATTGGTGTTGCGTGAAATTATTTACAAAATAAAAAGGAACATTCGGGTCTTACAAAGTAAATGCAGCACATTATGGTAGAGAGATAATTGATAACGTTATTTGACGCGATCGGTGAACTCGTTATTTGAAAATGCAAGCACATAAAGGAAGATAATTCGAAAAATACTTTTATACCTAAGACAAGTAGCGAAATTATAATTTAAATTGTCACTCTTATTAATTTTAATAATTTGACTACGCTGCTCGTGCGCTTGTATGTAAATCACGTCGATACTTGGAGAGTTTAATCAGAATTTCAAGCCTCGATATGTGACTTTTTGGCTTAAGATTTATCGCGATTGCGAGTAAAACCGATAAAAAATTGTGTGAATACGAAGGAGTTGCGTATTAAATGTAAAACTTCAGTTTTACAAAGACGCATTTATGTTCAAAAGGTTTCTCCGTTTTTTATGCTTTGTGCGAGAAACGTCTAAATTTGATGGATTTCTGTGAGCGATAAAATCCGCCTTGCAAAATATCACGGTGTGCGTGTACGCGATTCAATATTTTTTCTTCGTTAAAGCACACCTTATTAAATAATTCTTTGTCAAATAAATGTATAAAATTTTCAGTTCACGAGGCGAATCGATAGTGCGTATTAATCAACGTAATACGACGTTCCGACTAGAAATTTGTCATTTTGGTCAAGTTTTAATAATACTAGAGCGGTACTTGCGCTTCTTGTCTTTGTCTCGCACAATGCGAGACAAATTGTCAGAAAGTTTCACGAAAGCTTATCTCTGTGCCATCGGTTACAGATCTGTGTAATAGAACACTCGGTTAATTTAACCGAGGAAATGCTACGTTTAAAAAGTATAAGTTATAAAAGCATTCGATGCAGTGCAGCTATGAAAGATTCGCTAAAGAGTTACGCAGCATGCAGATAGGGTGTCAATAATTGCGTGCATTTGTGATAAGTGAGCGACGGTTTGTCTTTCCAATTGCGCTTCTGTGAAATAAAGCGTCGATCGCGCAAACGCTGCTTGGATTATCTCGTTGACCATGAATGTGCTCTACGGATAACCCCAACCTAATTGAGAGAAATGAAAAAGAAACGGGAATGACAATAAACGAGTGATTTTGCATGATCGAATCTGCAGCCGAATTGGACCGTGAAACTTGTGCTCGTTAAATTTATCGAATGTACCGCGATGGCGATTTAAGTCCAGAATAAATATCAGTCATGCATACGCGTCGTACCAAAATTAATTTTACTTTATCTTCGCAATGAAATAGCAAATTTATTATCTTCGCTTTGGAAAAGTTTTATGGGGGAGTAAATCTTCGCTCTAAAATATTAAGTCGAAGAATGGCAATGTTTATGATTATGATCCAGGGGAAATAGAGAGTAGTGCTTTAAAATTCCATAGCGCCCGTTGTGCTCCTTGGTACCGCTTTGAAACTGATGGCCATTCGAAATTAGCCCGTAATTAAAGCGGCACACACGCACACCTATCCATGTAAATGCGCGTGCACTTAAAGAGACAGAGAGACGCGTCAGCTCAATGGAAATTCACGTGCAGTCCGTCATCAACTTAACCTATGCATAAAAAATATTATGCATTCCTTGCCAACGGTGTTCTTCTCGTGCTGATTGTTACCTTTTTAATTCTATTATGGCTTTGCGTGACGCGAAATCATTTGCCAAATCTCAGCTCTGACGGGCAACCAACCTTGTATTACCATACGGTGGGTGTGGGTGTGGGTGTGGGTGTGGGTGTGGTAGTGGTATTTTGGTAACGGTTCACGATTTATGGGACTAATAACTCGCTCTATTGTGATGCAATAGATTACCGCGAATAAATATTTTACTTTCGCGCGATAATAACTTACTCGTTATATCTGCAGTTTATTTTTCTGAAAATGTATTTGTTTATTTGCGAATAAAATTCGAGTTGTTGACTGTTGGTCTAATCTACAAACTTTGAAAGCATTTTTATGTTTATTTCATCGAACCAAATGTCCGTATTTTTAATGAAAAAGAATTTATCCGGAATATTCGTCATTCCGGAAAAAATGCAAATAGAAATATCAAATTCCTTGCTGATCGCTTTTACAAGCGGGAAAAAACGTAAAATAAAGGATGTTTTTAAGCCTTTGTTAGTGTATTTGAAGAACGTTTATAAATGTACGTGAAATTTTCAAAAAAATTTCCTTCAAAAGTGTTTCCACAACATTCCCAATACCCTTGCAAATCCCACTATCCGTTAAAGTGCTAAATAAATGCGCACATCGAATACACTTGAGGAACTTTTCCTTTGGATGCAGCATATGTATTTTTATATTGGAAAATGTAGAGCGGATGACAGCGAAATAAAGCATCCAATTTTCGATTCTGTCATTTTTTGTCGCGATCTCTTCACTCTCGTTCGTTGGCACGTATTTTCCATGAGGTGAAAAAAAGTTTTGCTAATTCCAAAATGCTTATCCGACAATTTGATACGTTGCCGATGAAGCTTATACGACAATGCCGCGTTTCGTTCATTTTTCGATTATTAACCCGATTATTAACCCGATTATTAACCCGATTATTAACCCGATTATTAAGCAGAAAACAGAAATGTTAGAATGGCAAATTTTATCATCGACTTACGAGAATAAGAAGCGGTACTTTGAGTTGGAAATATTTTGGCATTATCCTAATAGTCGTAATTACACATTGTACAACAATGATTGTTCTAAGCATATGCGCACGAGATCTTTATGCACGGTTCATTTGTGTTTATGTTTATGTTTATGTTTTAATGATGTATTAATAGATCATTCAAATTATACAAATGTTTATGAACTGAGTTTGCTTTGGTAAGAGTTCATTCTCATTGTATATGTGTATATTATTGTAGCGATTCAGTGGTCCTTTGTGTTGACAACATCATTTGATAGGATCGGAAAAACAAAAAACTGGAATAATTGGAGTAATTGGAACAGAATTGAGTTTTGCCAAAAGCAAAAAAGAACCTAAATTCGTCAAATGAAAATGCAACGAAAAAAAAAATTGTTTCTTATATATAAATTTCGGTACTAATAATTAAGAATATTATCAACTTGGATTGCCGAGCAAAGCAGATTTAATGAATCATGATTAGATGCAAAGTCCATTCCGAGTAGATCAGCAATATATTTATATCGATACTTTCATGTTCTTGACATACATTAAATTTATCAATATTTCGATGAAAGATTCTTTATGACGATCAACTTTTGCACGAATCAAACTGCTTCGTTATTTGTTGGTTCTTCGTCTGTTGGCAGTGTTTCAAAGTTGTATTTTTCTCCGTTGGAGGAAACACATTCAAAGTTATTATTTTTTCAAGACGCGGATAATTTATAAAAATCTACACGATATCTTGTAGTTAATTTAAAAGATGTTGTTGCACATCTCTTATTGCAGTAGAATCGGGTATCCTTAGGTATTATCTTAGGGAAAAAAACTCAAAATCATTCGTGCATTACGTTTTCCACTTTTTGTGCTTTCCCTATGTTTATAAGCGATAGTCTAGGCAACGTTATGAAATTAAACCAGAAAACAGACGATGTTAGCGTACCTGTATACTCTCCTTGAATATTCTACCGCATTCGTATGATTTACTCGCACAAAACTAAAAGCAAACACTTCTTTTATCCGCAGAAGATTCAACTCGCCTCAAGTAAACATTTATCCTTATTTATCCAGCTCGCGACAGCGACATACGAAATTCCTTATTCTTCAATCTGAGTTTACCAAGCTACCGCCCCTTGTTTAGGTACGTTTATCTTGAAGATTGAAGAAAACTCTTGCTATACAATTAAAGCCTTAACGGGTTGAGACTTTAGGTTCAAAAGGGCCGTTTTCACTTATTTTCAGGAAAGAAAGTCTGCGTTTCCTTAGCGTTCCGGGAAATATCACTTAATCTTTCGATTAGTTGCTTTTCGTTGTAAACTCGTTATGAAAATAAATATCGCAAGCTCAATGGCTTCAAGCGATTGGGATTTTCAAATACATATGACGTTGTATGAAGCCAACGGTTGCGAATATCTCAGTGAAACTTTTTTTTATAATGCATTTGAAGTTCGCATCCTTAAGTTCGTCATTGGAAAACCTTAATTTCATTACGAGCGACAGCTCAATAAATTTAAATCATAAAATAATTGTCTTCTCCGTTGACGTGCGTATGTAATTAGAAACTGTGGAAACGTAAGATCTGTAAAAGAAGCGCGTTTACAGCTTAGAAGTGGCTTTCGCGTGGCAACAACTAAACTCCCACAGAGAGAACTTCATAGAGATAAACCGGATCTCACTTGCACGTAGATGCGAGAATTCAAATCGCAAGATAATTAAAACCCTGCTTTAGAAATTTTTCGTTGAACAGCCCATGAAATGCAATCGTTTCGTACAATAACAAGATTTACAAAGCTAATCGAAGAGAACGATCGGATTTGCAATTCGATCCAAATATGCATCGTTATTCGCAATTTGGTGCAATAAGATCAGTCTTATTAAAAGTGTTTTTGCGCGTCTCTGCAAACACGACATCCGTGAGAGACGACGACGTAGGTAGTCTACGTTGCTCCCTTTCCCCAGAGTGACGTCCGTGGTTGTCATCGCCTTGGAACTGAAATGATTTGGAGTCGCAGCTTCTGCAACGCGATACTCGTTACATTTCCCCGTTACATTTCGGGCACTGATGTCACCAGCTGGAAAATAGATGCACTTTACAAGCCTAGAAGTCGGTCGATGAGGTAATTCCACGGCATTTGACACAGTTATTTTTATGCGAAGATTTTACATCGCCTTTGATGTCGACGAGGAGAAGCGGCTGATGACCGCGGAGAGGCAGATTATTGGAACTGATGCTCTTACTAGGAGGTTGTATAATACGCGTTGCTCGCTCGATATAACAGGTGGAAACTGCCAGTGATCGGGAGAAGTTTACGTGGAAATATTCTATTATTCTTACGCCGTTTAATGTCCTTAATTTCTTCGTCATCTGCACCGTAAAGTTCCTACCCTTTCCTAATTCCCTTACTTTTTAATCGCGCCTACGTTTTCCAAATAGTATCGAAAAAAATTATTTATCGTTATTTTTTATCCCGAACTGTGGTTCATTCTTCGTTAAAACTTTCCGACGCGAATGAACACCGATAACGTCGAGCAAAGATGATCCACTGAGTAGGCAATATTACAGACAAAGCAAAAGCAATGGATACTAAAGTACCGCTTATGGAATATAGGATGAAATCGGCCTTAAAATATCGGCTGGTGAAAGACAATTGAGCAACGAAGTAAACGGAGAAAGCAGCGGAAAGCCACCGACGCTGTTCGCTAACAACGTCTTCCGTTTCCCCCATCCGCGTTACTTTCTTATCTCCTTACGGCCAGAAACCGGCACGAAGAAGCGACTCGCTCCTTGTTTCCTCGCGCTGCCTGTTTCCGAGGAAGAGGACGAAGAAGAGGACGAAGAAGAGGACGAAGAAGAGGACGAAGAAGAGGACGAAGAAGAGCCATTAATCTCGAAAAGGACATTAAGCTTCCCCCACCCTTTGAGTGCTCGCGAGCATTTTCCCTTGATCGATCTCTCTCTCGCCCTACTCGGAAGGAGCGAGTGGCGCGCATGTCGAATCAGATCGCAAAAATAGACTGCTTTTACCTGGCTAACCGAGAGAAGAAGCTGTACTTCATCCTAAACAAAATGCAAGTCACGAAGCTTTCCTCTTTCCTCTGACTTTGTCCCTCTCTTTCTCTTCCGAACTGAACGAGCGCTCCATTATTGGATGTAACTTGTGTTTTACGCGTTGCGCGAGTAGCCGTTTTTTCTCTTTCGCCTCGTGCAATTGCATCACCGCTGCGCGTAATTAGCTCATTCGTCCAGTAGCCGTAGCCGAAGGAAAGCTTTGGCTTTTCTTGTCGTGGAGCGAGAGTTGGAAGCTACGAGAAGCGCCATTTTCAAATAAGGGCAGGAATTTGTTCTTATCAGTTGAGTCTGTCTGCGTTTGTACGTTTGTGTATTCTTCACGCGTCACTGCAATTTCGCTTTGGGTAAATCAAAGAAATTGCTACGCGTATACGGTGTACAAGGGTATAATACTCTCAATCTCGTGGAATGACGAATTAAGGCGTCGTGCGCCAGTAGTTTGCAAACTACTTATTAAATGGTCAAAGTCGACGTACATCTCGTATGCCACGTGATCCTAGAAACATTCCGACTGAAGAGTGCGTTTGGACGTTATACCGTTTGAATATACCCGAGGGAAGTCGTCAGGCTTTGTTATTGGCTCTGGATCATTAACGAACCGAATAACAGCCATGCAAGGGTTATTGCGGATATTAAGTCGGTCAGTTGTCGGGTGGGGTGGGGGGCGTAACGGCTCTTATCTACTTCATCGCTAATTGTCCCGGATAATGATGCGTCTTCGTTGCAAAGCACGCGAAGTGGCTTGCAAAAGTGGCGTAGGTATTGTAGTACGCCTTTATTTAATTTTTGTTATTGACAAGTATTGACGAGTATTGACAAATCGAGCGCGTTAACGGCAAAGTGAGCTTCTTCAAGCGTGTAATCAGTCGATCATTTGCGATAATAGAGTAGAGTATGATTTTACGCGCGAGTCAAGAAAAATTAGGTAAATTGTCGTGGCATCGCGAGTTATCGCAAATCGTTGCACTCGATGATTTTCCGATATATTTCACGATAAACATTAAGACGTCGACTCGATGCGAGAGTCCACCCATAAGTATAACTACTCCAGTATTCCGTTTAAATTTAATTTGAGCGAACGACGCCTTGGCTCTTTATGTCGGCCGACGGCATAAGAATGTTAGGGTCGGGCAACGAGGAAAACCGGTAATGACTTTTAAAGAACTTTGGCTCGCGTTTTCATAGCAAGTAAAGACTGTAGCGTAAATGCGTTCGGGTGTAGTGGTGAGATCAATCGTTCGACTAATTCGGCAAAAGCTAAGGGCAGGAAGTTTGAAGGAAAAGTAGCTCCGGTCGTTAGAATTCGCCGCCTGAAAATCGTGTCCTTTCCCCCCTCCAACTGCAAACACCACAGTTTAGCACGTAACGAAGCGTTCGACATTTTTCCAGTTCGCAAACCCCTACAATGTACCTATCACCCCGCACGTACGCTCTGCTCCCCTTTACGCGACTGCAGTATTTACCCATGTAAATACTAAAATAAGAGCGGGGGGGGGTACCTCTCGAAAATAAGACCACCCCGAACTCCGACGGGAGAAGAAGCGGCAGATCCTGCGTAATTCGCGTAGCAACGTCACCGCGTAAATATCGTAGGTGTGTATAATGCCCCCCTCGCGTCGCTAATGCGTTTCCGCCGGCGACGATAGCGATCTACGAAGCTTGCTAGGCGTCGTTAACTTATCGCCTTCTCTCTATCTCTCTTTACCGCCCGCTCCATCTACCCCCTCTGCTTTCACGCGGCGTGCAAAAACTCACGCGTTTACGCGTAGGCGTTACTCTCTCACTCCGTGTGTGTGTGTGTGTGTGTGTGTGTGTGTGTGTGTGTTTGCGCGCGTACCTAGTCGTCCGCGTGCAAACGTAGGCGAGTAAACCGATCTCTAAACGCGCAAGAGCCTGACGGGCATTTTCTTTTCTCCGAGTCTAGTCCTCTTAGCATTCGTAACTTGTGTGTGTGTGTGTGTGTGTGTGTGTGTGTGTGTGTGCGTGCGCGTGTGCGTGTGAGTAGGAGCTTGACAAATGTATCGCGCGCCCTGGACTTGATGCGATTTTTCCCCTTTTTGCACTTTGCGCGCTTTATTTCGCCCCACTGCCTTGAGACTGCTCGTGTATTGGTGTCTATGCAGAGAGGGTGTTCGCACATAAAAATGTGGCAGGGACGAAGTAGAAGCAAATTGATGATGGAGGTTTTTTAAAGGCTTTTCTTCGGGCAAAGTTTCTTACTTCCTCCTTATTATTTTAATTATTATTATTGTATATATTTCCTTTTTTTTTTCTCTCTCTAAAACTTATTAATGGGTAAAATATTGTTTTAAGATTGCTATACGTTTTGAAGAAATGGGCAAATTTCAAAATTTTCGTTTAAATTTTATTACCTTTATCATTTGGCTTGATTGTTAAACTCGAAAACATTATTTTCTCCTTTCGAGATTTCGTTAAAGATATGCAGTGTTATTTTTCAAAGTTGATAATTTAATACTAAGCATTAGGTTGAATATAATTACAACTTGTACCATAGGAAAGCACTGCGTCTAATTAATTACAATAATTGTTAAAAGTTAAAAATCCAATTTTACCAACATTCCCCAGACTATCAATTGTACTCAAACAAGCCATTGAATTAAGTTCCCCGTATTAAAACTCGTAATTCGTTAGAGTTTTGAAATATTCATACCTATGAATATTTTAGAAGTGTATGTAAATCTACTTCTTTCTTGAGTGCGCAAGGATAAAACACTTTAATAAATCTTTTAAAAAGTTATAAGATCAAAGTGACTATTTCTACCTACTTAAGCAATACCGATTTAACTTTCCTTATGATTTAATTCCTTATGAACTTTGTCCAAGCTATCGAAAAAGAACCATAGAGTTTAATTAGTCTTATGTGCAAACTGGAATAAATACATTAGCTTAAAGTAAAGAAACTCGTGTTTTCCAAGCGAGTGCGTCTAAGCTTTGTGACACACAGTGTATGTTGCAGCTAGTTATTTTGTTCTTATTTCGGTACGTTTATAGAAAAGTTGTACGCAATGTCGTCACGAGTAACGGCATTGTATTTTAATGTAACAAACGTATGTCGATCTATAATTGTAGCTCTTTGCCTCGAATACTCATAATGACATGGTGCTGCTCCAGATTTTCTCTTACACGTCGAGCTCTTCATTGTTACGTTTTGCATAAGGTGAGCATGCATATTCATGTATGACTGTGCCGTGAAAAAAGCTCTCCATATTTACGATAGATAATATTGTCATAGTTTTGTAATGTACGAGTACCAAACAATGAAAAGGGATCGCAATTTCTTAAAATGCATGTTCTAATAATTAACTTATAATAATAATATTGAAATCCAAACCATTCAGCGCTATCAAAATGAATAAATAATTTGTAATGCACTCTACGTCGTATATTTGTAAAAGAATTTCTTTTTTTAATACCCGTAATATCCTTTATTGATTGTACATTTGTAGAGTAATTTATTGCATTAAATTTTACGTACCCTTTAGAAACCCCAGTTTAAGAAATTATTATCTCATTTTAAAATAAGACTGAAAGGGAAAATTTATCTCAATTTTATGCCCGTTGTACCGTGAATATGCAAATTACAAATAACATTGTTTAAAAATTAGGACTGCCATCAGGTTTCTCGAGACGATCCATTTTAGTCTCCATTTTAGAGCTCCAAGAAAGATTTCGAGAAGACGTCTCAGAAAACGTTATAGTTATAGAAAAAGTAAGAATTGGAAGAAATTGTTGGTTGTCAGTCCAACATCGATTTTAGAAGGGAAATACATGTCTGAAATTGAGAAGGAAGAAAAGATCATGGTTCGCATCAATATGGAATGATATCCTTCTAGCAGTAGTATTGGAAGAACGTCTGACCAAGGATCAAAAGGTCAAAGAAAACTTAATAATTTCTTCCCTCGAGCTGTGACATTTTCTGCTAATATTTTCGGAAATATTTTTCCAAAGTACCGAAAATCTTCAGTCTCCCATGAATGTCGGTAAAGTCTGGCGTGAGATTTCTGATAAAGTTAATTTTTTATTGCGACGAAAACTGCTCGTATATTTTGCTGCGCATGACCAAAGGAAAGTGAGAGTAAAAGAAATCTGCAGGCATAGATTCCGTAAGAAGTTGTGGAATATTCTTCTGAATGTCGACAAATTCACCTGGAATGATAAGATTCCTCAGCGTATTCGGTTGAGTTGCTTTACAAATGTACACGAATATAACTTGGCAATCATAATCAACTGCTAACCTATATTTGTTGGCCGTTTTTTTAAAGGTTTTTTTAAGTTCAACACTAACCATTTCTATCCGATGCTCCTTATTAAAAATCTCTCTCTCTCTCTCTCTCTCTCTCTCTCTCTCTCTCTCTCTCTCTCTTTCTCACCTTTCATCGGATTTGTCGTTAACAAAGGGAATTGTTTTGATGTCGAGCTCTTCTGCTTTGTGAACGCTTTTAGTGTATCACGACAATGAGAATTTTCATTTGCTAATTCTGTGTCTACAATGATCATCATCATCATCATCATCATCATCATCATCATCATCATTATTATTAAACTTCTTATTAGACTTTGATGTTTTAACGGATAAACTACAGGTGAACGTACGTCGAGGATCGTGCAATTTAATTTAATTTTTCGTTTTTGTCCGTTAGTTAATCACGTCTTTTCGAGCAGTGGTGTACAACTCCTTGGTGTACAACGAATAAGATATTAAACGATGTTACAAGGCTTACTAATTCTGTGAAAAACTCGCAACTGATTTAAGATTCGCGAAGAACTTAATCGTTTACAAAAGTAAAGAGAGGGATATTAAATTTTGAAGCCTTTCACTTGAATTTTTCTCTAGTAGAATAATCGTAATAGTCGTTGCATCAATTGTAACGCACTGCAAAAAATGTAGAAAAATTCTTGTATTAAAGCAAAGGTATCGCTTGTAGCATTCGAACGTTTTTCTTCGTCAATATTCTGAAATGTACAAATAATGATTCGTACTCTTAACGATCGAAATTGATAAGAAGCGAGAGCGCATCGACGCTTTGTTGTCCGACTGCATCAGAAAACGAGATCATGTACAACTACGTTTGCATAAAGTCGATTATTGTGTTACTGAGCCTGAGGTACTGGCGATCTTTAGTAGTAGTTAAAAGTATTGAAAGATCACAGCAGCACGGAAGATGTCCATTAAAATTGTGGAAGGAAAACGTTGAAAGCCTTAAAAAAATAAAATACAATAAAACGTAGTTGATATATTCATTTATAATGCATAATTATTTGGAAAAGCTCTAGACAAAATTAACTCGCACAGTTTTCATTTAAATTCTAGAAAAGAGAATATTTTCCTTTCGCGTGAAATACAGCAAATAAATTGCGAGCTTAGATAAACGTTATTTTAAGACCCGAACTAATGCATAATAAGTGCACGTAAATGTTCAAGTTTTCATTTTCGTGTACATTTGTATTTTGCAAAATACGATAGTGTTATTGTAGATAGTGTACGCGATATACAGAGAAGCATTATTAAAAAAAGGTCAACAAGGTAAATACGTGTTTATTTATTAGAGTAAAATAAGTCTCTCTCTCTCTCTCTCTCTCTCTCTCTCTCTCTCTCTCTAATTGTTAGAAGCTAAAACTTTATCCAGCCAGTTTTGATAAGCTGTATTTCAAACTTTATTAATAAGTAGTACAAGTGTGCGTTGAGTAAAGGATAAATCCAGATTAAATCCTAGCCGTGTAAACTGCTATTTACAGCCTATAAATTGCAATCAACGAATATCGATGAGCTTCCAAATAATTGAATATACTTTAAACGCCATAAAATGAAGAAATACTAAATTAATAGATTCCATTCGCTTCTCCCTCAAGTTCCGCGATGCTAAGGGCCTACTAATACTAAGCCAATCTGAAAATTACGTCATTGGAAGAAGAATTTTGTTGCAGCTATCGACCGACGATTCTTTCTTTCTTTTTTTCTTTTTTCCTTTTTTTCTTTTTAAGACTTTTAAGAACGCGTACACGCAGAAAAGAAGATATTAAAAGCCGAGCGATAACGTGCGCATCCGGTGCACTAGAAACACGCGAGCGCGTGTTGTACGGTTTGTGCGTGTGCGCCTACACATGCACGTAACGTACCTGGCGCCCCTGATAAGGTACTTGCGCGCGCTTCCAGGTGACCGCGACAATTTTCTATCTTATCGCAGTCGTGGTGCGAGCACTCGGTGCACCGTCAGATGCTGATACAGCACCGTTTGCGATGAATATTCATGTATGCATCTCGGTCGGTAAGCGTTATCTCCGTGTCGCGGTCCTCGACTGTCTTGGAGCGGCGGCGATCTTTTTTCTCTCGATGGAGCGCAGTTAAAATGTTGAAAGCAAAGCGGTGGTGAGCAAAGATGCGAAACAAGACTGCATATTTATGACGCGTGAGCGTTCTGTGCTCTTTTGTGCATTCGGTTGTGTTGTAAATTAGTGACGGTAGTGACGCTCCTACGAGACGACGCTGTCTTTTTATTCCAGGGCGAAGCTCGGGGCGGATGTGGGTGCGCGTGTGGGGGCGTCAGAGGCGAATGAAATTAAAAAATTAAAAGTACTTGGATTCGCACCGAAACGAAAGATGAACGCCTGCCGATGGAGAAGTTGGTGCGATTTACGAGATGTAAGGGGAGTGGCAATGGAGAGAAAATCGGTAAAATCAGATCGCTTACTCATCCTCGATTGTTCTATCACGAGAGGAAAACATCGCCGTTTAACAATTCGAAATCGCCTTCCTCTCTCTCGTCTCAAGTTTCCAGACAAGCATTTCGATGGTGTCTACATAAGCGAAGACTACGAGATAGAGTAGGTTCTGTGGGAAAAGTAAGTTTACGAATGGGGTCGGTCATCAAGCTCGGTATTCGCGATGATAGCGATACAAGTGGGGTGGGGTGGGGTGGGGTACACCCGCCTCGAACAGTTGGTATGCGCTCGTGTCCTATTAATAGACCGAGGGCACCGATTCTCTTGCTTTAACATCTCAGGCGCTCGGTAAACTAAAGTGTCGAATTATGCTTGGATAAGTAAATTTTTCTCGTTATTTTCTGCGGCACGGTAAATAAAGGCGCATTGGACGGGTTATCATTTTCGTTCGGTTTCTTATGAATTCACGCACGCTTCCCAAGTATCTTCGCGATAACTTTTCTTTTCCCTTCTGAAATACAAAGACACAAGTTTCCATTGGAAACGCACGATGAAATAACGATTTACGGTGCCGGGTTTAGTTGAATTTCACGAATGCTGCTGCTTGAGTCAGCGAAGAGAATTGAGAATAGAAGTACGGGGGGAAATGTTGGCGTCTGCATTATATTATGAATTAAAACGAAAAATCGGCCGTCGGCTAATTAATTTGCAGAAGAACCCAGAAATAAATTTACGCAGATGCAGTGACTCGGTGTTTATTCAAATTTGAAATTTATAATGTCATCGTCGGATGTTCCACGATTTTTATTCTAATTCTAAAAATAGGTAAATATTAGTGAAGAGTTGAATTGAAATATTAAATTACCAACGCTCGCCGACTTCTCCACGTGGTTTTTCATTTCTTTAAGATTCAAGATAACTTTCACGTTGTGATGTAATAAAACAGATTTAAATTACAATTATGAGTTATGATAGTTTAAGTTTTTCTTCTATTTAATCGATAAGTGCCGGATGTCTGTGGCCTTTTTATATTATCATTATTCGTGATAATATTCTTGTTCTATTGATTCCGAATAATATTTTGAAGGTTTGAAAAATTCAAACCGGTTTAAAAACAGAAAAACTCACGTAACCACCAGTTGTCGCTCATTTGTATTATCATATGTAATTACGTTACTGCGTTTTAATTGTTTTTCAGTATTGCTCGGCTAGAAAAATATGAAATGTTGTCATTTGACAGTGGAGCGGAGAAGCTTTAATTTTTATATTTCGTCTTTACTTTTCAAAAATCTACACTTTTTAATACGCAATACAATTATTAATAGAGAGAATATATATTTATTCTCGATTAAAAGCTCGATCTTTATGCTGCAAGCCATAGAAAAATATCGTTATTTTCCCGTGGACGTGGCAATAAATTTAATGAGTATGGGAGTGAGCTTATCTGTCCGGCAACTAAATATCGACCAACGGAGAGGCACAGATGATTCAAGCTTCGTTCACAAAGTTTATGGATATTATCCTTTGGGAGAAGTATAAGAATATTTCTTCAACGTCTCACCCTCCCAATCGCCCTCGGCGTTATGTCACCGAAATCAAATGCGTTATACTGTTTCTATATCTCTCTTTTTGTTTTTCCTTTTTTATTTTCACCACGAAGGACACAAGTAAAACCTTCTCTGGTTCCCCAAAGTCTTATTGGTTATTGGAGGACATTCATTTATCTGACTGTTTCTCTTCAAATTCAGCTTATTGCGCTACAAGACATATTTTTTTATTTTTCCTATAAAATTTCCTCAATAGCTTTATTTTGAATGTTTATACTTTCATTTTTTGGTTGTCGCCAAGGCACTTTAATACAATTATGTTTGGTCGTCGTCATTTTTCGGGTCCTTTGTTTCCCATAGTAACGGGGTTATAAGCGATTACTTCAGTCGGTTGGATAAATAAAGTTACTTACGAATTTGTTTAAGATGTTTATATGCCTCAAAGTGCCTAATAATTAGGAATTTTCAAATTGAAGCTTTACGCTACACGGATATTACTTATCGCAGAGAATTAAAGCGCGACTCGTGTCGCTTACGTTAATAGTTAATCGTTGAAATCATACCAAGTTGTTACGAAAGTAGAATTATGAAAAATACGTTAACCTTCGTTCACTCGGGAAAATATTGATTTAAACTTGCGCGCATTTTAGAACGCTTCGTTAGTAAATAAAAAATGTATTCGACAAAAATTTACTTCCAATGTCGTGTACTTATTCTGTCAATCGACCAAAGTGATACGAATCTTTTGAATTGATACGCATTAAAGTATTATCGTTTACAAACGAAGGAAATTTTTGGCAAACTTTAGACCGTATAATTTTCAGTACCAAAACTTAAAAGAATTTTCACCTTCACGGCGATGCATTGCGTATCTTTTGCAAATCTTTATCTGCTACAAGTTTCAAATTTTTTATTTAAATTTTCTAATGTTTCCCGCGCGTTTAAGTGCTGCTTTTGTCCTTTTCCATTTACATTGTTTTAGAATAAATCGGTTTATTTCACAGTGATGTATTATAAAAGTTTGCACAGATAATTCGAAATGTGACCGCGACTACCTCTCGTTAATGACTACTATGACCCAGAGATGACCCAGATGTTTTTATACGAAAACGTTTTCAGTCGTTGAGTAAAAAACTACGAGTTTGAGATCTGCATCGTTGAACTTGCAAAAAAATTAGAATTTTTTAAAAATCAGTTTTCACAACCAATGATTTCAAGGCGTCGTACTTTGATGGTCGGCAAAGTTTTACACACAAGTGCAAAAATGTACAGTCCTTTTCGGGTGTTATGAATCTTTATTCACAGACACGTAAAAGAGACTAGTCCTAAATATCGAACAATAAATAAAATTGTACGCATGAGTCTGTTGTCCTCGCAACAAATGCCCCACACAGGCATTCTTTATGTAGCGTTATTGTCTTATGACTGCAGCTTACAACATCTGTTTGAATACGAATACAAATTATCGAAATGGTGGTTGTAAGTTTTGACGATAAAAGAATTCTCTTACCGATAACACCGTCTCCGAGCGTAATGTTGACAACGGCTGGAATTAAACAGGTTAGTAAACAAAAGTCTGCTTGGTCAGTTGTAATGAAACACCCACGATTAATTAATAACAATATTAAGAGTTTGTTCAACTATAAATATAACAACAAACAGTATCCGACTAACCATAATTAATGAGTAAAGTAAATAATGGGTAAAGGTTTGCAGGCGTACTATTCGCTATGATAATAACACTTACAATGAGTATTATGAAAGCCGAAAATTACCGATCCAAGATTTAGATCGTGGCTTCGAGTACGCAAAAGTAATATGAAATAGAGCACATTCCGGTGCCTCTTACACAAGTTTTCAGAGGCCAACTAAATTTACATACAAAAGTAATGAGCAGTGCCGACACTCACTATTCAAATCAAACTTTAAACAATTTTTAGTTTTAATTGCTTCATTTGGTCTAGTTGGTTTTTGAAGACGAAAGATTCATAACCATACAAACGTAAATCAAATTTACGTTGTGTTACGTTGATGAAGGAAAATTCAAAAGAATCGTGACTCGAAAAGAACCAATAATGGAATATAAATGGTAACGTCTTGTAAGGTCTTATTTTTGCAACTGATCCTAATATTATTAACGAAACATAATAAAAAGCAACGGAGAAATTCAGAGAGATGCATCGAAAATATGATTCAAAGGCAATTGTTCGGTTTGCTTTTTAAACGCGTATTTTTTGTTGGTCGCTTTGTCAAAGCTCAGCGGTATTGTGAAATATCGATCTAAGTCAGGGTGAAGTTTCGCGATAAACGATGTATATGCGAGTTCGGAGACTTAAATTTATTAGTTATAAAGTGCATCGAGTAGGTTGCACACATTATATTGCTTTGGTAACACATTAGTTACTGAATTGTCTTTTTCCTGTAACACGCTGCTCCTATTACGCACAAATACATATTTCATTTTCCGTACGGAGTCAAATAGCCATTAAGTTTCATCAAGGCGATATTTCAATCGTTTTTACGCCTGAAATTTTTCACCAATTAAGTTTGATTACAGGTGCATCATTTTTTGTAACACGTAGAAATAACGATACATTTGTTCAATAAATTATGCCACGTAGATTAAATAATGTTTCGTAAGTTTACAGTTTCAATCCTTGTGAAGGTCCTGCAAAATATTTGTCTTAAATTTTACTAATATTTCGTATAAAGTAAGAAGACTCCTCGTATCATTTCCTTCGAAATTTCACGAATAACTTAATAAGTTTATCAGTTGTATGTGAAATTGTAAAAGATTTGAATCCCAATGGCATTTTTAATTAATTTTCGTCGGTAAGGAATTTAATTCTCAGAATTACAAAATCCGGCCGCTAAGAGAATGCTGCTCGTAATAAATACAATTTCCATTCGCTCTACTTTTTTCGTGCAACAATAAAAATGCACGTTTTTTTCTTTTCCGCTGTAAGTATCGTATTATTCTAGAGATATATAGGTACCATTTCCGCGTCAACTAAGGCAATATTTCATGGCACGGATAACTCCCGACTTATCTGGAACCACGTGAGAAAGGGATGCGCGATACGCCCTTAAAAATTTTGTATTAAATATTGTGCAACAATTGGTTTTTCAGTTTTCTCCAAGGAGAAAACTGACGCTTTACGAGTATACGATTTATTCATAGTATCTTAATCTTAAGCCCAGTCATACTGAAATATTACGTTTTATTAATGTATCAGCAGTATAAGGCAATTGTTTATTTTTATTTTATGTTAGTTTGCTACCCTGCCTTGTCTATTGATTGTTGGCGTGTTTTAGTATTCCAATATTTTATAATAATACTAGCCCTAATTAAATTAGCAAATATAACTGAATGCTTGAAGAGCACAAAAAAGGCAACGCGTGTCTCATCTAAGAATTTTACCATTCGAGGCATTCCTCTCACTTTATTTTTGAACTTTAAACTGGAAAGTTTGTGCAACGCATTCTTTCGGCTGACTTAAAAGTACCGTGATTAATTCTATCCCATGCGAGTACAATCGAAATGCAAACAGCAATTTAAAAAATACAAATCAGATTACATCGCGTAGCTGCAAAACTAATAGATGTATCGTGGATAATTGATCTATTTTATTCACGTCTCGTTCTCAATCATCGTGACGGCATTTAGAAGGATTCTGTCACAATTTAGATCATAAAAAATGTCATCATATTACGACTGCTAAAGCTTTTTAACTGTTTTAACTTTAACCCTCGATAATAAAGATCCGAAATATTTTTAATTCCAGATGTTAAAACATTGGAATGTTTTAGTAGAAAATGTGCAGTAAATTGAAACGGTCAACGGTAAGCTGTTGTCGCACCTTGACAAGTGAATTACGCCAATAGTGCTCGTATTGGCTAAAGGAAAAGGTATTAAATTAATTCATAAGCCGAGCTCTTTGAATACATAATTGATAAAACAACTTTAAAATTTAAATTTAATCCCACGTCGTACGAGAAGAAGAAAAAAGAAATAATTAGATACGCTTGAACAAACTCTTTATCGAGGACGGACAGATGACGACGAGCAGCATCCAATAACCTAAACAAACAGTGCTTATTACGTTCAACTAAATCATCAACGGTTTTATTCTGATTTTCTCAGTCATTGTTTCTCAACTTTGTCACAATTTTTCTTTAATATGGTACTTAAAAAGAATAGATTCACGAAAGCAGCCTCGGCAATCTCTCACAGCTGGAACCAAATACTTTGTGTACATTGAAAAAACTTTCGATAAAGAATAAAAGTACGCATTTAAACATGGATCTTTTTTTATTTGCATGTGACTTTTCGAAAAAGTAAAAATCAGTTCTAAGAATAATATGCCAAAACACCACTACACTTTTCTCAGAAGCATTTGTATACCTCGTGTGAAATGAAATTGCTATTGTTTATAATAAGCATGGAAAGGTTCGAATTATTTGATGGTTATTTAAAATACAATAAAAGCTTTTAGAGCGGATAACTTTGTGATGAAATATGAATGGGTGTCAGGGAAAATCGTAAGAGGAGAATTATAATACATGTTGAATTAATTGCTTATTTTTTTATTTCCTCTGAATAAGGTTATTATGCGAACACTGCAACCGCTATTTATTCAAATAAAATAAATCGCCTTCGCT
This sequence comes from Wiebesia pumilae, assembly GCA_018907045.1. Lineage (NCBI taxonomy): Eukaryota > Metazoa > Arthropoda > Insecta > Hymenoptera > Agaonidae > Wiebesia > Wiebesia pumilae. Next base: position 1,207,144 of record JACCHZ010000055.1, read on the forward strand.
CATATTGTACAAATAAATCTTGTACATAATGGTACGTAGATTATGTACTGTTATGTACCGTGTGGCTAAAAATAACTTTATATTATACCGATACACGATCAGTATTTAAACTTATATGGACTGTATTCTAAGGAAGCGCTATTTATAAGGTCGACGTTTCCTAGTAAACACACGTTTATGTAAAATAAGAATGTAAAACACGATTTACTAAACTCTATGAAAAATTTCTCTTTTGTTCATAATTCTTTTAACATGTTGCAAATTTTGTTTTTCATGTCGTTACGTACAGCTAACGACAAAAATATTCCGCGTTATATACGTATGGGCATACTTGATATCTATATGTAAATATATCAATGACATTATAATAAAACCAATAGTCAACAGGATTTTCATACGGACGTTATATTTTTAATGCATTAGCAGTTCCCGCTGGGCTTTTAAAGGCAATGAATGATTCATACTAAAATAGCGAGGGAATGCGACCGAGTGTGAGTAATAATAGTAGTAGCAAATTCTTTGGTGTCAGCTACGAGTCAACAAAGATGTAATTAGTTATAATAATAGAGTTCCCGAAATCATAATGCAACAGTACATAAAATGTAGTGAATTTTTAATGTATTTTCTGAATTTATTCCCATGAATCTCCAATTCGCGAGCTGCTTCTTCAATTTTTCCACAGTAAAAGAATATTCGATCGGCTTCTTACTCAATGTGCTCAGTATTTAAATACCTTATTGTTATACCTACGAAATTATATAAAAAGCAACGGAACCAGTGACTTCCACGATAGACCGTATTAAGAAAACGTCCGTTACAAATCGCCGTGATTTCTTTATTTAATTGGGAGAACTCGTACACACGTATTTCATGAAAATTCAATAAAAAAAAATTGGAAACTATGACTTTCGACGTGGTCGAAAGTCATGCAAAGGCAAAAGAAAATACTTTTAAAATGTACATGAATTTCATAAACGGTTGTTCCGAGTGAACTTCCATTTGCTCGATTCGTTAAAATAGAACGGTATTAACGGAAGAAATAATCATAGAAACTACTATTAACAGAGTCGAGTGTCGACGTTCGAACGACTAATTGCGTCCACAGTCCAAGATTCAGTGTTCTTTGAATCTCGTGGAGAGTGTCGAGTGTCGAGTGACTTCCCGAAGAATTTCATTGGAAAACCTTGAAGTGCCCGTCCGTGCACTTATGTTCGAAAACTCCAAGAGCATGGAAATCCGCTCGCAGTTCTAATTAAATCGCCCGGACGGAATTCCTCCGATAGGAAAGAAGCTCGACGATCGAGAAATTGGCTGCGGGGTGGGGGTGTGGGGGATCTTTAAGCGTACGCAGCTTAGAGAAGGAGCTTTCACTCGCGGGGGGAAGCGTAACAAGATGGTGTACAGTCCTTGCGTGACGTTCTGTCGTTCTGTCGTTCTGTCGAATCGAGCCGAAAGTTTTGGCAGTCGTCGTTGGTCCACGTCTGTCTTACAGACGTGGACCGCGGTATCGCTTAAATAATATCGCGACGTCGTTGAAACACTCGCGCTCCTGAATTATCCTCGTTGAAAAAGTCGACGCGAGCTTCTCGACAGACTCACTAGCAATGTTCTCATGATAATTATGATAACGAGCAGGTTCACCGTCGATTGGCTTTGTTATAAAGTTATAAAGTATCAGACCTGCCTTAAAGCTTTTAACGACGTCGATTGGATCCTGGATTCTCGCGCGCGGTAAATGATATCATCGACGTCGTGCGCTTTCGCGCGTGTCAAAGGCGGCCCACTTGAATTTTAATGTACAATTTTAATATCGATCGAGAATAGTGGAGACTCTTTTATGGTGTTTCTAATAAAGGAAGCCGTTATGCGAGGGAAAGCTTGTTGCCTCGAATTGAAATGCGGTATGAGGTCATCGTCGACGTATGGGCGGCGATGAGATCATGAGAAATCGTTAGTGGATGCTAGTAATCGGGGAAAGTGTGTTCGTCGAAGAGTTGAGTTTCAATTTTCGGTTGAGTTTCAATTCTCGAATAACGCTAATATTGCCGTTTGTTGTGCTTGTTATACAAACTGCCACTTGGGTTCCGCTGACGATGTTTTTGTCCCAAGACAGCTGGACAACCCTCTTCGTGCCTCATTTTAAAGGCACGAAATCTTAAGCGTTATTACACGTTAATAACAAAATGATGTGGAAAAAGTAAGTTTGCTCCCGCATCGCACACAAACTCATGTCGTATAGCGCTGCACTTCGATTGTTTATCCAATTATTTCTGGATTAAAACTTTCATAACTTTAACGCGTGAAATACGTATTGTCAAGTAAGCGTATAAGTAGGAAAAGTTGCGCGTAAACTTCGCTCAAATTTACCGCTTATATGCAGAGAATAACTAAATACAGTTTGAAAAGTTTTGAGTGCTCGTAATGTCGTACGATTCGAAATAATAAATCAAATATTCCTTTATTTTTAATTACGAATAATAAATACAAATGCGTCTCGATTATATCCTTATAACTGTTCCCGATTAATCGCAATAATCGCAATTGAAACCTGAAACCTATATGTAGCCTCGAATATCTTTGACATTTGTAAAGCGAATGAGCTGCGCAATGAACTTGATCAGCAAATACGAGTACATAAAAATGTCATATCTCGGCAGAGTTTAAAATGGTTTGTACTACTTTTGGCTCCGTTATCTTCTCGCTGATGTATTTGATTCATGCATTACTTTTCCTCGCTATAAATAGACGTACCGAGTACACAAACGCCCAAAACAGTATGTTTTAGGTTTTTGTAATATTTATGCAGAATTGTATAAATTCTTAAGATTTAATGAACCCTCGACTACACTTTTATACGAAAGAGATCATTGGTAGCAGGGACAACGGGACGAGTTAACACTGAACTGTTGTATAATACCGGTGAAAAAATAAAATCTGGTATGAGTGAATATGGAGTTGCGCTTAATACGCGCTGTACTTCGATCAATGTGTGTCATTTAATAATAACACGAAAGTCATGACGTAGATAAGTTCTAAAATGTTCAGAATTGACAAAATGTGCATTTGAAACAGAAGCGTCGTACATTTGTGTACACTCTTGTACGTCTCTTTCCCTAAATAACGATATAAATACGGTTCTCATTGTTCACAGCATTATCGTTGCCATAAATATATGTTTGCAAATAACATTTTTGGTTAAATCAAATACTCATTATTGAGATAAGCGTAAAAGACTTTTCCGCCATTCTGCTCGTCGTTTTATTAAGGAATTAAGTTACGAAATCGTGTACTCGCATTGTTTCGTTGTTTGCACTCGTGTTATTTAGTGAAAAATTAATATTACGATATGTAAATTAAATTAAATTTCATTTCCTACTTAATTAGGATTCAATTTTGAGGTGTGAAATCCGTTAATTACCATGAAGAAATTCGCCTACTAAATTTCCACTACAATCCAATTGGCTATTAAGAAAGCCGTATATAACGTGGAAAAAACGTGGAAATCGTTGCTAATTTCCCAAGAACTGCTAAATAAAGAAAAGATAGTCTTCTGCGTACCGATCGAGAGAGAAAATAGAGAAATAACAGTGGCGAACTATAAACGACTTCTCGACATAAAATCAATCGAAAAACATCCTACAAAGTAGCAAACGAATTCGATACCAAGAGAGAAGACAGACTCTTGCATAGTTTTTGATAAGATGTATGTACAATATGAATTGGAAGCGAATGAGTGAATCGCAATGAGAAAGGTAGGAATAGAAGCGAGTAAATCGAAGGAACAGAGAGAGAGAGAGAGAGAGAGAGAGAGAGAGAGAGAGAGAGAGAGTGATACCAGTATTGATTGTGGATAAGAAATCTGCCTCGACTCACCGCGACTTATTATCACCGCTGGTAATTACGTTAATTGTTTCATACGCAACACCTTCGACTCTCGCAAATAAAAAAGCTCACTTATTCGGCTGCAAACGCGTGTGTGCGCGCGCGCGCACAAAAATCAGATTCGTTTGTCGTTTACTTCCATCGTTTGCGCCTCCTTCACGAGGATCTAATTTTTCGCTCCAAAGTCTCTTGGTGAAGTGATTTCCCGTGGCAAGTGTTTTTTCTTGGCCCATTGAACCTTATGATTCGCTGAGAATGTCTACTAGAAATTTTACTTTGTAATTTTAGAAAAAATGTTCCGTTCATAAAATGCGATTTTTACTAGTTTTTGAGACTGTAGGTCTACTACGCATAAAAAGCAGTAAGCCTTTCGATATATTAATTGTTAAAGAAATTGCAATTATTGGTAAGTAATTTCGTACACTTGTAAATATTTTTCGGTAGCAAAGAAAACGGTTTAATAAGGTGTAAAGGCATCTGTTAAAGGTAACATTTCTTATCTATTAATAACTCTGTCCGCTAACTGAGAAGTTGTTTTCTCTTGAATAGACAAATATTACTAATAGCTTTTAACTTGTAAAGTACAGCTTCAACCAATTAGCGTCACTTCGCGGCTATTACTAAATTTCTTTACCCACGTTTACAGGATTATTGTACGCTCATTGTATAAACGTATTACTAGTGTATGTGCTGCATTCTAAGCGAATAAAAGAGGCTTGTTTATTAATTTAAGACTTTACACGAGTGACATAAATCTTCGCATCTTCGTGTGACCGATAAAATTAAGACGAGGAAAAGATCAACAGTTAGATTCTTGTTAATGTTGAATCGAAAAATTTCAAATAATGCCAATTTCAGTAAAATCAAACAGAACTTTTTTTCATCTCGGTGTTTCCTTTGAAAAAAAGGAAATCAATGTTTTTCCAACAAATGTTTGAGAAAGAAAAAAACATGACTTAATTTGTAATTTAATTGTTTGCGCAAACGTATAAGAAATCTTTCCTATTAATAAAACCATCGTTTCGGCCTTCAAATGTAAATACACGAAGGAGTATAATTTAATGCATTAATCAGAATCGAGATAATGAAATGGATCGTCGTACTGTATTCGTAATCAGTACGACGAGTGTACCTTAGGTTTCGTACGTTAGGTAAAATAAACTATTCGAAATTCAAAAGTTATACATTTTCCGTAATGAATCATTCGCTTCTCAGCGCGCGAAAAAAACCGAATGTAGATTTCATTCTGCTTATGCTTACAAAGATCTCCGTGCAGAAATTTGTAGCCTTACCAAATCGAGAGTTTTACCGTTATGAAAGTACATTCGGCTTTTAAGCGCAATAGGCAACTTCGAGCTCAGAAAGAGAGAAGTTTTGAAGAAAAATAGATAATCTGGGGAAAATAAAAAAAAAATTGAGTTTCCAAGTGCGGAATTGGGCGCATAATTACTCTAAGCGCTATTTTCCAACCTCGCTTTCTCAAGCGGACACAGCGATGCCTTCGGCTAATTAGGGTGTACCACGCGAATCGCGCGGTGCAATTGATTTGAAAAGAACGTGAAAATGGTTTTCTGCCGACAGCGATATCGTGCATTTCCTCTCGCCCCGCGTCTCCCATCCGCGTACTCGCAGTAGTTGCATTGAAACAGGTGTTCGGGTAGCAACATCAGCTCTTGTTATCGCGAAACCGGAGGCCGCTTTGATGACGCACTAGTAAAAGTATACGCATCCCCGATCGGGATGCGAATCCAATAACCCACTGCTGCCTTTTCAATTACCGAATCACCGCTAATGGAAGTATCCGTAAAACCTTTTGAACTCGCTCAGGAATTTTAGGTACTTTTGGCCTTTCGTATCGCTCGGCTTCTTTCCTACGTAGTTTACGTCGGTTTTTATCATTTAATTGCGGGCTCTTGGAAGTGCCAAGGGGGGCGGATATTAAAGCGGGAATAAACTCGGCCATGTAAATCGTGCGGCGGCGTTCGTTCGAATTGCACTCGACATTGCATTTGTACGGGATTTGTTTTGGAAGGTCTCGTTTCGCGTTTGAGATTGCTCGAAGAACTCGTTGAATTAAAATTTACGATTAGATTTATTTTCGTGGAAAAGTTTTTACGAGCTCCCTTTACTACTCCTTGACCGCTTTTTAATTTAAAAACTAATTTATGATGCGACTATAAACACATAATTCTCCAATTAAATCTTGGCAGGTTTTGGTGGGAGGTAAGGTAGAGCCTTGTATTTCCGGTGATCCGGCGAGGTGTAGTGCGTGTATTTGAAGAAAGAGAAAACGTCGGCTACTCGCTACAAGTTGTTTATAATAAATGCACAACAGCCGTCGCTTACTCGGAAGCGAAGGACGATAACCGATTACAGCCTCGATAACATTCATCGTAAGCGAGGACGTCTTTGTCCAGCCACGGCCTGCGACTCCGTCACTCCAATTTCGTGATCCCGGCCAAGCATCGCCGCCCTCCAACAGTGGCCACCTTTCGACGCGCACCCCAGGAGGCGATCCAGGTTCATCCGGGCGACGCAACCGATCATCCCAATAAGACCAGTTGGCGAACGCTCGAGCGCCGTCGACTCGCGGGGATTATTACGAGGACGCGCCGCAGGACGGCTGAATTTGCTAAACCGCGATCGATGTATGTATGACTGGTGCGGCGTGTCAGGTATACGGTACGCGAGTCGGCCTCTGTTTTCAGGTGCGTTACGTGTCCGACAATAGATCAGCGCTGGTGCACGCGTATCTCGAAGCGTCTGTCCGTGCAAATGCTTTTGATAAGAGAGTGACATAATGTTTTGCAGTTGCGGCTTGGGATGACGAAGGCTCGGATTTTAAGGGAAGCTTACGAAATGGATAACGCGAAACGCAGTTTTTGCTTTTTCCTTTAGCCCTTTGTACGACAAAGGGCTAAGATTCGAGGCCTCGGCAATTATTACGTCAATTGCAAATGAAGTAAGTAGGAATCGCATTTTGAATGTGCGCGATTCCGCTTTCAGTTACGCGGAAGCCGTTTTGTTCAAACTCGAAACCTATCTTCCGAAAGATAAATTTGAAAATGACCGTGTTCGCATCTAACGTAACGTAACTCGTGACTTACGTAACGTACACGTTACGAGTAAAAAATAAAAAGTATTTTTTTGATATACAGTTACACCTGCGTTACTCGCATTTTCTATGTTTAACGAGCGACTCGAGCTCTTTGTAATTTAAAACAGTTATTCAAATTGTTGAAGTAACGTCTGTTTTGAAAGAGGTTACGCGAAGCTACTGTTTTATGGAGAATTGCGGTAAGATTAAAAAGTTATAATCTTTTACATTTACGATTAACAGCAGTGGACGTATTTTATTGATATTTCCAGCATCGGCGATATTTGCATAATTTAACATCCCTGTTTCTTTTTCATTACAGGTGAGTACGTGGACAGCATCTTTTTTTTTAATAAGCTGCTCATAGCTGATGATCGAGGCCTTGAAACGTATTTGTTCGTAAGTATCGCGTAATGCATAGTTTTCTAAGCTTGGAAGTCTTCGTAGTCTTCCGTTTGGAAAAATGAAAAATTTGCCTTTAAAGTCGAATACTCAGCCGTTAAGGATTTGTTTTCGAGATTGTATTTAACGTCTGGTTTGTTGTATCACGCATTTCAAAGTACTCGACGTTTTTACACTCTGATATCCGAATAAAATGTTGGCTTTTCGACTACTAATGGAAGCTGTCCAAGGCATAAAAACAATCGTAATTTACGTGTCAGAAGCATAAGCGCGCAAAAATAGAGAAGAGGTGTTCGGCAACGAGGAAAAAAAAATAATCAACGCGTATATCTCGGGACGTAACGAATACATTTTCATCTTCTTCTATTTCTCGTCTATTCGCTCTTGCAGTTTGAGAGCACTCGCAGTTGATCTGCAATAAAAAAAGCAAATGCACAGCTCGTAATGTCCCTTATCAAGCTTCAAAATTCGCTCTCAGGGAGACACGTATCGGTATAACCGATAATGAAATACGGCGCATGAGCCCATTACCAGAGTTGGTAGTACTCGCGCGCTACCAACACTGGCTGTTGTTTTAGGGGAGAATTGGTGCGACGTATAAAATCTAGAATTTTATTTTACGTTTGCAAACCACCGACTTCAGAGTCGTTCTTTTGATTTTATCAATTTTACAACCAATTTTAAGATGAAAACTATATTCAATGATAATAATGATAATAATTATGTCAAGGCAGTTACGTCCGAGTTTCTTTACTTTTATTAAAATTGGTTTTCCTAGACAATTAACAGATATTTGTTTCGCAGTGCAATTATTTATTGAGATTTTGGTTTTGTGTGCTGTTTCAGTAAAAATAAAGTTTAGTGTAACCAGAGTCCTTGTTCTTGTTTCTCGTTTTTGTAATTTTTTTTTTTTTTGTAATGTTTTCGATGAGTACGATTTATGAGTCGCTAGACACTCGTCTTACTGGCAAACATTTGTAAAGTCATTGATCAAACTAATTGAAAATGTTTCGTTTCTCAAAACAGTACAAGTATTCCGTATTTCGTTCAATAAATTATCATTGTATACGTTTTGGAAGCTGCTTTGGGATTTCCTCTCGGAGTCTAGTCTTATGCGCTGTAAATTTACTTTAATTTACAAAACTAAAATAATTATTTTTTGCGCTTAATTCTTTTTCGTTGCTTTTAATTAAAAGCAACATTTTTAAGAATGTTCTTACGAAAATTATTATTCACAACTGCGTTCTGGTAAAATCTTGTATGCTTTAGTTATTACTTAATAAGCACAAAAATTTCTTTCGAGGCAAATTAGGAATTTGAGAGGTGATTTGTATTAACTTATTATTGCTATTATTTCTATTTTGTAGAAATAATTGTGATTTTTATCAGGAATGTGATTAGGAATAGTTTTCAATTCAAAATTCATAATTCATATGCATTTATAATAAAGATCGCTGTTATGACGTTCTTTCAAGCATCGAACGCGAAACGACTGTGAAAAGAAAATGACGAAGAAATGCCTATAAAAAGATATGGACTACAACGAATATAATAATGTGATATAACAAAAAAAAAAAAAAAAAAAAAAAAAAAACCCGAGGACTAACGTAACACTGTGTACACAATCAATTTTTTCCATTATTAGTTTGTCCGTGTGAAGTTACAGCGTTAAGCCTTACGACTGCCGCACATTGAGTAATGTGAAATTAAAGAATATTATTATCCGTGTAAGTGTGTAAGTTTCGACCAATACGACTGACAAATTTTTATCCTACGAGAAAGAAGATTAATTTTTATTTCATATTTTGTCGTCGCACTGTATATCTTACGCCATGTAATACAAATGACGAATGACTCATTTTTCTCTCGTTCATATACTTGGTGTAATCAATTTCGGCTTTATTTACACTTTTACGTTTGCACGATTTCACGGACAAGCGCATACAGACTCAAATTTAGAAGACTAACTCCACCAACTCCAAAGGCAGTGAGCGTTATCACTTTTCGATACACGTATGCAAACTCAGGGGAAATAATCTACCGACTGAACGGGAAAAAGAAATTCGTCGCTCGGAGTCGTAAGATTATTTTAACGCTCTTTAAGAGCAAGGCGCGTGTGAGAGGGTTAGAAGAGAGGGTGCACGAGTATATACTTTATGAGTTTATGGGGATATTTTACGGCTGGCATTAGTGGAGTGGAGAGCTTTATTCTCCTTATGGAGAGGATGAAAAGTGGAGTAGGAACGTGTATGTTGCATTTGTGGCTTATACCGCGGTCATTCTAGGAAAATAACTCATGTTTGAGTACACTTATCGAACGGGCGTCACGGAGTGATTGGTCATTACTTTTCAGGTTCGGAGTGAAAAAAACGACTTAAACCCTAGAATGAATACGTTCAGCTTTTTAGAAATTTTTCTTTTGTAATGTTTTATCATCGAGCACACGGATAGTACCGGATCATTACCCGAGATTTAGGCAGTTTACGCGCACTAAACTTCTTGAAGTAACGCTAGCGAGAACAAGTGTTTTACGAGTAATGGCAAAGAGCGATCGTCAAATTATTTTAAGCAGTGCTTTCCTTTTAAGAAACCTCGGCGCATTAAATACTGGCACGTGAACAGAGGCTGTTAATTCGGGCATTTGGTGGATCGCAAGCAAGAAGAATGAAAAAAAAAGTGTCTCCCTCCAGCAGCGCGTTTCTCGCGTCGTTGTAAGCATAAATCACTAGAGCTGATTACAGCTAATGAGTAGCCGCGAGAGCTCGGTTGAACTTGCGATCGAGAAGAAAAGGGGGAAAAGGGTGAGACCCGTGCAAACACCCGGGCTAGACGATAAACTTTTCTCGGGCTTTGCGCGCAGTCAAAAGAGCCGCGTAAGACTCGTGCTCGTGCTCGTGCACACATTTACATGCACGCGTACAAAACGGGCGCACATTGAGGTTATTGCTACCTTTGGCTCAAGGTACCGCCTCGAGGTATCGCCTCGAGGTATTCTTCTGCGGATGCGTACTGACCGATCCCTCGGTGGACACCCGCGCGTCTACATTTCCAGGATGTAGACGCGTTGACTCCTCGTACATTTCACGAGCAAATTGGATTTCTTCAATTTCGGAATGGGGACGTCGATAGAAGCGTGGAAAGCAAGTGTGAGTTGGCAAGCAAGCGAAAAGCATAATTCTTTCGATGAGGCGGATATTCGAAGGAAAAAGAAACGAAAATCAAGTCGCAAAGGAAATACTGGAAAAATGCAGACATAAAATGTAAATGATTGCTTTTATCGTTGTGTATGTGTTTACTTGTTAAGAATATTTCTCGGGGTATTTTCATGGTATTTTAAGGAGCTCCGTGTGTACTGCATTTTTCATCTTGGAAGGAAAAAATTCTCAACCTCCCTATAAAGTAGCCAAATGAAGAACTTTAGGACTTTGTTTTTTTTTTTTTTTTTTTTTTTTTTTTTTTTTTTTTTTTTTTTTACAAATAAATAAAACGTTTTATAGGCTAGAGGTAACATCCGTTGATCTCATTTTGCTACGGTACATCGTACTTGGGAGTCTTACCGCGGAATATGCCATAAAAAATGATGTAAATTCTTAATCAACAGCAAACTTGAAGAACTCGGCTAAAGTTTGTAATGTAAAATAAACATGAGCATCTTTATATTTTAACGTCGTGCTCGGCAATGTAGTTTGTCGTAATTATTTTAAATCTGAGAGAGCATATTTTATGTTGTACATTGTGTAAACTTTTGTATAAAATCAGAAACTTTTCTGACCATGAATATGCGAAAAAGTTCCTGCAAATTTACGCTTCTTACTTTTGCTTTTCATTTATGAATACGGCAATGATTTTTCACTAAATATATCGTATACTTAAAAAGAGAACAACCAGAAACTTGTTTGGGAAAATGTACGACCAGATGAAGTCTTATAGCGAACGCTTTTAAGGATATAATGACTGATGTATCGCATGGGTTGGATTATTATTTTAATTTATACCTAAAGTACGTAAAAAGTTTTCTAAATGTTGTATTTTACGAGCTCTACTAATTAGAATACAAATGTATGCTAGGCATTCATTGCGAGCGTAAAGTTCACTTTATTAAAAAGCAGCTCTCCTTAGTCTAATTGTAAGAATCTTTGTAAACATTTTAAGTAAAAGTAAGAAAGACTTATTTCGCAATAATTATAAGATACTTAGCGTAGGAAATTAATTAAGAAATCCATCGCTAGAAAGTGTTTTCTCGGCAAGAATCGTCATTTGCGGTTAAATCTCTAATGGAACAAAAAGACACTTCTTGTACACAAATGACGGAAGATTACGTTTCGATACTTGAATTTCAATACCCGAACACCGAGACAAATTCTATTACGTCTTTTCGTCGTCTATTTTTGTTTATAGATAACGATGCTATTTGTTCAATATTCAATGAAATTAATGGAAGGTAAAGGTGTGTTTATTATCGCAGTGTAGAAATAGTGGTTTCTACTTTATTGAGCGATACATTCATAACTCCGTTCCAATCGATGATCACCTTCGAAAAACGTATGCGTCATATCTTTAATGATAATATTTCATTTCTGATCGGGAGGAGAGGCAGGAAGCACTCATGGGTGTGTCAGTCGTGGCAAACACGAATCGAGAGCGATTCGCAATGAAATCTGTGTCCGTTACCGATCGACTGCTCGCGTTTATTCGCTCACGCACACACATTACGTCGGCTCATTGACATACGTGTGCTTTATCGAGTGCCCAGGCGCCTTCTGTATATACCCGCAATGTACATTACCAGGCCAAGCGTACAGTTGGCCCTCGTCCACTGATCGAGTTCTTAATAGGATAGATCTCGTGAATAATTATGACGAGCATTTAGGCCACTGCTGCTGCTGCTGCTGATGTATTTTTCCCGACAGGGATTCCGAGTTCGGAGTTCAAGGTTCTTCCGTCTCGCGTCAGACGATAAAGTGCCTTTGGTGTAATTACGGAGCGAGAGTACTTTCGATAGAATTCTAGAACAGGGTAATGCGCTTGGCTGTTTTACGGAGTTTATTAGCGTTTGTTTGCGAATATTTATGCGCCTTGCAGTCGTAAATTCCTTTATAAAGAAGGAAAGTCGGTTACAAGGTAATGAATGGGACTTTCCGAAGTTGTATTAGCCTTAAATTCATTGGAGTGCCTGCAATTGTTAAGAAAAAATATAAGAGTTCGCTGATCGTGCAAAGAGTTTATTCGTCTTCTTTCAGCCGTGTTGTTGCGCAATTTATTCTCTATAATTTTCCCAATAAAATAACGTTAGATATATATATATATATATATATATATATATATATATATATTTCATGACTCGGTGAAATAAAGTTAACGACGATGGAACGTCACTTTACAACTGATGGATTAGATCGTTAAGGGATATTAGCCAAGCGATAAGCTTTCGAATGTAAAATACTTTTGAATAATTGCATGGAAAAATGCAAGTATTGAATACTCGTTGATACACGTTGGCAAAGACGAATAAGACCTTATCGCGATAATTCCGGATCAGTGTGTCTCTTTCATTTAAATGTAACTCGCTGACAGACAGATTTTTATTATTTTAAATTACACGCTTACGTAGTTATGAAAAAAAAAAAAATTAACATAATTTGAAAACGACATTCTTCGAAAAATCTGATTATTGATTTACACGCACACAACACACATGTACAACGAAGGTGCATTCACGCTTTTCTAATTAGCTTCAGTTGGTATATTTTTATTACTTTTTCCGCTGTTTCGTGCATTAAAATAAAAATTAGTTCTCCTAGAGAACTTAATTTGCTCTTCTTAAAAGAGCAAAGAATTTCCCTACTGTAGACGCGATTCTTAACAAATCTTTGTCAAAACAATTGATAATTATCCTCCTCCAAAATATTACAAAATAATTATACATACGCGTTGTAGGCTGTTTTATTGTACTATTGATTACTGGCCAATTTGACGTTCTTAATTTTTAGAATAAGTGAAAAAATTAAAAACTATTAAATCTAATACGAGACGCGCTCTTTTCCGTGGAAAAGAGAAGAAAGAAAACTTTGTTTAATAATTTTGATCGAGGGTCGGTCAGTATTATTTAAGATTCTCTCAATTTTCAAAATTTTTCCATCAAACATGAAAGTTTGTGTACATTGATCAGCTGTCGTCCATAAGTTTACTCCGTGGAATTGAACGAAAGGCAGAATTTTCGATTCTTGTAACGCTGTCGGAATAAGAGTGATGTTTCTCCTCTACATTTGCTGTTTCGATTACGCTCATCTGAATTCACATTTTTATCTTGCAGAAGTAACCGTAGTTTCAAATGCAACTCTTTGCTAGCTGTGCTCAATTGAGCTTACGCGTTGCACCAAGAGTTGGCAATCGAGTTTTCGACGAGATAATTGAAAGTCACAATGAATCTTTTCCCTTAGCTCTTTCTTGTTTATCACCACTCTGAGGGCGTGGGGGTTAAAAGGAGAATTAACGTGACTCGTGTCTTTGGACACTGTGCTCTCGAGCCTTTGAATTGAAACGAACGCGCACAATTAATTAACACAAAGTAATTCGTTGTACCAAGAGCGTTTGTCGAATATCAAGAAAACAGGTCCAAAAGCAACTCGTATAAAATTTATTTCCTAAAATATCTCCCTTTTAAAAGTACGTTATTGTTATATTTATACCCTCTTTTGTGGCGAATACTTTTTATCTCGTAGCAGCGAGAGTCCGCAAGAAACTTTAAAAAGACCCGAATAAAACGTACGCTGTCATTTCGCAGGTCGAAGACCAACTCGAAAGATGCCTCACGCAATTTCCTTGCTACACAATGTGAGGTTTATTCTTCCTGCGTTATATTTCACTCGAACCTTCTACCCTACTTACAATTAAAGCGAGTATTTCGTTTAAGTCGGTAAAGCTGGAAATTCATTTAAAATAATTTATCGCTAAGCGACCGATCAACCACTTGAGACACAACCACAAAGGCCAGGATAAACACCGAGAAATGCGAAACGCACTTATTACGCGTATTATTTAACGACTAAAAGATCGAGTGCCTCTTACGGGATATTTCGAGAAACGTTTAAAGTGAATTTCGTTTCAGCCTGTCTTCGATCGAAACACGCACGAATAAAAAAGGTATTCTCGCGTCCCGTCGCAGCAAAGACGCGCATCATCGTGCCCTTAATAAGGATTAACATAAAAATAAGCCATTAACATAAAAATAGAGACTGGCTGCTCGCGCGAATTAGCATAAGCTCTTTCGTTAGTGGCTCTCGTCTCACTTGCTACTTCTCTATCCTCATCCCGGCCCTTGTGCTCCATTTCATCTTTTTCAGCTTTTCCAGTGTTCACCTTTCTCACTTATCCGGTACTCGGCTCCAGTGACGGAGAATTTCGGAGATAACTCGAGGCCCGAGAGGAAGGTGAACAAGGATACGTGGGAGAAGAGAAGGGACAAACGGGGAAACGGGACCGAGAGAAAATCGTAGAGCGCGGTACACGGTGTAAGAAAAAGTTCGTTTTTCACGTTCGTCATTCAGGTTCGAGGATAAAACGGGATTAAAACGATCCGTCATTAATGCAAGGCGCATTACGCGCGCATCGTTCCTTCACTTGCACTCGGTTTCGTTTAAGCGAGCACACGAGACTCGTACCCCCTCCTTCTGTTATTGCGCATCGAAGGCAAAGATAAACACGAAATTCGTTTAGACTACCCAGAAACTGGACCATTCGCGCATAAGTGGAGGTCTCGTAGAGCGCTTAGGTGTGTGCGCGTGCGCTTATGTAAATTTAAATAGACGCATTCCACTGAGAATTTATTCTCGTTTTTTCAATGTTCAACAATTACCCGTACATGGAATAATTACCTTTAACTTTAGAGAGCTTTAACTTTCGCATTTAACGCTTTTGATAAGGGTGTAGTTTAATTATGCAGTTGTTGAAAATTGAATTTCTCGTTGACTTGCTTATTTACGCATGTCCTGGAAAAGAGAGGTAATTTTGAGCGATTGTTTATAAGTTATTCGTTGGAGCGTAAAAAGGAACCCGACGACGCTTTAATTTGTTTTTCCCCCCCCCCTTGATAATCGTTGAAAGAATCTCGGAAACGATACTGGATTTCACTCGTGGACGAATGAACGCGAATAAATTGAAAATAAATAATTTTCCTTTTCGATGCTCAACTTTTCAATACCAACTGATTAGCTAAAATGAGCACTGTTTAATTTTTTACGCACGATTAGATAATGAGCGTCGATGCAAACTGGTTTAACGTACGACACTTATTATAAATGTTTGACTAATTTTGGGCATTCGTATCGAAAAGGTAAACATTAGCCCCCTGAAAGGCAATCACGGAGGAATAGAAAATTTTCCAAACTCATCGCTCGTGAATTATTCATCGTGTACGTCGATTGCGGGAGTGCGTAAAAAATACAAAAGCGAAACGATACCACCGAATAAATACTGCGAAGCAAGAGCGAGAGATGAGAGTAGCTCATCTTCAAATGAATACATCCGCAAGTAAGTTGAGAGAACGCGCGGATGAATTGGCAGTCGGCAGAAACGATAACATTTCGCGGTTATTCTGGAGAGCCAACATCTGGTTCTGAATAAACCGTTCGTAGAGCTTAGGCGACTGTGCAGAGAAGTCACAAGGATAAAGAAATAGAAGAAAGACTGAGAGAGAGAGAGAGAGAGAGAGAGAGAGAGAGAGAGCGCTGTACATACGCGTATACACACACACACACATATATATATATACCAGAAGTAAAATCGAGAGGCCATCAGCTAACTTGGAGCAAACAATTTGCTGAATTTTCAATTCTATCCGAAAATGAGAAGAAGCTTCTATTTTGCAACTCCGTTTAACATGTGCGATTTCTTTGTCTCGTGCAAGCGCTTCTGCTACTTTGCCTTGCAACAAAATAACGATGTAATATAAAGAAATCGAGTGTAATAAAGCCCGCAATTGACTCGTCGAGCGATCTTTCCACAAGCTGCGCCAGGAGATTTGATATTACGGCATTATGGCAATGACGCTATTTTAAACGACGAAACGTTGCCTTAACAAAAAGAATCGTTATTTCAAGACCTACATACCGTGGACCATCCCGTTCTAATTCAACGAGACAACAATTCCAGATCTCTGATATTTATAAATTTATAAAATTACGTATTCCTTGCTCGATCTAGGAGAAGTATTTTTTAGCATTCGAGTTTTTAGTTCAAATGCTGCGCCGATTCTAAATTAGTTCCAACTTTTCTCCTTTTACAATTTTCTATTCAGTCGCGTATTTTTATCTCGAGGATTATTGATTATTTTAGCGGCAATACTAATAGATGTTCTTAACTATCAGCACATTGAAGTAAAAATGAAAGCTGCTTTGATATTTATAATCTGTGCTTTCGTTGTTATTAAACGTGTATTGCGTTTATGTTTCGCGATGCTTATTTATAAATTATTTATGAATTTTTGTCCCTTACGTATTTCTAATGTATTCGCTTTAAAAGCGAATGAGAATGTATATATACAAATACGGTCGGTTTGTAAGCTTCAGCTCGGTTAAGAAGAGTACATGGATTTCAAAATCAACTGTAGAACTGTTCTCGGGATTACCGAGGAAAATTTTTCCAGTTTTTCGTAAAGAGCGACATTTCGATAGAAACATCTATTATTTCAGACTTCACGAGAAAATTCAACGAGTTGTTGTACATAAATGTGCCTGCGTTCCAAGTTTGAGCATGAAAGCGAGCTTAGTTAGACATTTGTTAATTTTGGTACTTTTGGTGAATCAAACGTGAACATCGAAGTGGGTATTCTAGTGTTCATATGCGCGAAACGGAAATGTACTTGTGTAAATATTAACGAACGAAAGTTTGAAAGTTCAAAATACGAGAGAGATATTTAATACAAACCTTTATGTTGCTAAAAATGAAGGATGCAATTTAAAGAGAAATTCTATTAGAACGTCAGCGTCAGCTTTAAAGGTTCGTAATAATAGAAACGGTGATACTTAAAGCAAATGCAAGTTTTATGAAGAGTAAATTTCCCTCGCCAATTAACAAATCAACAGAAGCGATTTTGAAAATAAACATTAAAACACACAACACATTTGAATAATCGCCAGTTTGGTAAACAGCTTAAAATAATAAGAAAAATAGAGTTTGTTTTACCTTCGTGATTGTATAATAGGTATGTAAGAACACACCTTGTGTAACTGATAATTGATATCTTTCGTCGTCTTATTCCAATGAACGTATTCATACATATCGAGCTCATCACTTGCAATCGTATCAAGTAATGAACTTACGTTAGAAAATGACGAGCCAGAGCATGACGAGTTTATTTTGAGGATCGTCGGAAGAGCGTCTCTAATGAATTAGACTTAAATTGTTACATCACATTACACAATATTCCTTTGACTGTTTTTTCTTAAACAGTGTGATGTAGGCGAAAAAGTTTGGTCAATCAGGTAGCGCATACATATCAGAAGTATTTTTATACTTGACTAAGGTGTAACTATGGTTTTTAATGCTTACGGTATTAGAAAAGAAAACTTGTAACGTTTGTATTTTATATCTTATATACGCGCATAATAAAATCATAAATATCCAGTTCTCTTAAAAACTCAAGGCAAGCGATAAATTGTCAAAAAATTAAAAATAATATTTTAAAAACTACGAGAAAAATTTGTGTTAAGTACATTGTTTCATCGTTTTATTAAAACAGTATAGTAAAATAAAGTAGCGAGTTTCGGTTTACACGAAAGGAGAATTTTTCGCACGTATAACTCGTTTTGAAAAGTAGAATTTTCGCTACGTATAATAGCG
Organism: Wiebesia pumilae; assembly: GCA_018907045.1. NCBI lineage: Eukaryota > Metazoa > Arthropoda > Insecta > Hymenoptera > Agaonidae > Wiebesia > Wiebesia pumilae. The sequence continues at coordinate 1,225,364 of JACCHZ010000055.1, forward strand.
AAAGAAATAATATTTAGCCGTCGTTTGGTCTGAAATCCTTTTGTGAAACAAATTGTTTTGGAATACATTTCGTTCGAAATATAGAGACGCGTGAAAGCACCGAGAATAAAAACTTTGGCCAAGTTCTCGTTTATGATATTGATTATTTTCGAGCAAAAAATTTCTCATTTGTCGTATAAATTCAGTACGAGAAGCTCGTAATAATTACTGCTGTATTTGTGGAAATATGCTCCGTAGCCCAAATGTATAAATTAGTAAATGTAGAGGTTAATACCAGAGATATTCGTTACGTCTGTGGAAGAACTTGCGTGGAATGCGGCAAATTCCCTAAAGCAAACGCTCGTTCAAGTGGAGTGTGATTTAAACTGCGGATGGTCGATATATCTAAGAATCGCCCGAGATTGTTCGAGAGTGGATGAGCCACATGGATTATACGTAGAATCCGGAAATTAACGAATAAGGAATTTTCTTGAATGTAAGCCCTTCTATAAAGGAGGGGTATATTTTACGTCAAGGGATGGCGAATGATCTCTCGAACTAAAAAGTATGTCCGTAGCCTCGTTGAGTGTATCGTCTTTGATTGTGCACTAGATTGACTGCAAGCACGGACCTGACTAAACGCAGCCGACAACCAATGGTAACTGCAACTCGTTGAAAGTACTCCCGAGTTGGGGTCGATTGTCTCTTTGGTCCTGAACAAGCCTCCAAGCCTCCCTCCTCCTACGTGCTTGTTTTACTACAGAGAGAGAGAGAGAGAGAGAGAGAGAGAGAGAGAGAGAGAGAGAGAGAGGGAGGGAGGGAGAGAGAGAGGGAGGGAGAGAGAGGGGTTATGGCCTGCGATTAGAAGTCAGCTACTTTCGGTTCTGATCAGGTAGTCAATCAGTTCCGGACGCAATGATTTGTATTATTTTGCTATTGATTCAGGCAATTGAAGTCCTATCCACGCTAACGAACCTCGGCGGTGCTGTTCGCTTCGTACGTATGCCCATTAGGATTTACAATCGTTTAATGTTAAAATCTAAAATCCGGCATAGATATGCATTTATAATTGCGAAACAGTCAGGCGAGGTGGTATAACTCGCGAATCTTATCAAGTCCTGCAAACCCAAAAAATTACTCCAAACTAATTTTTATTAAAGGAAAGTGGCAAATTCACCGTCGGTAAGTTGCTCGAATACAAAGCTTCATAATGTTTTTTAATCCATGTGCTGCAAACTATAAAATGCAATAAAGAATTACCACCCAGCTTATCCTGCTTTCGATTAAACGTGTGGGCTGTTCGTAATATTTCCGAAATACATACTTTTAATATTTTTAAGAACGTGTAAAAATTGTGAAGAAGTTGCTCAAGACTTTGGCATCAAGAAAAGCTATACGCGCTGTTGGACGCGTGCTTTTGTTAGCAGTGTGTAACAAATAATAACTCGTCGACAATTACAATCGTGCAAATAAACAGTAACGGAACCAGTAGAGTCGCTGATCAAGCTTATGAGAGACTTATCCAATAGTTGTCAAGGACATACTTTGCATTGGCGATCGGCCATAAGACGGTAAATTTTCACTTAACGAGTCAATGAGATTTACGTCGGTGCAAATTTTTAAAGAGCGTGTGTCGGTGCTCGACCTCGGCCGTTATTTTGAACGACGCGTGCGAGAGAACGAGAAAAAGGAAAACCGAGACTCTCCTCGGCGAGTCTATCGCCTTTATCCTCACGACGTACAGTATCATTCATCACCCACGAGCCTCTGGGTTTAGACCCGCGCCAATGTCGCCCGTCGGCAATGTCCCGTTAAAGAAAAGAATACGCGTCCTTACGCATCGCGATACTTATTACCACGCGCCTTGCGATGCTCCTTCTTTGAAAGTTTTACGAAAACTTTGGACTTTCCGCGTCGACACGTTTCGCGTGGCTGATCAACTCGAGGATCGATTTTAATGCACGATGTGCGGTTTGTAAGAGAACGAGTTCCGCAAAATGAATTTTTCAATAATGGTAATGTAATTACGAGGTGATTATCTTCGAACTTCTGGCCCCCCTCTTACATTAGTTGTATGATAAATTTCGTTATCGACCAGACTCCTTTTCCTTCAAATTTTAACTCGTATAAATAGTTGATAACCAACATCGTCGCGATTGTCAAATCGTCCTGGAAATGTGATACCGCAAAGGTATTAGGTTATCTGCGTTATGCGAGCAACGGTACATTGCACAAATTGTTATTCCCTCTTGTTTTACCGAAAACGAATGGTTGAAACATATCTATCGTTGAATTTTCATTCGAGCGATGATTTTATGAAGAGAAATTAAAAGTGTACCTAACGTGAGACTAAGGGATAAAGGAATCCACGATGGACATTGAGAATATTTTTCATTGCAGATTTTTCATTGTAGATTATCCGAAGAAAAAGAATCGTAGGCAAAAGGCAAATTATCGATTAAACTACGGATATCGAATAATCGAACATCAAAACATTAATTGGAATCCTAATTGGAATCCCGTAACAATGTCAACGAGCGGTCGATGATGCGCCTTGCGTCACAAATACATACATAAACATGCAGGAGCATGCGAAACAAAGGCATACGAGACGCAAATAAAATAAGCCGACACTCGCCGCCCTTTTTCCCGATCGTAATACCATCTGCATAATGAGCTTTGCGCCTCTAGCACCGTTGCCAACTTAATTGACAGCGGACATTAATAAGGCTCATTTATTGCCCTCTTTTGACAAATAAACAAAGATAATCGTACAACGTAATCTATAAGCATTGGGCTGTAATTAAATGTAATTAATTTACAATGTATTACGGAGATTTTACGGATTGAATACAATACTCGAATGAAGCATCATTTGTATCGATCTAAAATTTCAGTTCAATATTAACGACGAGCGAGTTTTCATCATCGCAATTATCGCAAAACATCCCATTACACAAAATATTACCAAAAGCTCGCGTAAAGCTAACGTGATTTTCAAGTTCCATGGATAATTAGGATGATTAGGATGTAAAATTTCGCGATGGTTTATCCTAAATTTCCTAAATTTAAGTATAAGATTCTTGCGAAAGGACGAAAACTAATGTCACCGAGGATAATATTGCACCGTCACCGTCACCGAGGAGACGACTCCCAAAGGTATCATCCATAATCTTCTCCGTTGCTCTCGTGCTTTCGCTCGAAATTCGAAACTCCCGGAACTCTCCAAGTCGCGACTGCGGAATGTAAATGCACGAACTCACCCTCGGCGGCCAATATTCTGCTTCTGGCGCCACCCCTCACCCTCTCTCCCACCGTCTCGTGATCAATTCTCCATTCTAATCTCGTTAATTGAGCGTTATTACATTTCAGCGAAGTTATGGCGTAGCGGCCTCGCCATCGAGTCGCGATTCGCGCTCCCAAAATTACCCCTCGATTCATCTGCATTTTGTACTCGATGGCGCTTGCGCACGTATACGTGCACGCAAATGGGGTTGGAGCTTCGGAAACCGTACGTGTAAGTGTAATCGTGATCCGTCGTTGAAAACTCAATGCAATTACGGAAGGACGATTTTTTGATCGAGTACATTTTTCTTTAATCCATAGACACCTAAAATGAGTATTACGTTAAGCCCGAGTCAACCTACTTTTTGTGATTAGCAATGAATCAGGTTTTAATTGTCTCGCTGGAAAGTCTCTTGTTAGCAAGAAAGACGACTTTTATCCAATAAAAATCACGCTAATGATCTTATAATTTAATAACGTGTTGCGGTCTTTATCCTAAAAAATTCTTCTCTTCAGTCATCGGCCCGTAAAATAACACTTGGTGAAATAGAAAAAAGTTTAAGTTGTGGATGTTATTGTGCTTTTGAACTTAAACGTTAACAAATAACGAAGCTGAATTTTATAGTTGTTGCAACAGAAAATTGTTTCATATAAAACTAACGTATATGATTCCTCGGTGCCTCGTGCTTAATCTTAATAATAATTTAATAATTTAGATTAGCGCTTAAACTTCGTCATATACCTATGCACATTTTTTAAAACAATTTTTGCAATGAAAAGTCGAAAAATATTTTCCGAACTAGTCAACATTTGGATAGTGGTAGGTGTTAAATTGGAATATAATCGTTGATTAATGGATGAAAGTTACAGATTTGTATGTTACTCGATGTTACTCGTTCTTTCGTTATTTCATTCGGATCATGTAATCCGAAAATGTGAAAGAACGCGTTGGCTTGAGTATTTTTCTAAAAGATAAAGCGTTGTTTACGTAAAATATGAGATCTAAGAACTTACAATTAAAATTCTTTCACCATGAAAATTTTATAAGTTTTTGTAGTGTTTTTTGTATTCATAAAATAATGAAGTTTTCACCTCGTATATTCCAATTAATAATAGTAGTAAGTATATTACAAATAAATATCGTAACGTTCAATTTTGTTACATTGAAAATCTTTACATCGTTAATTGTGTTGTACTTTTTAATCACACTCCATGAAGATTTGATAAATAACTTACAAGATAAATGTATGCGCGACAACGAGGAAACCCCCGATGCGTTCTGTAATTGAAAAAAAATAAACTAGCAAAACTTCACGTAGAAAATTAACGATCTTTATAAAGTTTTCGAATCATAATGCAAATTATGAGGAATGTAAATATAAAAGAATGTTATATTACAATTTCATGATAATTCCAAATAGTGAACGTATCGCTTTCCAAGTTTTATCTACAAAATTAATCGCTACTTATACAATATTACGCGTATGATGTATTATCTTTCACAAATTGGTTGACGGGGGTAGATTTGCATAAAATCTAAAATTATACGTATCATAATAGCATACTTCCCATATTTCCCCTATTGTTTTTATATTGAACAATTCAACGGCTTTTATGACATCCTTTAAACATTAAATTACTTATTATTGTTTATTTAGATTAAGAGGAAAAGCATTTGATAATTGAATATGAGATAAGAAACCTGCAGTGAATAGATCATAGATTTTAGATCTCCTTCCTGTACTCGATCGTAATGCCAATAAGATTTATAATAAACAATAGCCGCCGATTTCTTTTCATCAAAAGTATTAATTTGCTGGTATTTAATATCCGTTTCGACCTGTGGAATACTTGGTGGCTTAAAACGAGTAAATTTGTCAATCGAACTTTTTAAATTAATTTGAATTCGTGCTCGCTCGAGTAGAGACAGTGCGCTTACCTATTTCTTCGCTCAAAATGTGCATTGCCTCGAAAATTTGCGATTTCAGATTAAAGCTTCGGTGTGGATGTTATCGAGATAACTCACTGCATCATTGGAAAAAGATGAATTTTCTTCCCGTAGAGTCAAGATTTTAAGCAAACATGTCGGGAGGCTATAGGTAACTCTCAGGTAACTCTCAGGCAACTCAGTCTCGGCATACCACAAATTACTTGGAAAACCGATACAATGCTTCCGTGCACTTACAACTCTGCTCTCGCCTATTCGCTTCGAGGGCTTTACTAAATAATATGCCTTTTCCCAGATTTATCGAGTGCATCGAGTGCATCGAGTGCATCGAGTGCATCGAGTGCATCGTTAATCGTGACGTCGTCCGTCGAATAAGCCGCAGGTGCGTCTACGGAATCACGAGGATTTATACGAATACGGAAGTGTTGTTGGTCGTCAGCCGCGAACGTTACCGCAAACACTCTCCTATGGCTTCGTGCATTTCGGTTAGTATCGGACAGAATCGCAACGCTTTACCCTTTAGCAATTACGTACAAGTGCAGAGACGCTTGCATCGCATTGTCTTCGGAAAGTCACTTCTTTTTTAATTTACAACGACTGTCAAATCAAACGGACGGTGTAACGGTCTAAGGACAATGCACCTGATTTGCAGCGAGTGTAGAGAGAAAAGGAGAAAAAATTACAGCACTTTTAGAGAGTACTAATTTTAGAAAACCAGATTGAAATTTTGAGAGAACTTTATTTTATACGAAAGCCATCGACGAAAAATGCGATCGACGCAACGAAAAAGAATTAAGTCTTAGGCTCTGCTGTGAACATCGCGTTGATGAATGTATTATAATATTAATAAAAAGTACACTCTTTCGTAATGAAGAAATAAATGTATACTCGAGAGCAGCGAACGTCCGTCAATTCAACAACTCCTCGAATTATTTATAATGCCGATGAGCGCTTAGGGTTGAAGCGCTCCTTATCGAACTACTACAACCCTTTTTTCTTTTCTGTTTCTTTTATCTTTAATTTTGAAGGGAAAGGTCACCGTGACATTTTTAGCGGAGCACTAGGTATATTTTTAGTAGAAAAAGGTAATGTACAGGTAATGTACATAGTCTGGTATAAATGGTGTCGTCAAATATCGATCAATTTATCGAAATAAAAATGCATGTGCAAAATAGTGCGATTATTATGAAATAAAATGGATGGTCCAAGTTCCACGCAACGAGGAGCCGCCTAATGCGGCATCTTTGTGTGAAATAATTGGATACAAATATTAGATGGAAGTTTCGTCGCATCGGTATTTACACCGTTGACTTTTTCATTTCTTTTCCTTTCGAAAGGATTTAAAGTCGGTGGTATCTAAAAAAATCTAGAGGTCATTATCTTGAATAATGTGTACAATTTACATTAGCTCAAGGCGATCTTTATCGGGGGAATTTAAAGCCACTGTCGACTTGTGCACCTTAAAACTCTCGGGAAGATTTTAACGACTTAATAGCATGAGAGATGGCGGCGATCGAGCGAATATCAATCACGTTAGTCACGGTGACAGAGTCGAACGGTGCAACAGAGGATGGATGCAAGGAGCTTTACGAGCTTTTGGTTAGAAGCTCACCGACAATTCCTCCTGGCTCACTTGCTCCTACAGATCTAACGAAGCTCGAGATAGATGACGTTGGTGTACAATACCGACCTCGAACAACACTACTGCCTTTCCATGTTTCCCAGAAAGTAACGAAAGAGACGCACGCTTAAGCGTGATAAATGTTTACGGCCAATCAACGAACGGACAATAAATCCCGTTTATTGCGATCCAAAAGGCCAACGGAATATACGTTTCGCCTCAACCTTTAGCATTTTACCTTCTGCATTTTAAAAAGTAAGTCCGATGATATAAGTAGCTTTTGTTCGCTCGAGTCGGATTATCGTAGAATGAACGCGATCCAGATCGAGATGCAGGATTTTTATCAAAAGATAGAAATTATACCGATAAACTGAAAGTGCATGCGCCGAGATACTTTTTACAAATGACTCTAGCTTCAAGAGAGATAAGAGACATTTACCGAAATGAAATACAACTTCGCAAGTGTACGAAGCGCCGATTACTAATATTTATAAATATTAGAAGCATTAAAGTTATCGGTGAAATTTCTTTTGGATAAAGTCGAGCGACGGGCTTTTGAGTTTTGAGTTCTTACGCGGAAATGTATTAATTTATAATTACAATTCTTATAAGCGCGTAATTATTACTTTCTTTCGTTTAATGGCACCGTAACGTATCTCGATATTTATTTCTTCTCTTCGTTTTCAAACTTCGCGTTCAATTGTACAAAAGTGTACAAGAGTTTTGTTTTAAGAATTTTCATTTTTCTCAGAGGCTGATAAATACGCCTTTTTTACTTTTCGCCGCATATTTCGTAAAGGTAATATTGCAAATCGCAAGTCTTCCGAGCGCGAGAAGGCAAAAACAAAATTTCCATGCAAATCATGTGCGAAGAAAAAGCGTCTTTACTCTCGAGGGGGGTTAAAGAGACATTACAGGTTCGTATGTCTTTGTAGACTTGCTCGCTACAGTACGAGCTAGTAAAACAGAAGGAAAAGAACGCTGCAGCTTAAGGCCTCGTATTCTACGAAGCACTCGAGCGGAGTCTATTCGCCGTCGGTTTGCGCTGGAATATTCGATTCTGCAATCGAACACGACAGAGTAGAAGCGGTAGTCGTCGTCGTCGTCGTCGTCGTCGTCGTCGCTCTCGCGCTCGAATGGAAAACTCGTTTACTCTCCTCGTGTACTCAAGGCGCAGTTGTAATAAAAGTACATTTTACGGATCGGTCGGTTGTAGGTGCGTTTAATAATGAAAAGTACACTTGGGTACGCACTTGATTAAGAACTTAATCGTGTCTCTTCGTCAGATTTATTTCGTTAGATTTATTTGTATATTCACTCCCTCGTTCACCCTATCCAATGTTTAGGTTACAAATTCAGATGCAACAGTCACCGCTACGTAGGTGTTGCATTCTGCAAAGTAAAACACCTCGTACACCACTCGACTTCGCAATTGTCTCATTTGTAGCCATAATTGTGCTGCATTCGACACGTCGATTCCTACGCTATTGTAACAATAGTAAGTCAATATTCTAGAATACTGTTGCAGTGATAAGGAGAAAATACGGATATTTTGACTCGCGAGATATTCGTGTTACGCGCGATAAATAAACGAGCAGCTACGTTCTCCAATTATTACCAAGGACGGTGTTGAATTCTTTGATAGGTGAAAAGGAGCTCGGATGCGTGTCCGGATCTCGGATGGAGCCTGAAAACGAGCAACGAGCGAGAGAATAAAGCAGGTGAGTCGGAGTACGGCGATCGGTATTAGGTCAGGCTCGCGAAAACCCGTGAAAACTCGTAATCGAATGATTTAATCGCTCCATCCCTTACCACTCGGTCCTCTCGCTCTCTTCCGTGTCCCAGCTGGCGTTGTATCGTTTCATCCATCAGATGGAAGGGGCGCCACACACACATCCCGTGTGCCACAGCACAATTGTGGGTCGGTCGCCGGATGTCGTGGTCAATGGAACATGCGCGACGATACAAAGGTCTGGATACATGGGTCTCGCTTTCTTCGCTGGGTATTATTGTCGGCGAGGGTTGCGGCCCTGCTGGGATCGTCAGCGTAGGCGCTTCCTTTATCTTCCTTTATCTTGCTTAAGCGCCATAACCACCGTACCGCTTCGCTTACTTACGAGTATGATGGAAGCATTAAAGAGCCCCGACCGAGTTGCACGGCAGTTTAACCGGGTCTTTAAAAACAGCACGCGGTACGTCGCTAGAGGTCCAGAAGAATCCTAGCCTCCTGCACGTATATTTACGTTATGGGCGTTGGAATATTAGTCAACAATATGGCGATTTAGCTTTGCTCGTTGTTATTTGACAAGTTATTTAAGTCATTTTTAGACGAGGCATTGACAAGCGACTGTGAGATTGCGACGTGAGAGTCTTCGGTGCCATTGATTATATCACATCGTACGTTGTGATATACAAAACGCGCAAGCGTTGGTATCGATGCTCGTAAGCTGTTCGACTTCCTTGATAGGGTTTTCGCGTAACTAATTCCTTATTGGCAAATCTCTCGAGATGATACGACTTTGAGAAATTTGCGTTGGTTCGATCGATGTTTTTACTTCAATTTAATTTATCTATCGAGTCAGAAATTTAATTAGTACACATTAAGCGCGCATCTTCAAATAAATTCGTCCGCGCAAGTACTGCATTAATAAATCAATCTCGAAGAAAATGATTGAAATAATTATTCGGTAAATTATTAGATTGTGAGCTGACAATCTTTTTGCCCTGTAATTCTAAGATTGAAAAGAATTTACCCGTTGGTGCAACAGTTCAATATAACCATGTATTTATTCGGTAAATGTAGACTATTCGTCGACAATTTTCTATTTGTACGTGCAAGGGGTGAATATTGCTGCTGCGTATTTATTGTTACCCAAAGTTATTGCGTTTGTATTAATTAAAATACACGCGTTTCACGAGTAAGAATTAATAAAAAGGTGATGGATAATTAAAGTAAACCATACGGAGTCTATCATGCGATATTAATGGCTTATGTCAGCGTTAAATTTTTACTAAATTGTAAGTTATGGCGCAGCTAGATAAATTAAATAGTATAAAATTCTTCCATTTATGTTACGCTACACGTTACAAAATCAATACAATTACACACACACACACACACACACACACACACACACACACAGAGAGAGAGACACAAAATTTTAATGGTATTACATGAATACCTGGACAAATTGTTACTGAAAAGGATTATCAGCGCTAGATTTTAATTAAATTATTGTTATGCAACTTAGCAATTTATAATTTATTTCCTCGGCATGAACTAAGTTGAAAAATGCGTTTCCCAACATTTTATAATTGTTAAGCGTGAGAAAATAGTAATATTTTAGTGGTAAAAGATAAGAGTGCGTTTGTTGCAATAAAGAGAAGTAGTGCACTCGAGGAAAATGAATTATGTATCGTGAATAAACTGACGCGTCGTTTCCATATCGAAAATCTGACGGTAAATAATTCTGATGCGGATTTCGCAATGCTTAATTTTAACTAAAAAGCCATTAACTTTATTCTAGAATATTGCTTAAATTTCATTGCTAATGCTACACACTGTCGTAGGCGTAACTATCAATTTCCGTCCTTTATTTTAATATCCGAATAAAATTAAAACTGCCTAGGATTTTATTTAGTCCAGCAGTATAAAATAACCGAGCCAACTTCATAAGCTGTGAGTCTGTGTATCTGTGAATAATAAAACGCTTCATCGTTAGCGAACGGGCAATAGAAGAAAGTATCTCGTTGCTATTATTACATCTTCGATATCACGCGTTTAAGGCTCTCCTTTCCATTCCGAGATATTTTTCAAACTGAAACTTCAATTCTGCAAATACATTGCACTGTTTATTTAGTCGAATAAAGGCGAAGTAACTCCATTCTTTCGACTTTCGCGAAGGAACTCGCATGAATAAATTTAAAAAGGACAAAGAACGTAATGGCGTGTCAAGACAAAGTTAGAATTGCGGTATAATCCTTGGGATCGAGGTCGTTTGTTACGCGGGGAAAGCGATTATTTTTCGATTAGGTGCAGGATTTGTTGGATTCTGGTATTCCAATACCCTGAACCAATGATTGCAGCAATTGGCGGTCGGGGGCCAGAACCAGAAACGTACTAATTCCGAGATCGCGGCCGGAGGTACAAGGACCGCTTACCTTCTTACTATCAGCCTTCCACATCCATCGTTAATCGCTTCTCTCTCTCTCTCTCTCTCTCTCTCTCTCTCTCTCTGAGTGCGCGCGCGCGCGTGTGTGGTCATGCATAAAGTATAGATGTATTCAGCAATAACTCGTTGGAATCGTTCGCTCTCTGGATCGCGGTTACCCACCTGCGATGAATCGATATATTTTTTACGAAACAAGTTCAATTCCTCACTACTCGTTCGAACTTTTTCACTTTATAATCCTTTGCCCTTTTCAAACGTTAGACCAATGAATTCTAATTTTAAGCAGCGCTCTTGAAATTGCCCTCTTATTTATTCCAAGTGTAAAGATATTCTGGATTTTATGGGCGTAATATCGATTCGCGTATCCGAGGGAAAATTTGAATATCTAAATTGATAAATGTCACGCGTACCATTTTTAAAGAAAATGTCCTTTTCGATGTTGCAGAAGTCACGACGAAGTATGGTATGATAAGGCGTGAACGCGATAGCCGCCGCCTCCATCACCACGATGAAAAAGATGAAACCAGTGAAGTTGCTGCTGCTGCTGCTGCTGTTCCTGTTGCCGCTCTGTTTGGGGCTGAGTGCGCAAGAGGATGACCTCGTGTTCGACGACGTCGGAGAGGAAACACCAACCTTGGGTGCGGAGTCGGAGCCTCACCAACGCCAACAGTCACGCGATACTGCCTCCTTGAAGGAGAGAACGACGTCGTCGACCCCGTTGTCGTCGAGAAACGTTAAAAAGTGGCAACGCGTCGAGAAGTTATTACCTGTGCGGGACGCAATTGCGACAGTTGGTCACGTTTTTAAGTTTCGTATTCCTAAAAACGCCTTTATTGGAAGCATCGACTACTACGAGGTGAGGACTCAATTTTGCTTTTCCGATTTTCTCTTGGAAATTCTTCGTTATGCTTACTCAGCTTCATCTAGAAATATTTTCATTCGCTTGTTTTTAAAGCTAAAGCTAATGTTTAATGACATTGTTATTTAATTATTTGGAGATTCTTTGAAAATTAAAGTAATAAGATGGTAATTTCCTTGAGTGGTGAGAAAAAATTAGAGTGCAAATGTGGGTAATGGCGTACAATGGCATACGTGGAAGAAATTTTTCTCCTTGTAAATGTCGGATTCGGTACCTCGATTAAAGAGGAATAATCAGAAAAATACTCCTCGCTATCGGTCAAGGGCGTATCTCCGTTGTTAATTTATAACGACGAAGAAATTAATTAATAAGTGGATAAAACGAAAACACGCGAGTACTTTTGTGAAAAGTAACTCCGATGATTTAATTAATTTAGCTTTCGTTTACAAGTACTTTCAATAGGTCAACGATTCCCGGGATTTTTCTGGAAAATGTTATTTTATTTGGTTTACTTTAATTTAATTGCTTACGGAAATGTAGTAATGTGCGCAAAGAGAAGCTAGGCAGTTATACCGTGGAAGCGTTAAACACCTAGACTCGCGAGATAAATTCGTCAGCGCACCTAGAACTCGACACTTGGTACCTTCACGCACACTAAGGAACAAAGGGCACCAGATGCAAATCTTTCAAAAAACACCAATGAAAAGTGAAAATTTAAAAATTTAATGTCAAATTGGAGTAGTAGCTGGAAGCTCGTCGATAAGAGTGCAAAGCAAAATCCAACAATGGTCTCAGCTTTTGAAAAACCGAGCGAAACTGGTAAATCTTCCTTGAAGCATTCCAATTTAAAATGAATCGAAAAAGTAGTTGCTTAAAGCTTTTGTGAAAATGACAGCTACGTGGCAAGCACTCGTCAAGCTCTTTATCGTTCGACTAGAGTTCAGCCTGCATTTAGAAGCGGCTAAATTCATGGGGACATGAAAAGTGGTTATTTTCAGACACGCATCTCTCACTTGGACCATTAGCCGTGATTTTTCTGTTTTCTTTTCCCGCTTTTGTGAGGATAGTTTACGTCGAGCGAGACTATCTGGACGGTTGCCAGACCGTTGGACCATTGTCGGGGCGAGCGACCCAACGATTCCTCGTTCTTCCAACAACGTCTTCGTTACTCCTACATAGAATTAAGTCTAGTCGTCTCTCGTATCATTACCAACTGTATCCGCGTTACTCCTGCTTTTTTTCCCCTGGTTTTTCATTATTTTTAGTAATGAAAAACCCGTTCGAGGAACGCGAGTCTAAATTAAAAGATGGGAAGCAGGTGTATTGTTACGTAAGTACGGCGATGTAACGAGGCGGGAGTTTAAGTCTTCGATTTGAAACTGATATCGAATTATTTGATTCGATAGGCAAATGGGTTCGTCTAAATCAAATGTCAGGATACCAAGTGAAATAGGAGTGTCCGCGATATTAGTTTCGACCGGAATCGCGCGTTGCCACTAGAGTATTACAAATACGTTAGCGTACGAGCTCGGTTGCTCGGTTGCTCGGTTGCTCGGTTGCTCGGTTGCTCGGTTGCTCGGTTTAAGGTTCGATGTTGAGATCGAGCATACGTTGTACGCGAGGATCGCGATCGAGACGACCGTGGGTTACTGCTAACCTAACCGAGCACACCTCCCAGGTGAGAAAAGGCATCGAAGAGAACTCTTTTTCAATTCTGAGCCTCGTTAACTATCGAGCAAAGTCGTAATAAATTCAGTAAAACGGTGGCAAACAATAAAGTTCGAAAGAGCGAATCCTTGTTTTGTCCGTGTGGAATTGGATGCGCGCTAGCGAAATCAACGGGCTACAAGCGTTTTTATACGCGTACCGATGGAAGTTTTACCGGCATTATCCAGCATCGTGGAAGCTTAAGCTTGTTAAGGAATACGGAGGACTGCTGTTTATGTCTCAAGAGACCCATTCGTCAGTCTGTGGTTTTTTGGCAAGCATCAGGAGGAATACTTCGAACGCAAAACAAGATTGTTTGCCGCATCAGGTACGAACTGTGCGAGGAATTTTAATGTGACGTGTTGCTCCGACTAGTTGCCAGTCTACGTAAGAAATTGTCGAGGAGATCGCGAAGAATACAATTCTCCCGTAATGCGCTTAATTGCCGATAGACTTTTCTATTCGCGTCAGGAGAACTTTCTTGCTTTGCCAGTAGTGGTTTGCTTTAATAATTGAATAATGTTGTAAGTTTCCCGATTTCCCTTCTGTTTGTCGAAATACTAAACGAATATCCGTGCTTGCGCATTACGTTTTATTTACGCGAGGCTTTTTCGAAAGTACAGTTCGATATAGTATTTCCAGCTGTAAACTAAAAAATGTGGTTGTTCCAGCTGCAGAAGTAATTGTAAAGGTCAAATTCTTATTATTACGGTGAATAGAAGTCGTTTTCGTAAACGAAATATTAAACAAGAAGCACGTGCCACGAATATACTTGAATTACGTGTAAAACGTGGTTTTATAGACTTCGCAAAAGCGTAAAAGCATAAACAATGAGCATAAAATACATTACGCAATATTGGTGTTTGATTTAAAAAGCAAGAAAGCATTCGAGGGATGTTTTAATGTTACACGTGGAACTTAATTTTTCACGACTCGTGATACAGTCTACGTATACGGATTTAATACGGTAGTATTAGATGGTAAATATTACACGTATCTATTGATTTAAGGCATATGCAAATATGTACATACGATAAAAATATTTTTCAAAACTAGCTTTTGCCGTTTTGTCGAATCATTTTATTGTTATATAAAATTATTACTTTTGTTAATGTTGCGAATAACGCGACTGCATTGAGATATAACGTTAATGTAAATTTAGCCGAATGGCAGTTAAACGTGGCTCTTGGGAAATTGATAGATGCGACAGCCCTTAAAATTTGTCGGCGCCTAGGTAGGAAGCTTTTAAAATAATTCAATTTATGATTCTATTTTTAAAATACTCGATAATGCTTAAAGTGGTGAAAGTGTAGATCGCATAGATCAGTTCTCGGTAAATTTTAAGGAAATCGTAAAAACCGTATTTAAGACTCGTGCGGAATGCACAATCTAACATCACCGATCCATAAAATATAAATTAATGTAAATATATTGATGGTTCTGTACGCAAGTTTTGAAAGTCTTATTAAGTTGCATAAATTATAGCGTCTGTATCGCGCGGCTTTCTTATCTCTTTACTCAATGTATTATTTAAATGATTCGCTGCTTAATATTCACTTTCGCGCCACTGCCTCGATAATAGGATAGAAAAAGCAACTTTGCCCGGAGTTTCCTTACAAATGTAAATAATTCTTCCCGAACGGTACGTATTACGCATACTTTATGAAATTGGCAAGAACTTTCTCTCTTCGTTGAGAATCAACGGAACCCCGAGAATTACCGAATGAAAAGATGAGGAGGCGAACGAACGCAACGCCGTGAAAAAGTTAAAAGTTCAAAGGTCCAAGCTCGGTTGAATTCGCTTCGGCGCCATTTCCTCTCCCCGGTAATCGGAAGTCGGGACAAGTTAAACGAGATGAAACCGCTTGGAATGTATTGCAGGTGCACGGCGTCGGCAACAAGGGCTTACCCCGTTGGCTGCAATGGGACGAGCCCGCGTACGTCCTCTACGGGGTGCCGTCCCGCAAGGATCTGGCCCGCAACTACGTGACCATCACGGCTTACGGGAAGAACGACGACGTCGCCCAGAGCTCCTTCACCATTCACGTCCTGCCCGAGAGCCACGAGCACTTCAAGCACAAGGACAAAAAGGTGCGCATCTCGACTAACGCGACACCATAGATACTCCTACGAATTTTAATTTCGTTGACTCGCGACGTCCGGGACTTGTATCCTCATAAATGTTCGGTCATCGGTCGAGTAATTTCGCCTCGCTCGTTTATTGCAGAGTTCGTAAAGACGCGATTCAAATTAGTCACTCGATGTCGCTGGAATTTGACGCTGCATAACGCGCATGCTCGATCGATCGATCGGATTCTTTGAGAATATGCTTGGGAGGAAAAGTGCCGGGATGCGTTGGTGAGGCAGTTGTGGGACCGGGGGAGCGCCGCAAGCTTATTAAAGTCGAAGATACGTTGATCGGGGAATATAAGGAGAAATTCAGACAGGAAGACTCGTTGGTAAAAGACGTCGGGCGACATCGAGGCCAAAAGGAAAGTGTTGCCGCGGGGAAATAGATCAGCGAGTCGCTCGCGCTTCGCCTCGACCTGCAACCCTCTTTCACTCTTCTTTTGGCACTTGTTTTACAGAAAAGCTGCAGAGAGGATCAGGACCGCACTCTGCTGACGATCTTGGTCGATGCGAGGTACGACAGTCTCAGTCCGAACGCTAAGGTCAACGCGCTCGAGAACCTCGCCAGATTCCTCGGACTGCACACGGTTTGTACTCGTAATTCAGTCGACGTCCAACTTTCCTTGTTCCTTTCCCTTTCCCCTCCGCTCGTCTTCGAGCCGAGCTGCCTTTCCTCGTCCCATCGAACGCGGTTGGCTGTGCCTTTCTTTAATTAAGACTTCGCTGTCGCTAACTGCTGTGCGCCCAGACGAAGCCGCTTAACAAGCGCGAATTGAGGGGCTTTATTATTGAGGCCTTCTACAATTTCAGAAGATTAGCGTGAATACTGGACTGCAGCATAGCCAATTACGGAAAATACGGAAATACGGAAAATACGGAAAATACGGAAATACGGAAATACGGAAAATACGGAAAATACGGAAAATACGGAAAATACGGAAAATACACGAAATCTGGAGGCGCTGGACTTGATTGGGGGGCAGCGTTGCTTTTAATGAATAATTTTTCGAATTCTGGCGACCCAATTTATAATGTGTCATCCTAAGCGGCTTTTACAAAAGCGGTAGCACTGAGCAATGACTTGGCAGATATCTGTAGCGATCTCTCAACGAGTACTGACCGCTGACATATTTTGAATCTGACGCGACTGTCCGACTTGAATGAATAGCGCCAAGACATGTTCGGCAATACACGCAGAAAGCCCTATTTTTTATGGGAAATTTCATTTAGATCTTGTACAGAAATTTAATTCCGTTCTGATTAACAAAGCTTTTAATGGAGAGCAATTCAAGACTCGTGGTGTTTCGTTTAAAGTGCTGCTTTAGAATAATGATATTTTATGCCATTTTTCAAATTTTTAAGAAACTCCCGTTATATTCGTTTATCTTTAAATTCGCTTAGGGGTTCAGAGTAAAAGCGGAAACCGAATTTTAAAATGTTCACCATTTTTTCAAAGCTCGAATTCTCTAAATTTTTTTACGAATACTTTCGTCGTTATATCGCAATTGTTTCAAGTTGAAAATTCAACGAGTAATCTAGAATGTCCAAATAGGATCCTGCGAGTGTTACCAATTTTTGCATAACTATCGAATGCGAACCGAAAAAATTATCCATTATTGAGCATTACGTTTCCTCTAATATTTGCTTACAGCTTAATGTTTGGTAAGATATTCGTTTGCGGTATAAAAGCGAAATAAAATTAATAATCCGTTTTTGTACATTAACTGCAAATTGTATTACACATGACTAATAAACGATAATTAAATCGTAACTATAATATCAAAATGGAATCAAAAGAAAATAATGCTTTCGGATATTCGATTTCACAGAGGAGCTTTTATACGACGACGTTTATTGGCTTGGACAAGACTGAGACTTCTTTCTGCCTTGAAATGTTCCAATTACATTGCAATGCATACTGAATTTCACGATGTATTGATTCTCTCTGAAACGGCGAAAACAAAGGAAGGAACAATTACGCGTATAGCGGCGATTATAATATTTCATTCGTCCGCTGGTTAAACGTAACAACGTAATACTAGCAAGTATTTAAATAAAAAAAACTTTACTTCCAAGTTTTGGGAAATATGAAAATTGGTTTGAAAAATCAGCACAAGCGACGATTACCGCTAATAATGACTTATCGTTCCATTATTCGTCCATTATCCCGTCGTCCCATAGTTCTCGGACATCGCGCGTCTAAATGACATTTAAAGAATGTATTCCCTCGAGCAACGTCAAGCTTCACTTGTAAACGCATAAAAATTAGTTGGCCGATGTAGCCAACTGTGTATTAACCAATTAACCAAATTAACCGACGCAGCAAAATTTTAACCACCGACCAACGGAAAGAAAACTCGAGTTAAGGCGCCTCCTGCTTTTCGAAAAACTCGATTGCGTTCATCCAACTGCTAAACCCCAATTCATCACTATTCCCATGTCCGTCTGTCCACTTAATAAAGTTAAATCTTGATTAAAGTGCGGATCAGTTTTATAGCATTTACAAGATCGCACTCGTTTGTTTGGAGATAAACGCCATGAAAGTATAATAATGTAAAAAGAATGTTGCACGAACGCGTATTCTAATTACTAGACCGGGGTAAGTTCCACTGTTATATTTTCACGTTTGCCACGTGAGTTTGCCCGACTTGTTCGCGTCCCGACTATTTTAAACAGCCAACATCGTGGCACCATTATCCGTCCTATTCGAATTCACGGAAAGAGGATGGATTTAAAAAGAGAGAAATCATCATTCTAATGCGCTTGTATTCTCATTCGCAGAGTTTACTCTCTATGCAGCCGGATCTCGAGAAGGAGTATCCCGGTAGCTCGTTCAGCAGCGTCGGCTCGTCGGTCGTACTCTCGGGGCCGGGGAATGTCGGTCGACGCCGAGAAAAGCATTCGACGCTGTTGCAGTGGCAGGTGAGTCATAGAACGGGAGATTGAAAAAGAACAAGGAAGATTCTCGCTGCTCGACTGACGAGAGCCCGACGCATTTGTAGAGGCCCAAGGGAGATGTTGAATAAGAATAAATTTTACGGATTTCAAGCGCGAAGACACGAGTAGTCCTCGTTCATCGCGCGCTATCTTTCGAGTCGAGAGGAACGAGAGAGAAAGAGAGAAATACTGCTTCAGAGTGTAAACAGAAGTAGGTTACTTTTTTGCGATGTCATTTCACCGCGACGAGACTGCAGTTGCAAAATACATCTGCGGATAGATGTACGGGCAAATGTACGCCGCTGGAAAATTTCTTACATTTTATTTCCCAGCAGTGGGACTCTTATTCGCAATGCTTCGCAATTTGAGTACATGAAGCACTATTTTTGTCACTACTTTCTTGCTTTATACACTCGGGAAACAATTGTACAACCATCTCCGTAACATTTTCCTTCCGAGTATTAGCGCGCAAACATTTTCTTTGCCTACTACTGCTAATATCTATCAGATGTCCCCATACTGCTCTCTCAAACACGATTACATTTACTTTTTTTACGCAGTAGTTAAAAGTTTCAGTGAATATTGCGTCGTGTTGAATTTTGAAAGCTGACTCGACCTCGAGCTGGCGAGTAAAGACACATTTGGGCTCGTAGGTCGGCTGCGACGGTCACTTCTGGCCGCATCAGATCGATATGATCAAGCTGATACCGGAACAGGCGATGGATGGCACACTGTCGGAAGTCACGCAGCTTCCGGTGTATCAGTGGTGCGTGTGGAGCGACTTCACGGGCTACGAACGGAACCGACGCGATACCGCGGGCTCGGGTGACGACTTACTACCGGACGAGGAGAACGATGAGTACGACGACGAGTACGATGACGAGGACTACGACAGCGGCGAAGGCATCACAGAGTCGCCCCAACAACCCAAACAGAAGCCTGCCGTCCATCAGAATGTCATCGTCGAGGAACATCCGCACAGGCACCATCACGGCGAGGACAACATAGCCGGCATCGGCGCCGAGATCAACGTGAGTACATCTTACATTCGCTACTGCGTACAATATCCACGGCTATCGTGTAACTTCTTGATAATGTAACGTTTACAAAATTGCTCGTTATTATACGACGTTTCACAGAATGAGGAGGACTTTATTTGGAGAAATACGGACGTCAACAATGCTATTTTCAATTCAACAACGGCACCAACGTCGACACCTGCATCCGTAAGTCTTACAAGATATTCCAGAATTATTTCTGGCTATTTGATCTGATTAATCTACATAGATGGCTTTCAATTTTCATTACGATTATCGTTACTCGAAAATTTCCCGCTAACGAGCAACGAAAGTATCTTTGTATGTATTAAATCGGCTGCACAGAAAGCTCTACGATCTGTTTCTAAACGCTTGTGAAGATATTTATAAGTGCTTGTTTCTAGTGTCTGTCTATAATAATAAGCTTTGAGAAAATTTGCGCTGTATCACGTTGGTTAAACCATATATTTGTTCACATCTACTGTAAAAAGGATGCCCAAAATTTAAGAGTACACCGAGAAATTTAAATGATATACGGCTAAAGTGAATGACATTAATTATATTTGTCAATTAAATTTCTTAAGATATTGCAACACTCGTATAAAAACCATAAATATACAAGCGCAATATAAGTATAGCAAAGAGCAGCAACGTTCTTAATCGCAATTTGGTAATGACGTTGCCTTGACGTAGATTTATGTATTATATTAACGAGTGTGAGTGAGTATTGCACTGGTGTCCAGTAAATATTTTCTCGGTGTACAATTTTACATGGTAAACGAGAAAAAAGCAACGAAAATATCAATATTTGTAACTAACAATAATTTCTGCCACACATCGCATCTACTAACATTTCGCAGACTATAGCTGTTACGTTACCGTCATCATCGACAATATCACCATCCACATCCGCATCGACATCGACATCGACATCTACATCGACATCACAATCGCCATCGTCCTCGACAACAGCAATCGAATCTTCATCAACGCCATCCTCAGCAACGATAGAAGCAACAAATTCAAGTACCATACCGCAAGAATCCTCAAGTTCAACGACTATTAACGAAACAGTAACGACGACGATGACCACTATTCGAGCAACATTCAACGGCACCGTAGAAAGCTCGACTACAGAGACTGCAGTAACAACATCAACGTACGCGAACGCGACGCAAGTTTTGACCAATAGCTCCATCCTCCAACCAACGACGAACGGCAACGTTTCTACGGATTCACTGACGGTGGACAACGAAGATCCACTTACGACTGAGGAAATCTTTGACAATGAGACAGAATCCGATGTCACGACGACCCTGCAATCGAACACCTTCGTTGTCTCGGAATCGACGACAACGTCGGCCAGTCCCAGGAGCTCGAGCTCGAGTGTAAGCAACGCGGAGGCAGTAACGACGATAGATCCGAACGTCGCGTCGATTCTCACTGTAAATTCTACCACGGAGGAGGTAATGCTTATTTGCAAGCTCTGCTTCACGCGCGCCAGTCGTTCATCACGCGAGACGGCTTTTCTTTTTGTACAGTTAAACAGTTACGGCTTTTTTATATTGGGCTTTGTCACTTTATAATTATAGAAACGTTTTTTTTTTTTTTTTTTTTTTTTTTTTTTTTTTTTTTTTTTTGGATTTTGCACATTTAACAATTCATTCTCGCAAATATTTATCTTATCTCTAGCGCAATACTGTAAAGTTGAGTTCTTGGAAGAACGTAATCGTTATTAATCCCTTAGCTAAGTTGGTGGCACAATATTTGTTAGCATAAAGTACAGTTTGGCGAGCTAATATACTTATTTATTTACTCATATGGTGAATGAATACTCGAACATACGAGACATATTGTATTTAATATTTAATTAAATTGATTATATATTCGGCAGCGCGTATTGAGATTTTTTTTTAATTAATCAACCTGTCGATCGGTTATAATGAAAATGCATAATCAATTAATGTAATTAAATATTTGTGGATACACGCATCAACTAATTATTCATTGTATAATTAAACTAATTGTCTTGAGCATTAAATTAATTTCATTTTTATCCGCAATAAACGGTAACAGCCATTGAAGCTGTTACCGAGTGGATAGTCGTTAGAGTTCACAAAAATCCGTTAAAGAAATAAAATCCCAAGTATTGGATGTCAAGATTTCTCTTGTTATTTAAATTTAAAAAGAAAAATCCATTGCTGCTTACAATATTGCACTAAAGATATATCTACGTGCTGTTTGCTTTTATGTGACACGCGAAAGAGAATCATCGCACACTGTTCACGCCGATCACATTATTTTGTATATACCATTTTGTATTGTACAGTTCATTATTGTATATATACGACCTTTCACGTTTCTACAGGTATTCTTTGTCAACTTTTTGTTTCAAAGTTTATTTTTATTACGCATTCGTAATATTGTAACACTCGATGAAAATCAAGAACAGTATGGCAGTTAAAAAAGTTTTGTTATTTATATATGCTTTTTTCGTACTAGTACATCGACGCTTCCGTACCCACGAAGGAAACTACGTCAGCTGCTAACTTCGCCACAGCTCAATCGAGCGACAACGTTACTGAAAAAGAGCCCGCGAGGCCTTTCGATCCTTTCGATGCTATTCACGTATCCCCCTACAATTCCACCTCCAGCACAACAATAAGGTATTTTTACATCTATTCAATTTTTATTGTATTTTTATCGTAAGTTAAAAAGTTCACTATTAGCTACCCGAGGTAAGTCCGGTTTAATCGTATTGTCAGCAAATGTCTCTAGAGGCGAAAATGTCCAAATTTCGCTTCTTACACGGAATATATATATATATATATATATATATATATATTTTGTTTTAGTTTTTTAGGTATGAAATACAATCACTTTCAAAATGTGCTTCGAAGATCAAATTTAATTTTTAATCTTAATATTACAGTTTTATCGGCTTTTTTATTTAAAAATTTGAACGCATGATAATAAGAAAATCTCAGTAAATAGGAGAAACTAATTTTCAAATGTATTTAATTGACTCTTTAATTTGAAATGTTACAATTGCACATGGATTAAATTTCAATTGCAATTTCAATTCCATTTTCAGCGAACCGTATTCATAAATGTTTGCTTGATAATACTTTTTATTTAAAAAAATATTCAATTGAGAAATCGTTATTTGCCAAAAAAGAAAATTTGAAAAATCAAATTTCATTTGAGTAAATAAACGTTTATTTGATTTTCATACAAAATGAATGTATGTTTTAAATGTGCCTCACCTTTTGTTTAAATAGTCGAAATTCTAATTGAAGGTGAGGCATATTGATAGTTAAAACGTTTAGAATTTAATGCATTCCGTTTGTTCATAGAGGATCAAAATCAAAAACAAATAAAAATAAACTCTTTTAGACGTATATTTAATGCATTAATACAGATTTGAAAGTGCAAAAATAATTTATTAAATCAAAGAAACAAATAATTGGCAATTTTATAAAATTGATTCGTCGTCACTGATCGAACTTCGATGCATTTTATTATTTATTAGCACAACGACATCAACAACCCCGTCGACGATGATGGTCACCAAGTTTACCACCGCTGAGCCAACGATGATAACAAGTTCCAGCAGCCCGAGACCTTCAATAACAGAAGAACCAACGACAATGACGACGACACCCTCAACAACGACAACGACAACATCAACCGCTCAACCGAGCTCCACGACAGTTCATAAGATCGAATATGCCGTGCATAACTCCCCACCTAAAGTAGAAAAGAGACTAAAGAAAATCGCGATTACACAGGGTAAACTGCTAAGCTACACGATACCCGAGGACGCTTTCAGCGATTTCGAGGATGGCAACACTAGGAATTTAAAAGTCAGCATCACCGAGAAAGGGGCTTCTCTCAAACCAACTTATTGGCTGCAGTTCAACGAGGACACCCAAGAAGTTTACGGATTGTAAGTTTACGCAGCTATAATTGCGGCCTCGCATTATTAACTTTCACGTTATCTATTTCTGAGAAACCCTGTTTTGTTATAAACTTAGTTCAATTATGATGATAAAAACCCTTACTTTAAAAAAGTGGTTTTTACTGTTTGAGTCGTTGCAACCATACTATAGCCACAGTTTACCAATATTTATTTTTTTTCTTCAAAAGTATCATCACTTCCAATTAATTTATAAAATATAAATATAATATGATAATGTTAGTCTGCGGATTTTAATTCGGATATTATTATAAGTATGCGAAGTAATAAACCTTTTTTATAATATCAATGTAACGCAAATGCACGCAAATTATAAATTCTCAAATCTAAAACAACTTGTAATATAAATATCTTAAAATTTTAAATTAAATTTAAAAAAAAATAATTTCTATTTGGCTATTTCAATTTTTAAAATTAAACGATATAATATATAATTTAAAACTCATTGTTAAACAAACTTTCTTCGATAACTCTCTTGATAAACCAATATATTACATAAACAATTGCCTATTATACGTTTTAATTTGTCAATGTATTACTTATACAGAAGTCAATCAGTTAATAAATACTTAGTCATTAGCCTTAACATTTAAATATAAGATTTAATATTTAAATTGGAAAAATAAATCGAACGCGCTCTATTTTTTAACATACATTTATTTATTAATTTATTTGCGCAGTATCAACATTTTTATTAACATTGTATTTAAAAATAGACTTAATTTTGCTTGAAAACAAGCAATTCTATTTCATGCTACTAAAACAATGTCACTATTATATTGTTCCGAAGGCTTATGTATGTTGTTCAAATAACCATGGATCAATATTGAAAAATATTTAAAAAAATTGTACCGATATGTCGTTGTCCTACAAGAAACTAACAAATTATTTTCACGTATAATCGATAAGGTAGACTGCTTGAAAAATATCGGTAATGTAGATATTTTTAATATTTTTAACATGTTTAATGGTAAAAGAAAAATATTCGATATTTTGTTCAATTTCTACAAGGAATCAGCTTTTTCAATGAGGTAGAAATTACAATGATAAAAAATTAATACAAAGATAATAGAAATGAAATGTAATTTTATATCCATCGATGTTAAAATGATATTTTTTAAATATTAACTTGTTTGCATCTGCATCGTGAAAACCGTATACGTAATAAATGTCTACTATCTGGTTGTTTAGACCTCTTGAAGATCATTATGGAGTTTTTCCCTTCGAAGTTAGAGCTGCAGACAGTGAAGGACAGACTGCAAGTGATAGGCTTGATATTTCCGTGCAACAACATAAGCAGATACGAACTGTGAATCATGAGTTCCACATTTACCTAAAAATTGAAAAGAAGAGCGAATTCCCAAAAAATGTCGATTGGGAACTTAAGGTTAGTAGTATTTATTTTAGTAATCCATATGTTTGATCTCGATTTAAAAGTCACTGGCTTGAAGAACATATTCAAGAAATCCAACTTGGAAGTAAAACTGTTCACTAAAAAATATTCAAACTTAACTCATTACTTTTTAACTGATTACAAAATATATTAATTATTTATAGGTGATGCGTAGCTTAGCTGAACTATATGGCGACAGTGATCTGAATTATATTACCGTTAGATCCATCGATATTAATCACGATCAAGCGATTTATTCGTGGACAAACGACAGCTTAGCGAGGTCAAACAATTGCCCACAGGAAGAAATCGATAGATTGTATCGAGTTAGTTGGACGTTTTTCCATTTTACGAGATTTTGGTGAAGTCACCGTGATTGTCTAATTAAGTGTTTTCAATTAAGTTAAAATTTGGTAATTAGGTTCACGGATATGTTATTTGGAAGTGTATCATAAAATATTTAATATGAACTTTTTTTTATAAACAATTTTAATTCAATAAGTAGTTAAATTTAATATTTCAACTTTCCTTGTACTCGTTTTAAAACTTGTTTTAACACTACTCTTCATATGCATAGTAAAAGTTAGAATTAGACAAAAACAGTGTAAATTTCACATGATCTTATTAATATTAAGAGTTTTGAACAATGATTAAAATTTAACTACCTTTCACAGGTACTTGTTTCCGATGATAAGACGGAAGAACCAAGCGAAGGCTTAATGCGTGTTTTGGGTCCCGAAATAAAACCCAAGCGGGTAGTATACGAAGGTTTAGAACAATGTCAGCAGTCGAAAGAAACACAGATCAACAAGTATCCTGTTCCAAGAAATCAAATTGATCAGTTAAATGCCACCGAGGGTCAACTATTTGTTTACAGAGTACCAAAGGTAAATGACCAAATCTCACTTCATAAAACATAAATTGCGTTAAAAAATTGATTTGAAAATATTATTTTTTCTTGTATAAAAACGTTAAACTCCTTTCATACAGAACCATTTCTTTGCATTGTTTTCGTATAACAGCTTCACTAATATCATTGTTTTTTCTATTAAACATTACATATTGTTCACAAAATGTTATCTTTAATTTTAAAATATTAGTTATTGAACAAACATTTTAATTGTTTTTTCATTCAAACATATAATGCAATCGAATGATTGGAGACTTTAACAGACCTTTTCTTTGAATGTAATTTCAACATAGCTATTTAAAGATGATATTGTGCTTATTACATTTACATAAATGTTTCTGTTATATTCTCAGGACACGTTCTTCGATGAAGAAGATGGCGATACCAGAAGCATGAAAGCGTATTTATTGACTGCGAACAGAACAGAAATACCGCCATGGAATTGGCTACAATTCGACAGCAGTAATCAGGAATTTTATGGCGTGCCTTTAAAACAAGACATCGGGCGTAAAACATATCAACTAATTGTTAAAGATAAAGAAGGTATGGGAGAAAACTCACGTAAATCATATTTTGCGAATATCGTAATGTAACTATTTTCCGTTTTCCCGTTGTCTTTTCATAATTATTGAAATAACTCCTGAATGCATACTTTTATCAGAACTCAGAAGTACTTTTCAAGCAGAATCGCCTGTAGATGAATATCCATTTTTGATCCGATATAAACATTCGCTAATAAAGAATTTTTCAATGATCGATCGATCTCAGCCTCTTCAAATCTAAATAAAAACGTCGCTCTGCCATAGGACTGGAAGCAACCGATAGCCTGGTAGCGGAGGTGCACAGTGCGCCAGTGTTGCGCCATGTCGCCGAGATATTGATAGGCTTGCACATGCCCTTCGAGGCTTTCGCCCACTCTGCTCATAAGAAACGCGAATTCATTCGGAAGCTTCAGAAACTCTACGGCGACAAGAACGCGAGCGCCATATCTCTTCTGAGCATCAATGGTAATCACGAGAGAACGACCGTCATCTGGCGGAACCTCAGTTTGCCCACCCACATGTGCCCGGAAAACGAGGTTACGCGTCTGCGTCGCGTCCTCGTCGACGACAATAAGAGTTTCACGCACGAGCTGAAGACCGAGTTCAACAGCAACAATCAGCAGCCGGAGTTCGAGGTCATTCAGATAACCGTGTCGAAGACCGGCGCTTGTCAAGACGTTGGATACAGAGGACCGGAGATGCCGCCTGTGGACGATTCTACCTCTGTCGGCGCGAGCCACGATGACTATCTCATAACGTTTGTCTTGCCGGCAATAATCATTGTCGCAATGTTGCTACTCGCGGGAATAATTGCTTGCATTCTGTACAAGAGAAGAAGGAGCGGAAAGATGAGCGTTAGCGAGAAGGATGACGAGAGACAAAGCTTCCGTAGTAAGGGTATACCAGTGATCTTTCAAGACGAACTCGACGAGAAACCGGATCCAGGTAAAATACTTTTCTTATTCTGTGCCGATAATAACAGAATTAAACATTGAGTTCTGCTTCTCGACAAATGTCCTTGTAATCAAGCTCGTACCGCCAAGTATGCATTAAAAACACGCGTGCGTTTCAGGCAACAAGTCGCCGATAATCCTGAAAGAGGAGAAACCGCCACTGCCACCCCCGGAGTACCAACGCGCGGAGGACGGCGCCGACATCCCCATGCTCTCGAAGGAGAACTCGGAGGAACCGTACCAGCCGCCGCCCCCGTTCGCGACGAACCGCGACAACAACCGCCAAAATCGACCCAAGCCAACCCCTACGTACAGGAAGCCACCCCCGTACGTGCCGCCCTAACATACTGGCCGCAACAACATCGCTGCAGCCGTGGCCGCCAACACGACGACGGTGCATTCGCCCACTCGCAAGTACATGCTGGCAATGCTCGGCGACTCGCCGACGCACCTTCAACAGCAGACGACCACAATGCTGGCGCCGGCGCGTTTCAAAGGGCAGCTTTTCAATGGCTTCCACGAGCCTCGCCTCGTCCTATAGACTCTCCCCCTCGCCCAGTGCTCAAGGACCACGAACGCTCGAATGCTCGGCGATGCTTGTTTCTTTTTTCTTCTGTCCTTTGTAACGTTAGATTTCTTAAGCGGGAATACTTAAAGAGCGTGCGCGTATGCGTGGCGGGTGGGCGTGCGTGTGCGTGTTCGTGCGTGTGTGCGCGCGCTTGCGCGTGTGCCCGTGCATGGTCGTGTGCGTATGAATGTGTGTGGGTGTGTTGTGCATGCGAGAAAGAGAGATGAAGAGGTGAAGCTTACGCACGAGTTCGCGAGCAGCCTGTATTTACAATTGAGCACGTATGATTCGTTGTAAAATTTACGGGTCTTCTTTTGCCTACTTGGGCTCTCGCGCGATTGCTAGACTGCTATGAGAAGCGAATCGACGCACGACTGTAAGTACGCACGAATGTGCGTATAATTTTGTCCGTTCGTGTGGAAAGGGAAAGAAATTGAATTCAGCTTTTAATAATTGACTACTTACGTCTTACGTGATTTGTATTCCAAGGATTCGTTCTTTATTAAAATTGTTTTGTGTGTTGATTTAATATTTGCGCGAGAGCCCACAGAAGCGCATTAACACATAAAGCTTACGGAAACTTGAAAAATTCGGACGATCTTACGAGGGTACATCAAATACCCATTTGATTACGAAATACGCACACACATAGAAGAATCTTATTGAAGCTTGTCGATCACGCGTTGCCTTTCGTAACGACTTTCGCGTCTAGCGTAGAGAAAAATCCGTTCTTCTCGTGTCGAGACCCGTGTATCGAGGAGACTTGAGGATACGTAGAGAAATTACAAAAAAGTAAAAGAACAAAACGCATGGGTGGAAAAAGAGGGGAAGGAAGAGGGATGGTGACGGCGAAACTTTTAAGCGCATCCAACGATACTCGAAAAATTATATATTTCACAGTAATCAGTGCCATTTTATTAAGCAATAAGCTCGCCTAATTATGAATACTGATTTTTTTTTTTACATGGGTTTTGTAAATCAAGTTCTTTGGATTAATCGAAAAAACGATTGATTTCATCGAGTCTCCTAATTAACATAGACTGTAACGTACTTTGAAAGAAAGATAAAGAACACTGCCAGAATGAAGAGACAACCTTCGTTCGAATGTTCAACGCGCTTCTGTGTCCGTCAAAGAATTTCTAGGGGATACAATAACGAAACTGTGAATTAATCTTAATCGTGAATAATTTTGGTCTTTGGACGACTATCTATTAAGAAATAATTTTTTATATTTCCATTGGCGTGAAGTATGCCAATAATAATGAGAGTAAAGGAAAAAATTAATGATTGCGAGCTGCTGCAAGTATTCATACAATGCACAATCGTGTATTACGTGTAACTAAATACAGTACATATTTAACAAATGTTATTGATTCATTGCTTGACACTTTCTTGTCAATAGCTAGATTTACAACGAGGTTGTTCAAATGCACTACCGGAAGTTTTTCAAAGTAGTTAAATTTTTAAGAATTTTAATCATAACGACGATTCGATCACTTTTTTGTTCGGTGTTCGCTATTTCTATTATATTCTATATTATCTTTTTTATGAAAGGAAAAAAAATTATAATAACGAATGTACAAAGTAACCTCTGTACGAATAAGGAACTCTTATCAAACGCGAATTATCATTGAGAGCTTTAATTGCAAAACACTTGTAAACTAACGCGCACTTTTAACTGAAAAACTATTTAATTCTAGAATTTACACACTTAGTTACCAAGCCAAAACTTGACTAATACTATAGCAGAAAGAGATTAGAAAAGAAATACTAAAGAGGACAAAGAATGACGCTAAGTAGTATTACAATGCGTGCTATCTGTCAAGGAATTCTTTTTAAAAATTTTTTGTCGTTGTATAGGCGGATACGATTGAACTAGAAAGAATAAAAACGAATTTTTCGCTCCTCGGCAGAGTGGCGGCCTCCGAGGCAGTGCAATGTTTTACTTGTAACACGTACGTACGCGTAATGCGCAAAAATTTTACAATCCGATATTTTTAATGATATAAAAGTAAAAGAACGATAATAATTATATAGATGATACGCATGCAGTCGTGCGAATGAAGGCAATTTTCAATTTGTCTTATAGTGTACGTGAAATAATTAATAAAATATAAAATAAAAAAACAGCAAATTCAAGCGAACGCTCGGTGTGTCAGTACATAAAAATGGGGAAAAATTAGATTTTAAAGTATAACAGTAACGCATTAATGTTAATTTACATAATCGCGTTATTTTTAGAAATTAAGTCCGCCGACATTTACGAATTGTAAAACAATAATGTGACAAAATTTCTATAACGATATGAAGTCGTCTTTACTAGATTTTTCCATCGACATCGGCGATCTTAAATTTTTGGAACCTGTGAATAAACGCTAAAGAATAGCAGAAATACGAAAATAAAAAAAATGTTCCTCGTTGTTTTCTCCAATTGAAGTTAGTTCGTAGCTTTTCACAACTATGATAGAGTACAGATGTCGATGTTACAAAGTTAAAGTGAATTGTCGATAAATTTTTTATACTGAAGCTATTCAAATTGTATATTATTAACAACGCTCGATTCTACTTTTCCATTAATTTTTCGATTATTGCGATCTTTATTGATTATAAAAAATGTATAATTAAGTAAAGGGTGATTGGGACACCTTGATTTATACTTAAGCGTAATATTGTTAAGCTCGAGGCGATGCGTTTTCTCCGATTTACAATAAAAAATAAATGAAGAAAGGAAAAATGAAATATTATATTCTTAAGATCAATTCTCTCATATCAAGCTTATCTCATATCGTTGCTCCTCGCGTATTTGTCCGGTGCTGCCAGGAAAAAAATCTTG
The DNA here is from genome assembly GCA_018907045.1 of Wiebesia pumilae. Taxonomy (NCBI): domain Eukaryota; kingdom Metazoa; phylum Arthropoda; class Insecta; order Hymenoptera; family Agaonidae; genus Wiebesia; species Wiebesia pumilae. Next base: position 1,256,217 of record JACCHZ010000055.1, read on the forward strand.
TATTATATACGTGTGTACGATAAATATATTAAAATAATGTTGGAAATAAACGCTAAAAAGGAAAAGAGTTTTTGACAATTCTACAAGGGACCGAAGTAGAGGCAAAACGATCTGTCGATCGAAAAACAAGTAGATGTTGGCTTCAATGGGTACAATTTTGAGTAGGAAAAGAAGAACCAGCGAAAAAGTAAAGTTATTTTTTACTCGTATTAACGATTAATGGGACAAAATAGGGAGTGAAATTTGATTTGTACAAAATTAACGTTGGCCTTTAGAAAAAAAGGATTAGACGATAAAAGCCTTTTTAGTAGTGTTACAAAAGTTATAAATAGATTCTTTTAAATCTACGCAAATGTTCTTAATATGTCTGTTTAATTTATATAGTCAGTGATAAAAATGATTTATTACGTTAGGAATTCTTGAATCTAATATCAACGTAATATATTTGTAAGTTTAATTGCGCAAAAAGACAACTACAGAGAACGTAAATCAATAAATTGCACGAAGAGATACATTATGTGATATACATTTCTAGAAAATTAAAACTAAACCTCAAAAAGTAAAGAAAAACTTTCAAGCGGAATTCACTCCCTGAAATAAAAAAAAAAAGGATATTTACAATTAGAAAGTGGATAGGGAAAGAAAAATAGTGTACTACGTACCAAACATCCTTTCGTAAAAGAGCGAGAAAGCAGACATCATTTTTTTCAAAATGATGCGATCAAGCATTTAAAGTTCCAATGATGACGGAGAAGAAAAATAGAAAAAAGCGCACTATAATCGCCTGGAATTTTAAGATTATTTTTACTTATAAGTCGTAGCGCTTCGTTAATATCGTATAACTCGTAACGAGTGTACTCATGTGCACATACATACGGAAACACAAATGCACACGTACAGAATACATTGGTACTCGTGGAAGGTACCTGAGACATACATTATATATAAATATACGTACACACCCAACTCTTTCCTTTTAAGAATGCGGGATAAGCCAGTCGGTAAATTTATCTAAAAATTATTTACAACAATACATATATATATATATATATATATATATATATATACATACATATACATATAAATAGACGGATAATTATGAAAAACTAAATCCAATTCTGAGTATAATTTTACCTCATAAAGTATTTAAAGACCAATTGTTCTAATTATTATAAAAAATTTATTTTTCAACAATTTCAATTAATATATCGTTATATGTATAAAAGATGATGAAATAGATGCTAAATTTGGCAACATACATTGCGTAATCAAAGAGTTGTACTTCAATATTTTATGTAACCAATATTCTGGTATGTGAGTCCTTGTGCATATTTCATTTTAAATCATCGATGATCACAGCATGATTATCAATAAGATTTATACCCGGGATATTGTATGTTCGTACTTTACATCGCGCTGATTGGCGAAGCTCGTGGGCATTGCAGATTCGCATCAATTCTCACGACTCTATATGAATATATTGTCAATAATATATTAAAAAAACAAAAAAAAAACAAAACTAATAAAAGAAAAAAGTATCACAATCAATTAATTATACATACGTGTACACAAATACTAGATCTGACAAGTATATATTCGACATGTGTATAAGAATAAGAGTTAATAAAGTCATTTTAGGATATAAAGTGCCGAGTTAAATCTGTTTATTTATGAAACTGCATGCACAACATAGACTGCTGAAATAACGTTACATTTATTTTTGCATAAAATAAGCTTTTTATTTAAGTTGTCTTATTTAGGGCATCATTGGTAGATAAATATTTTCTGGGTGATTTATTCCACCCTAACTAAATAATAGTTAGGCAAACTTAATCTGAAAATTTTATACATTGATTTAGATACAACGATTTCTTTTATCGCGTTATATCCTCTTTTCTCATACACTTAAATACAATATTATAATTGTATTAACACGTTATTTTTACGTAATTTTTACTAAAAGTTTTAAGTTTCTTGTTAAATATCATCACTTCTTCATATATGTAAATAAATGACGAATTTATTTTATGACAAGAAACCTATAAAATTACGGTTTTATCGTCTTATTGCAAAATCTAAACAATACTAACTTACCAATTGACCAAATTTGCTAAGTTAATCCAAGTTTCAAGTTGTGATTTATCGACGAAACTCTTGGTATCGCGAAAAGGAGAAGAAAAATCTTGACCATTCATATGTGCAATATATTTCCTATCGTGATATGTCGATTTGCTAAAAAATAGGATCAGCTAATCTAGGAGAAAACAAGTAATATGCTATCCGCAGTAGTCGATTCCGCATCGAACGTTTATCTATCTTTGCACCAACAATTGATAATGCACATTTATAATATAGATTAGTTTTACTGCTTTTATTATTATTTTAATAATCGATTAAAAATATTTTTAATATTATTATGCGATTTTGTTGAATTTTTATTACGAATTGGTGGGATCCTTATATATGAGATTTAAGACTTAATTATTGTATATTTTTATGAAGCATCGGTCATCTCTTAAACTCGTGTCTGTAGAAAAAGGTATTGAAATTTTCACAACTTGGCAATTATTTAATTTACCAGATGATTACACTGCTGTCCAAGTGGACATCACCGAATCTAACTTTCGTATAATTTGCATTAATTATAATATTTTAATGTTTTTAATTGCCTGTTATTTCAGTCAGTCTTCAACAAAAACCTCGATAATTGAAGTATTTCATCCAAGTAAGTAGCCTCGTTTCGGTCCCTCATCTTTCAAGATATTTTAACCGCTCGAGTTGAGCCAACTAATACTATTGTTATTCATTTTTACCGCATCACCTTTACCTCGAGTATAAACAAAGGAATTTCTAAAAACGACTTACTTAATTTTCATAGAATTTAACAGGATAACCTGCATACTTGTTTAGTCCAGTAGCGTAAAAGTTCACTACCTAGCGGAAGATCAAACACGCGAATAACAATCTACTAAAAGCTGCGAAGCTTGAGCTTTCGTTATGTTTCCAAATTTAGGCTTGACGATACACGTTTCGCGTGTCGCGTGTTTCAAGAGATTATAGAAATGATTCTGTTGTTGTAATGGTGGCGGTAAATCGAGCGTAGGTTTGTCAGTATCGCGTCAGAACAATATTAACAACTGGGTTTTCGATTATTCGAACAGCAGAGTCACGTTCAAAATCCCAACCCGTCCATCCTAATGTCCACGCCGCACTCCCGAACGATGGGCGTGTAACCAACGAAGAGGAGAACTGCACGCTAATAACCTTCAAATTCGAAGCCGCGATAACTCCCACTAGGACGAGGCTCGCGAGCCCGAGAGCACGCGGTTTGTGAGCCGTGCACGAGTAAGGAAGCCAGGCGAAAGGGTGGGAGAGCCCAGTAACCGGCTTCGGGCGCATCGAGCAAAAATAAACCAGCTATGCGCATCCCGAACAGGTTTCCCTCGCGGCCCTCACCGCATTCCCGGGCGACGCCCGTCGGCCGTTCGCCTACCCTCGCGAGCTGTTTTTCCCGATGGTGGAAAGCGCCTTTCCGCTTACCGATTGCCGAGCCTCTTTGCGAGGTCGACGTGGCTCGATCCTTCGATGCGCGTCTCGGGTCACTTTCGGAGAAAAACGAGTTTGAAATTGCCCGGCGTGTCGTAAGCCATTCGCGAGTTCTCGGCTTTCTACGTTCGTTCGCGTCGTCTTCGATTTTTTAAGGGCTTTCGCTCGTCTCTCTCGCGTCGCGCGACAACAAAGAAGACCTTGTCGGTCCGTTTCGAGGTTTAACCATGGTTAAACCGCGTTTAACCGGTGGTTAAACGCGGATTTCGTAATAATTTTAAGAGCCGCGTGTCGACGTTAACTATCCCTATCGGCAAATCATGAGAATCCCTTTTTTCTGTTTGGAGAAGCTCTAGATCGCACGGATGTTACTTATATCGCGTTAAGCCCTCGAAGAATGCCGTTAAACGAGATTCTAAGACTTGTTCGAAATCTCTTTCAGTCCTACGAGGAAGAAATTCTTCGATATAAAGAGCTTAAGTAATTCCTATTCTAGAATAATCCACGTTTTCTTTCTTATAACTTAACGTGAGAATATTGGCATTATTCTCCATATTATTATTGTCCAAGCTATTCCTCTTCAGTGGTAAGGTAAATTAGGATCTTACCTTTATTTCGGAATAGAATTAACAACTTTGTACAATGAACTTCCACGATTACGTGTGAAAAGATTGTACCCCACTTGCGTAACGAACTTAGTGTACATCGATAAAAATGCAAACGTATTCGTTATCTAGTAGAAAAGAAGGAAAGGGCTCAATAATAACACGAGCATTCTTTTCGGCATTCTTTCCGGCATTCTTTCCGGCATTCTTTTTTCCATCTTATAAATAGACGTAAAAATTGTACATTGGTTAGATAAAGTTCAAGAATGATTTTGCTTATGTTGCACGTCGGTAGAAGAGTGACATTTTGTGTTGAAAAGCGATAAGCTTACGAATACTTAATGCCAATTAAGTAACGACAATAATAGAAAAGCAAAAGTCGTTAAACGTCATCGTTTACGGTATCACCACACGCTAATGACTCGAAGCTGATTAAACGAAACGTATCACACGCTTGCGTATTAGTAAATATTACTTTTCTCGATTTATTTCTCGCTGCATAATCACTTGAATTGCATTGAGTATGCGTGGAAAAGACTTCGGTACGGAGTTGCGTAAGCTATTGGATAAGTAAGCAAATACTGGTTAGGTCGTTGCTTTTCAAATACGCGTCAACTACATATAGACAATAACGTCGCATTTATGGCTGAGATCCTCAACCAACTTAATATCCCAGTAATTATAATAAGGCCGCGGTGAACGACGCTTCGCGTAAGCCAATAGAACTACGGGACGGAAAAACCTTGTAATTGTCGTCGCATACTAAAGGTGCGATCGGTTCTGGCATTACCGGAGGAAAATTTGGAAAATACCGTCGATTCCTTAGATGCTCGGTCGCGTAAGCGAGAGCGCGATCCTTTTAAAACGCGATCGCGTTCGAGTGCGCGAAAGAAAAATGCGCGGTATCGTATTCGCATATGTAATGCGCTGCCGATATCGCCGGTACAGTTCGACCAAAAAACGAGTCGAGCGAGAAACTGGTTTTTTCGCGATTCGCCGCCAATGTCACTGTTACGCCAACCGGCGATGCATTCGTAATCGCAACCTACAGTTTTGTCAAACTTTTCAACGGCGTTCGCGCAAGATTTAAGCAAACGGATCGGTCTTTTTATCGCTTCAAACGATTGTTGTCGCTAATTTACTCGAGAGAAAGGAAGAGGACAAAATTCTACGAGGAAATACTTTTGCTTTGCTCTCTCGCATCTCGCGTAATAATGTTATCCAACGAATGCTCCCATGAACAGGCTGAATTGGTGTTATTACCATTATCCGATTTAAAATCGGACACCCGGGCAAAGTTCTTCTCGATTTAAAAGATGGAGAACCTTCGTAGCACGATCTGACATATCGACCGTACTGTCATTCGATACGGTGCCGATATTATACTTTTTATAAGCGCATTGGCGTCATCTTTACAAAAAATAACACGCGCATCTTCGCATTCTCCCTCGATCACGTCGTTTCCTTCGAGCCGCCCCGTTCGAAGGTAAACGGCAGTGCATCGAACGCACGCGTCCGTCGGGTAAGACGCGAACACGGTGCTCACGAAATGGCGAGGAAACCCCGCGCTCGCTTTCGTCCGGGGTTGTACTCGAGACGAGCTCGAATCAGCGAACGGCGACGAACGGCGACGAACGGCGACGAAGCGGCGAACTCCTGTTGCGCTCTTGGCGGGGCAGCGGGGAAGACGAGCGCACGTGTAAATATTTACCGGCGCACGCGCACTGCCCTCCGAGTGTTCTGGTACGGGCGACGTCACGTGACCGTCCTTGGCGCGGCTATAAACGGTCGCGCGTCGACCGGCCGGTCTCACAACGCACCAGAGGCTCGTTCGCGTCGCGTACCCGCGTCCCCCACAGTTTTTTCGCTCTTCTCCAGCTCTCGCGGCTTTTGTGCTAGAACCCCCAGGCCCTTCCCCGAGGACCGCGACGTCCGTCTTCCAGTACTCCGATTCCCAGGAGGAGCTCGAGGCTCGCGAGACGATTGTCGCACGAGAGCCACTCGCGGGCGCGCACAGGCGTTTGGATCCCCGGCGAGGTGTAGAAGAGGTGGGCAAGACGAGCGGGAGCAAGCCTTACTCGGATCTCAACTTCTCGGACCTCAATTTCCGATAGACGTCCCCCGCGATGGCCGGCTTTTGGGAATGGGATTACTCCAGTCAGAACGGTAAGTCGCCCGCCATCAGCGGTACCCAAACTCGCCTCAGGTAGCTCGGATGGACTCGCCCTCGAGACCGATCGGTATCCTGGGCGTATTTGCTTTCCTGCTTCCTTCGTTGCCTCGGCTAGAAAGTTTCGCGGAGACTTGGGGAGCTCCGGGTCGCTCGGCGGATCGTTTGCATTCTCCAATCGCTACCGTCTAGTAGCCAATTTGTAGGTCATCGCCATCGGCTTTGCCGTTGCGGACCTGCGCGCGTGTACCTGTAAAGATTCGTACATCGCGTCCTATGGTTTGAACGGTACTTTTCTTTTTAAAATCCGCGTAAGCGGATATTTAGAAAGTTTCGGGCGCTTCGTCCCTCCCTGATGTTCGAAAAGCGAAAAGAAAGTGACGCTTCGCTGTTCCGGTACTTATTCGCCTTTAATAATGCGTGTGTTTGCATTTTGATTATCGTTCGACACCGAGTGAATGTTCGATGTCGAGTGAAATTAGTTCTTCTCCGAAGAAAGATCCGTTGGTCGTATAATATGTAATACCGGGGAAAAGAGAGCGATGTTCTCGTCGGTGCGAAAAGGCCAAGCTCGGTGAAAATATCGCTCAAATCGATCGTTAAAATGTACATTGAAAGCAGCTTTTACTTAGCGTAGAAAACGTTGCCTCGGGTGGACGAATAAAATGTGAACACATCCGCTTTTCGTTTAATTGTTTGCGTACGGTTTAAATAAATTTCTAGAAATTCTAATTCGCTTTAAAAGTTACTTACAGTCCCTCGCGTTTGAGTTATTAGTTAGAGTTATTTACCGCAGGTTTTATGAACGACAGTCAACGGTCATTTATTTCTTAACGCGAATTGCATATTTTGTAGACCTTTAACAATGCCTTCCGTTTATTGCGTGCTCTGTGTCATTTTTCACGTTCGTTCTAAAGATTTATAACTACCGTAAGTGGAATTCGCCGTTGGATATTCTTCTGGTCTCGGTATGGAAAAGGATAAAAGATTTGTAGCATTTTGCAATTGGCGTTTCGCATTTTCAGCTAAGTCCGGTGGATTTATTAGAGAGTGTGCGTAAAGCGGTGCAGAGAAATCGTTGGCAGTAAACTAAGTAAATTAAGAATTCCCGCGTTATTCCTCAGGTGGTATTAGCTTTGTATTTTATTCATCTTTCTTCCACTTATGAAAAACAAAAAGTTAAAATAAATAGTCTCAATTTGTTTACTTAATCCAAATTATTTATCCGATTGGTTATTTTTTTTTATCGTTTATAATATAACGTGTTGTTTATAAGGCACGACGAAAGGCTCTCGACTCTTCACTTTTGTTTAAGTTTATCGATACCAAGTGTACGATTAATAGAAAGTGCAAATACTTGAAACGAACAAAAATATAAACGTTATCTTGAAAGGTTTGTAAAAGATTTGCCGTTTATATCGATGTTAACCGAATGATAACACTTCTTAAACGCACACAACCACTCGTACTAATCCTTTAGTACGGGTCTTTTATAGAACAATAGCAAAACTTCAACAATTGGGTAATTTGTAGAAGATCATGTTCTATTAGAATAAATATTTTGATTTGACGACCTGTGTTGTATTAATTATTATATTAATATTAATGTACAATATGACTCTCTTATTAAACGATCTCAGGCTCGTAATCGCACGTTTGCACCTCATTCCTTTAAAAATTCAGATAATATATATGTACGTATATATACATATACATATACATATACATATACATATACATACATACACACACACACACACACATATATATATATATATGTATGTATGTATGTATGTATGTATATATGTTTCTATACCACCGTGAATCATCGATAAATCGTTTCGAGTACAAGGAGAAAACATATTAATTGATATATAATTGATGTATAATTGATTTTGCAATAACTCGGTTTAATTTTACTTCGTTAAAGGTGTTTTTATTCGAAAGCGCGTGAAGTAAAAATAAAGGAATTAGTTGGTGATAATCGATCGTAAGCTCGGAGACGTTCGATTTCTAGGTATCGAGGCGTAATATAAAAGTAAAAAGAAAAAAGAAAAAAGAACTTTCGAAATACACTTCCACAATACTGGACTTGACATTACGATCGCAATTACATTCTCCCTTTAAGTGACACCGTTCACTATCCACGGGACGTAAAGCTAAAAATAATTTTTCTTTTTTTCATTACGCGTGTACACTGGCGGTCCAGACGCGCTGGAATACGATCGCGCGAGGATTTCGCACGGAGAAAAACAAACGAATCCTCATTCTCTTTGGTTCACCGAAACTACGTACTCACTTCGTACCCAAGCGACTACTTGCTAAGTTACAACGAGCACGACAAACGCTTGCGAAATGCGCGCAGTCGGTACGAAGATGACTGCGATCACGGGGGCCTTCGTGGAAAATGCAGCGGATTTTGTCCCCGAAAAGCGGCCAGTCGCGACCCTCGACCTCCGACGTCTTCGACGCGGCGACTTCCAGAAGCGCGCGATCGAACGAGTCCAACGAGTCGCGATTGGTTTTTTGCCTCGGGAATCGTGACTCGCGGGAGCTTCGACCCCGAAACGAGCACAAGGTAGACGCAAGTCGCCCAGGGTGAGGTGAGGGTGTCCGAATAATTGCGTTTCCCTTCGCCCTCGATTTACTTTTCGTGCAGCTCATCCGATGTCGACTGCTCCCATCGCTCTGCTTCTTTTAATAACCAGCTTCTCGTCTCAACTGGAACGTCCTCTTTTTCTTCGATTGTCGCGGTCTTAGCCGTTGCTCTTGGCCGACCTGACATTATTTTTCCACTACGAGGAAGATTTTTCTTTCTACCTTATCGTTATCGTACAGGAAAATACGAAAATACTATTATTTCTTCGGTGGATAGCTCAAATGATTTTTAATAACAGATCTGTTATAATCGAAGAATTTTAAGAAGTAATTCTCAATTTGTTTTACGTAATTCAGTTTTTCGCAATTTTACGAATTGCGAAATTGCGAAAACGTAGATGTAAGTTGAAAAATTGTCCCTCCTCTGAACTTACTTTTGCCCTGTAATTTCAAGCACATTCTTACAACGTCATTTGATGCACTGCGTTATAGTTTTCAAAAAATTATTACTTTGGTATTTCATTAATTATGCCTTAAACCTAGCATTAAAAAGCGCATTGTTCTGTTTATTTTAAAAATTATGCTTTTTCTAGTATCTGTTCGTACAAGATCCACTGCCTTGGATTTTAATTTTTTTCCCATAAATTTAGCATGAAATACAGTCATTTACGCGGCTGTGAGTAGAAAAGTTTCAATGATACACCTGACGGAAATCGCAAAATATTCAATGGAAGGAACATAAAAGTTTACGCGATAATTTGCAAACAGTTAGATCAAGGTTTTATACACGATCATTAGAGGACTTTTTAAACTCCATTGTTTAAAGCATTACAGTTTATTACAAAAACGTAATTTACAGGACAAGGTGTATATGTATATGTGTGTATATATATATATATATATTCTGAGACCGATTAATCGGGCCTATACTTTCGTATATCTTATAAATTCTTTTATTGAAATTTTGTTGAATAAAGTACGATGAAATTAATAAAAATGAGCGTTTTGTTCTTTTAAATATCATTGTACCTATTTTTCGTAAATATACGGAGCTTCGATATAGTGATATTATCTGGATTGTAAAAACTTCCGAAGGTTTCCATTTATTGAAAATACCTTTAAAATACTTTATTAAACAAGATAGTAAAATATACAATAAACATTTGTTCTAAGCTTAATTTGTTATCTAATCGTACACTACTTTCCTCGTTTTAAGCATCAGTATTACATAATTGTATATGTATTTACTAAAAAGAGGTAATTTAAAAGGTACGAAAAAAGTTTATACGTATATTAAAAATTTTGATTGTAATTTGTGAATTATAATTACACGGCGGTATAACCAAAAGCTTAAAATGACTTTTGCTCATTCAAGATTACGTAAGAAAATTAATGTCTATTACAAGATCAAGTACAGATTTTACCGTGAAATTTGTAAGTACCGATTGTTTTACACGAACTCGCGTATTGAATCGCGCGGATAATCATTACTAATTCGTTGCACTGACATATCCCTAATTGAATGCATTCGCTTTGAATACGATTATCTTTGATATCGTATTGCAGCATAGGTAACCTATTATCTTTTTTTTAAGGGACACGTTAAACATTTTAAAAAGAAAAACCGGAAATTCTTAGTTGCAACCATCTAAGCTAATTACCAATAAGAAGACGATTTATTGCGCATTCCTCCTATTAGCGTGAAAAATTTATATACTCCGCGCATCATGTGCATTAATACAATACTTAATTCAATCTTCTTATTATCCGATGTCGGACAGAACTACACAGCTATTAAGCCTTCCCCCCGTACGACTATAATTACACATTTAGGATAAAGAAAAACATTACTAAGTGTAAGGCATTGGTTACCCCAAAAGACATTCGCTCGTACAAGCTTAGAATACTCTTGCGTTTAGCCGCGTTTAATCCGCAAAAAGCATTTATCATACCAAATGCAAGCATAAATAAGAAAGGCTACCCTTTGAGAAAGTGCTTATTTATATAACGAGGAATATTTACTCGAACCGGCGAGGAATAATTTAATAATTTTTGCTTTATTCGAAGAAAAACAATCGTCGCGATTTAACGGAAAAGCGAAGATACCGACACGAGGTATGAGTAAAAATCGAATTAAGCGCAAGAAGGTAATTTAGCCGACGATGACCCAATTGGCCTTAAACGAAATTTCTCAAAGGAAAAGCACACGCATGCCTGTCGGCGACGGCACCACTGAATTAATCAGCATCCGAGTCGCAAACTGAAGCCGGAAACTGAACGTGAAACTGGATCTACTGCACGCAGACGACGATTTGACGCCGCCGTCGGGCTAAACTCTGAAGCCGCACCTTGGATTGCCTCCTGGTTGGCGGGGTCGGTTGCAGTCGAGATTCGCTCCAAGCTGAACACGAGGACGGACTCGAGTCGACGTCCAAACCTCCTCATTGAGAACACCTTACTTCCACAATGCGGCGGTGTTCTCGCGAACGCGATCGATCATTACAATTATGGGGAAAGTGGGAGACAACGGAGCAATGTTTTTTAAATCTTCTTTTTCGTGTATTGAGAGGTGTGTACTTACGACGGAATAACAGCCTCGTAATTTGAATGGCTGCATTGATACTTGCCGTCTCAAGAGTAAGTACGGATTTTTTAAATCAGTTGAATGCTCGAGAATTCAGTTATGAAGAACGTCATTCAATTCGAATATTAGTTTTCCTACGGTATGTAAATATACGTAGGCATGAAAAATCGTCGCCTCGCGAAGCTGAAATATTACTTGCCCGTAACGTGCGAATGAAATTGAGGAGGTTTATCGCTATTGTTCAGCGTTGAGATTCGTAACTTCAACGAGGATTCCGTCCTCTATGTGCTGCTACATAGGATCTTACGCAAATAGTGCTGCAGTTTAAACGTGAAATTATCCTTTATAAAAGAAAAAACAGTACAGAATCGATTTTATTTCATAATTTGATAACTGAAAAAGTTGAAAAACCAGTGTTACACTTTATGACAAAGATTAAGAAAAGAAGGTGGGGTACGTGTTAGTGGTAAAAGGCACGTTAAATTAATTCGTAAATAATAGGTCAGTTAATGTTATGATATTGCTACTAAGTTGGAGGATCCGAAGCCTTTTGACTCTCCTCGTCCCTTGGGGAATCTCACGATGGTAATTTTGTGGACTTATCAGCTCGTTGCCGTTGCCGTTGCCTTGTGATAAAAATATTATCGTATTTTTACGAAAAACGAGTCCTTTTAACTCGCTCACGATTAGAGTACCGTCTTCTTTCGTTTTACGAGTTTGCAATAGATGATCTAATTGCACATGCAGTTACTTTTATAACGTTTTGTTGCTTGAAAAAATAGTCTTCTAAACGTCCATTTTGAAACGAGAGAAATCTATCCGTATACGGTCGAGCAAAACCGAATGTGATTGGTATACTCAGCCAATTCACAAAATGGCGTAATATATTGTGCGAAAGGCATAGTGTCCCGTCTTGGGAAAATGTTACGTCAGCTTGAGGGTTCGTTTTGTTACCAAAAGCTCACCACCTTGATATATCATATGTTTCTATAGGTTTCAAAATTCAGGAGAGTCGAAATGAGAAATGAGAGAAATACGAAATGAGACAAGACCATTCGACTTGATTTGCGGGTCACGATTAGTTTCTTACGAAATCATATAGTTTTGGCGCAAAGTTCCATGAGCAAACTGTAGAAGATGATACGAATTTTTTCATACCCCCATCCAGTTGAAACTGGTTTTAGCTGGCAATACGTTATGCCGTAATTACGTCGGTTGCTTCCATACTCGTGTAAAGACAAGTCTTGAACTTCAAAATGTCGATATTATACCCGAGAGTACACAGGCGTTACTGCTGTCTGGCTCTTGCAACGTGTCTCAATTTTCGAAGGTTAGCCAAGGATATTAATCGTAAGCACTTCTGGCCAGGCTTAGAATTTAAAAACTTTGTTGCACTCTGGTGCTCGGAACAGATAGTCGGGAACTCTCTCTCGTTACAAATACGATTTTGGAGATGAATTTTCCTCGCTCCTTTTACGTTACTTGCATTCGTGAAAAGTAGCGCGCATTCAAGGTAATAAAATATTATAATGCAAATTGCCCGTGGATAGGTACGTTCTATTAACTTTCATGCGTTAGAGTTAGAAATTTTTTAATAAATCGCTCGCTCAACGAAATTTCCTCATCTTTTGCTATTGTAATTGTTATTCCGACTTGGAGTCAGACTCGCCTGTCCGCCGCTTCCTTTAGCTTCCTATGATTCATCCAAATACGGACAAAGAAGGAGACAATTTTCAACGAGTAACCGATTGTTTGTGACATGCGAAATAAATATTTTTTGCAAGTACGTACGCGCTTTACCGAACGTCCAAATATTTTGGCATTTTAAGAAAGATTTTTAAGAATAGGGACGCGCGCGCGCGCAAAATAAATGATTCGTAGAATGAGATTATTAGTTGAGAAAATTAGTTGCTTTGAGTACTACTTTGTAGATTAATCTGAAAAATAAACAGCATTTATTATTATTTATGATTTACTTATTTATTTCGCATAAACGGTATTAACGCACCAAAAAGTGACCGATTATTGATACCGTTTACTTGTTGGTATCGATTCGTATTTATCGACATTTTCTCACAAACCTACGTGCATCGAATAAAACTACGAGCGCACAAAATTGAACGACTAATTTCAAGGTGTATCACGTAAAATATCGTTATTACATCCACTGACAGTAGTAACCAAATTTACGCACTAATTTTTTCGTTGTTTTAATTTTGCTTTACACTTGCGTAAAAAATTATAATTATACGAGTGCTACTGATGATACTAAATTTTGCAGAATAAGTTGAAAAATTATTGACCATTTTTTGAACTGTGTATGCCCGCCGTGACATGTTTTGTATTTGCATTCAAGTAGTGAAAAACATAAATAATAAAACGAGTTCCTTAATTTCCTTCTTTATTCGTCATTGCATTGTTTTGGATGCAACAGCATTTCGGTATAATACTTGACTATCCACACGTGCAATTAAAAATGCCCGATTTCGGTCCAATTTCTTTTACACATTGACAAGTAAATGGTTTTTAAAACTTTCAACGATTTACTTGTCCTAACTTATGTGTGACTTTCTGAAGGATTTTTTGAACGATTTTAATAATTATCCTGCATTTGTTCGCGATTTTATTTTAAAAAGCTTATTTGCTTTTTTAGCGCAACCGCATCGTATAATGTATTTTGTTCACAATCGCTAATGTACTTTCCGTGAAGTATAAGCATATTTTAATTTTAATCGACAGCTTAATGATTAAATGTCTGAGAATTATATGTAATGTCAAATTCACGTTAACGGCATTTCACAAATTATAATAATAAGTCAAAAGTTTATTATGCTGGGCTGACTTACATTTTCAATTGCGATAAATTTATTGTAATCATCACAATAATAAGAGCAAAATTATAAGTGCACGTAAATTGCAACTATGTTTAATAAAACATATAAGTGAATTAATGAATTATTAATGAATATCTGGTTTTAGGTTTGTGATTTAAATAACAAACTTAGGCAAATAAAATATCGCAAACGCGTTTTATAAATTGGCTTCACTCCTTGATCTTACGTGTCGGAAATTCTTTTTTATAACTTATTTATCAATGGTCTTCAACCGGATGAAAAATACTAGTTAGATTTCGTAGACGTAAAATTTTTTTAGAAAAGTTCGCAAAGAAACCTATTAAATGTTTTGTAAGAACTAAAACTAATGAAAAAATACATTATAAAGTCATTACGAGTTCTCATTTTCATGTGGATCGATATATTGGTTTAACCGCGTGACCAAAATGCCCATTATCGCATTCATCGCGTGCAATTATAGTTTTACTACGTATTTACTAAAGTATAGTTTTTTGACTCCACGAGCGTACATTACGAGTAATAAGTTTGCGCGTTGGTAGAAATTAATTTTCTCAAGAGCGAGATAAGAGTCATAAGCATGTAATTAAACTTGAAATAATTGTATTCGTCAAATTTTCTCGCGATAATTAAAAAGGAAGTAACTGGTTACTTCCTAGGGAAGTTGGGCCTAGAGTGGATTACCATCTCTCGCGTTCTTCCAGGTCCCAAGGAGAAATCGTCCTCGGGACACCTTTGTCTTTTTGCCCGGTGGAGCTTTTGCGCACTCGTTCGAACGCACTCGTTCGGATCCTCCTTGGCTCGTACCCTCGTCGCGTAACACGTGCCGCGCAGCCACGGCAACACGCACACGCGTGTTTAAAC
Organism: Wiebesia pumilae; assembly: GCA_018907045.1. NCBI lineage: Eukaryota > Metazoa > Arthropoda > Insecta > Hymenoptera > Agaonidae > Wiebesia > Wiebesia pumilae. Next base: position 1,271,436 of record JACCHZ010000055.1, read on the forward strand.
AGCGATGGGCGCGGCCCTGGGGATTCGTAAGTCGTTCGATTAGCGCACGACGGATACTAATGTCCGCTAGTACTACGTCGCTAGTCGGTAGCTATTTCGGTATTTACCCGATTTTTTTCAAATACTTCTAATGCGTAAAGTTTCCGTCGCTTACGCAATGCTATCACCCAACGGCAGTGGAATTCCCCATAAGTCTCAAATCCACGATCGATACACCACTGTACGCACTTGGCCTTCTTACGGAGCGACGCCTTTTCACTCATTTCTTGGGCTTCGTTGTCGTTGGCTTGGAGTCGAAAACAAATTTTCTAGTCCGCCGTTTAAAATGATTAAGCAAATATTGAAGTTGAACGAATAGGAGCTGAATTCGGAAAGGCGCGATTGCATTTTTTATTACATTTTTCCTTAAACCTTAAAAATGTAAATGCCCATGGACATTGCTATTATCGAGCGCAATATAATTTTTCACTTATGAACGTATTTCTTGCAGTCGCAAGAATTGAGCTGCAAGAAATTCTAATAAATTCATCGGAACAAGGCACTTTGTAAATTCATACGCGTTTGGAAAAAGTCGAGAAAGCTTAGCTCACGAACCGTGAGCAAATAATGTAAATAAGAATATAAATTACGGTGTAAAAATCCGCGATGCATGTGATCCACGACTAGAGATCGTCATCTCCGCCTGAATAATAAATACGTATTCGCGCGTAGCTGTACGTGTGCCACGTGACATTATCTTATCGTCTACGTCAGTGTGAACCAATTGCCGTTGAGTTTGTGCCTAATGTACACATTCGTCAGTATGCTACGTCGTATCTGCAACGAACCGATTTTTTAAAGAGGTGCGTTCGATATTATTTACTCTTGAGCTTTACGTAGTTGAGATCGCGCTCTTTGATGTTGTACGCTTATGGTGTGGCGACATCCGTGACGGCGACTGCTTATAGCACACACCAGACTGAGTCAGCCGAGTCGTCGGAAATAGGATAAGCCATTTGTTAAAAAAAGTTAGAGTCGAGTGTAAAAAGAAAACAAAGCCACGACTACTGTCGATTGACGAATTTGCGTTTGATTCTATAATAGATCTTTTATTCTTGTATTTTTCGACTTATTGCGAGGGGCTGTTCGCATAAAAATGAACGAGCTTTCGAATAGTCTTGAAAAATGTCAACATTGAAAAAAGAAGTTCCTTTATCCAGCATCGATGTGTTTTCCTGCTTTTGTTCTTGTTCATTGTTCTTAAGCTAGCCAAGTAAATTTCAATTTGCAATTTAAGTGCCCTTCAATTTATTGTAACAACAAAAACAAATAAGTTCTGCGCACAAATTCCTTACGATACGTTTTACGAATATTTGACCGAGAGAAGAGCTTCTTATTGCATAGGGACGAAAATGAAGTTGAATCAAAATGAAAATAGATGAAAAAGTGCGATAGGTCTCTTTAGTCGAAGTCGACGTTTAAAAAAAGAGAAGAATATGGAATGATATGGAAAACTTTTCTGAAAGGCCCACGTAATTAGATCAAGAAAACCGAAAGCGCATTAGAAGGGAAAAAATCGCGTAGGTAAACATCGCTCGGATTCATTTTTCTTTTCAACTAGTTACAGTATGCGTGTCCTTTTCATTCTTTTGATGTGCCTAGGTAATAAAAATTGCCACGTGCTCCAAGATAAATACCACGCTAAGACTTGCTTCAGTTGTAATGTATTGTAAGTGAATTTTGGTTTGTCGCGCATGTGTATATCTCGCATGAGATAAGACGATGTATATTCAAGAGCATGCGTTATTATTTATTGGTTAAGGACCGGATTAAAACGTGTTTGTAATGTTTCTTTTACGTCGCTTGTGCACGTTCTGCATATTTTTTCATATTTCGAACTAGCAAGCACCTCGGCAACCGCATCGATGAGTTGTCTACGTTGAAAATGTTTATAAACACAATTATCACGTGATACGGTTTACTTAAAAAGATAATTGCATTTTAAATCCTTTTCCATGCATGCACTGAAGTATACTACTAAATGGCCTCACCGCCGGTTGTTGGCGCGTCATCGTAGTCTACCGTTCCTTAAACTGCGAGGTAAAAAATAATTGTAGTGCGCCCGGATCACCTCTACGCAACTGACAATCGGATTAATGAAAAGATGCAATTGCGAGAACGATGAAATCTATTGATTAAAATTCCAATGTACTCGTCTTTCTTATGTCACTTATGCCTCTAACGGTGCTAGTTGGATGTAAACAGTGCCAGCAGATACGAACAACTCATTGATTTAATAATATGCTAATTTAATTCTAAACCAAGCAATTCTAATAACGACCATTTTTTTGAAAAAGTCTTACAAGTGGGCTTTTTTATTATTCTTCATACCGAGACTACTTGATCGCTGAAAACGGACGTGCCATATGCGCAGTGTCCCTAGTGTACATGTGCGTAATAGACGCTTGGCGATTTATTGGGTTTCCAAGCTCCTCGCAAAAAATGCTCATTTGTTTGATCCCACATTCATCTCGTACACCCCCTTACTTTCCTTTTTTAGTCTGCGATGTCGGCGATGCTGCGCGTCGTCTCAGGGGCAAATGAACAAAAGAGCGGAGGTCGTTTACCTCAATTTTATCCTGTTTTCTCGTTTCGTATTCAATAAAAATACGCGTGTAGGTCCACGTGGTTTTTAACCAAGACTCGTGAACGTAGGAAAATTTTAATTTTAATTTAATTAAAATTAAAATTATAAAACGTATGCGCAATATCATAAGGTGCATCGAGGAAATGAAGATAATGCGTCGCACGCAACGAACACGCAATGAATATCAAGTGAAGATAATGCGCTTAAGAAACTTAATGCCATAAAATGTCATTTGTTCAGAATTATTCTTTTGGGCCAATTCATTATAATGTCAAAGCTCTTGAAAATATTCATAAAAATTAATAATCTAGTGCTGTGCCGTTAAAAATATCGTTAACTTAATAAAAATAAAAATATTAAGTCGTATTTTTTAATTTCAATTAATTTTCCATAATTAATGAAAGGTTACTGAGAATACCAGAATTTAAGAATTTAACATTTTATAGATAAATTATTGATGTTTTTGATAAACTTTGATTAGAATTAAGGTAACGTGAACTTAAAAATACACAAATACGCTTCTGATTAATACATTGGATTTTTAAAATTCTGAAAGAAAAATGAACCGAGCACATATTTTCAATTAGTTAAGCCTCTGTTTTTAAATGTATTTACCATAAATACATTTTTTAATAATAAAAAGTAATCTGCTTGACTCGACAAATTTCTGTCATTTATTGATGTCTAACGATATCGTAAATTCATTATCGTATCTTACAGTCTTTATTTACATGCGAGTCGAGTTACATGTATAATATTACGTTGAACTTTACTTTAACCAACGTTAATTAGCGCGATTAAATTTACCATGAGATGGATCGCGAACCAATATTATTATATATTTATTCATATGTGTACCTCGTATACATACCTTGTATATAATTCAATTACATAATTTAGTATGTAATCGTAGAAAGAAATTTATTTCGTGAATTATATATTTTATAAATTCTTATCTGTTGTATTTGATTTGCAAAGTGTCAGTTTTAAAATCAATATGATCGTAGTTATCGTCGAGTCATCAAAATACGCACACACGTACGCGTACATCATGCTTTGTATTAAATATAAGTATTATAATATATGACGGTCGGTTTAAGATCAGTATAATAATATTATCACAATTGCGTGTCATTGGTCTTATTTAATAATTATTCCTATTACGTCGATTTTTAAATTCAAATGTTGCATTGTAATTATGAATCACGTTAATCGGTAGAAATAGGATTAAATAATAAATATATAATTAATTTTAGTTTAAGTATTTAATCTCTCACGTGTATGCCATGCCTTTGTAAGAGCACAGCGACTTACAATATGTTTATTACAAAATTTATTTCGTTGTGTTTGACTGTACATGTACGAACATTTATGAATCATCAGATACAGTCTCGATGAAGCTAGAAAAATTAAAAAAAACTGGAGCATTGACCCAAGCAATTAAGTAAGAATGTAAAAACTTCGTAGCTATCGAATAACTGCTTATCCACCATCAAAGTCTCATTTACGTAAAATACCATTTTCATATCATTTCCTTCAAATTAATTGTAACCATATAATATTTTCAAAAAATAAAACCATTAACCGGTGTCTTCAAAACAGAAATACATTTCTGTACGAATAATTCGTTCTTTAAATTCGAAGATACATTTTCATGTGATCTAAATTTCAAATAAAAAAATACCAACTTGTTAGAGAACCTTACGTAAAATAGTTCAAATGATTATTATGGCATTCACAGTACATAATACACGATCCAGCATTTTAAAGGTTATTGCAAAAATAAAGAAGTTTAATACTGACAAAAGATATCGCGAAGGTAAACCGTGTACGTTACTGACTTTTAACTACTATATTTCTTTGTCTGTTCATATGCAAATACAAAACTTGATCTGTTTTACCAATGTTTAGAATTACGAACAGATAAAGAAAATGAATTAACGCTTTGAACTAGTTAAATTTCATAATCGTATCTACGTACGATAGAAGTAGTACAATTTTTATATTTCGATAAAAATGAAATATATCACTTGCGAACATTATTGACGCAAATTATTTTAAGTAAGCCAGAAGTAAAGAAAATAAGTTATCTTATTTTCATTATACATTTTTCTTAACGATAGTGCACTGTACGAATGTACACTAAAAGATATCGCCATTAACAAAATAAGAAGAAAGGAAAACTGAAATTTTCAACCGCAATATCAAAAGTTTCGTTATAAAAGCAAAGTAAATGGACATATATCGAGAAAGTCAAATGAGCAGATATGTTTTTCAATGTGCGCATATGAGTTCTCGAATTAAGATGGACAAGCGCGAGTGCGTGTGCAGACATGTCGTGGAAAAACATGATTAGAAGCAACGTATTCCTTCTTTTTAAGACCACAATATAACTTGCGTCGTTGTATATTTGAGCTCTTAACATTTTATTATCCTCGGCACATCTGCACCGTTAATTCAAGTGAACGGTTCGTCTCTCGTTGTGCAGAGAAAATATCTTGTGACGTTGACGTAAGCATTACCAGACGTTCATTTGACAATTTTTCTCGTACTCGCGTACGTGGTAAAAGGAGGGACTGTATAGCGTGTGTGATAATTTTTAGCGAACTCACCTTCACTGTCATTACCTCTTAAGAGTATGTAAATTTATGACCTAAGTGGTTTGCAACAACTATCGAACATTTCTACAATTCTATTTTTATGTAATTACAATGTTCGTGGAATTCTTTGTTGTTTTCGAGGATTTTCTTCTCTTCATCGACCTTATTTAGAGCTAATAACTTATTTTACTAATTTGTAGCAGACCATTGTCCGTACAAATTGAAATTTTAGCTACTTTTCTTTTAGCATAGGGGAACCCTTAGTTACAAAATCTTAGTTACAATTATTGTAAGGAGTCGTAGGTTTGAAAAATATCAATAGAAAAATCCGAAGGTATGTGGACGAATGTGATCATGATTAATGGGCATAAGTTCGACCTTCATTAAATTATCTATGTATTATAAAATGACCGGAAGTAGCGGTAGATTCTTATTAAATTGGTATCACGGTCGTTTCCTATTAATCCAACTTATTTACTTATCTCCTGTAAATGAGTCTTTTTATAAGCAGCGAAAAGCTGCGTCACCAATACTATCCCACTACCATAATAGCAATTTACGCGAGAAAAAAGCCAGTTTCATTATTAGAGCCAATTGTTTTCGAATGACATGAAAAAGGGACATATTTAACATAGTTATTTAAATTATATTTTCCTATGAATAAAATGAAATAAAACGTACACTTTTGCGATTATTAATTTTCGTCGTGCATTAAGAACATTGAGTGAAAAATATATCGATGGCTAAAAGGATGCCTATGTTAGATACACCGTAGGATTTTACAATATTTTTTTGTCAATTGTAACGCCAATATTATGTCTATCGTTTTATCTACGATTTAAGATGAATCGATTTTATTATTTTATCCATAAGAATTTAAGCTGCTTTACGACTAAATTACAACAAAAAGTAAAGAGTTAATTGTAATAAAGAGAGAAAATAATTTTTGCTAAAAATGACGACATTGTTCTTACGAAGAGTGTATATATACGTGTTTTCAAAATTGTTTGATCAAGTTTTTTTTCTTTCTTTTTACTCAAATAAATCGTCTTTCTCGTTTTGGAATGTACAGAACTTTTTTGATTGGTCACGTATAAAATAATGTATGTAATGATAAAATAAGCGTTTAGTCTTTGGAGGCTAGCTTATCCGCCTTAAACCCTTTGTTCACGAGACAAAAGTAATGCGCGTCGTTCGGTCTAAAATCCGTCGTAGCCTATTCGAAAAGGAATGATTTTCGGTGCTGTAATTATATGCGACAGATTGCCTGGGTATAGATCAACAATACAAATACACAACGATTGTACGGTTGAATTAATCGTCAATATTTAAAAAAATCCTATCCAGACGAGGCGAGACTCAATACGGTTGTCGTCGATTAAATTTTTTCTTTACGTTCGATCATCTTTGTACCGATTAGCGAATCGGTTCTCAAGGCCGCGCACGCACCTCTTGGCAAGATCAATTGTGTCAAGATCTTTTGGAATGACTTTGTATGCGCAATCGAGGTTAGCTGATCTTTGAACCTAAGAATGCCATTGATCCAGTTAGCGGACGTTAGACCACCAACTGCAATTGATGCGTTTTCTCCATTTCTTCCTCTCACGCTGCGCGATAGGATAAGCTACGAATAAGCTACGAATAAGCTACGAATCGCTCGTAGGAATCATGCACGATCGAAGGAACCATCGAAGTCGATTCGTTTCCACATTCGTTCGAGATCGGCGATTATGGTGGACGCCTACGAGTTCGGTAGAGCGATGCGTGTATCTTCGGTAAATGGCACGGAAGGAAGAGCTCGTTTATAAGGAAAACTAGTTCGCGTGTCAAGTTCAGTTGGAGGTTTATGTAAAATTTCATAGAATTAGTTAAAGACCGCCTCCCACGTGATTCAGCGCGAAATAAATCGATAATGCCCATAGCACGTGCTTTCGGATGAACATCGGAGCGACTTCTCGTTGAGTTTGAGTTTATTTCATCGAGCATCTCGATGTTTGCTAGGTAAGATAACAAAATATTACGTCAGCTTATTGATTCGATTTTACATCGTCACGTTGCACTACTCAACTTTGAATTATAATTGTCCGATTCGGTTATTTTATACAAATCAATTCTTATCAATGTGCCAATACTACGAAGAGCATCATCGTCGAGTGTCGCTCGATTTTTTAAACTGCAAACACAAATACGAGAATAAACGACGATAAGTATATTTTTATTTCGATACAACTAATGGAACGTGTAAATATTTCTTATACATAAAGTGCACGCGCTTTCATAAAATTTATCCAATTATATTCGGTAATTCTTTCCGTACTCCGTATTGAAGAGTCTCGACAATTATAAAATTCTATTAAAAAACGAATACGATAAAGTAAAAAATGTATATTGAAGCTTACAACTGCGTTGGTATGAGTAAGACGGCAGATTAAATTAAATTAAATAAGAATTAAAAGTAAGACAAGAGGAAAGTAAGACGTGTGGTAAGTGATTCGGCTAAATTTGGAAGTTTTTATCTCAACGTCTTCAGCTGGCACGTGAAAAAAATTTTCCCTCTCGTTGAGAAACAATTGGAACGATAAATCTAATTAAGTATCAGTGTACTTCATAAGAATTTATTAAGGTAATTATTATTTCATAGCAAGTATTCGACTGAACTGTATTTGAACGAGAGAACGCGAGTCTTTCGCCTTACATTGCAAGATTTTATACGATTTTATAGGATATTGTAGAGAATTCTCGTGAATTCTCCGCTTCGACGTACAAATAAATTGCGCGCTCTTGGAGATTTCTACATACCTAATTTCGTCGAAAAAATCACCCTCGAAACCGAACGTCGTCGCGCGTTAATATTTACGACAAAAAGGCCAAAGTGATAAAACGCGTTGGCTAATGATAGTATTACGCTTTTCCGCTGACGACTCCATCCCAATGAACAGCAAACGAACGAAGGATACGACGAGGTGTGAAAAATGGCGTTGACAACACCCGAAGACAATACGGCCGTGTAAGAAAGAAGAGGCTCACGGGACGTCGACGTCGACGTCGCGAGTCAAAGCTTACCGAAAGACACATTTACTCGGCCAATTTCTTGTCGCTTCTCGTCGCCGCAACTCACAGCGCTACAGCGTTTTAAGTTATGATCGTCCGTCCATTCGATCGCAACCGCTCGGCGGAAGCGCGCCATTAAATAAATTATGCTCGCGAGAGTTGCTGCCTCGACGCGAACGCATCGTTCGGTTGGTGCGCGATCGAACTCCAACCCCTAGGCGAAGAGACACGAGCGCGAGTCCACAAGTGCGCGTCTATCGATCCCGTGAACCTTCTTTCGACTTCCGAGTTTTGCGTTAGCTCAACATTTTTCGTAACGTCTTCCCAAGCCCCCAACAAGTCCTCTTTCCTTACCGATATTCGCCCTAGTCGCGCGCTCCTTTGATTATCTTCGATTATCTTCACGCAAGGAAACGGCAGCCTTATTTATTAGCTACGATTATTTATTAGCCTGTCGTTATTTCGTCGTACGCACGTTGGGAAGGTGATCTGCACTCTTTCCACGTTATTTACGAGCACCTCTGATAGCTCTAAAACCGCTGATCCTCAAACTCATCCTAATCCCAAGGACATTTGATTTGTGAGTTTCGGGTTACTTCTATTTCCATCGTTCTTTCATCATTTTTACTCCAATTATTTAAATGGATAAATGTCCACACTTGGTCTACACTTGGTCTACACTTGCTCTACACTTGGTCTACACTTGGTCTACACTTGGTTCTATCGCTCCTTTTAATTTACATTAAATGCGCAGCTAGAGAAAATATTCCAGCAACCGTGGGCAATCAATTTGAAACGGTTGCCAACTTTACTCGTCGCAAAAATAAAAATAAAAATAATGATTAATATTTGAATATGAATATTATCATTTGAACGCGAATGGTCGTATTACGATAGCGTTATAAAATTAATTATGCGACTCGACGTGTAATTGTAAATTGTGCAACAAATTTTATGGTGTTATCGGTTACATTGCACTTATTGTTTACGGTACGCACGGTGGTTGGTAAAAGGACACCTGTAAATTGTCGAAATTTTGCACTTGTAAGAAGACGGTGCTTTTGTTCTTAACTGTTGAATAATTTAAGAAGGTGATTTGTCAAGCAACGACATTTGCCGAAACTTCGAAACATACGGGAACTAGAGAAATACAAAATGTTACAAAAGGTTTTCCATTTCTATTTGTTTTTTAACCTGATAATTTCTTATAACTTCTAACCGAGCAATCACACACACATTTCAGTGCATTTCTACAAATAATGAGAATAATGGTTGCTTTAAGATTTGTGCAAATCGTTTATTATTTTTCTTTAGTCAATAATATTCATATAACTATTACCGAAAGCTTGTACGGAAACGCCGTTCCAATTCAATGAATCAATATATTTTATTGGGATTCAAAATTTAAATTGAGCGTAGGAGTAATTTCTGTACGTGATGTATAATTCCATCTCATTTAATCACAACCACATCTTATTAGAAAATTTTGATGTATTTATATTTTTTGTACATTACTTAATTTTTAACACAGATTAAATGTGTCAGATTGAAGTATTTCATTTGTTTTTAAATTACGTACAGCTGTGTACAATCTATATTCTTAAAAACATTTTCTTTTAACTTTATGTAATTGAACATAACTACATGTAGTTGTTTTTCTAATTTCATTTTATCGGCGATGCGCGTTATCGCGATCTATATGCGTTAATTTCTTAGTCCTACGGTCCAAAACTTTCGAATATAAAAATAAAGAAAATCTACAACGGATATAGCTCTTTGAAATGATAAATTATTTTTAATACTATTAAAATTTCTTTAAAATATTGCAGTGTGATAAATATTTAAGGTGATTCATTGTTGTGTACATGATTGAGGTTGTGTCTATCTGTATTACGAATACGAGCGATGTCAACTATTGCAGCGTAATGTATGGATAATTACATTTTTTAATAACATACAGGCTAACGTTCTTCGTTTTATCGCACGTTAATAATTACTAGTGATTTTTAATGAATGAAAAACCTCTGGCAAATTATTTAGCCTTAATGTAGCAGGAAAAATAATTTCAAGACGAAATGTAGCTACTTTTTTTTTCAGACATCTTTTTTTCTCTAGTCACTTTTATAATCTAGGCATAACGAACTCTCCACCAAAGCGATGAATTTTTTCCCGGTAAATTTTCTATTTTCAATACTACATAAGCATGAAGCTTAATAAAATAAACAATTGTATATTTTTCATTTATTTGTCTTAAACGCACAAGAATTAACATTATTCTAAAAATCATTCCGCATCGTTAAAATCGGATAAATGCTAGACAATATTTTTCACGTATGTGACTGATTGTATTTTAATAAATTACGAAACTAGTGGAACTTCGAAATGTATACTTACAAAAGGATTGTTGAATGTTAGAAGTACATTTACCTTTGAAGTTTGTAGAAAAACATTTTTACCGAATCAACACGCTTACTTTCTTTTGTTTTACTTTGCTATTACGAATGTACAAGAAAAATATAAAAAAAAAAAAAAAAAAAAAAAAATGAAAAAAGATTTAAGTTTAAAATTTGAAAGTAGTCTTTTTATCTTATGTTGCTTATCTTTTTTCTTAGCGAAATATCGGATTAAGAAAAATACAATTCTTCTCGTATAAAGAGTTGAAGAAAATCTTTTCCTCCCGTACAATCCTCGTGTACCTTCTTCTGGTCGTCGTAAAGTTTAAAATAATAATGCTCAGTGTTTCGTAGAGTTTTTCAAATTGAACTTCTTATCGACACCTTAATATCCCTTAAACCTATTTTTTCATCTCGGTAAAAAAACAATTTCATGTTACGACGGATTAAATAAAATTTATGGTACTCAATTTTCACTTACTAACATCAAGTCTTTGGTAAAAATAATAATGTACTATTAAGTATGATTAGTCCGAATGATGAATTTCAATTATATCTTCTCAGTGACTCAGTGACTGGCAAGAAATTGTCGTGCGGCTTGAAGTTGATAAAGTTTATAAAATAAGTTTGCTTTTCATAAATGTTGACAAAACCTCGTGGACAAGCGTGTATTTCTTAGTGGAGTTTTCATACGCTTTATCCAGCATGTCAGTTTAATTATACATAATTGCCAAAGATGATCCATTATCGAATACAAATATATGGGGATATACTGCTGAATTCGAAATAGTTAACTTTGTTGATAAAATAATAAATAAATCTTTGTAATAATTCTGATGAAAATTCTTATTTGCACTTACGTCGACCGCGTAATTCGAGCAAATTCTGTTATCAATACTGTTATTAATTCGATGTTTCGTCATTGACAGGAGATGAATTTATAAAACACGGGAATTGTCACTTTAACACAGTTTGGAAGATAACGGTTACCGGTTACAACAAAATTTTCACGTGCCATCTTAACATTTTTTGATTGTTAAGATTGTTAAGATAATTTTTTGAAATTGAACAAATGAGTCACCATCAACTTCGGTACACGATTTGCCAGATTGGAACCGTGAACACACGCGTGCGTGCGTGCGTGCGTGCGTGCGTGCGTGCGTGCGTGCGTACAATTTCACGAAAAGAGGCTACGAAAAGCAAGTACAATTGTAACGATTGCATAAATACAGGGGAAAGCGCGTATTTTATCTTATTTCCGCTCATGCCGATACTCTCTATTTAGCCTAAACATTCTGTACTCGACATGCGCCGCTACGTATTTCCATTTTCCGCGAGAGTCGCTTCAATTTATTCGTTGAAGATACGCTCGGAGCCAAATTTGAAAGCAACGACAATAACGTGGCTGCGTGCACTCTTGGTTTTTTCAGGTCCCAGCACGTGGGTGGAAAAATTCCCGATGGCGGCTGGATCTCGGCAGAGTCCAGTCAACATCGAGACCGACCGCGTCGAGTCCGATCACGAGGCCCTTAGCAGCAAGCCTCTTAGATGGAAGTATCCGGCCACGGCTTCGCGCAAGCTCGTCAACCCGGGATATTGCTGGAGGGTCGACACCGACGGCGAGGGCACCTGTGAGTACGCCAACTGACTAATCATTAACCGCGAGTCGAAGCCATACTCGACTTGCTCGAGTAGCTCGAACCTACAACAGTGGAGTTCCTTTCTACCTTTGCTCCTTCCAACATCTAGTAACAATCCAAAAATGGTTTAGTTGCATCTAGTTGAAACTATTGTTTCCAGTGCTTGTAATTTCCCGTTCAGTTTCCGTACTAAAATCTTGCGTATTTTGCTGCTCCGCGAACGGAAGCGATTGCATTAGTAAAGTTAAAGTTGAATTGATAAAATAAATTGATAAACTTTGATATCGATCTGTTTTCTTAGAAGCTAGGCAAATGCATAGACTATAAGCGCTGGTAAATTAATTCGCAGCTGAATATTTTACAACGGTGATGACTTAGTATATAGCTCTAATTAAAAATAAGCTCGTTTATATTCTTTTTATTCAACCTGTGCAAGAAATTTTTTGGACTGTAATTGCGTTTTTGTTCCATAGCTTTTGTTGCTAAAGTAACTTGTTTTAACTGCGCTCCATTTATTTTAACGGAAGCTAGAGCCTTAAAATTCAGATTCTAATGCTCGACGTTTCAATAACATTTTTAATAAATCAAAAATGTCGGTGCATTAAAGAAAAGAAGGAAAAGACGTTATATTGAGTGCTTTGAAAGCTTGTGAGTACACATTCATTGCTAACTTCTCGAAAGAATCTACCTCGACGACTTATTAAACCACCAGCGGTGAAATTAAGACGATCCCAGTCAGCGATGCGTACGATAATTCGTTGTGCAAATAACGGCGAGGAGGTATGACTAAAAATATACAAAAATTTTTTAAAAGAAATACAGATGGAAGCAATTAATTCTGTTTGAGTTTGTTAGCTGGGTATGTTATTGAAAAACCATGCTTGTTTCAACTTTTTACTTCGGAAATAAACGTTCAATATCGCACATGTTTGAAAATAATAAACGCTTGTCAGTAGCATCTAGCAATGTAAATATAAAATTTTTCTCTTAGGACTTGGTAAGTTATCTGAATAATAGTTCAGAATTTGATTCGAAGGTTAATGTAATTTATATTACATACGTTGAAAATCGTTAGACATAAGACGCCAACGCCAACATTGGAAGCTCAGTGGTTATTCTTATAATTATAGGACAATATTCTATGCTTTCGATTAATTTCCTTTTAATCTAAAGAGCAAAAGTCAGACATAAAGATTATAATACAAATTTATCATTGCATTTTGTCTTATGATTTATCCTTTGTAGGCACATTACATTGGCATTGCATTTGCATTCTATTCAACATTGAAACTTCTAGATCTGGAAAAAGTCCCTGCTTTTAATGTACGATAAATCAACATGAAATTGCACGATTTTTCGTCATCTTTAATATCGAAATCTTCATCCAATAATAATCGTTTAACGATTACACTGCTCGATAAATGAGCAGTGTAAGCAATCAATGTTATCGTTTTAACGCGGTGAATTTAAACTGGTCTAAATAAAATAAAGCGTTTAGAAATGAGCGTGGGCTTATGGTTTTATTTTTCAGCTTTATAAATTAGTTTGACTTTCGAACAGCATTTACTGTGATATACCCTGATTTACTGTGCAATTTACATATGTTATTGTTGCAATGAAAAATCGAGTCAAAGAAGACACAAAGAAAGAAAAAGGAACTGCAAATGATTGAAATCGGTTAAATGTGTGTCAAGATTGAACTATAGGTCTGCTATAAATTATAAACTTTTAAATAGGGAACGAATATGTTATTTTATATTTTTTCTCAAAACAACTGTGGAAATTTATATTACGAGGAAATTTATATTAATTTCAAACTTCGTATTTACGCACCACTTGGTTAAATGAATAATTCATGTGAATTTAAATTTAAATAATTTAATAAGACTTGAAATAAGACGTACATTTGTCGTAAGAAACAGTAACTATGCATTAAATATAAATTTAATAAGTTCAATATCGATATAGTATCTCTTTTGGAAAATTTACCACTAATAATTCATATTTAACAAAGCGATCGTCTTGATGTATTTTGAAACTTCGAGGCTTATTCTTAACGTACATAGATTTGCTAAAACTGTGAAGTTCCCGATTTAAAATGGGAGTTTGTTGATATTTTGTTGATATTTTGAATATCATGGGCACGCGCGTACTCTCTGTTTTCAAGCCTTTGAAAGACTTTAAATATCGTCTGTGTTAATTGAATTTTTTGTTTTACGATGAAAATAGCCATACAGTTAATAAAGTAAACAATGTCCATGTACTTTTAGCAAGTACAAAAGAAGTAATTTGAAAATCAGGCTAATTCATATTAACGCATCGCAAACGTTGGCCTGAACTTATTCAAAAATGAAACAAGCTTGTGTTAATATGGAATGAAAAAAAATATTTCCTTTATCTTTTATAAGACAACACAAAAATAAAATTTAATACATTCTATGCATTTAAAAATTTTAAGTAACACTGCTGTACGCTTGAAGTTCGAATATTTGAGTAGAATTTTTCTACTTTGTAAATATATTATAAAAATTTAACGCTCTGTCACTTAAATGTAACATGTCATGTCTTATTTTGTTTTACTTTTGATTAACGAACTATAATTCGCGTTTTAATATGCTGGTTGCCCTAGAAGAATCCGCATACAAGAATGTGATAAATTCCATATGAAAAAATTGATCACTTTAAACAGTTATACGTCATTATGCATTAACATATTAATCCGACGAGAAATAAAAGAAGAAAAATAAATATTTTTAAACACTAAAGAGGTAAGCAAGTTTATTGTTAGTTTAAAAATAGCGCAAGTGAAATATATTTTTTACTTTCTAGTTGAGAACTTGAGTACATATTATAATCACTTCGTGACGTTATATCACGAGAATAGTCTTCCGCATTATTGCATTGTATATTCGAAAATTTTGCACTCTCACTCAAATAAGTACAAGTGATTCAGGAGTTTGCGCTTGGAACATAATTTATGCGCGGGCGTAGACAGTTACGAAATATTTCGCGCTTATGTTGCATTATAATTTATAATGTAATTGATAACGAAGAAGCGCTATCGAGTCGTCGCATAATAACGTAACCGCGTGTTCGAACTTTATCGACGAACGATTTTATCTCACGTAATAATATGAAAAATTCGTTTTTTGCTTGGAAATGAATTTAATTGACATCGTAGGCAATGTGTAAATATTGCTTACACTATAAGTAAGCATTTTAAGAGATTTTGAAGGAAAATTTTTTTTCTCCAACCAATAAAAATCGTAGAAATAAATTGTGAATGATTTTGCGAACGAATAGCGCTAAACACCGACATGGAACAACCCTCTTCTCTGATCTAACCAATTTTTTCTCGACATTTGAAGAATTTTTCAGCCTAAAATATAAAAAAGAATTTTTTTCTTGTTTGCACACTTTTCTAAATTCGAGCAGAGTCGAGTTTGAAAATGTAGGTAATTAGACAATAAAAAACTTTAATTCCATCTCCTAGATTGATTGTCATGATTTGTATTGATATTATATAATATTAATCATCTTGATTGATTGTGAAAAATGCCTTCGTTCAGTTTGAGGATTTTAAAAGACAAGTTGTATAACCTTCCAAATGTATCATCAAAATGTACTCATTATTTTACACGTAAAAAAGTATCGGTTTGTGCATGCGTTAGTGATTTATAATACGGTCTGTTGAACAAACAGACAATGACACAAAAAATGTTCCACATTAAGTAATAAAAATTCTCGGCGATAAAAATGTATTTTTAATCCACATGAGTAGTAGCATCATTAAAGAATCTTGAATTCTTTTAGAAATTATAGAATTATATTGGTAACACTCTTTACACGTATTACAAAATTAAAACAATAAATGTACATACTAGAAAATAATGTTGTTAGATAAAAGAGTAATGTAGGCTTTTATTGCTTTTTTTTTTTTTTTTTTTTTTTTTTTTTTTTTTTTTTTTTTTTTAATATTCGCGGTTTTAGACTACTAGGATTATATCAAGCCTTGAACGACTTTAAAAAAGAGGCCAGATTTGCAGTGATGATTTATAAAGATGCAGCACAATCCTACGTCCTTCTTTTAATTTGTATGGAAGAAACCGAGTTCAATGGCTAAAGTAATTCACTCGTCTATAAAAAAAAATTCAAAACGTTTGATGTTTTCATTTACTTCCTTTCTGACGTATGCGACTGATTTTTAAATAAGGTGCTGTGCAACGAATATACAATTACGTAAAGTCGCAATAAATGTAATAGTAGTTTTTACATAAACATATAATTCAGACCAACAGAATATTTAATTCGGTGGTGTACTGCACTGAGCTTAGAAATAGATTTGCATTAATATAATTGTTACATTATAATTATAATTCAAAGTTTATGTTGATAAATCCGATATTATATTCACTACGAAAAAATATTTATAATGAAAGAACGTAATGAAGCAACGCTTCATTAATTATATTACTTCAATAATCAAAAAAATAGGGAAAAGAAAAAACAATAATAAAATTTACAATAGTATCTCGAGAACTAATGTACGTGATGTTTTAAATTGTAAAAATAAAAGGATGTTTTCCATGTGAATCGGTTCTTAACTTGATTACTGCTCTTTGGCTTTTATTATTTTTAATTCCTTGGACACTTATCAACGTTTAGTTGAATATAAAAAATTTACATATAAAAAGTTTAACTCTAGAAATGATTTTCATCTCGATACATAAAGAATCATTAAGAGTTCCACATAATTTAAAGTTATTGATCCACACTGGCCACGGACGTACTGAAAAAGAGCCCACGAGCAAACATTATCTTATAAAAATGTGCGTATTTCACTGGTTGTGTGCGTCGTTGTTTCGACGTCCGAAAAACAAAGCAAATTTATATTCGTCGACATTGAAAAATTCGCAGCCTTGACAAAGAGTCTGTTTTGAAAGTTTATCCGAATGGTACCAGTCCAAAAGAGGTAACACTCGAGGAAAATTGAATTCTTGACTCGCGGAGGATGTACCACAACGTGATAATTGGATAAGCAATCAAACGCATATCGCTAAAGCTTATGCTTTCTTTTGAATTTATCCAATATTTACATTTGCATTTTTCATTAACAGTGAAATTATCAAATGATAAGATATAAGCTTGTATTTTCATACGTCGTTCATAAACTTTTTTCTAATTTTTTTTATTGTATATTTTTTAAAATTTCTTACTGAAAATTGTTTACATTGAATCCTTCGTTCAAAGAATTTGCGAATAATAATGTATTTGTCAATACCTATTCTCCAGCACTTTTATGAATAAAATGAAATTTATTTAATTTTTGTTTGAGTGGCTTTTGAACACGCATAGTGTTATCTTGTAAATATTAATAATAGAGGCGTCTCAGACAATTGGATTAGTACAGCAAGCTTAATAGTATACGTTAATGTGCTTTATGATAAACCTAGAATAGAATGATAAAAATACCTGCATAAGATTTATACTTAAGTTTAATATTGAAAAAATATTTTAGCTAATTACTAAATCGCCGTGCAGTTCACGAATAATTTTTATATTTCATGTTTTAGTGCGCATGCCGATTGCAAAACAGCGCATGTTTTAAAAATATCCTTTTGTTTTTAAGATAAACCCGTGGAAAAACAAGCATTCAACCGATACGGAAAGATTTTATTAATCCTTACTTAGGACTAATAATGATTTTTCGTAACTCAGTACGGTAATTATTATTTAAGAATTAATTTTTTTAATAAAAACAGTCGTAAATTATAAATATTTTATAAGAATGCGAATGAAATATAAATTTAATATTGATATAATTACTTTAATTACTTTAATGTGCTTTGTTTACAAATATACATAATGACTAAATAATGACTAGAATTTATTCTTTTAATTAACGTATTTAATACTGCTCTAATGCTATCCACAAAATATTCCCTATTCATTGGAGTAGTTAAACTTTAAAAATAATTTCATTTTAATTTACGCATTTGAATCACAAAAAGTATTATTGTACATTATTCTAATTAGAACATCCAAGTTACGCAATCGAAATTCACGCTCATAAAAAAAAAACAAAAAAAACAAAAAAAAAACAAAAAAAAAACAATTATGTATAGTAGATATTATCTTTTTTTTCATCATAACAATTGTTATAAAAGTATAATATAGCAATGTACTTGCTATATACTAACAAAACAATACACGCGCGCGCGCGCCTATATGTAACATTTAAAAAATTCTATTCCTTCTATTAAATCTGGTTGTATTTGAAGTATTAATATTTTTTATAATATTTTAACACATTTGATTATATTTTTTTATTAAGATATATGTACATTTAGTTTTCAGAAGTCATCTCTATGCCTTTGTATTGACAAAATGCGAATTAACGTACCTACATAATGTTTTAAGATTTCTCAAATTTACATTAAAAACAAATTTTTTTCGTGACGCAAGCGTAAATAAATACGTAAAAACATGTAAAATGATCCTGTTAAGCATAGAAACTAAAGTATTAAGTTGTCGTTTAATACTTCGTTTAATTCGTGCACCAAAGCTTACTCGATGTGTGAATCCTGTAAAACGTTTCACCCGAATGAAGCATGATACGAAGGGAATATCAGTATTTGATACTTATACAGATGTTTACTCCCCTCTTGGGTTTGCTGCTTCTCTCGTAGTCTAAGCATTAATAGATTGTATCCTCTAAGTGTAATAGAATTTATGATCGTGTGAAAGAGGGTGGAAGAGCGAAATGGTATTTAGAGAAACTTCTTTGCAGGTATACTCTTTTCAATTTATTTTTTTTTAAATTATCACAAGTAAATTTAAACGGAAAGTAAGTTACTTTTAATAATACATACGTGTCGTCCGAATCTTGGTTGGAATAAAGCTATTACGATGTTCGCGAAGCTAATACTAATTATATTATTTTCCGCTGCGAGTGTTACGAATCATTTAATTTCAGTACTTGTTCGCTACCTTACAATTATTTTTATATACAAATGTGTTTACAGAATCCTTTACTTACAAAAATCTTAAATTCATCCTTTATCTTCCTTGCGTTTTGCTGTTTAAGCCTACGGTTGATTGTATTTTCCATTGAAAAATTAGCATTTAGCATACAACCCCCAAGAAACGCGTTTAGCAATTGACGGTGTGAGTTCTTTAATAGTTTCAATTGACTGTACTTCCAGCCTTGCTTTGATATATTCTTCTTGGTTACTAGTTTTTTAGGATACGTATTTTTAATTGAATAATTGATTGACAACAATACAACCGAATTATCCTAAGAGGAATAAAAACGTGTAATTCGAAAAAATCATAGAAATAAAGTCAATTTGTGTATCATGCAAATTGAAAAAAGAAAAATGGTCGTCGCGATCAATATCAATAATCGTTGCTTTTCCCATTTTCCAGTTCTTAGTGGAGGACCCTTGATGGACGACGTATACAAACTCGAACAATATCATTGTCACTGGGGATGTAGCGATTCTCGTGGATCTGAACATACCGTCGATGGACAAGCTTTTGCAGGCGAGGTGAAAGTCTTAAAAACATTCATACAGTATCTTATATCATTATTATTGCATCTTTATCGAACCAACATTTACACGCGGCGTACATTAATTGATATTTATAAATAATATTAAATAATATTAAGTAATATTTTATACTATTTTTAAAAGTATTTCTAACAATATTTAGATGCAACGAAATAGCCAAGTTTTTATGAAGATCATATTGCCTATAAATTTAATTTTTACATTTGAATAATCACGCGCAAAAGTTATTTCTTTGCGAACAAAACAAAAATCGCTGATTATTCGGATGGTTGATGAAAGTGTTCGCTCGTACGTCTAGAATTTAAAGGCTCGATAAAATTAGAGAAATAAACGTTTGATTACTTCAATTACGGAAAACTTTTACGAGTAAGTGTGAAAATAAAATAATCGCCAATATAACAATTTATAAATGAGCAAGTGTAATGGTAAAGTTGTACATCGTCGACAAAGTGAAAAACTTATTTATTTTTTTCTCGTATAATCAGCATATCAATTCACTTTTGTTTAACTCGACTTTGCGTGTTGTGTACTACATACAAAACTTAAGCGAGTTGGACAGTCGTATGTGTAGAACGTTGTACACACGCGCGCACTCCACTAATGGCAGCCTCGCTAATAGCCTTTAAATTGACATCTCTCTCTCTCTCTCTCTCTCTCTCTCTCTCTCTCTCTCTCTCTCTCCCTCTCCCTCTCCCACTCGCTCTCCCTCTCCCACTCGCTCTCCCTCTCACTTTTTCTTAAGCGGCTGTTTCAAAGTTGTGACTTCGCGCATCATATGACCGGCAAAACGCAACCGCGTGCCTCTGCGTCATGTGATTCATTGAGCACGCGCATTACATCCTGAGTTCCCTGATGGATCAGTTTCGTTACTGTACAATTCGTTTCGACCGGTCACTTCTGCGCGGTAGTTGCACATATATTTAGTTTGAGATGACTGAATGATGAGCGACTAAATTCATTCCCTAATTCGGTAGATCGTTTGCAATAAAAGCTTAAAAATTGATACGTGAGATTATGTTAATCAAAGTACTCTTATACAAAAGTAAGTGAAGATTTCGATTAGTCAAATGAATAATTTTGCATATATTATGTTTATATATGTTGTATCGTATATATAAATTTGAAAAACTTTAAAATGAAATAAAAATAAAGCTATAAAGTTTTATTCTGCGTTAAATTTTAAAAAACAATGTAAAAACTTTCCAAATTCATAATCTGATCGTCATTTGCATTATTAACGAACGGCTTTATAATTTGCTTGTATTTCAAACATTTTTAAAACAGAAAGTAAATAAAATTCATATTAAAAATATAATTCATAAGATATTTGACTAGTTATTTCATAGAAATAAATATTTAATTTTTATTATAAGTATTTTATCTTTGCGGTATAGCCTTGAGAGGTATTTTCCTGCACATAAAGGCATAATCAAGTGAGATATGAATTACGATACATAGAAGTACATTAAACTGATAAAAAAGACTTTGTATTCCAGTTAAGGTAAAAATAATAAAAATAAAAGAAAATGCAATAAAGTTTAATTTAAAATACATTACACAAAGTTTGATTAGTCTGAATTGGCTGAAAAAAATGTATACTCGTACGATTAAAAATAATGTACAATATCACATAAAATTTAAATAATTCCAATTTGCTCGTTTGTAATTTCCAATTGAGTTAACGTTTACATATATTTTACTGTGATTTATAACTTAAAAAACTTAAAAAAACTACGGTCATACGTGGAAAATTTTTCGTTTTTCAGCAGACCTTAGATTAAGCAACTATGAAATGACGATTATTATTACATAAAATTTTATATTAATATTTCGTGTTAATTACATGTGCTTTAATATTCGTATTAAAAACACATTTAATTTGCAGATTGTAAAAAGCAAAGTTATTAAAATGCGCTAGATTTGTTGTCTTTGTTTCATTATAAATTGCATAAAAATATATAAATTTTTTATACATTTGATATTCCATTTTGATTAGAAATAAAGCAAATATATACCAAGTGCTTCTAATTTTAATACGTATTTTGATTTTCTTTTGCTTCTATTCACTCATTTTCTCAAGTTTTGTGTCTCAAACTTTAATAATCTTTAAGCTTAATACGCTTTTATTATAATACAATATAAAGAACTGATTAAAACTTAGATTAAACTGTTTGCGCAATATATTTACATTTCTATGATAGTTTAAAAATGTTGAATAAAGTTATGAAATTAACATTAACGCAGTTGACTATATGTAAAATAAGAAGTTTTTTTATTTGAATGAATATACACTTTATTGCTATTCATAAACTTGTAAATACACTTTTGTAAAATTGCACTTTAGAAGCTTCGGCTAGTTTTTATTTAAATATATGAAAAAATTTGATAATAAGCGATAAATTTTACTAAACACTCAGAACTGATTAATGCAAAGAATTTCAAATTAACCGCATACATATTAATTGTTTTCGCCCTTGTATTTATAAAAGCGTTTATTAGACTCCATTTGCACTTTACAATGGGGCAGATTAGCAGTAACTTAGGCAGTTCAAAAAAGCATTTTTTTTTTAATATTTAATATCCATTATTTAAAAAGTACTTGATCGATTTAGATAACAATAGTTATTAGAAAATTTTTATCTTTTGAAAAAATATATTTGAAAACAGTATTATCAAAAGAAACAGAATGAATTATCTGTATTAATGAAGGTGCCCATGACATAATCTCTAATCTAATAAGATAAAACATTGAAAAATCTGAAAACTGCAATTATTTTATAGAAAACACTATCTTTACGGTAATTTTCGAGTAACATTTTTTACGGGTACATTGTTCACGTGGTTTTGACTTTCGTAAAACGGAATTAATGCTTTTGTCGGAAGAATTTTTAGAAGTGGTAGGAAGGTTGTTGTATAGTTGAAATTTTTTCATCTTTATCAAAAGTTAAAAGCTAGATGATTTTTACCAACATGAATCCTATTTTTAAAAATTATTCGAATATTATATAATATTTAAATAGATCTTTGATTATTTAGAATAGTCTTTTTTATTAAAAACCGTTTTCTTGGTACCAAAGTCAAGAAATCATGAATATATTCATTTCTAAATAAATGTACATTATTTAATCGAATCCCTCAATTATTGTTAATATCTTCCAGTATCTTCTTTTATTATTAAATTAGTTAATCTATGCAACGTTTTCTCAAAAGTGAACACTGGAAGTATAATTATCTATTAGCGCATTGGTTCTAAATTTGAGATTAAAAAAATTTCTTTTCTTTTTCTCATGCTGTTGGTGTGTATTGCCATGGGCTACCAATTTATCGATAAAATCATATTTTATTATGACCTAAAAACTCGATCGTCTAAAATCTATATTTCATATTATATCTATAAAAATTGAATTTTTATCTTCGATAGTCGTGTGATTTAATACTACATAAATATCATGGAGTGCGATCGTTTTGTACATGTTGGTGGTCAAATCACCTAAATTGAAATCGCCTTCCATTTCAATGGTTAAACTTTCTAAAATATTAATTTACACGCATTCTAGCTTTTGCTTCTTATTGCTTCTGCATACAGTGAAATACGTCTTCAACTTTAGATATCAGCGAATTAATAATAATAATATAAGGAAATATTTATAAATATTAAAGAAAGCATATTTACCGGGACCATCGCTTGAATTCTTTTGATTTTAAACTTTCTTCAATCGCGTATTTGTTTCTTTGATTTAATTTTTTTATTTGAATTGTGATTCTTAATGTAATATTTTTTTTTTGACACTTTTATCGAAATAAATTCATTTTATTTTTAATCTGTGAGATCGTCATCGTATGCAATATCGAGAATATGCGTCTGTTTATCCACGAAAATACATCCACTTCTATTTGTGCCCCACATTTTCCTTTCTATTTTTACTTTTTATAGATTTTACCACAAAGTGGTAAAACTTTTATCTTAGGAATAACTGTCCGTTAATATTTCAAAAACGTTTTACTTAAATTCTAGATCATATGTACGCGCGCGCGCGCGCGCGTGTGTGTGTGTGTGTGTGTGTGTGTATGCGTGCATATTCGTCGTTATACTTTTTAATATCTTTAATACAATTATAACAAACAATTTTAAGTCATGAATCTATCAAATTGTTGATGGAAACTTTTCTCTCTACAATCATTATGTTTAATTCGATGCGTGTAATTTACAGTTGAAAAGCTTACTTCTATGTTGTTACATTTTGTTCGCCAATTTTAGCACATTATATAAGTTTCGTTCGAAATTTCATTTATCTCGTATAGAAATACTTTAAAAGCACTACACGACTTAACACGCATAAAACTTCACTTATAAATACCGAATCGAAAATAATATTTTAACACTGCATTCCGATGATTGCAAAACGCGCGGAAGAAGGTCTAAAAGTACTTGATTCGTGTCGAGGACCGAACTCGTGTTTCTCGGCACGTCTAAGCTTTTTAGAGTCTCCATTTTTATAATCGTATAAATACATTGCATCCAATGACACGGAGGGAGAGTTGCATTCACCCTCGTGTTTACAAAATCATTCCTTCGACATTCGTGCACATGAGTCGGGTGTTACTATAGAGTTGCGAGTTGCCTTAACCGGAGCGCGTTGGAACGTGCAAGTTTTTTCGTAACCGACGAAAATCTTTGAATGATTTTATTACGGTTTTAACGATGTCCGATACATCTTCATTACTAAAAGATAAAGGAAAACTATTTAATTGTAAAAGTTGTTACCTGCGAAATAGTTTTTAGTATTTTTATCAAAATATTTAGAACGATATCAGAGCATTTGAAATTTTTTAGAACCATAGATTTGTGTATTTTAGTGAAAAAGTCAGTTCAAGATAAGGAAAACTTTAATTTGAAGTTATATGAAATTAAATTTTGAAATTTTTATTTTTATATATTAAATAAAGTGACGAAATTCCCGGTACTTATTTTTATTTATAATTAAAAATATAAGTTCAAGATATACAATGTTGTTGTAGCATCAATACGTTATTATTATTTAATAATTATATGGATACTAAAGTTTCCAAGTATAACTAAACTTAACATACCCTGTCTACTTGCAGTTATTTATAAATCTTTATCTACTTAGTTCAATAATTATTTAAATAAATTTTTCATGTAATATGTAATTCATTATTGTACATTAAAATGTTAATAATGGCTTAGACATTAAATTTAATCTTAAATATAAAGCTTAAAATTCAACATTTTTGATATTAATATCTTAAATCAGCATAAGGAAAATTTAAAAGGCAATCACTGGTTTCATAATTAGAAATATACGCAAGTAATGCAAAATAAAAATGACTTATTTTTATTATAATATCTAAGTGATAGGTTCATTACCGATATTCGTTAAATATACCTTTCATTTTATTTCTTTACTTTTCTCTCCCTCTCTCTCTCCCTCTCTCTCTCTCTCTCTCTACATATATACATATACATATTCTATACCGTTAATATTTATGTTTATGAAAGTAATTATAATACAAGAAATCAGTTTGAATTAGATGTTATTCGTACATTGAAAACATTTTACGTTTCATGAAAACAATAATAACGAAAAAAATATATTGTAAAAAAAGTCAATCATTTTATTAAACGTTACATTGGCATAATTATTATAAAGAAAGTAACAATTGTTCAATGTTTTTCAATGAAATTTCAACATTACAACCACTACTGATTGTTCCATGAGCTTAAAAGAGAAAAATTAAGAATAACATGTATAGATAGGATAATTGAATGAATTATGCGTATCTGTCGCATTATTGCTCGTATTGATCAAAGAACAAAGATATACGATAAAACAAATTGCCGTTCGCAGTACTCAATCATTCGATGTCGTATTCGTATGAAAACTTTTCTAGAATTGCTTGTGTTCCTTTGAAACTTCTGCCGAGTAGTTATATTTATTTAATTTTATGAATTTCTATTAAATTATACGATCAATAACAATGATAAGCATCATTAAGTGAGAATTTATGGTACATGAATTTTTTTCATAATATCAAATCTCAAATGGACAGTTGTGTTACGAAAAATATTCGTCAATAAAACTGTCGATAATGAACAGTCCTTACTTTTACATGTTACAAGACAAAAATTTGTATTACTACACGCAATTGAAATGTTTTCGCAATAATTAATTCATAATTAATCATTCCAATTAACTTCATTTCCTCGACACGCAATAAATTTTGTATTAACAATTATGCTTCACGTGTGGTAATATTAGTAACTTTATCAGATTTAATTTGTAGAATTGCCATTATAAATAGTAATTTATTAAAGTTTTAAATTATGATAAAAACACCATTAAGTTTTATCTAATATTTTTTACGAAATTTATTATGTACATATAAAGTATTTTATATATAAAATACGTTACGTGAAAAAATAATTACTTTAATGGTGTAATTAAAGAACTCGCATATTGAGCAAAACAATAAATTTTACACATTTAATTGAATGATATGAATAAAAAAAACCTGTAAACGTATAGGTTCTTTCAAATTAATAAAAAATATTTAATTTTTCTTATACAATAGCGACTGCGAAATAATAAAATATCTCTTTCAAAATCTATACATGGCTTTTATATTAATATGTAATTTTTTGCTAATTATACAGTATATATATATATATATATAATATTTCACATAAATTCATTAATTTAATTCACGTGATATATTTATAAGCAATTTTATAATAACAACAAAACATATGAAGTTTAATAGGTGCACCTTCAAAATACATTATTATTAACGGAAAATTTTTTAGAGTGTATTTCACGAGAATTGTGTTAAAATATATATTACATAAGTGTATAATACTAAACATAGAAATTTTTATATTTGTACTCGTAATTTCTGATCGATAATGAAGATGAAAAAGAACGTAAATTTAGTTGTTCAATAATTAAAAC
This sequence comes from Wiebesia pumilae, assembly GCA_018907045.1. Taxonomy (NCBI): domain Eukaryota; kingdom Metazoa; phylum Arthropoda; class Insecta; order Hymenoptera; family Agaonidae; genus Wiebesia; species Wiebesia pumilae. Next base: position 1,298,291 of record JACCHZ010000055.1, read on the forward strand.
TTTATTGAGGTTTATTATGTGCTCTTAATAAGCTAAATGTCAAACGAAAGTTTCATATATTATATTTACAAAATTTTTAAAATATATAGAAATTATAAATTTAATATTATAATGGAAAAAACTAAAATTGTTAAATTTCACCGTAGTTTTTCGTTTTAATATATTGAAACTGCTTGTAAATTTGTGCTTTAGCAAATCTATAGTCACTTTGTTTGCTCAATTTTAAAAGTATTTGTATTTTATGATTTTCTTTATGATTCATTAAGCTGTACTGGTAAAATGTATATTTAGCAGTAAGTTTCAATGGTTTCACGCGACTCTTTCGGCTTTACATAAGAGGATAAAAAGATTGTCATTATTAAATCGACGTTAATACTTTGAAAACATTAGAGGCTATTTGTCTATGCTACAAACATAATCTTATTCTTTCTATTTATGAAATATGTCTATTCCCGTACACAACTAATTTATTTAGTCTAAGAATTCATTGCTGCATAGTACTTTTAAGCTTTATGAATTTGTCAATGTCGTCGGAATATGAAAATGAAAACATAAGATAGTCAAGAGACTTCCGTGCAATATGAAGATTAGCGATCATACCATTACTACTTTCACGCTCTTTCAAAAAATTAAAAGAATTAGTCAGTATTTGGTATGGCTATTACTATTAATTATTTACAAAAACTTTAAATTAAATTTCAGATATTTTATATTTCAAACCAGATTATTTTCTAAGATTAAATATTCATTTGAATATTACTCTTTAATTGAATAAAATGATAAAGATTACATGAATATGATATGAACGAAGAATCGTCAGAAACAATTTAAAAAGCCCTTTTAGTCATTGAACTTTGATGTTTTAAGACGATCTAGCGGAGTCTGACTTTTGTCGGTTGAAACTAGATTCTAATAGAACTAGTATGTCAAAAACTCATTGAACTATTAATTACCAATTTGTCACGTGGTTAAACAATTTTCTCAATTTCAATTTACAAGCCGTAGTAATGCCAATACTTTGCATGAAACGTAAAATATTCATAGGATGTACGTTGCAAATAATCTAATATGCTTTCAAGGATAATAATATCTTTGTAATATTATGCAACAATCCGATGAGAATTATATCAATGTGCATACTGTATTATATTTAATTCTACGTTGACATAAAAACATTATTTATTGATAAATATTTTCGACGTGCATCAACTTGGTTATCGCGAAACTCTCAGCAGCAATACACGTATAAACATTTAATAGGAATTAAATAATATCAGGAACATCGTGAATGTTCGATAATTGAGCGAGAAAAACGTTAGACTTAATACGTAATATTTAACGATATCAAAGAAAATATCTGTACAGGAGTATAGACTGTCTACACCATACCGTCGATTGTCCAGAATATAATGTTATCGATTTGTGAGTTGCGTGTATGAGGTCACCGATGACAGACCGAAGTAGATCTCGAATAACGTAACTTCTGACATTTTATCGATTTTCATAGTAATTCGTAATTAGACATCGAAATTCTTACGCTTATCTCCCAGATTTCGTTACTGATTCTCTGACATTGTTTTAATCGCAAATATTCACCACGCACTAGTCAATGACATTTACGGCATTTGAAATATTTACTGCATCGACGACGACTTAGTGCACATGGATATCAAGCTTTATAAGATAGAGCATACCTCTAGATATCAAATCGAAAAGCGTTGAGTAAATAAGTATTATCGCTTAGTCATTATTAGTAAGGCTCAAATTTTGTTTAAATAATTAGAATACGATAGTAGCTATTTTTATACTTGTGAACTTATGAACATTGGCTACTATAAGAGATTTTATTTTAATTATGTATATTAAGTGAATAGAAACGTATTAATTTAACAGCCGTCAAGTTAACGATAAAGGAAAAAAGACAAGGTCGTAAAGTAGCAGAGATAAACTCTTTTTGAAAAGTACCCTTACCTATAGACAATAAATAATTATTTTAGCGCTGCTTTTAGACGTGACAATGGATGTTGAAGTTTTTATATATTTCTTTTCGTATCGGATAAATAATTTTATTTCCAAAGGATTTACAAGTCCATTATTATTTATCGTATTTGATAAGTCGCAACGAAAGACTCCCAACCGCGCACGAAAAGTCCTCCTCTTTGAAAAGCCCAAACTCACTCCAAACTCACCCCAAACTCACCCCAAACTCACCGATTTGACAATCCAGGAATAAAAGATTCAAGCTAATAAGAATTACTCGACGTTAAAGGAATTGCCTTAAAGGGATTTTTTCGCCGTCGAGCTCGTTTTCGTGCGCTTTCTTGCGTTACCACGCAGATGTAGATGTACGTCAGCTTGACGCTAATTCTCGCGAGACGCAGAGAAAGACGGAGACCGGAATCCAGCCGGTGAGGTAAAGTCCTAGTGCCTCGAAGTGTCGTTAACGTCAAAGTAAGTCGACCTTGCGAACTGCGAGAGCCCCGCTTAGCTAATCGGAACTCAAATAATGCGCGATCACTCGTGACCCTGAAGCCGCTTAGCAAGTGCAGGACTCGAACGACGACCTCGCATTCGCGTACTTTGACGAATCTTTTCCCAGGATTTTCGACTCGTTAATGTTGTAATTTCCTCGAGGAGTCTGCGATTTTCAAAAGAAAAACAAGCGCCCAACTGTATCGTACATCTGGGGTTTATTAGCTGTCGAGTTATTTAAAGAAATCGAGTCTAAAAGCGCGCTCGTTTGTTTGCCTAGTTGTATAAAAAAAATAATTATAATTACAATGTGGAGAGCGGGTACGTACTTGTGGTATACAGCTGATGACCTTGCGTCGAGTATTCAGTTTGTATAATGTAAGCACGAAGGGAAAAAAGCTAAAATGTTTTAAGTAAATCGAAGACGTCACTCTAATGTTTCCCATTTCCATAATAGCATCCAACGTACTTATGACAGCGATAGCCTATTATCGTAACATTTTAATAAACAGATAAAGCACTTGCGAAAGTAATGCGCTCCATAGTTATTGAAATTGCGCTTTGTCGAACAACGAGCAACTTGGAGCTGTAGATTGCCATCTCTATTGTATGTCTTTCGTAAGAGCGATCGATTACCAAGGGACATAAATTTTGCAAATGTCAACTTGAGAGTGCGTCTTACATAAATACGATCCTACCGAATGAAATGCGATTTAGGTGATTTAGGTAACACTAGCGCGTAACGCACGACCGACTAATGGATTGGATATTCCCTCGTTTGCACAAAATGGAGTTCGACTACTGGCAAATAGACCACCTCGGAGAAATCTCTACTATTTACATTTTTCTCATTTTTGTAGGTGTCTCAAGCTCGAGCGTGAGATAAGTTGACGTTTTCCTGTTACAGCTGCATCTCGTGCACTGGAATACCACCAAGTACAAGACGTTCGCCGAGGCTGCCAAGGCATCCGACGGATTGGCTGTGCTCGGGGTCTTTCTCAAGGTTAGTATTTTTTTCTCTCCTTCTTTTAAAGAAATGTTGCAGTCAAGCGTAACAAGGTTTTCCTTTACGGCTTTACACAAGTGTATTGAACCGATTCGTTTTAATGATGAATGAAGAATTTTTGTACGACACAGGAACCTTGATTTACAAAACCTCCATTGGATTATTTACTCGGTAATTACTCGGCTGTCCGCGCAGTTCTTGACTCTCAACTTTTTCTAAACTATTTTCGATCTTTCGCTTCCTGTACGATTATTATGGACATATATAATGGATATATATATCCATTATATATGGCATATATATATATATATATATATATATATATATATATCCATTATATATGGCATATATAATGGCATATATATAATGGACAAGAGACTGTGATCTGTACCAGTACAACTACGTTCGATGCTATTGTACAGCTACTCGAAAGAAACATCCATAGGTCGTTATAATTATTTCGGTGCTGAAGTTTTACTTTTAAATATATGAACGTGAGTAACGTTTAATTAGAGTTTGAGTAGATTTAACTCCTACTCGCTTATGTGCGTTGATTGTACTTAATACGAGTAATGAATAAATAGAGAATAAAGATCGATACATAATTTTGCTGCTTACTTCGTTATCGCTACTTTGCTGAATTATTTTTCATTTTCAATCGATGTGCTTATGTGATCCACAATGACGTTACCAACGACGTATGCTGTTCGAACATTTATGAATTCCTATTATTCCATCGAAGTGATTGTGTTACTGTTGCAATAGCTTAAGACGTTCCAAAAATCGTTAAGATTTTTCTACGTGGAAAAACGCTTATCACCGCGACACTCACTTTGTTACTCCTCGTGTCGCGGTATTATCCGTCGATTTGTGTACGAGAAAAATCGACAATATTGCTGTTCTAATTCACGGCACGTGATACGAAGGGTCTTTAAACGCTGTAAGCTGACAGATAAATGTAATTCTGATTAAGAAATACGAGTGTGTTTATTAACATATGTAACGAAGCTTTTCTACTTGTGCAGTTCTACTTTCGCTTCTCGTATTTATCCTCTTTTTCCGAGTAGGAAGGAGTAGTAGTGTAAGTAGTGTAAGTAGTGTAAGAGGGAAACAACGCTTCATCTTCGTTTCTTTCTCTACTTTTTCCCCACAAATTCGCAGCCCGTTTGTTCATTTAGCGAGTTATTCTGTTTGCAAGGCTATTTTATAAAAAGTTTTATCGAAGATAAAAAGCGACGGTGTAATTGAGCAGAGGTCACGAAACCACCGCCGAACTTTTTATATTTGCACTTCCAGCCATTTCGCAGTGTCGCGTTTACTCGTTTGGCAAACGTAATTACCATTGAATCACCTTTCGCTCGGCCTCGGTGCACCTTATTGTCAACATGTCGAAGCCCGAAAACAATAATCAAGAATCGAGTCAGGCCAATCATTAGAGCCGACGTGTTATACGGATGCCCAAGCACATCCAAGCACATCCAAGCACATCCAAGCACATCCTTACGTAATTTAGCCTGTTAAAACAGAATCCGCACTAGTGAGTTAGAGGGCGGCATTAGCGGTATTAGCAGCACTGCTCTTGGTTCCGCTTGCACAAGGTCCGCGACAACGCCAACGTCTTTCTTCGGTGAAACGTAAGCTGGACGCGTGCGACGGTTTCCTCGTTGCCATGTTAAATCGATCGGACACTCGTGCTCTTTAATTGGCTTGAAGAGGCGCGTTGCATCTTTTACCTTTTTACTGGCTTCCGTCTTTAGGCGCCCCTTCGCTCGTCAATTCGATATCAGAGACATCCTAAGCTCGCTCGAGCTTCTCGACGCCGTGTTTGAGCTTATTATCGCGTAATTCCATTGTTGTGCCTCGGAAACTCGAGCCATTATTTTAAGGTTAGAGAAGGGTAGTAGGCTTCGAGAAGAGCAGGGGATCGCGATTATCTAGGAGTAAACAATCGAAGAAGAAAAGTTTACGCGCATTCGCACTCGAGTCAATTATGATTTATTAATTTATCAATCCCTATACCTGTCTTACTTGTTATTCCAAATCCTGGCGTTCTTTGCAAGTGCTTACGTATTTCAAAAAGTCGGCAAAGAATCAAAAATAGTACGCTAATTACATTAAATCATAAAAAGACATACAAATTAAAAGAAAATGATTAAAAGAAAATGATAAGGTTTCTACCCTATGTTCCGTCATTGTAAAACTGAGTGTAAAGTTGTGCCTCTTTGGAAATGTAAAAGATTATGTAATATGTAGCTAAGCGAAAATCGCTAACGGATTATTACAGTTTTTTTTACGCCAATGCGATAATCATCATTAAAACATAGGATTATATTTCATCTGACAACAAGTTGCGCGTTTGTTCTAATCGTTCTGCAATTCCGTGTATATTGAAATTAACTTTAATTTTGGAAACAGCTAAAATAATAGAATAATAGAATAATGCTAAAGAAATTTGTTTACCGGACAATAATGCCTAGAGGAAAAAATACGAACAAATAAATATTTTAAAAATGAGCAATTGAAATAAAAACAGTATTACAGTTTTTAATCACTTGTACATTAAATATAACCAATTATACCATTTTTAATTCAAAAGTTCATTCTCACTCTCTCACTCTCTGTTATTTAAGAATGTTAATCAGCCTAATAACTTAGGCAATCATTTTTCATTTGTATCTACTGTTACTTATTTTCTATAGTAGCATTCATAAAAAGCTTAAGACATAAGCATGAATTTACTTAGATAAATTATTTTAGAAGAATGGCGTACGAAATTCTTAAATTCACAATAAACGAGGAAAAAGAAAAAAATGTAAAATTCTCACGGGCATGATAATGTAGAAAATTCGCAACAGAGTTGCGCAATCACTCGTGCACGATCACAGGCATTTACAGAAGTTTAATAAGCATTTAATTATCTGGCTATCGAATTTCAATCCACGAACTTCTTCATCGTTCTACGAGTATAAAATCTTTCTTAAAAATTGTAATTCTTCTCTATACGTATATACGGTTTTTTCATTATTGACTTTTCTTTCGTTTAAATATCGCCAAATTTCATCGGATTAAAATTACATCGAGTAACGAAATGGATAAATTGGAACTTGAATTAATAATTATATCTTTAACCAACATTCCATGAAAATGATGTATTCAAATTATTTTATTCTTAAAAATACTTTGTCAATAGAACTTGACGAAAAGAAAAGAAAAAGTATTATAATGAATATATTCTGCTTCTATTACGATTTTAACCAATCGAGTTATTTTATTGTACTATATCTAAAAACATATCCACATTTCAGTTGTTCAAGTTAGGTGTTCTATTCACAGAGATTTTTCTCATTAAAAGCCTACCTTCTATTTTTAAAAGAATTTTTAGGTTTTAGATTTACGACTTGATAGCAACTTTGAGCAATCGAACTTAAGAGTGTTCAACGTTATTGACATACTTTTACCGAAAGTAAAAGTAAGCTCGTTAGAATAAAAAACTAGTTAGACAAGAAGTAATCATTTTAACTCACTTTTACTGGAAAGCTCTTTCTTTAGAAACAGTGTGAAAGAAAACGAGAATAAACAATCATTTTCACGGAAGTTAAAAGTACTCCATATCGTAAATAAATCTTTGCACTGAAATGTACATATCTTTCGTGAATGAAAGTGCTGCCAATCGCGCAAATTGTATTTTTACTCGCCTTTGGTATGGAATTTTAACAGTAATAACCTTTTAGACCGAGTGTCGATATTACTTTTAGCAATAGGTTGTGCCTTTCAGCGATTATTTCAGCGATGGGTTCGTCGCCAGGTCCAATGGGTATAAAATACACCGAAATACAAGCAAACTCGTTGTAAATTGTCGTTCGCATCGTGTCGGAAACCATCGCTAGAATTTTTCGTTGTCGTTGAAAAGAAAGTCTGTTATACGTTTAAATTAGTATTGGCAGTATTAGCAAGAGCAGTAGGTAAAAAAGGTAAATACAAAAAGCCCCACGAGTAGTTGTTAACAGATTCAAAAGCTCAATGTGCGCTGGTATGTTCTCTTAATTACTTCTGACGTGCTTTGCAGGTGGGAAAGCCACACGAAGAGATGGATAAGATCGCTCGTTTGCTTCCATATGTCTCCCATAAGGAGGACTATATCGAAATAAATGAGCCCATCGACCCCAGCAAGCTACTTCCTGGTGAGTCAAGACCAAGAGCAGTCTCTTACTGTGCTTATATATTATAATATATTATATTATATTCCTTCTTGTGGTATATCATCTCTTTCTTTGATTTTTCTTTTGTTTTTTTTTTGTTTTTTTTTTGTTTTTTTTTTTTTTGTTTTTTTTTTTATCTTAACGCGTTATCTGCCATATTTCGATTCGTTTGGCAAGGAAAATCGCAAATTGACAGGAGGTGCACAACTTAAGTTGTTACTAGGTTGGAGGTGCGTTTTAAAGATTTATTTGAATCACAAATGTATGTTAAAATATCAATCACCAGCGTTGATCTTCCAATCGCCTTAATGATAGTATGTGTAATATACTATGTGTATTTTTACATTGTTTACAATTTGATGGCGATGGTCATGGTGAACAATCTGCACGTTTTCGATTGGTGCTGTGTACGAAAAGTCGAGTACTTGTACATAATTCCTTTCTTCTGTAATCCCTTTTCAGTATCGATTCATATCGCGTTTATTTACAAATGAGAGTTGAGATGACATAATGATATAACTTTGCCTCATCGCAACTTTTCAGACTGAAACTTGAAATCTTAATGGCTGAAATACAATTACTGCCCATCTTACGAAGTTTCGACAAATGCAACTCCATTACTTTTTTTTATAAAATATTAATGTTTCTAATTGAGGAATACTCATACTTTTAAACTGTAGTCTTAAATCGTAAAAAAAGTTATGGAAAAAAGCTTTAAATTATTATGCTGGTATATAATTAACTTTTTTACTCAATTGAATGCTTTTAATTAATCGTTGTATGAAATAATTTTTCACGTATGAACTAGAATACATTTACTAATCAAGGGACAATTTTGTAAATCGAAATATTTATTAAAAAGAATGGGAATCAAAAAATCAAATTAAATATTTAAATTTAATTTAATATAAATTTTTAAATTTCACTTGTATTTTGTACAGTTTCATATTTTTCAGAAAAAAATTAAAAATGTAAAATACGTAAGATATCTATCGTTCGTGAGTAATTGAAACGATCAGTTATAGAAATTCAACACCTTAGCGTTAACCAATAACCCACAATTTATAATAAGATACACTGAATTTTTCATCAAAATGTTATATCATATTTAGAATTATTAATTGCAATATTTATTGCCTTTCATTGAATTATACTACCGTATTCAATTACACAATATTTACTTAATCGTGAGTTAGAATAGTGGAACAAAATTAAAAAATAAAAGTGGTTGTGTAACGAAGAGAAGGTAAAATATATCATAGTATCGTTGAAAGTTACTCGAGTTTTTGAAGGAAGGGGGAAAAAAAAAAAAAAAAAAAAAAGAAGAAGGCAAAGTTTTGGAGAAAAGAACGTTGGCCATAAATTTGCGTTTGATCCTCGAGGTAATTTATTCTTCTCATAACTTACGAAAGTACACGTACTTCTAATCTTTCATTGATTACCTAGTAAAGGACATTTTATACCTCGGTCAATCACCTTGTGTCTCGTCCTTTTCAAGATTATTCAAATTCTAATAGCACCTTTTCCGTTACATTTTACAATAACGCTCGTTCACATTTTATTATAAAAATCATTGGAATTAAAATTTAATATCGTTCAAGTTGCTGGAACTTTAAATATCTGAATTTTTTTAATTGTTGTGTTACGTTAAGTAGCGATAAAGCGCGTAACAGTTTTTTCGCCCGTAACTTTTATCATCTCAAATGTCTTTTCACATCTCATCGAAAATATAAACATTGCTTGTTGTGAAATTTATTTATCTTGTCATTTAAACTCGTTAAGCAATCGACATTTTTCATTGTCGCGTGACATTGCCAATAATTTGTACCAACGGTAATTTGCTGTGAATTGCGTTTAGCAGTAACCCGTCGTTGAAAATGAAAATACGATAAGACGAACGTAACGCAAAGCCTTAAAAATATTTCGTGGTAAATTAATGAAACGTATGAAATAGATACCTCTAAATATAGAACCACTTAAAATCGTTAAAACGTTAGAGCAATGATAAGTTATCGTTGTCGGAAGAAAACTTTGCACGACAATAGAATGTGATAGTTACCGCATATTCCATTCGGCACATTCACTATAATAATTATAAGTTGTCTTCTATCACTGCCACACTAGACTTTATACCTTCTGCCTTGAGCTTGTTTCAACAATTTCAGTGATTCTTCCGTGAAAATCTTCCGTTTATTTACACGATTTACACCGAGCACAAGTCTCTTAAAATCAAAAATTCTGGAGTAATTTACCTTCATAAGCAATAGTCGTAGATTAATCGAAAGCAGAGATAAAAATAAACAATTTGTTAGCCCACAATTGAACTAAATGCGATTGTGCACCAATGCACATTATTAAAAATGTCACCCGGAACTTTGGAACTATCCTCCAAAGTATCCTCCAAAGTATCCTCCAAAGTATCCTCCAAGCTAGAGCTTGAGCCTGCGATCGCGATGCTTGTCTAATGAGACGTCGGACGCGCCCAGAACAACGAACGCCTCCCGTTCCTGGGCGAATCCGCGGGCGATTAGACGGGAATGGCGATGCGACGAGGCCCTCCACCTTTTGCTAACCACGTGGTCGGGGCTGCAGTTCGCGGTGGACGAGCAGGGAGCAGCAGCGGCATGCAAAGATGCGTCAATCCGTGCATGCGTTGGGCCGGCCGAATCATCCGTCCTGAGAACAAGTGCGGACAGTGGCAAGGTTCGTAATGGGCAGCAGTGGGTCACGCACGTGATTTGGACTTCACTTTGGTCGCTTTATCTCTCGCTCACCTTCTTATCTCTCGCTCTCTTTTTCTTGCTCCTGCTTCCACCCTCTTTGCTGGACATCGCTTTGCGACATGAAATGCACGCACCTACGGTGAATATACTCGCGAGGACGCCCTTGGCAACCGAAGTACCTTTGCGCGATCGCGGCTGAAAATCGAAATGGAAAACACCTCCACCTAGAGGTGCGGAGTACCCAAATAACTAAACCAACTTCGACGGTCTTTAATCGTAATTTTCTTGATATGAATGCGTATAAACGACACGCGATGGATTATCAGGGGAACGGGGAGACCTCATAAAGTAAACTCGGGTCGCATCCTGAAAATCTAGCACGAAGCTAATGTGAGTTCCTCCCATGTACGCTCGATGAAGTTTTATGAAACAAATAATTTTCTTGTAAACTATCGAGTTTTGTAACTCTTCTTTTATCTAGAATACGTACGAAAAAAGTCGTCATTAACTTTTTTGCTGATGTTGAATCTGCCTCGAGTGCGACTACTATTCATCGGATGAAATAACTAGAATTCAAAAATAATAAATGCCGCTTGCAACAGAAATGTCACATGAATAGACATTTTTATCGGATTTTATCGGTACGTGGATCGATACGTTTATTAATGTTTATTACTCTGCAATAATTACTCATGCTAAGGCTCAGAAATGAATACAAGTGCAATAGGATTTCATTGGAAATTTACCATTTATTATTTTCCGAATTTTTAAGTACACTGAACGTTACAAGAAATGAAAAATTAACCATTTTTATTTCCTTTGTCAAGCGTAATTCAATAAGAAATAATTAATGGAAGAACTCATTTAAAATACACTTTTAATCATTCGGATTACAGGAAAAATTGAAAAAACAAAAAGGTTGCATTGCCATGACGTTTCTGGTTTCAATTGCGTCAGTATTATTTTTCGTCGGTATTTCATATGAGATTAATTGAGTTCTTAGTGAATTAAGAACAACCATTATTTCGTTATACATTTATGTGTAAATTATAGCGTTGTGTAATTTCATTTTTTGTAATTTCAAAGTGTGCGATGAAAATTGCACCTGATTTAAAAAAATTGTCGCGCGGTTTTAAATAAGTTACTGGCTGAAAACAAAATATTGGATATTGTCTCGATGGAAGACAAATTTAAATTACAAAATTTCAATTGAAAATCAACAAATTACACATTTCATTATTTGCTACGACTTACTCATTCGATTGAACCAACAAACATTGGAGATGCCGATATATTTATTTGATTTTAGAAATTAATTTGCTTGAAAGAGGTAGATTGTACGGAATGTATATTTGGCCGAATTATACGAATATACCAAATGCAATGAATCCATGAAAAATTAAAAAAAATACCCCGTTCAAATACATTATTCCCTAAGACAACTTAATCTTTGCTTATTGATTTTTTAGCACGTGTGACATTTTACAAAACATTTTGTAATTCTACAAGAATGACGGTTTTCCATTCAATTGGTACAATTTAAAGTATGTTTGATATAATTTAATTGCCCGTTTCACGAAAGAAATGTAGCAAGTGTCGCACTGTACGGACTATTTTTTGCAAGTTAGGCAGGTGCGCAGAAAATCATGATCGTATCTCAAACGCAGCTTCCTGGTATTTTGCGAAAATCTCTCTGTGTGACGCAGAAGCGTTTATAAACATACGCAACGCTGTATTTCAGACTGAATCACGTAAGCTCAACTGTTTCGCTTTTACTCTTCATTTACATAGGGGAAACTTGCAATGCACAGCCTTAGATTAACTCGTACACTTTATTTACTTTTTACATGCGTGCGTGACGCGTGCACACCTCATTCATTATTGAATTCTTTATTGGTGCTTAAGGTTATTGACATTTCTTCTAGATGTAACAAATTTCCGTTTTCATCTTTACTAACTTAACATCGACGATCGGAGCCTTAAACAAAGGAAAAGCTCACCGATTGAGAACGAACGACTGTGTTGTAAATAATAATTAATATTTAATTCACTAGCAAGTGCTTTGTTCAAGTGAGTATTCGATAACAACAGTTAAATTAGCGGATTTCTTTAATTTATTACAACACTTGTGCATATTTTGTGAATTCCAAACGATAATTAGCTATTACAAAATCACTGTTTAATTAGCTTTGTAAATTGTACTGTCAGTGATGGAACTGAAATATTGTTTCAAATAACATGCCGTATACTTACATGTACTGGGGAAAAATCCGTTAACTTTGTATAAACATTTTTTACCAGCCCCTTACACGTGCTACAAATTTTTAACTTTGAGACTTCTTATCTATTAGTACGAGGATGTTTTTGTGCAAAAAGGAACGTTGATCTAATTATAAATAAATATGTGAGATGCACGATGATTTATATTTATGCAGATGAGAAATGCTTAGTATAGTGACCAAATGAATTCTTTGAACAGTGAAGATATGAAAAGAAGGATCGCTTATTCGAATGTAAATAATAATTGACAAATTCTACAACCAACTCGAATACTTATAAATTTGCTTGAATAAATTGATAATTGACGCTTATAATCGAGAAAAGAAAAAACAATAATTATATGTAATGAAGCCTTGAATAATTCTTTAAAATGAATATCCAGTACTCGTGTACCTGTTCGTTGTGTAGATAGAGACAATACGTACTTGGCTGTTCAAAAAAGTACCTTATGCACTTCTCAAACGAAGTCCTGCAGTCGTTTTTTTTTTTTTTGATGAATTCTCGCAGGAGGATCGAGGAGCTCCGATCGACAATTTCGATTGATTGCCGCTTACTCTTACTGTGTTTACTGTGTATAACAACGTATAACTTTATGCCTCCCCATCCACTGCCCGTAATAATTAATTACGTTTTCTGGTGCTCGCAGATGATAACGGCTATTGGACGTATCTCGGTTCGCTGACAACGCCGCCCTGCAACGAAAGCGTCACCTGGATACTGTTCAAGCGCTACATCGAGGTTTCTCACCACCAGCTCAACATTTTTCGCAATTTGCGCAAGTTCCCGCGTGGCGAAGAATGTCCCTGCCACGAGAATCACGGCGTCGTGAGTTGCCTTGATCGCACATCTTTTTCTAGCTTAAAAGTCAAGCGCAGAAGGAGATGCTGATTTTATGTATTTGCAATGGCATCACTTGCTCCGCGAAACACTGCTCGTACAATCGAATCAGTAGATTGCAATCCAAAATTAGTTAACTCGATGCATTTTTCATTCAACGCACTAAAGTTTTATGTGACTCTATCTTCATTAACTGTTTTATTCTTTTATTTAGATCATTTGTAGCGGCAAATGCTACATTATGTTAGTTTTTAAGGTTTTCCAATGAATAACAGGAAAATCGTATTTAACATTTAAGTATATCTAACGGTGTCAAGATTATTATTTTAATTGAATTTCTCCTTGTGCAACGTTATTTTGTCCAAAGAAAAACCAAAGTTTGCTTATTTGTAATTTGTAATTTGAAAATAACCTAAATTATTATGTGACATTAACGTACGTCGTAGTACAATTTTTAAGCAAAGTCAGATAAATAAATAATTTATGCGTAGCAATTTATAAGCTCGATCGATCATTGTAATCGTTGATGATCATTGTAGAATTACTTATAGATTTATATATTAAATTGCAAGGAAATCGTGGAAAATGCTTTAAGTTTTTAAATAATTCAATATATCATCAAATTCAATGCAATAATTAATGGTAATCGAATTCGAAAAGCTAAATTGTACTGGAAAGAAGAATTATTTCAATAATGAATGACAAGGAAAAATTTCGATTGGTCAGTATCGTATACTTGACGTAAATTCTCATAAAGAAATTACCGATCACTTTTCTTTGCAACAATTGTACGTTATAAATTATTTTTAAAACTCCTTAACGTACTCTGTATTTAACATCGGCAACATTTTTGTAACGATGGTATTATTTATGCATTGAAAAAAGAAATTATTACTTGCCGAAAAATTGTAACAAATCCAATTGAATAAATAGAATTGGTAAAATAAAAATATCTTGACATTTTACGTCTCTCTTGACTTAAAGTTGTATGTAAATAGGCGATCGAAATGATAAAAATTTAAATGTAAAGATGTGACAATGCATAGTACTATACATTCACAAGTTTGACACGTAAACCTGAAAAAATGTTCAACTTGTACACAAGCAAGTAACAAAATTTTTCTTAGATATACAAGCCTTATTTTCGTAGAATTACATATATTATACGCACTATTTCTTATCGTTTTCTCTCATTGTTACAGGTGATTAATAACTTCCGTCCGCCTTTGCCGCTTGGTAATCGTGTTCTACGAGAATGTGGCAGCTTCTAATAAGCGGAGAAACAACAAAAAATACTGGAGAAGGCGACATCAAGTCCCAATTGCCATTTTGCCGGCTATCACGGGGGAGAATTGACCAGTGGTGTGGGTTAGTTGTTGTTGTTGTTGGGGGAGGGGGAGTTAACTGGGTTAAAGATGAAAGCAACGAAAAAATTCAACCATTATAACTTAAAAAACAAAAAAAAACTTTTCCGAAATATAAAATTCACAAATTTACTTTTAAATAATACAACAGTATTTATATCACGTTTAGTTTCTTGCTAAACTTGTAACAGTAAAATAACAAAACTTGATCTTTTGTATTAAACTTTATCAAATATTAATTTGTACATTTTCCCTATAAGGTAAAACGAATGCGAAAATAGAAAATCTAAAATACACATTACACGATAAAAGAGAAGATTTACAGCATAAAGCAAATTGAAGAGAATGTAATTATCCGATCTTAATCTTGATTTTGTAGCTGATGATTTTACAGCAAACATTACGTAAAATGTATAAATTTACATTATTAAAATTGAAACAATGAGTTGAAATGAAAATGTTACCTCGGTAAATTATAAAATATATCTATTATATTTTGAACGCGAGAAAATAATGTTCTCACTTTAACGTAACACAGCTGCAACATCATATTAAGGCTAGATCTTCCGGAAAAATTATTATGCCACACAAAGAGAAGACGATTTTATACAAGCATTCTAAGTCGGGGAAACTTTCTTTTTCGCACGAAACAGGCAACATTCTTTCGCCTTAAAATGAAAAATTGTAAAACTTTAAAATACATATGAATTGCGCAATTGTGCCTCGATCCACGTTTTGAAATGAAAAATTTTAATATACAGCATAAATAAGGAAGTGCGTCAGAATGTAAGGTAATCGCATATCCCGCACAGAAGTCGAAAATATACGCGAAGATTGATTTAATAAATGTGTGAAAGTCTCGATGGACTCGATAGCAATCCTATAAATATTGTGTAATAATTTATAGCCAATCGTATATTCCGTGTGCGCATAGATGCTACTGTTTAGAAAACAAATTAGTTTGTGTGAGAAAAGATCGTAATAAGTTTTAATTCCAGTGATGCGCTAATCCTAAGACTATCCACGTCTGTCCATTTTACTTTGAGAAGAAAATCAAATTTTTATGCTGCAATGTACACTCGAGTTATAAAAAAAGAATAAAGAGAATTCCATAAATTCCGTATAACAGATTACAATTAATGGTTTTTATAAATAAAAGCAAGAGAACTTTCGTAAAAATACCAATCAACCAATGTTTTGCTAAAAGAATTATACTTGCTATATTACGATCTGATGTGCTTATTATAATAATACCCGCGTCTGCAATTTGGATCAAGTATCCTAACTTTCGAGGATTCACAAAGCCAACATTAAGTATGTCCTTGTAATGTAGTTTGTGTAAAGTAATTAATTATATTTTGCATATTGCAATGCTTAAGAATTTATTATTGTTATTTACCGTAGCAGTAGATATCGTTTGAGAGAAATCGCGTTCTAGCGTTAACAATTTCAGAAGGCCTATTGCACATATTTATTATAACTTAAACTATGTGAAGCTTTTCTCGTTTGAAAGTTAAATTGAAAAAATAAATCATTCCTTCGAAAATGATTACCGTAACACTCGTGAAGAGTAAGAAGTTTTATTGTGAAAGAATTTCTTTTTTCCGTGGCGTATTGTTCGTTGTTGTTTATGAGTGAATTACCAATGAAAGATGTTTATAATTGTAAACGATATAGAATAGAAGACTGCTGGTCGGCTTTGTATTTGTGTCGATTGTGATAGCGTGGAAAAATAAAGAACAATACTTTAAAAAGATAAAACTTTATTTATTCTTATGTCTTTTCCTCTTCGTCGTCATTATTCGTCGCCTCGTCGCCTTGAGGTATTTCCATGGGTACTTGTTCTAGTTCTACCAAATTTTCTATAGGTACCATCATCATTGAGTCAGTTTTAGGCTGCGCGGCATCTTGTTTCTCTGGCTGCTGTTTTTTGTCCGTTACATTATCAGCAAGTTCTTCTTTTTCCATTTCTTCATCAGAATCGTCGTCGGCCCCGGGATGGGCGTGAACGAAATGATCTGGGCTCGATGATTTAACATTGACTTTCATCCATTCCTGTTGTTGGGCCTCCTAAGAATTACGCAATCACTGATTGTATCAATGCGAATCTAATAGATGTTTATTAATCACTAAAGGTCATTCGAATTAAAAAAGGTACAAATGAAGTTGTTAAATATAACTTTAGATTATTATTATTATTATTATTATAAGGAATAGAAAGAGTTGCGTATTCGAAAGCATTTAGTTACTTATAAATTATAAATAATTTTCTTTCAAACGGTCAAAATTTCATGCGAAAATTCAAACTTAATGATGCGTGTCGACAAAATGTAAAAAGTTTTCTTTTATATTAAAAACGAAGGCAGTAAATGCTTAGAAATTGCTTTTTTTCACTTTATTCATTTTCTCAACGGCTTTTATTCAATATATATACAATAAGTACCTATATGTATATAATACCTAATTTCTTTCCGAGATTATTTTACGCTAATTATTCACATTAGTCCTACACTCTACTTGTTTTAATTTTATTTACAAGTAAGTTATCATTTACTTGGAATGCTTATGAACACATAAACGTTTATTTTAGCTATCAAATAAGTAAAATGATTCTTGTATATTATACAGCGTTTTTGTTATACAATACAATATTAATTGCATAACAAAAACGATCGTAAATTAAAAATATTAAAAAAAGAAAATCTATTTCCGTGAAGCACCTTTATAGCACTTTTCAGCGATTTCGTTATCCTTACCTAAAAGTTTTGTTTAGTTCTCTAAAAAGTTGAATACAATGAGGCAAACGAATGACGTTTTCAGTACAAACATCAGCTGATGTTTATCCCATAATTACCTTGATATTAAGTTTGTTGAGGTAGAAGTCGTAGACAAATTTTGCCATGTGCGGCATATCCTGAATCTCCAGGGGTTCGACCACAGGCTCCTCGTCGTTGAGTCTTGCGGTGGGGTGATTCTCAGTGGGTATGAGGGCGAGATTGAGCGGACGACGCATGAGTTGATCGAAGGCCGGTGTAAGTTCGAAGCAATTTTTGAAGAGGGAGACCCGCGCGAATACATAGAGCCCGAGACGAGCACGCGACATTGCGACAACGAGACGTCGAGCGTCCCGCAAATGGCCCACCGCTCGAGTCTTCACTAATGACAGGAGAATGTAGTCGTTCTGCTGTCCTTGGTACTTGTCGACTGTTGTTACTTTGTTAGGTCGACCTATTAGCGGATTACTAGCGCATCTGTAAAACGATTCATGACAAATTATTGCTAGTCTAATGAACTTGTTACGTGTAATTTTACTCCTGAAGGATAGTTACAATTGTAGTCATTCCTGTTTAGAGTAAAACTACTGCTACTCATATTTGGCTCGTCGGATAACATTTAGTGTTAATGATAATTATATTCATATATTCAACATATTCATGTAATATAATAGGCTATTCGAAAACCTCGAAAACTAGTTTTGTTTAATATTTTCATTTTAAGCAGAAATTTATAAATAAATATAAATAATAAAAAGTAGAAGACCTGGCCGATAAGTTACCACCCCTTACTCATTTCCCCGATGGATAATTTTTAAAACTATTTTGAATATTACATCAGGACTGGTTTAAAGACATTTCCTCGGGTGAAGGTAAAAATATCACATTGTTCTCTTAATTGAAACAACATATTATTGCTCAAACACCCTTTATATCTATAAATGATACCGAAACCTGATCTCTAATAGTTAGAGAAGAATTCTTTCAGTAAAAGAATCAATTAGACTACAGGTTGAGATAGTGAAAGCTAAACTTAATCATAACAAAGATTATCATATTGACTCCATTCTTGACTAATTCGAGATTTGCTAGAAGCATACAGACTTAAATTACATCATTAAATTGAAGTGTAAGAAGAGACTTGCTTGAAAGATTTCTCAATAGACCTTATACCAAGACTTAATTTTACTGGAAATTTAATAACCATTCTTGACTTCTCAATAGGTCCTATTATTATCATGTATCAGATGCTAGTCAACCTTCTGGACAAAATCGAAGCAAGATTCTCATGGTTATTTTTATATATTCTATTCTGATGCCCTACCCTCCAGAGCTTAGTATCAGACTAAGAGACTATTCCACGAGATTTATGACGTGTTACAAAGAATTTATAAAACATTTGGTAATGAAGAAATAGGAGTGTTTAAATTACTGAAACAATTATTTGTAGGAGTTATTATGGGTCGATATTAGGGCTCCTAACACAGATCTGGTTAAGAATTAAGAACGATTCGCTGAGTATCCTGATGCCCAGTATATAAGAAGCTTGGGAATTGTAAAAAAGAAGGAATACAAAGTTTGATGAAAACAAACTCAGCACTACCAAGTGACTTCTGTCTCTAGTAATATACTTGTTCCACAAAACATGTTCTACTAGATTGGTAAATATTTCAAAGTACAAATACGGTGATATCTAATAAGGGGTCACTGTATTGTTCATTCAGTATAATTCCACCATTGATAGCTATGGTTACTATAAATTTTAGTGGGTTTGAGGTGACGCAGACTGTTAGTTCAGTTTTACAAACTAGGTTTACTTGATTTGAAAATAGAACATTATATTGATAAATGTTACATTGTTAAGAAAAGTCTCACTACAATCTTTATTACTATCAATAGCCCTACATCTGGCAGTTAATGGATACATTTGAAGGAATACCTCAATAAGTGGCCTAAAGCATAGGCTGCGAGTTAAGGAAATTCTAGGTAAAAGTGATGGCTTCGTAGAAACTTTTATCGATGTTCTATAAGGATTAATTACCAGTGGATTACTTTCGAAACTAATAATTTACTCCAAGAGTTGCCGAAAGTGGAATTCCAACTTATTCATTACTAATCTGATTAAGCTATTCTAGCAAGGAGATCTCCGAGTTGTTAGTGAATAGAAATCTTTAGAATATTCCACAAATATCATTACAGAATTAGAGAAGGTTCACTTGAACATCATAAATGGATTGCATTTTTGCGCAACTGAAATCCAAAAATCCGAACCGATATGGGCTTGTTAAACTCCGGATCTCTGAACTGTCTCTCCTATTACTTACAGCCAACCAATTTCTTTTTTATCAATAAAGTCTTACTCAAAGTATTGGATATTCTTGGCCGGGAGTCAAGAATAGTAAATTCATATTCAGGTAACATCAGACTTGAATGGAAAAGCTATCAATTGGTGATCTAAATCGGAGGTTTGTGCATGTATTGATTAGAATCAGAGTTAGGTGCCTCACATTAATTGGACAAAATGAACATTTGATAATAATCTGGAATCTGGGAGATGGTAATTTAGAAATGTGTTTAACCATTCCATTTTAATTTGATATAAAATAAACTTATTCATTAATGCAATACTTTGTCCTTGCATTGTGTAACCGGGAATTACAAAGCTCAGTTATGGCCTTCATTGATTCCTTAGTAGAATGTGCATTTTTTGTTTTTCATATTAGAAAACCTTTGGTAATTTTTTTATAATTACATAAATTATAAAATACACAGATTATTATTTGAAATATATAGTTTATAAGTTTATATTCCTGTACGATTTTTGGACTAGTAATCGAAAAATACCTTATAAAATTACTTGCTTTCTCTCTTTAATCTTAATCTTAACACAAAAATTTGACAAGCTACATAGCAAGTATGTACAATGTACACACGAGCTTCTCACTAAAACTATATACAATTTCGAAGGACATTCTTAAATTTTGCAGCTTTTTCCGTGACTTTTTTTTAATGATATAAAAATCTTTTTTGTTGACTCGTTTTGTAATTTAATGAAGCATTTACCAAATATACCTGATATTTATAACATCACGAATCAAGTGCTTTTGTCCATTGTAAGTTGTGAGAATACTAATTTTATCTGCCGGGTAGCCGAGCAACCTCATGTACATGAAAACAGCGACACAATACTCGGCTTCGGCCAAATTTTGGTAAAAGTAAGCGCTGGGTTCGCTCTCCCCTACGCCATTGAAGTCCTCGACGTTTATCAATTGGAAGTCGTAGAGGAAACCCGCATTCGCCACGAGATACTCCGGACTGTTATCCACGTGGCGGAGATTGCCGAGCTTCTTGTAACGCCAGTTGTACAGATTACAGATACTCGGCCTAGCACGACCTTGACCGTCGAGGTCTACCGTGGGAACACCCAATCGTACGAATCTGGCAAACAACGACTGTTCCATGTTTGAATATTTCTGAAAGGCCATATTCTTGATGACGGGAGGCAACTGATGATGATCACCGATCATGATCCAGCGTTTCAAGCGATTGTAGCCGTCTTGAGGATTTTGCAACAACAGTGGTATGAATGTTTCGATTTCTAGGATTTGGGCAGATTCCTCCATAAGAATGTTGTCGTACTTGAAGCCCATATCTACGAGTTCGCGTCTCTTCAAAGCGGCGTGGGTACAAGTCATGGCTATCACTTTCGCCTCCTTAACGAGCAAATACTTCGATCTATCGAGACCCGACCTGAGAAGCTCGAATGCTCTAAACTCTTCCAATTGGGTGAAAATCCTTTCGATATACCTGCAAGTAAATAAACTTGAATTAGTGTGCCATAATTTATTATTATCATCAGTGATTGATTTAATATTTTCATGTGAATGAAAATATGAGACAATATATTTATTAAATGAATATTACTCTGACAACAAACATGGTTTGTAATAAGACTCTGGTTGAGTTAACCTTATATTTTACGAAATCCTTTGAAATTAATTTTTATATGAAAATGTCACTACCAAATCATTCAGAAATATAAAGCTCAGTTATAAATAATGTCCTACAAAATATTGTTTTTTTTTTTTTTTTTATACGAAAAAATGATTTAAGTCTTATATTAAGATATAAACTGTTTCAAGTGTGAAAATTAAAAAATTTTATATGTGTACAATTTTACATAAAGCTCGATAAAATACTTTTATTGATATAATCTCTTGCATTATAAAACATATTTTCGAAAAAGTACCTATAACAACTTTCTGCAACGGCTAAGTTTTCCTCGAAGGTTTTGCACTTAAATAAAGGTTGTGGTGCATTATCAAAAAATTTATGGAATGGAAACTCTTCGTCGATTATGAAAGGCGGGACTTCGTCAACGCCGTTTCTTCTTTGTTTAATTCTTGACTCAAAACGACTCCACCTTGTCATAACTTGGTAAGTGAAAAAGTATCCAGCGGTTTCGCAAGTGTACGCTACGTCACCTTGAACTGTAAGCGATTCCTGAAATGTACGTATTGATTTTATTAAGATATACTTGATCGATTATTTTTAAATGTAAAAGGAATAATTCAGTACTGAAAATAACAGAAAATAAAAATATGAAAATCTTTTCCTATTATGCATTTATACTTGAAATTTTACTTGAACCTTAGACCTCAAAAAATAGTGACACAAATAAAATACAGTTACTCGTAAGGACATATGTGCTATTAACTCCAATCACAAAAAAAGAAATGTTTAAAAAAATTTATCGTTTATCGAAAACTAATTTTAGTTGCTGCAAAATAATACATTCTCACTAAATGACAAAAGTGATTTGAAAAAATGACTAATGTTTATTTTATAGACGAAAACAATAGTTTGAGTCAAGGTAAAAATATGAATTCTATATACCGGTGATTGAACAAATTATCATATTTTATTGCTCTACTGTAATTATTATGTAAACCTACTAGAGTCTTAGGAAATGTGCACATCGTATAAAATACTCGTAATGATGATGATGATGACGACGACGACAACAATAAAAGCAGAAGTTGTTTGAACTTGAGTACACTGCTCTTTATTTTAAAAACGTTTAAAAAAAAAAAAAAAAAAAAAAAAAAAAAAAAAAAAAAAAAAGGAATTTAGGAATAAAAGAAAATATGTTTAAAGTCTTTGTAATTTAACCTGTAGCCTCTGGACCTCCATAAGTAAATCGAGTCGTTTTGCTAGCACATAATTGACTCGTCCATATCTGCTAAAGTCTTTCTCAGTCTCAAGAGCCTCCTCACCGTGACCGAGACGCAGCAGGTGCCTCTCGTCAATGTCCAAAGCCATAATCTTCTCAAACAGTTGATTAAGTGCCTGATTCGAATGTGTAACGATGAGCGTTCGCTGATTTGGAAAATTGTGATAGAGATTGGAAATTATCTGGACGGCGACGTCGGTCTTACCCGTACCAGGTGGACCGACAACGAGTGTCAAGCCTGGCTGCATTCCAGCTCGAATGGCCTCCACTTGCGTCGGCGTGAATGGAATTTGATTTCTGTGAGGGTGAGTTATGCGTGAATATACTTGTGAGTATGTGGTTTACTTGTCTCGTGAACAACTTACGTTGCTTATTCAGGGATTAATGTACCGAACATTAAGAGCGATATTAATGCATATTTATAAGATGTGCATAGAGCATCGATTTAGGTTGACTACTCAAGCGTAATGAGTAATTACGTTTGAAAGATCATAGTCATGTAAGCGCAAAAATTTATCTTTCATTGAAAAAGTCAATTTTTACACAAATACGATTATTGTAAATACGTTAGTTATTATTACTCAGTGCTACTTGCATCGTAATACGAGAAATTTCTTTTTACAATAGATAGCATATTATTATTGAAATAGCTTGTTTTGGTAGGATATATTATCGTAACAAAAGCGAAAATTTGAACTACACTACCAATAGATATCATTAACCTACAAAATTCTAACGATTTTCATTTTTCAAATTCTAGAAGTAATAGTGAAAAAGTAATTGTACTGTAAAATATAAAATTTTTATACACTAAGTAATTCATTAATGTACTAAGAAGACAGGCAGATTTAGAATATTTTGTCTTCCACCGTAATGTTTTTCTCCAAATTAATTATATTTTTCAAAAAACAATACATTATTTACTCTTATTTGTTACTATAATACAAATAACGTTTCACTACTATGCTTATGCTAATACTGATTAAGCTTAAAAATAAAATTTATATATATAGAATTTCAAAGTTAAATAATTTTCGAAAGAATATTTACTTTTTTGGTTCATTAGCTTTGTAGGGACCCCGACTAGGAGGCACATGTGGCTCAACAGTTATGACCTTCCGTTCATCTTCGTTATTTTGTTTACAGAGCACATCTTCAAATGTAAGTCGAAAAGGCCTAACAAGTTTTTCCGGCTCACTGGTGGTCAACTTAAATTCGTATCCAGGAAAACTCGCTCGCAAATGATCAATATCGAGAAACGTATCGTTAAAATCCATCACAGCAATTTCGTCTTGCATTCTGTGAAAATGCGTATTCAATTGTATAGAATGACAAATTGTGCAATTAGTTTTAGAGATTTGGCTTTAAGAAAGTGCACGTTTCTTATTAGATGTAACCACTATTTCGCAAAATCGCACAGATACTTAAAAATTATTTCGTAGTTTGTTTAGTATTTTTCACAGTTTGCAAGCACTTATTACGTATTAAACTGAAATAAAAAATAATATTTGGATGTACAAGCAGATATAAAACTATGTTATATAACAGAAGTTGTTTTTGTAATTAAGGAACATATTTGACAGCGCCAATGCTTAATTGAATTTGAATATAAATTCTTGACAACTGTTCGTTATAATTGAAACGAGCTATGCAAATGCTTACGTCTACAAATAGCTAAACACGTATTTAACATACGAAATGTTAGTACAGTCTCGATCGTTGAAAACAAATTACTTTCGTTACGCACTACGCGAAAGACGTTGTATAAGCACGTTGAATAAGCGTATCTCATTGTAACTGCTAAGCGATCAACCTTTGCTATTGAGAATAAACCGCGAGAGTAAAAGTGATGGAATAAAGCCAGGTATTTTGCATTTTTTATTGCATACGAGCGCGAACTCACGCTTTAGCACACAAGGGCAGAAAGAAGGAAGGAAGAAAGAAAGACCGGAAAACCTCGAGTACTGGGCGGCGCCCGGGTCTCCGTATCCTAGGATGATGTTGTGTAACCAGTCCGGTACCACGCACTCCGTGTTCATGAGCTCGCGGATGGTCTCGAGGACGGCCTTGAAATTGTTCTCCTTGGGCTTGCGACGCATGATGATGCTGAAACTCTCGTAGACGTCCTCGCCGCCATGGCTGGCGTTGTCCATGTCGATCCTGTACTGATTCGAGTCGAGCCAGACGCGGTAGGTGCGCGTGTCGCCAGGTAAAACCGGTCGAGGCTCGGGTCCGTCCTCGATCACGCGTCCATTCGAGTCCAGCATGCCCTCGACCTCGCAGCCGCGGACCGTCGTCAGCCCGACCTGCGGCACGAACGGCAGCTTGTGGCTATATTTGGTACCTGCGGGTAAGAACGCAAGTTGCCTTTAGCGATCTAGTCGAGCTTTTTAGCTGCTTTGATCCAAGTGAGAAGGGTGAGTTTGGTATCGGGACTGTCGACATTTGCCGATATCTAATTGAGCATTACTCGTCGCTTACCGGGTTCTCCGTTACAGGTATTCGTTGGTTTCAAAGTCAATTTTGGTATCGACTTACATTTCTCAGAACGAAGTTTCATATTTCATGCTAGACAAAATTATCTCAATTCAATTAATGATAATTCTGTCAAGTTTTTCAAGACAAACTATTAACTAAATCTGTCTGTTCGCAATGTAAAATTAAAAATTTAAATCAACGATTTTTTTAAAAAATCATAAACAATATATCAAGAAATAGCGAAAAAATATATTCCTGATTTATTTATGTTATTCATTGATTCGTTCGTTTTAAAAAACGTTAACGTTACAAATACGGGCGAAAGAGTCAAATATACTTTCCGAACATATTTTAAAATTAATTGTACAATTAATTATACGTAAATAATGTTAGAAATTTAAGAGGCCTTCGATAAAACTGTATTGAAAAATGTATTGAAAAAATGTTTTCAATAAATGTCATTATTCTCTGTGGAATAACGAGTTGACAGTACGCTAAGAAATTTAAAAACCGCGTGTGAACTGTAAAAGTATCAAAGTTAGCTATAATTTTTGGCAATTTTTGTAATTCCGAATTCGCACTTTAATGTATTAGTATCGTTTTTTAAATTCTAAGTTTGTCCTCTTATGCGTGCATTAAGTAAGACGCATCAGTTATCGGATGAACGTTAATTTATTACGGAGTGCACTTTCGATGAATGCTTATACTATTCGCTTGTGACGTTGTTTCACAAATGATAAACATTGCACTTGCCTATCGAGTTCTCCGGCTTGACAGTGATGAGGAAGCAAACGTCGTGCTTTCTGAGATTCTCCCACTCGGACTTGATTTCCTTCCTCACGCTCAGATTTATGGTGATGTCAGCCCGCACTCGCGAGGGTCTTTTCTCGCCGATGTTTGGCTTGGCCACCTCCACCACCGCGAACTGCATAATCGGTTGAGCCATTCGTGCCCATCCGCCAAAATAGACTCCACCGTCCTCGGCCCGCCTGTGCACAACATGGGAATTACTCGTAATTACTGGTAGCAGAATCATGATCTCAACGATCTCTTCTCTTTTAGAAAATGGCTTACCATGGACTCAGTCGACTGACCGCATCCTCGATGTCTTGACGGATCTCATCTGTCGAACACGGTAAATCCACTCTGATGAAACTTTTAAAACTAGCTAATATGCCCCTTCCCCTTCCGCCCTTCTACGGCATTAATTTTTTAATTACTATCAAACCTCAGTCTATTACGCCCAGAACAATGGAATAGATGTGAATAACGTACGATGATAATTAAATCAAAATCGACCGGTGATTACGATTATAAAGCTAGAATAAAGCCTCGAAGTGTTTTTGGCTTACAAGAAATGCAGATAGATGTTTGAATAATTATTACGTTGGACACTCACACGTGGACTCCAGGCGGAAGAGGTTGAAGTTTCTAAGGAGGTAATCGTGTAATGTGAGGAACTGAAGATTCAGCTTCGGCAACGCGAGGCATCCTTCTCCGGAAAAGTACTCCGTTGGTACTATGCTCTCGTTCCATATGATTTCTTCCGTTGGATAAAGAGGCATTTCATTCAGTTCTTCCAGCTGTGACGCTCGTCTCTCGTGTCTCGATATCTGAGTACGGATTGCACCTTTACAATTATCGCTCATTTTGCTCATCTTTTCTTTACAACATTTGATTTTTTCAATCGTTACTTTCTACATGCGCGAAATGATAATTCAAACGATAGATTACGTATTTTATATTACATATAAGATGCTTTATCTTCTTCGTTAGTTGTTACATCATCTTTGGATGCTTATATTACTTATTATTAAAATCATTGTGATACATATTTCGAAGATGCTAAATTATTAGAAGTTTCATTTAAAAGAACTTTCAAAAAACTCACGAGCAATTCTCGCAGAAAGTCCAAATCAAGCCTGTACCAGTTCTCATCTTTTTCTCGCTCTTCTGGTGGAACTAAATTTAAGTAGCTCGCTATTGATCGAAGTTTCTCCTGGCTAAAAAAGAATATCGATTAGATTGATGATGACACATGCATTGTGCTCGAACTTGAAGGTGCCTTGTGTCGAAAATTAATCCGGTGCAAAAATATTTCGTGAAAAATTACTTTATTAAAGGAGCATAGCGACGTACTCTCGACAACAGTTACAAAGAGACTTCTTCGAGAACATCGACATCTTCGTTTCATAATAAAAAGAAATTAACTTACACGTGCGCAATGTAACGTATATTAAATAAAACATATATATATAAAACTCTCGTTTCTGAAAACGCACGTGTGCGCGTTCACATTGGCTTGAACAAAGTTTTTCTCATTTTTAATAAAGTAATATCTTTACAGGTTCACCAGAGATACGCGGAATTTGAATTTGAATTTGAATTTGAATTTGAAATATATGTTAATAGGAAGCTTCTTTATAAAATAAGAATAATATATAAGAAGGTTTTACCTGAGACAACCAAAATGCTTGTACAAAGCATCTCTGTTATTGACGCTGGCGACGTTAGCGAGGGCAAAGGACCGGAGATCAGGAAATTTGGCGAATGCAGCTTTTTGCAAGGAGGTAATTTTTGTATAATGTATTTGCGTCATATCGTAATCTGTCAGTGGATCGCCCGTCTCCTCGCTTATCTCGAATCTTGCATAGAATTTCAACATCTCTAGAAGCTGAATAAATTTTGATAATGTTTAATTCTTTATTTCAAAACTTATGGCTTCAGATTATTCACGTGCATTCCTTTAGCATTTTAGAAATAAAATATGTTTCACGTGTAAATTAATCGCTCTCATTCTGAAAGTAATCGGAAAAACTCGTTATAAAAAAAAAAAAAAAAAAAAAAAAAAAAGGTTCGAACTCACAGTGAGTCTTCATCTAAAGGATTACAAGACGAGGTCAAATTCAAAAAGCATATGTTTCTAGAAAATATGAACAATTTCCTGAAATTTTAGAGATAATGTAAGTCTTCCTCGAAGTTATAAAAATATTAAAAATGAACATATACTGCTGTTTAGAAAATATAATTTATTTAAATCCTTTAAACGATATTTTCAAATCGTTGAAATACAAACGAAAAAATTTATTAATATATTTTTTATTATATTTTGACTTTAAGCAATGACAATGTGATTGGTTATCGTTAAAAAATACAATCTGAAAAAGCATTAACATAGAATGAAGTAATATGAGGCTTTGAAAGAACTTGCATAAGAAAATTTTTTATTTGAAAACTAATCAAATACCTCACTTATTATTAATTACAATGGTGAATAATTTATTTCATTAAAAATTATTATAAACATAGTTATTTATATATTTGTACGCTTTTTATTTTTCTTTAATCAAGGTGGCAATTATTATAATTAACCACAGAGAAGTGAGTAACGGTATACGTTACGAGTTAATTCGATTAAACTTTTTACTATCAGTTTTTCGTGGTATTGCAGAAAAGTTGATTACAATTTTAATATTTAGAAGAATATCATAATTTTGCGCGTTTATGAATATGTAATACAAAAATAAAATGGAAAATCATCGCGAAAAATTGTTCGCAAAATCTATAACAATTAAATCGTAATTTATATTTACATATAAATATATACATATGTACATTTTAACTTGATGTACATTTAACATGATACTTAAATGCGCAAACATAGTATAAAATAAATAAAATGTCGCAACTGCCTCCTATTTAGTTGATCAATTATTCAATTTATTTATCATCAGCACTGAATTTCATCCAACTATGTCGGAGGAACCATTTAATAAATTCGTAGAAGAAAAAGTAATTAGACACATATTTATTATGATTTTATAGAGGTTTGCATTCATATTAAAAATAAACATAATATACTGATAAATATACGAATAAAAAAATATGTATATAGGAAATTTGTGATTTAAATAAATTATCTAAATTATGTACGCGTTAGGCTTGCTCTTACATACGTATCATTTGCATTCATTTAATTCATATTCTAATTGACACAATTTTTCTCTAATAGTATCATTATCAAAATGTTTTTATAATAAAAGTAATTCGTTTATTGTCACGCAGAATAGAAATGGTTTGCGCATCTGGGCATTTCAGATGAAAAGTTAAAAGTTATCCGCGTGCAAAAAAGTTCAGGCGAAAGCTGTGTTTTACGTCGGCTAATTTTTTCCTTCTCCACTTATTATTATTGAGCCTATTACTTTGTAATGTAAATATTTACGTGAAAACGCAATAGAAGTAAATTCCAAATGAATTGAAGAGCTCTGAATCTCGCGTGAGGGAACTTTTCTGTGAGACTACTTATCAAGGATTTCAATATTTGAAATCGAATTAAAAATGGGACATCGAGATGTAAGGTAATACGTAATAATATTTTATCAAGTTCGGCAATTAAAGTTATTCACGTAAATAGAATAGAAAAGGAAAATAAGGTTTCGAAATAGTTAATGAAACAAGCATGAATCAGTTGCACTCGTCCAAGTCGACGAAATATCGCAACTCTCGATCGACAGACACGAATTAGCGAGGACGTTTTTTGCTCGCGATAAAAGCTGCCTTATTTATAAAAATTAGTTTAGATAAATGAAAAGAGAATGTAAAGCATAAAAGACGACGAACCGAGAATCCGACGTCGATTGCGTGGTGGGGAAAAAAGCGCGTACAGAGTTGGCGATATCTCGGACGCGCGCTTCAAAAGTGCCTCGCACTCGATCCGATTCACTTCCTATATAAAACAAGAGAGAGAAAGAGGACGAGAAAGAGGGAGAGAAAGAGGGAGTGAAAGAGAATGAGTGAGAGGGAAAGGGAGAACGAAGGAGCGTTTCTGTGCCTCTAACCAATAATCTCAGTTACTCGTGCCTTGTATCTAATCCGTAACAAAACGCCTTACGTTACGAGTACGCATCTTTTCTACCAAGTGATTTTTGTCAACGTGACTTTCATCTCATTACTTAATAAAAGTAACTGGTACTTAAATAATAAAGTGTACTGTTTCCACTTATAAAAATGTGGCAATGTTATTGCAGTGTGCGTAGACCGAATCGTACCGATCACTGTTAATGGACACAACACTCGCTCGCATTTAAACTGTCGTATTCTCTCCAATTGAACATAGATTGTAAATAATGTTTGAAATCCATAAAAGTTTCATCGTCGAGTAAAATTAGTTTGTAAAAATAAAAGGCGTCCATGAAAGTAAAATAGAAAAAAAACAATGGTCAAACGATCCGTTGAATGAGTTAACAATTTTTGTGAGAACGTCTTATCTAAAAAGAAAAATCAGTAGATTGAAGATTATTTATCGATGTTAAAAGTAGTAAAAAGTAAAACATTTGCTTTAAACAATATCAGCGGTTACGATTCAACGTTCGATATAACAGAGATGAAACGATGCTACAAAAACATGTTGAAACCAGCAAGAAATGGAAATAGAATTCAAATGACGATATGCGATATGTTACAAGGTACGTCATTGTCAATTCATATTATATTAAAAACGCACGTTGCTTTACTAGTGAAAATATAGAAAATATAGTATTTGGCAGTATCGAAATTAGAATCGGATAAGTCGCCAAAAGAAAATTATCATCATCACGAATCTGAAAGCTCTCTCAGCTTTATCTGAAAACGGCGCAATTATTGTTATCAATAGATTATTAAACTTGAGACACGTATTATTAAGTACTTAACAATGAACGTACACTATCTGAAATACTGAATATCGTGTCGCAGTGAAACCAGTGCCTTTACGGCTGTTGTCATTTTACACACGACACAGACTTTTAGTTATTTATAATCAAAATAATGTCATTGACGTGCATGAAAATAGGCGACTATAATGATAAAAATTTATTAGAAAAACGAATCTGTATGAACTTCTCTGTTATTAAAACCACATCTACGTGATTGTATCAGAAATATTTAATATACCGATTATCATTTATGCTATTAAAAAGAAAAAAAAATGTTAAAGAGGCACAAATTTTCTTTAAACTAACCAGTCAATTATTTCGTCTACCTTTGTGTTATTTTATTTTAAATAACTATTTCTCGCTATTTCGCCAACTTACACTTGCTCTTTGCAACGGTTACATAATTTCGACAATTATCTTGGAATAATAAAGGAAATTATACAGATCAAATGTAAATATACTTCACTTGAGCTAAAGAATTATTCATCTCCTTGCGAACTGCAATATAAATATTATTTTAATATTCGGTCGTATTGAAAAATAATTTTAAAAAATTAGCTAATGCAAATATTTACTTGTTAGTTTCGACAGATCATTGCGTTATATATTTTGCTTTATACCGAATAGATTTTAACGATCTGTTTAAGAAGGAGAGCGAAACTAAAAGTAAAAAACCTAATTGTGAATTTATCCAAAGAAAACACAATTTAAATTACATCTATTCATAAAAGCAATCATTATCAATCATGTACAACTCGATCTAAAAATCAAATAAGGCATTGCGTGAACCGACTTTATGCGTGTATGTGTATCTGGTTAGATGGGCGGTTCACAAGTTAATTGAATGACACATCAAGGGAAAACTTTTTGTTATTTTAACCGATTTGGTAGACAAGTGCGGCAGTCTCCATGGAAATTCGTATTCAATTATTTTCTACAAATTATCGGCAAATTATCTGCATGAGGTCAGCAAAAAAAAAAAAAAAATACAAAATAAAAAAATCAATTTTTAATCAATGTTAGTTCCATCACAAACAATAAAATCACCTCTTTATTACAAATGAACGGATGCTTGAACAGAACTTATTGAGAGAATTCTGCCTCGACTGAATCTTTTGAACGATTAAAAAAGGTGCAAATTTAATCGCTGTCCCTCTGCCCAATGTTTTCAATATTTTCAGCATTAAAATTTTTTTATTTCACACTAGAGAAATTAAATTTTAAATTAATAATAGCAAATTATTAGCGAAGAATTATGAATTTTCTTTTCCACGCTATTTTCAGTAATATGTTGCGATTGCGCGTTATATATACATTATTATATATGCATACACAGTGTATTTATATCAGCACACACGATATCGTATCAATGAGCCTACACTATGACGATATTTGAAATTTACCAAGAATGTTCTTGGTTTTCATCAGCAATATCAGTAATCATGAATAAATATGTTAATTATATTATAAATAAAATTTTATAGGAAATATTCACATAAATAATAATAATAATAATAATAATAATAATAATAATAATAATAACAACAACAACAACAACAACAACAACAACAACAACAACGTTTCATTATTACGTATATCTTAGTTCTCATTCTTGATTCTTATGAATAATATATACCTTACGCATAAACTAAATTTAGAATAATAATGTACAGATAAATAAGATATTTAAATTTTATATTTCAATGTAAAATTCATATATAAAAGATTATTTTTAAAGCTGAACAAAATAGGTTCTCAAATTTTTCAACTGTTTTGGAAAACATTATTGCACGAAAAAATAATTTGGATTGCTCATCATTCAATAATATCTTGTAGTTTTACAATGACTTTGTCAAAGCGAAATCAATTATTAATTTTTTCTATTTTCGGTGAGTCCAATCGAACTCGAATGCTCTTGTAATCGGTTAAAAAATTCACAATACTTGGCATCTTGGTATACCAAACTTATCAGAAATCCGTTTAAACCTTAGTACCATCTAATTGTCATTCGAAACGTTTAATATCGTGAGGTTCGTTTGCGCGCTAATTATTAAAATTGTAAATGCGCTATTTCAGGATAAGATAAAGAACAGCGCGATAGTTTGGACCGAAAGGATGATTCTTTGATGCATCCATCAACATTCGCGAAGAGCGAACGTGCATTTAATATACCGTGTTCCCTTGACATTAAAGGCAACGATGTAGCTTGTAATTTCGAAAGGTGTTAAAGCGACGAGTAACTGTGAGATTTAAAATTAAAAGAAATGCATGAAAACAGGGAGCATCTACGAGTGGCTGCTGGTAACGTGTCTGCTTGTGTCGTCGGTCCAAGGATACGTGCCCGAATGCTGCGTAGGCCAATCCACTTGGATTTCCAGCTCGAAAAACTGCACCGATGGTACCCACGTTCGGATAAACTGTTCCAATGGCTTCTACAAGATTCATCCGGCAGTCGATTTGGGTGACAGATTTCACGTCCAGGAAGTGAAAAATGTCAGCTGGCTCATTTTCGAAAACGACAATAGTGCCTCGGTGTACAATGTGTCCTCCGACAGGTAATTTGCCCGATACCACATTTTACGGACTCGCCGACTCTTCGAATCTTAATTCTTATTTCGAAAATCTATTATCAGCTTCTGAATAACAAAAATCCTAAGACACAAAAGTGGATAGAATGTACTTCGTGAATCACTGGATTATTAGATTATTATATTCATATCTAATTAATGGGAAGCTAATATTTGGAGGACGATAATAAAGATCTAGTTTGAAAGATATTATCCAAAAAATGCAATTATACTTTGCACATTGAGTAAATAGCTACACAATTTTAAATAAATGTTGATTCACCAATGACAAAAAGAATCTTCAACTAAATTTACTGCTTTTTTCTTGGATGAGCATTTATTGTTATTGTGCCGCTGATCTCTTGTGTCTACAATGTTCCTACTAGACGTACATTTGAACGATAAATTTTTCCAAAAGGTACTGCATAGGTAAAATATCCATGGAGAAAGTCAACGGAGAAATAGCGTTGATTTGTTTCGACGAGGAAATGCAATTCGTCCAATCATGGCGCGGAATGTTCTTCGGTGCATTTAGCATACTTTCGAGTTTCTTTCTCGCCCTAACGTTATTCGTCTACGTAATCCTGCCGGAGATGCGAGACGTCCAGGACAAGGCGATGATGTCAATGATGGCCTCGTTCATGGTCGCTTTTTTCCTCAACGGCAATCAACAACTGAACCTAACATCTTTCGAAGACGTCGTCTGCCTTTTCGTTGGTAAATCGATGCGACGGAGTGAGATGAAATATAACTTTTTGTATAATCTTGTATCCAGTAATTAATAAGCAAAAGGAAGAATATTTAATTCAACGTTAACAACAAAAACCAGAATGATATTCAAACATGAGCGACTAACTGAGCATTAATTTTTCGTTCAAAAAAATCTAAAAGCTTTAAAGTATACTACATAAATTAAAAGAATTTTCGAATGCCCTAAAGGTTTTGTCTATGAGTTTATCATTTTATCGATAAAACTTCTTTATTTTCAAAGTGCCATTTATAATGCTTTAAATGTATTTACTAAGTTCATGCATTTACTAAGTTCAATACCACGAATTACAACAAGATTCAAATTCATTATCTGAAGCGATTAATTAGCTAAATATCTACGATGATAAAAATAATTAATTATAGTGTTCTCTAAAATTGACAGCTTTCGTAATGTATTATGCTTATCTATCTGCCTTTTTCTGGTTGAATATCATTTCTCTGAATATTTGGAAATCCGTATGGTGAGTATACATGTATTCTTTATATCAGATTTAAAAAAACATCAAATAACTTAACCGAGATAGGCAATAACAATAGAAATATAAAATTTCATCTTCCACTCGGTATGACACACTTAAATAAAAAAATACAAAGAATTTTTATTTAACCTAAGCCTATTCGTTATATTCATTTGCAATTAAGGAAATGGCAAAGATATTTATTTGCAAACAAATCGGTGCAATTTATACATTTTACAAAGAGTTTCAACGCATGAAATTGATATCTTTCTACTTTCTGTAATTTGGAATTACTTGTATCGTAGATGATATAAAGTCCGATCAACGAAATTAAACTCGTTTCATCAATTGCAGCGTTGCATTGCTCGACACGCAAAAATTTAATTCAAAATGCTCCAAGAGCAAACCTAAGTTTTCACATTAAATTTTGATAGGTGAGCATTTGTGCAGCTATAATGATATTATAGGTTTCCATATTTTAAAATACAAAACGACGTGCTGTACAACATTTACTGCATAATTGGATGGGGACTGCCACTCTGTTTCCTTGCGGTGTCTCTAGCTACTCATCACATTCAAGATTATCACTTGAGACCCGGTTTTGGCGAAATCAGCTGCTGGTTCAATGGTACACATAAGAGAGAATTAATTCTTTATTCAAATAACGTAAGCAAATCCATGGAGAATAAATGAATTTATTTACAATAGGTCAGCGCGCAACTTGGATATATTTTTATGGTCCAATTTTGGTACTGCTTTCGGTGAATCTCTGTTATCTTAGTTTAACCAGCCTGAAACTTTGGTACAAATTAAGAGGAAAAAGTTGCTGTAAATTAAGAGTTTTGAGATTTAAATGCCTGATGTATATAAAACTTGCTATAATGATGGGATTCACGTGGATTTTCGAAGTTATATCTTTTGCATTTGGAGAAGTAAATTATATATACTGGTGAGTTCTTCTTCGGCAATGCAATTAATTTAACTAAATGTGGCGATAGCTCTTATTTGTACGTGCGTTTGTTCATTCTTAATCATTAGCTACCTGCTGTTCAATCGCTCATAAGAATGTGTAATTGTAGATTATTATTAACGGGACGTAAATTTGATTTTAGGATTGTGCCCGACGTTTTAAATGCCCTGCAAGGACTCTTCATATTTATCCTTCTAGTCGTTTCACGTAAAAGAGTTAGAAAATTACTGGCAAAACGAAGACCCTTTGACATTCCATTTCCAAAATCTTGGACTGCCTACTCAGACCAAGAGAACTACGATCCCATCGAACCAGAGGAACTCGAGCTTTCGCAAACTTCATGATCTAAGTTTTATCATTTATTTAGCATCACACCAGTCAAGTACTCGCAATTGCAAATCCGTAAAAAATACCTCACCATCGCTCTTTGCAACTTACTGATATTTATTTCTTCTAACCAAATAAATAAAATCGTCCAATAAATAGATGTTTGCGTACTACTTGCAATATTCGTATAAAATTTTAATAAATAATTGTTCTTTTGAACCTCGATCTTAAACGTCAATCAATGGTTTGCTTCGTTTGAATTGTTTCATTCGGTACCACGTGCACTAGTTTTAGTAAACGAGCCACTTAAGAACGCGACAATTTCTTTGACCCACTCGAGAGAATATAAATTATAAATATAATTGCTAGTGTTTTTTCCACTTAAATTGAATAACAAAACCAATTTAAGCATAATTTTTAATTATATAATATAACAGGAGCGAATTTTAAGCAAATCATGACTAGATTCCTAATCAAACGAGTCGAAAATCAAATCGTCTACGTTTTATTGATATTTGTACGGGATTCTGTTATAAATAACTTTCAAGGATCTTTTTTATTATTTGCATATTTTTTATACATTTCCTGTTAATTATACTATTTGACATTGCGTAATAATGAAAAAAGGTGTGTATGTTTATTTTAATTAAATTATAAAATAAAATTTTCTTCTTCTTTTTCATTACGACTTCATAACTGACAATTTAAGTCGCATATCATAACTATACATATTTTTTAATATATACGTGAAAAACTAGTCTCAAAAAACCTTTTAATTTTTAATGGAAAACTCTAATAAAAAAATTACTTACGGCTTCTTAAAACTCGCTTTAAAAGATAATTGTGTTTTAAAACTAAGCTAATCGTATTATTTTTATGCTTAAGATTAAAATATTTTTATCTAAAATTCTTTACAAATAAATTTCATTAACTATTAATAATAATTGTTGACAAATTCATTTGAATATCACAACATTTTTAGTTTCGTTTACAGAACTTTCTTGATAATATTTACAAACGAACGCATTCACATCGATATCTAAGTGAGATAAAAAAATTGAAAATATTATAACGAAGTGAATTCTATATTTCAAAATAAAATAAAAAACAAACAACTTATGATCGAAATGTTACTTCTATAAAAGTTTACTTCTGTATGATTCTTCGTTTTCATTACAGAAAAATTTATGAATTGCGCGAAAATATTTAAAAATCTGTAATAAAGAAACTCACTGTTCAAATTTAAAAAACAATTGCCTTAATTACATTAATATTTACTTATTAATGTTATCAATAATCAATAATGTCAATACAAAATACATTGCTGTATTGACAATTTTATATTTTTCATATTAATCAATATTTTTCTTACTTAGCCAGACATGTTGTCAAATACGTACCATTTTTCAATAATGAAAGATTTCAGGGAAATTTTTTTCAAGAAATTAATGTGAAATGTATATTACAAATACGATGAATCTCTATGTATTTATAACGGATGCATAAACATAAAATTATTTACAAGTACTTCTAAGGTAAAGGATGTACATTAATATGTAAATATGTAAATTTTAACTTTTGAAAATCTTAATATGCTTCCTTTGTCCCAAAGAAATAAAAAATGAGTAAACTTTTAAAAAAACTGATGATGGTCAATATTACAGTTAACAGTAGATTCCTTACGCACTTGTGTAATATATCTAAAAATTCATGCAACTCTAAGAGGTTGTCATTCCATTTGCGATAATCCAACCATTAGTTATATATATGTCTCTCTAATGCATTGTATCCTGTTTATACCTAATTTATGCATATAAAATTTGCTTTTGTAATGAAGGCAATTATTATTCTAGTGTTTAATGTATGAATAAGTAATTGTTTCAATCATTGTGTGAATACTGTGTAAAATAAAATATAAGAACTACATTTCAATTCAGTTGTGTTTACCTTTAAGCTATATTTAAGTAAATATGTGAATGTACTTAATGTATGAAAAATTATGAATATAATTTAAAGACAATATCTTTTTATTCGATTAAATCAAGTAGCGTACCTATTCTCATATTCAAAGAAAATCTTTTTAATTATAGCGTTGTAATGCTACGTAGCTATTGCAAAGTTATTTAATGACTGTTAACTATTTAATGCGTTTTTTAATTTGACCCACGTGAAAGATAAATCAATACGATTGCGATTACATAATAATTGTTAAAAAAATTCTAAATTTCTTTTAGATTTAAAAGAAAAAATACGTATATTTGAACATTATTAAAATTTTATTAATTCTGTATAAATAAACAATTCAGTACGAATCAAGCTTAGGGAAGATGATGTATCGAATTTGCAAGATTATAAAAAAAATGTTTATCTAGTTCAAGAAAAAAAAATTGAAATATCAATCTAGTTACGAAATTCGATGTATAAATTTATAATTGTCAATGATTTAAAACTATTGAGTTAGGTTTACATTAAAATGTTCGTAAAATTAAATTAATAGACTATTTTATTAGATTATTAGATTATTTTATTTAAATTAATTAATAAAATAATTAATAGACTGTTCGATGTAACTCATTTACTAATATTTCCAATGAAATAAATATTCAAAAGATTTAAACTAAATCTAAAAGTATAATGTTGCAAATGCGTCCAAATTTTTGATAAATTTGATAATTGATACGCTTTTATAAAATTAAAACATTTTTTTGCGCTTCAGGTGATTCTTATAATCGACAATTTAGGCACATAAATTGTTAATAAAATGCTTAAGAAACAGTTGTAAGATAATACGTAAATTAAACGTAACCTTTATTTAACAAAAAGAAGATTCTTGTAGAGCCAAATTTTAGTATAATAACATTATTGCTTTATTTTGATAGTAAAAATGTGCTTACAGTAAAAGACGACGAGTTTCATAGAATTCACTTAATGTGCTATTTGTGGCGGTGGTGGCGGCGGCGGCGGCGGCGGCGGCGGGGGGAGGGGGGAGGGGGGAACATACCTAAATGCAGTGTTCAAGAACGATATTAAATGCATCGTTTAGTAAACTTGTTGAGATTGTAGACGGTATTTTATTTCAAAAATACGCACAATACGCACATAGCCATAAATTCAACTGCAAATTATAAGCGTAAACCTTCATTTTCAATAATTAATTAATAAAAAATTCGAGATAAAAATAAGATTTTCCTTTAGTTACGATTTATGGGCATCTTATGTAAATGTATGCCACGCAATAGTAAATCATTCGATCCAATCAATATTTCTAACTCGTATAACTCATCTGTCTCAAAAGAATTTTCATGCATTCTAAACAGTAAACACTCGTTGATCAACATATCAGAAATAGTAAAAAAAAAAGTATGAAAGTTGATATCGATGCTAATATTAGTTTTAATATTAAATATTCGAACATCAATCTTGTAGATGTATCGCTATCAAATATTTTTAATGTAAATGCAGAATAAACAAACGTAATGAAAAGATATTTTTAAGTATTTCATGCATGGAAATCATTTACAAATCAACTGAAAAGAGTTTTTCAATAAGATGATGAGTAAACTTGAGAAATTCACTATAAACAAATGCCCAGTTTTATGATTACGTAAAATTGGGGATTTTAATAAGATACCGATCTGGTTTTCGAAAAATAAGGCTCGGTAGAAATTTAACAGGTTATAACATGTAACCGTTAGCAGTTATCTGATTTTATTACATCTGAGTTATTCGCTAAAAAGACACTTGTGGACGTCGTTAAGTCATACTTGAAGAAAATCATCATGAAAAATAAGAAAAAATTAAAACTCGATTATTTCTTACTGGTAATCCATGAGATTAGTCAAGTTCATTCGGAGAATTAATGAAACCGGTAATTTTTTACGTATACAAAGAAAGTACACTCTTGAAACATCTAGGAAAAACAATATGCAGGATATTCAAGCACTAAAGGATAATTTAGTACGTCGCACATACATATATACTGCTTAATACTTATTAAAGGACGCGGTGTTTATATTTTCTTATACGTTACTGACATACTGATAATACATATATAATAATTACTCGTTAAATATTTGGAATTTTTTGAAATACACATTTCGATAAAAGTGAAACAAAAGTATCTAAAAGCGCTCGGGCTCGCGGAAAAAATGTGTTTTGGTTTTAAATTACAAATTGTAAGGCATCCTATTGTACGCAGAGTCAGAAAATTGATGAACGTTTGTATAATTCATATAAAACACTCTCTGTTACGTTTGGTACTGTGAAATTCCGAATTATGCAGAAAAGAGTCATGCATTCGACAAGTCGCAAACTGATGGAGTGCGACGTTTGGGCAATTCAGTGACTTTAAAGCCAATCTTTCCACTCTGAACTTTTACTTGTGCAATTTTTTTCATATACATCGCTATTACGTTATCACAAATTATCAAATTATTAAAATAATCGTTATTTAAACGAGTCATAAAAATTATACGAAAAAAAAAAACACATTTCTTTCGTAAAATGAGCACCCAATGCGGTTCTATTGGATTAACTCACGGGGTAACCCAGGACGACGACGCGGTACCCTCTGTATAATTCGACCCTACGTATAGTGTGCAACCGTGTAAGATCATACTGCAAATAAAAAACTGTAACCGAGATAGGCAAACATTTGGAAAGGTAAAAGGGTTCTTCGGTAAAGTTATTGATTTGTGCACTAATACGTTTTAAATATATAACATAAGCGAAGGATTTACAACAAATCCATCACTTGACATGAAGTGACCACAATGTGTAGGCAAAATTAATATTCCCAGAGCTCATACGAATTGCTAACGAACTCGGCACTTTAAAAGGCGAGTCCTCTGTTTGAAAATTTAAAAAGCTAGCCAACAGCATTGGTAGATTATTAAGTAGATTAGCAAAACTGCTTGCATTTGAAAATATTCTCTTGGAAATTTCACTCTTTTTACTCTTTGGTAAATTAACGTGAGAATACTAGCGGTCTAACAATTTATTACCAACCGTGTACACGTAATCCCAGGCTACTTTTAATACTCTCTTCATCCTGCAGCCTAGATATATTATAAAGCCACCTAATGGTAGGCTAGAACAGCCTACTAAAAACTTTAAAACTTCCTGAAACTCGTTAACGCTCGAGAGCCATTAAAACGGTTATTGCCGTTCCACGAAGAAAACCTCTTGCAATCGATCTGCGTAATTGCCAAGTGCCTGGGCGATCGGCAAATCAGATCGACATTTCAAATCAAACCGAGTGCACAAGCCATTTTCCCGAAGCAGTTAAGCTCCAAGTGGTCGGAGGCGCGCGATTCAGCAAGATTCGTCCCCGACGGTCCGTCGGCGGCAATCGTAACGCGCGCCGACGAAAAACGAGACGAGCGCGACAAAAAAAGCGATGCCGAGAGAAGGACGGAGAAGAAGCCGCAGCACGAGAACCCGGCAAGTACAAAGGCGCGCGCGCCGTAACCCTTTTACGCTTCGTCGTTCCGAGCTTCTCTCCTCTCCTCTCCTCTCCTTGCTAAATCCCTTTTGTGTGTGTGCGTGCGTGCGTGCGTGCGTGCGTGCGTGCGTGCGCGTGCGTGCTCGCGCGCTGTGTCTTCGCCCTGGAGAAACAACTGGAAAGCCAACGCACTCTCGACTTCCGATTGCTTCCGCCGTTAAATTTGCGCCTGTCGCGTTCTCTTACCGAGTTCAGCACAAAGTCCCGCTTCGTTATTGAATTTCCGAGCGACGGTTCCACGTGCAAACGCGCGTCAACGAGTGTGCGTCGTAAAAGCGGATGAGGCGCGAGGGTAAGCGGGGCAAAAATGAATGTGGACTGGGGGGGTGGCGGAGGGGAGCGCGGAAGGTTAAGGAGAAGCAGAGACGGACTGATTTCAGATATCGGCATCTCGCTCTAGCCCATGGAGAGGCAACGTCGCGTCCCTCCATGAAAACGCGCGCGCACATCGTGAGTTAGCAAGCGCTCTGAATGTAAAAAACAACAATCCTAACGTACCTTAATTGGCCATTATTACGTTCCTTCTTTTTCCAATAATAAGAACAACCATTAGAGGGGGATGGGGATGCGTCTGAGAATCGCGAAATAAGAGTTTCCAGTTGAAGGTTTCAGCAAGAGGAAGCGCAGGATCGGAGAGATAAGAGGCGGCGAGGGAATGAGGGATACGAAGAAGGAATATCGATAAACGAAGACGACGACGAAGACGACGACGAAGACGACGGCTGTACGCTCGCGGAACAAAACAGGTAACCCGAAAAAGGGCGGCTGGAGGCAGGAGATCGCATCGAGGGCCAACAACGAACGAGGGAAGGGGAGAGTCGTAAATGAATCACAAGAACGTCTGCCGAGTCGATCATCCTGCTGCCTCCGACCAAGGAAAAACGCGCAGGATTTGGTTTTCTTTGGATATTATTCGACCGTCACTGTCCCATTCGCGTAGGAGCAAAATTTTGAAAAGCAAGCGAACAACGGAAGCGTGTTGCGATTAAGAGCAGGTGAGAACAGCGGCAAATGCCAAGTGTCCGACGACGCGACGATGAGGCTGTTGCTGGTGCTGCTGTTCGGCGTGATTCTGGCCAAGGCCAGCACGAGGGACAACTACGCGGGCAGCAGCGCCAACGGTGTCGACGAAGATGAGGAGGCGCGCTTCAAGATAGCCAAGTGCTGCGAAGCAACGGAACTGCTACTGGACAGTGTCTGTGTACCCATATCGGAGACCAACGAGACCAAACCGTGGAGGCCAGAATTCCAGAGCGAGGACAGCTACGAAGGCTCTAAACCCGTTAATGAGCCAAAATACCTCCTTCAGTATGGACCACCTCGTTGTCGCGCTAATGAAAATCAATGGGAAGTTTATTACTATCCCTCTAGCCCCGATACTCTGGTCATGCTTACCACTGGCAAACTTAGGCATTACATTCCGGATCAAGTGGACGAAGTTGAGAAAGCCAAAGAAATGTATGGGATGGAGTTCTTGGAGCTGGAGGATGTGCAAGCCAAAGCT
Source organism: Wiebesia pumilae (assembly GCA_018907045.1). Classification (NCBI taxonomy): domain Eukaryota; kingdom Metazoa; phylum Arthropoda; class Insecta; order Hymenoptera; family Agaonidae; genus Wiebesia; species Wiebesia pumilae. The sequence goes on from JACCHZ010000055.1 coordinate 1,341,450, forward strand.
ATTCATTATGATTATCCTTTTGGACACTATTGCGCCGACAAGGCAATATTCACCAAGAACCATCTTATTGCCACCTATGCTAAAATTTGTGTGCCTAGGCCCATCAAATGGGCTAATACCGATAATCTGATGAAGAAAGCCATCGATCCTGCGTTACATGCGATCGCCATGGTTAGTTACTTGATCGTAGCTATAGTCTACTTTGTCTTGCCACAATTAAGGGACCTCGTTGGAAATATCATTACCAGTATGACGCTGTGCCTTATCGTTAATCAGAGTGCCTCTCTTGTCAGGATATTTACAGAGTTTGGCAACCACGTGAGCTTTCTTATAGCAGGTAATAATTTTCTTAAGTCTACTTCTAAATCTCCTAATTATTCCAGCGTTATACATTTTCATTTATAAAATTCAATTTATGTCTGGCATAAAGGCAAATTAACGAATAAGAATTTTTCAACCACGTTATACAAATTAAATGTAAATCTTTACTGCTACCGATATTAAATAATTGAATACTTTTTTTATTTCATTCTAGATTCGGTTATGTATGTTTCACTTTTGGCTGCTTTCTTCTGGCTCAATGCCTTAGGATATTACGTATGGAATACATTCAGATCAAGAAATGTATTCCTTAGAAGCACGGATGGACGAAAATATTGTTGCTATTCAACTTTTGTCTGGGGCTCCACAATTGCTATCGCAGCGACGGCAATTTTTGCACACTTTACTTTAGAAACAAAAAAGCCTATCATCGGTGGTGTAGCGTTTGCCGCTCAAGAGACCGTCGGTTGGCTAGGATTATCGGTTCTTTTTACATCCGTAGCATTCACGATCATTGTTGATCTGTGCTTTGTGCTTACTACGATAAATAAAATAAAAAGAATGCGCACGTACGGAAGAATACATCATAAAATGAAATATAGTTTCCGGATGTTTATTTTAATCTATGCTATAATGAGCGTGGGTTGGATATCTCTATTACTTTCACTACTTAAATATGATGGCTTGATATATTGCCACATAGTTGTCAACGTATTTCAAGCACTTCTCATACTTAATGTTTGTGTTTTTGGACAGAAAAGAGTTACATTTTTACTTGGGAAAACGTGCAATTGCTGTACTTCGAATGAAAATACAGAGGGCTTAGATTGGGGAGAAGAAATGACTGCGATTAATGCTGGATATTAATTTATATAATTAACAGAATATATTATGCAACTTGTGAATATTTGAAAAGAAGTTTTAAATCATGATTTTATGTCATTTGCTGCCATTTAAAAATAATTTTTTATTTATGAAAAAGATTTTTTTTAATTAATTGTATATTTTTTTATATTGATCTGTGTTTTTAAACATCTAGACATTACTATTTTAATTAAAAAAGCAATTTCACTTAGAACTGTTGTTAAAATTTAAATTTAAATTCTATTATAGTCAGTGAAGCTCAATTTTGCAACAAAATTTTTAACTATGAAATATCAAAATTCGTAAGATTTTCATGATACTTAAATGGACAATTTCTTGTACAATAGGAAGTATACGTAGTCAAAAATTTTAAAAATTTAAATCTTTAAAAATTACTTACAAACAAATAAGTTATATTTACTTAAATAAAATGTATGACATTTCTTTTGCTTAGCTAGGAATTTCTTAGTCATCACTACTCAATTCCGAAACAAAACCAATATATAATTAAAACAAATGATTTTGTACTGATTAATTTCTCGTACACTTAGGCCTCAGAAGCATTGTAATACCAGTGGCCTTCAAATTTGAAATATTATGGCACTTTTAATATGTTTTTATGAATATATGCCTTACATTTCAATAATAATCAATTATAAGTTATTTTTAAGTCTAGCCTTTAATATTTATATTCCATTTGAAAAAGAAATTAAATTTTTGTATAAGCAAGGATAATGAAATAAAAATTATTTCAAAAAACTTACTTGTCCAAATAATCCTCCCTCTGGCCTTTTTAATAAATTTGACAGCTGACATCTAACAACTAAATGACAATCGTCCATAACAGTATTGAAATATCGTCTAGTGGGCAGAAGAGCTTCTAAGTCTATCATCAATTCCAAAAATCTTTCACAATAATGTACTTTATCGGAAATGACACGACCTAAACAATAATTCAAAATTAATTTACACATAAAAGTAATTAACTAGATTTCAATAACAGGAGCAAATTAACAAATTATCAAGAGTATTTTTTAATATTAGTATCTTGCACGTTAATACCAACAGTAGCTAATATTTAATTTCAGTCGAATAACATTTTCGTTTACACATTTAAGTAATTTCTACAGTTAATTAACAAAATTAGTTATATGAATGTAATTACACCGTATAATAGACTCTCGCGTAATTAAAATTAATATATATACAACGTTTTCTTTCGATACTACATAGATATGGATAACTCTCGATACATATAATTCAGTATTTTATTAAAATAAATTTACCTTCCAATGAAATTGTTTCCAAAATTGTCATGAATTTAATCATCAATCTGTGTAAAAATTTACGCTCCCATTGTAATTTGTTTTTATCTTCTGGTTTTTCTTTCTTCAAAATTGCTTTCCAATACTTCTTCCATTTTGGATACTTTTTAAATTCAAGCTCTCTCCTGCCTTGTTGCAAAGAAATCCATATAGACAATGATACAAGCCTTCTGACTTGTTCTCTTACAAGAGCCACTTCCATAGAATTAAAACAATGATTTAAAAAAACAATTAAAGCCGTTTGTTCCTTTAAATCATAGTCTTGTATACTCTCTTCTAGGCAGGCTTCCAAAACATGTTTAAAAAACCCTGGAAATTGGTTGGGCAATTTTTCAAACGCTTCCCACACTTGCACTCGTTCGCGAAACTTTTCATTTACCATTACAACAATGGACATGGTGTGTGCTCGTGTAGCTACCTCAGCATTATAATTGGGCCAAAGATATTTTTCCAAATACTGGCTAAATTCAAGCATCATAATACGTCGAATAGAAAATTTGGATACACATATTTCTTCAATGTAAATGTCATCGACTATTTGAGCACTGAATGGAAAATGCGAGTCAGAAGTATGAGGTGCCCAATATTTGTTAGCAAGCTGGTAAAATAGAAGTTATTTTGATTTGTGGTACGTCGAGCTATAAGATAATGCACAAAACAAAAAATTACCTGAGTTATTCTGTCGGCATTGATTTGCTCAACAGTCGGGGCGGGATTATTTATCTTTATCGGAGGCAATGCTTGTGTCTCCATTTTTAAGCCAGAGTATGAAATTGAAATCGCCAATAAGCATAATCAGGTCCGTCCACGATTTTTATCTATTTCCTACTAACAGGAACAAAAATCAACAGGGAAATTGTCGATGATCGTAACCGGTGTCTACAACTTTTTACCAACAGTACAACAGTGCCTCTCACGGAAAATCGCAAAAGCTGATCCGTGTTTATGCAGGAGCCAAATGAGCTGGGGGAAGGAGATATGAGAGGAAACACGTGCATATGCAATCGAGAAGAAGAAATACTCGTACGGGAAGTTTGACGATGGAAAATAAGCAAAATCAATTCGAAAAGACGTGCGTCCGAACCGATCACGTAGACAAAGTCTGAATGTCGGAAATATTAAACATTATACCTTCCTTTTTTTAGTATTTTTGTAATGAACAGTTGAATTTTTTTGTAATAACGATTGTACGAGTGAATTTTGTTTAAAAATAGTTTAAAAATAGAAAGGGTTGATCGCCAGAGATGAAAATTTTCTTCTGTATTCCTATTTGATTAACTTTAAGTACACGAATTTTTAATACATATCTTTAAAGTGTCCTCTGACTTATATACATTTATTATTTTCGTGATTCTGCTAGATTACAAAGATAATTAAAATCTCAAAGAGAGTATTTTTTAATGTAATTGTTTAGTTATCTCAAATCCGTTTAGTTTGAGGCGTTTGCGCCAATAATTTAAGGGTTTGTTAAAATGTTTAAAAATGAAAATTTCATCCAAAATGTCACACGTGTTTGAACTGATATTTATGTTAACTGACATTTAATTAATAGTAACTTGTGAAAACCAGTCTAATGCTTAGATAAACACTAATTCCTAAATGATTCCACGTAATGGTTTCTCACGAAAATCGCAAACGCAATCGGAGTGTAATTTGCAAATTTGTGAGTACAAGGTGCGATGCTTGCGAAGGCCTGATACCACCTCCATACAAAAACCAAACATAGTTTGGTTTCTTCCGTGATGTGCTAATCTCTAGATTCCCATGAGATCCTTTCCTCGAACAGCCATAATAATAAAACTTGTCCTGCCGGTGATCTAACCTTACCTAAATGTTGTCTTATGCTAGGTTCAAAAATGGTAGCAGTGTCAGTTCCAGAAAAATAGTGGATATCGCTGGATTTTTTGTGGTTTTTCTCCATTTTCACCATTTCACAGTAATGGAGTTCAGCGAGTACTCAATTTTATAAAACTTATAAAATTAAACAAGTGTCTTCCGACGAATATCTTCTTGCGACATCGAGTAAGTCATATCTGTGTTTAATTTGTAGCGTTGTTTTGTTTTTATTTCTCGAGCATACCTGCATTACCTTTAGCGAGTTTACGCGTACAAACTCTATTGAAACTGCTAGAAAATATAATTTACATTGCGTGACTTAAACATTTATTTTAGTTTATCTGAGATTAGATTTTGTTTCTTACCAAAAAGATAATAATCGGACAGAAACAGAATCTGAAAATTAACATGTGTATGTACCTTAATTACTACAGAAATTCGCTACTTGCATGTGTCAGTGTCCAACAAAATCAATACAATGATGATTTAACTGCTTCTCCCGTACTTCATTACGAAAATTAAAATAACTTTTTCTCAAGAATACAATATAATATTATAGAATATTATTATAGATAATGACAATAAATTTTTCATTAACAGGAAAATTGTAAATTATAATTAAAAGTATGGAAATTTCAAAAAGAGCTAGAATGGAATACGATGATGTACCGTTAGACTTGAGCACAAAGAAAACTCCAACAAATGAACATAAAAGAGAAGAGACAGAATTAATGCACTCAAACAAACGTAACGACAATGACATTTTTGTTGTCCCCAAAGTCCCACCTCAGACAATTAGTATTTCTGACAGACTCTTAGCATCCGAATGTGCACTTTCCCAGAAACTAAGATATATCAATTTTAATTTCCCCGTTGAATATGTTTACAACCCTATAGAATATGCATTTCAAGTTCACGCAATGTATGTAACTAAGTATTGCCGTTCGACAAAAAAAATCCTGTTTCTTGGTATGAATCCTGGTCCATGGGGTATGTCTCAGACGGGAGTACCATTTGGCGAAGTAAATATTGTGAGAGATTGGTTAAAAATCAGTGGCAACATTGGTAAACCAATTCGAGAACAAGCGGATAGACTGATCACAGGGTTTAATTGTACTCGTAGTGAAATTAGCGGACGAAGATTTTGGAATCTATTTAGAGAACTATGTCATGAAGATCCTGAAAAATTTTTTAGACATGCATTTTTGCACAATTACTGCCCAATTGCTTTGATGGATGCTGGAGGTCGAAACATCACTCCTGCAGAGTTAAAGGCAATATATTTAATGATTGTTTATAAATATTTCAATGAATAATTTCCCTTGTTTCTAGGGTCCTGAACAGTATACTTTATATGCAGCTTGTGATGAAACTTTGGTAGCTGTACTGAAGTTACTTAAAGTCGAAATTGTTTTGGGTGTTGGAAGGTTTGCTGAAAAAAGAGCTCAAACTGTCGTCAAAACAACGGGTCTTCCTATTAAGGTTGTATCTACTCTGTTAATCTAAAACTAATAATATATATTATGGTATAAATAATGATTCCGTTTTAAATTAAAGGTGTTGTGCATTCCGCATCCGAGTCCTAGATCTGTGGGTAACGAAAATTGGAACGAGAAAGCTAAGCTCAAACTTAGAGAATATAACTTGATGGAATACTTTTCTAATTAATTGCATTTTTCCTTTCGTTATAAGAAAATCTATTACAATTTCTGAGTATTTTTATTTAAAAAGATCTCCTTTTTTTTACATTTATAGAAAGTATCATTAGTTACTTTATCATAATTGTTATAATATTTTTTACGCTTTATATACGTGTATGTTTGAAAATGAATGCCGATGAATGGATGGATAAAGCTTTAGAAAAGGCAAAGGAATCTTTAGAGAAAGGTGAAGTTCCTGTTGGTTGTTTATTTATATATGAAAATAAAATTATTGCGACTGGTAGTAATACTGTAAATGAGACTCGAAATGCCACTCGTCATGCCGAGCTCAATTGTATTGATGATGTACTAGTCTACTGCCAGGAAAACAATTATAATTATAAGGAAATTTTTAAAAACATCGACGTTGTAGTGACTGTAGAACCGTGCATAATGTGTGCTGCAGCGCTTCATCAGCTGCAAATTCGTAGTATAATATATGGCTGTGCCAATGATAGATTTGGAGGTTGTAAGAGCGTTTTTGAGGTATCTAAAGTTTACGAAAATAAAATAAATGTAGTAGGTAATGTTAAAGGAAACGAAGCAATGCAATTACTTAAAGACTTTTATAAGGGTACGAATCCGAATGCACCAGAAGCAAAGAAAGGGCGCAAGAATAAAGTGGACAATAATGAATAATAATTTGTTAAAAAAGCATAAATTGCGATGAAAAATTTGTTTTAATAATAAGCATAATAAAAATATGTATAAGTTGTGATTAAGTAACAGTAAATATACAAATTGTATTTACTTACAGGTTGGTTATTTACCGAAAGACAATAATGTACTTGACGTACATTGATGATTACTTATAATTTTTAAATATGCTGCTTTAACAAATTAAAATTCAGAAATGGCACTATTCAAAAGGTCCAAGTTATTTCTGCTTAAAAAATTGTTGTTTACATCTTTATTATATGAATATCATTTTATTATATAAGACTCATTTTTCTTTATGTTATAATCCTTTTTTATTTTATAATTCATGAAGATTTTATAACGTTTCGATGTATGTACATTTTGTAAATTGAATAATAAATCAAGTTATATTTACAACTACAATGTAAAATCTGTGAAGGTTTTTAAAATAACCTTTTAGTATAATTTAGTATATATTTAGTATATATATATATATATGAAATGATATTAACTGCTTTATTCATTTTTCTTAATATCACAAATTATTGACTGATTTTTCAAAATAATCAGTTTTCATTTTAATGGCTCCAAAAATGTATGTGAAAAACTACTGTCCTTATATGTAGACCATATATTGCGTTAGAAACAAAGTTTCTAAAACGATATATAATACTTATCGAGCTATAAATTTCTAGTCTATAATCGTTGCACAATTTCTACAATAAATCAAGAACACCAATTCATAATTAATTATCTGAGCATGTTTGTGATCATTTTATAATATACATGAAATTAAACTGTCAATAAATTATAGAATTACTTTATTTATCCTTAATGCCTTACACTATTATTGTCATCTTACAAGAAACATTGCATTTGGAATTTGTAGAATATTACATCTCTTAGGAAATACATGCGTGTTAGCATAATTTATAATTGTAAACGAAATACAAGACTTCAATAAGATTTAGTATAAGAACTTGTTTGAAATAATTATTTTCAATAAATATTTCAATAATCTTAAACTAAAAAATGTATAAAAAGAAAAGTAATTTAGGTTTTTTATAATAAAAACGAACATTGGAAAATTAAGCTTATCTTAATATAACTACTTTATTATGGATTTTTCAAAAGTACTTTTCTCTAAAATATCTTTTTTATTCATCAACTTATTGCTATGTTTCTTTTCTTCAATACCGTTATGGTACATTTAATAAATTTTTTATATTTGTAAAATGTTAGAAGACGTGTTGATAAAATATAGGCATGACTGAAATTTAATGTTTATAAAATAAAACAATAATTTCAAATTAAGATATACTTATTGAAGATTTAAACAATATTAAATACTTACACTAATGCTTAACGCTAATATTTATTACAGTTTAAAATGAATAATATATTTAAAAATATCACATAAACTTATCTTTTTACTTTAAACTAAGCAAATACAAGACGTTGATTTTTTATTATTATAAGTTTATTAAAGAGTATATCCAAATTTATTAAATAGTTTTAGAAAAGTTATAAAACTGCTTTCATATTTATGATTTTTATAGAAAGAATTAATGTACATCAAATGTACATAATTTAAAAACAAAAATTGATAAAATTTCTTTTGAATATATCAAACACACTTATTTTCAATAAATTCGGACTATTTCATATTATTGTATAATGGAAAACGAAAGCACATATATAAATAATTAAAAATAACTTTTTATTAGAGAAGAATTTGTTTTTAACAAAAATTTATTTTCAAAAATTAAATTAAATCACAATAAATACTGGTTTTCTCATTGTAATGTTTGTAATATAAATAAGTCATTTTTTTTTAAACAAATGTGTTTTTGAAAAAAACTAAATTTTCATATTATTATTTCAATTCTAATATTCCCACATTAAAATTTTAAAATGTGCTTTTTATGCTGTAAACATAATCCTCATTAATAATTTTAAATAAAATTTTTAGAATTTTTGTTTTGATTTAGAAAAAACGAAAATTTAAAAACTTGTTGATATTTATACATTTCTTAAGCTGGACGAATAATTTAAACTTGAACTAAAACAACAATTGAAAACGTATAAAAAAATATATATTTTTTCGCGCATCATAGCTCAAATACTGAAATGGCACTAACCATTTTTCATGTACTTTTATTTACACCACGTTGGATCGAGTTCACATTTTCCTTGATACCATCGAATTAACAATTGATTTCTCAAGGTATAGTCTTTCAAAATCATATCTTTCGTCTGAAAAACAAAATGATTTATTAGTTATTTTCCGCTGATTTATATTTTAATTGAATGTGTAAAAGATGGTGAAAAAAATTTGCTTACTATAGGCGGTGGAAATATTCTTAAGTAATCCATTTTATTCTGATGTTCCCAATAACTTTGTGATAATGTATATCTTATTTCTTCAGTAAAACAGGGTCGGCACAATTGACACTCGATCCTAAAACAATCATCGCAATTGGAACAAACTTCTGGTAACACGACTAAATTTTTATCAGCAACTATCATATCTTCTTCTTCGGCATTTCTGAAAAATGTAATCTTGTATTAATATTTTATTAGTATCATAAGAATTTTTAAATGAATATTAATTAATATCTTTACTGTTCACATCCTACCGTTGGGTAAAGCAAAAAAATCTATCAAGTCTGAACGTGGCCAGTAAGAAATGCTTACCTTATTTTTAGAGTATCTTTCCGCACTCGTTGTCCAATTCCTACTAAAGCGAATAGGTTGTATAGCACTTGTTCGTATAATAATTGGTTTGGTGGATAATGTGCAGAAGACAAATTTGGTGACATATTCGCCTCCATCATAAATACGTTTAGATTTTCATCAACCATGAAATCAAATCTGACTAGTTCGAAGAAATTTATACTCCTTTTATAACGCTTGAGGACTTGACGAATTTGAGACTCTTTCTGCAGGATAACGTCCCTAATAGCCTCAAAGCAGTCATCCCACATTTTTTGAGGGTCTTTTCCTTGAGACCGAACATAAGAGTCAAAAGATTCTTTCATAGAAAATCCAAGTTTTTTGTAATAATTCTTAAGCGAAGGAACATTCCATATCGGCAAGTAATCGTCCCCCACTACGTATTTATCAATCACTTCGGGATCAAAGGGATAGTATTTAACTGGACAGAAACGAAATAGTACATCACCCTTGTACGTATATATTCTCAATGGATCTACGGAAGTTATAGCAGTGTAAATGCCAATGTCAAATTTGTATCCGTCCACCAAAAAAGGTTTCTCAATAAATTCTTGAATGAACGAGCCAGCTGCAGTCAAATTTAAATATTGCATTTTGTGGATTTTTATACCCCTGTGGGCATTAGACTTTTGTACGAATATCTTCTCTGGATGATTTTTAACATATTGTAAGAAAACTTCTCGATTTTCTGGAATTTTATATGCTTTCGGAATGGATTTTCCTTCAGCTGTTGAAAGATCGACTTTGTTGGTGATATATCCGCATCCAGGAAAGTGATTAACTTTTTTATGAGACTTCAAATTACTCAAAGAAGAATTCAAAATTCTAAACGGATAATCATGCGCCCAAAGCAAGTCCCAGTCGGATTCGTTATTTCCGCGTTCGAATCCGAGTCTCTCTAGTACCGCAAATACATGTTTTAAATAACTAGTGCTTGAGTCCTTAGTGTACACCCAATAAGTCGGTTTCTTTTCTTTAGCGATAACTTCCTTCACTTGGATTCTTATTAAACTAGATTGATAGTGTAGAAATAAGAAAAAGAGCGTGTAGAGAAAAACAGGGGCAACTATTGCAAAAAAGAAGATCTTTGCTAATACTTTGACTTTGGTGTCCAAAACTTTTGCCTTTAATCCTCCATCACACTGAAACTCATAAAAAGTTGAAAATAAAAAAACAGCGATAATAATAACAATAATAGCAACAATAACAATATTAGGAATATTAATTTTAATTTGAAACTTAGTTTAACTGTAACAGTAATTTATTTAAATATTTGCTTCCCGATTTTTTTCCATTACTTCTTGCCAATCTCTATCTTATTAAATTAAACAGTTTTTACGCTTTTCATATGCAAATGAATATTTTCAAATCATTCGGCCATATGGATCCGCCATTTTTAATTTCAAATTTGCATTACGAATTTGTATGCACGTCATACCGAACAATCTATTGCAATTCAAAAAACAACAGAGAACATAAAAAAATAGTAAAACATTACTAATACTTGAAAATACGTATCTTGTTAAATTGATTGAATCAAACAAATGGAAATTTAAGTGGTAATAAAGTTTCACGTGGCTATGATTATTATTATGTAATTTATTTTTAAAGAAACAATACCTTTTTCCCGTTTGCTTGGCTTTGCTCTTCTTTCATGTTAAATATTTAAGTAACTTTTTTCCAGGTATATTTTATCATGATACTCGTTCCGATTCACCTGCGACTCTCTTCCACACCATCGTGCTGTGCGCGTGTAACACTTTTCAAATTATATACGTACATTGCATCGATTGGCCCGAGTAAAGAAAAAAGTACCGTTGGCCGTTTCATCCCCGCCACACGCGTTATTTAACTCTTCGAGTTTTGTACAAGGAATAAAAGCTACAACGAGAACCTGTTTCCCCACCAAGATTCTCTCTTTGACTTTTCTCTTTTGTACAACATTGTCTACTTCAGATTCCTGCATCATGACAATCTTTAAACGTGCCTATAGTTTTATCATTTCTCTTTTCAACATAACATTTGTCAATTATTATCATTATCATTCTCATCATCATTATTATTGTTATTATTGTTGTTGTTGTTGTTGTTATTGTTGTTGTTATTATTATTATTATTATTAGTAGTAGTAGTAGTAGTAGTAGTAGTAGTAGTAGTAGTAGTAGTAGTAGTAGTAGTAGTAGTATTTGTCAATTATTCGGTACGAATGAGAAGAAAATCTAATACATTTTGTCATTTTCAGCTGACGTAAGAATAATTTCTTTTAAAATATTGAAAAAAGAATTTATTTGAAAATTAGCACAATTTAAGTCATCCAGAAAGGTCCTTTTTTATCGAGTAATTTATAAATAGGATAAGAATTTGACATTGCATTTCTCTATATGATTAACAATTATATTTATATGAGACTTTTAAATGTATAAAATGAGATTCCCGAAAATTCTTTAAAATTATTTCAAACCAGTCTAATAATTTTACTGTAGTATTAATAAATTATCAATGGCTTATGTAGACCTCTCATATTTTTACTTAAAAATTTTCAGTTTCGAACGATGTAAATTTTTCTAAATTCTTTATATTTAAAAATACGCTCAACCGAATCAGTTATACCCAGTATATGAAACTTTTAATATTATTGCAAAACTATTACACTTTATTATTTTTACTTACGTTAGTTTTATACGTACATATAATAAACAATCTTATATTTTGTTGGAATTTATAATATAAAATAAAGAATTGCTTCGAAATTGTATTTGATTAATAAAATAACAAATTTTTCGAATCATTATACTCTCTCCTTAGACTTAGAGCTAAAATAAATTTAGTAAATACATCGGTTAATTATGTTAAAATTGAAACAGTTAATTATATTTCCGCTCTAATTTTATAAAATTTATTTGCTCTATTATATTATAACCTATGTTTTATATACTTTTTTTAAATTTGTGATTTCCAATGGTGAACAACTTTTTTATATTAGAAATTACATATATATTAAAAATTTATAACTTCACGAGGGGGATTATGAGATTGTTGTGCTATGCTAGTTCTTGTACATTTCATATTTTTGGTAACTGTGATTGATTTAATTATTAACAATCGTGAATAAATCATTTTCAACATTTCAAATCTTCGCGCGCTTCAGTAAATCGCCCTCTAGGAACTCCCAGGAAAACAACGTAGGAAGGTTAGCGTTTCCTCTTCCTTTTGATCGCTACTGGCTTTCACTGAATCCAATATTTTATTAAAATGGGTTTCCAAAATATATGGTACTCGCATCCCCGAAAATATGGTCAAGGATCTCGATCTTGGTAAATATTTTTTCCGTTATTATATTGAAAAAATGTCCATTATCAGAATTTTTATAAAGACGTATTGTTTTGAGTTGGTTACCCCATGTTTATAATGTGTTTGCACATGTTTTTGAATATTATAGCTGTTTAAGATTTTATCGTTGCCTTACCTTATATTTTAAATAACAGTACATCTAGATTTTTAATAACAATATTCATATCTTCAACATGCAATACTAAAACTTAGTACAATTCCATACAAGCAATTCTGATGAATGATTGTGCGTTCAGTTTGACCAAATTTTTAATCTATATATCTAAATTGTATTTTACAAATTTATCTCAATCATTTTTCAGCCGTGCTTGCGCAAATAGACATGGTCTCATCCGCAAATACGGACTAAACATCTGTCGTCAGTGCTTCAGGGAATATGCTGCTGATATAGGGTTTAAAAAGGTAAAAATATTTTTCTATTCTACACATTTATAAGTAAGCAAAATATAATAATTATAGTCGAATAAAAGAATTGAATAAATGGATTTTAAAATGTTTTACGAGTAAATAAATTTGATATAATTATACTAAATTTATTATATCGGTAAATAAAAGTGTAAAATTTCACAAGTCGTTATTTGTTTATGTACATTTCTTTACAAATTAAATAAATAACAAAATCAACGTATTCTTACAGCTTCATTTCTGATAATTACAGAGTAACTATTTTTTTCCTTTTCAGTTGGATTAAGCAATGAAAAATGAGCTGAACTGGTTTTGTAAAATAAACAGATTTTGCATTCACATTAATCTTCTAGTTAGTTCTGACAGAAGTAGGAATGTTTCAACTGTGTATGGCAAGAAATCAGTAAAACAGCCTTAAAAATAACTGAATCTTTCTGTCATTTAATCACCAGGCAGTTCCATATACTTTCCTTTTCTCATCCTTTAATCAATCTCTGCACAAAATAAAAAATTAAAAACATATAAAATCTATTACAAAGTTATAAACAAATCAGAAGAATTAAAATTCAATTTACAGAAGTAGCTTGAACAGCTAAACTTAAGATTGATCTTTTTGGTGGCCTACAAATCTTTTTAGAACCTTCTTGACAACATAAATTTGGAAAGCAATCCATGATTGTGTTACAAGAACGTGAAAATACATCAAGAACAGCAGGTGGGGCTGGTTGACATTGTACAAATGCAATCAAGGTTTTTAAAGCTGAAAGTAATTAATTTTTGAATTGTAAAATGAAAACGTTAACGAGAAATATTTGCTTATATAAATAAAATTCGGTACATACAACTGAGATTATTTGTAAATGGCAACTCTGACCATATTGGAGCTGCCGTTCGACAGTATAATTTACTATCTTTTTTATCAGGGCAACAAATACGATTTATTCCTTCACAGTCCGCATCCGTTGAACATCTTCTCACAGGTAATCTTTCTGGAAATGTATACGAAGGACATTTTCGGCTGAATCCTAAAAAATCTAGAATACAAAGAAATTCAAATTTGAATTAATACAATTTTTGACATAAAATTATAAATATTTTCATTGCAATAAATTAATAAAAGGTAAGCAATTAAAATGCAATAAAATATATCGCACAAAAGGTGGCTGTAGTTTAAATAAAGACTAATTTATACATTTATTATTAGATAAAAGATAAAGTATAAAGGTAAATTTCGAGTACTTTGGAGTGATAAATGATTCTTTTTTATCAATATAATATTGCAAAAGGTACGAGTATAGATTAGAATCCGAAATATTGTGAAAGTTGTATTTGACTTTATCATTGTTAATGCGTTATTTTCAAATTTTCAAATAATGCGTAAAATACTAGATAACATAATCTTAATCGTTTCGATAATTGCAAAAGAATTTGCACACTTTCGAGTCAAATCGTAAACTTTGCGTGCATACGCTACTGTAGCAAAGTGTACGTGCCAAATATAAATGACGGATTTTCAAAATGAATCAGTGACATCCAATTTAACGAGTACAGAATTATCATCCGAAGATGGCAGACCTGTGCTATTTTATCGTTGAAATGTTTACCTTATAAGTAAATTTGAACGCGCGATTTGCTTTTTATAAATCTCTATCTGAAATTTAAATGCCTAAAGAAATTTTCTTATAAGACGCGAAAGAAAAAGTAAATAGCGAATCTTTTGTCGAATAGAGTTTAGACTATTGGGAGCGGAAGTGGTAGATGGTACATAGCGGTGGCCGGCATGAGAACTGTAATTATCATCGCGATATATGCCTTTACCACAGACTCCTTCATCTTTTTTTTTATCACTAGTAAATGTGAGTGATACAGCGGGAAAAAGTTAAAGAAAAAAAAAAAAATAATAATAAAGCGCCTCAAATCGGTATTAGCAAACGCATTGCTACGTTTCTTCTTAATAACCTTCGTTCTTTATGAGACACTACCGCTGACGGTGGCGCCATAATCGTCAGTGAGGATACCGAAGATTAAACGCACAAACGGTGAGCAGCAGCAACAACATTTATGCGATTATACTTTTTTAAAAAATCAATGTAAATATCGTCGAAAAAGAAAATGTATTTATTTTTCAATACTTTTTACGTCAATTGGACATGGCAGTTTATTTATTTTCTCAATTAGTAAGCAGTTTATACAACTGTCTTGTAGTAAATGACCTCTTGGAATGCATCGTTTTTATTTTTATACGATACACATAACCATATTTACAGTTGCACGTGATAATTAATTTTTTAATTCCATGAAACTGTATTACGATCGAATAATCAACAAAGTTCTCCGGATGTTGGTTAGCCATATATCTAGATGTACTCGAATTTTTCAATCAATAAATAAACTAAAAATAAATTAAAAATAAACATTATTCCACCACTCTTGACTGTAATCCCATAGAATTGAAAAGAAAAACAATGCAAGCATATTAATTGGGTAAAACTGTAATTTGAAAATTTATAAAAAATTCCAAAGAAACACCAAGTTTGTGTCTCACTGTTGTCAAGTTCCTGCATTCTCCCTTTTCGCAATACACAAAATTGCAAAATTGTTTGAAATGAGTCTTTGTTTTTTAGTGAACCACGTTTTCATTACGTTAACAACGCGTTGACAATACGTTCATTACAATAATATACGTCGGATTTTAACTGTAATTCCGAAAGGTACGACCTTGTATTATTTATGTTTATGTGCGTTTGCATTACGTATAATTGTATAATCCGTGTATTATTTAACGTTTCTAAATTTTGTCAAGCTATTTTATTAAAGCTAAAAACTCATACCCTTGACATTTTCCATACAAGTTAAACAAGTTGTCCCCTAAAGCTTCGAGATTATCTTAGGAGCACGCATTTGTAAACACATAAATCGGGCACAAGCAGACGTGTTCTATTTTCCATCTTTCATCTTTTTTGGGTCGTAAGTATCCGTTGTTCCTTTTAAAACTAATTTACCGTTTCCTCTTGGCCGACCTTAAAAAAGCTCAACGGAAAGAATCAATAAAAAAGGGAAATTAAGTAATAGCAGTAGAGCTGCTTGACTGGTGCATTTACTAACGACGCTAAGGTGACGTACCAGTAAATGTCGAAGTCTGTCACAAAGGTGCAAAGGCACGAGATAAAAAACGAAGACCGAAAAAAAGTAGAAGCAGTCAACGATTCAGAAAACGGGTCTCGCGTGCCCTTTAAGAACGTGCCTATGTACGTGTGTGGTTGCTATAGCAAGGGGCGAGAGAGTGAGATAGAGCGAGATAGAGAGAGAGAGAGAGAGAGAGAGAGAGAGATGGAACCAGTCTTGCTCGCGCCTCTCGCGCGATCACCTTGAAGTGAATTTGAAAGGTGACGCGAGGGCGCAAGTTTTATGTACCTACGAATGCGCGTGTACACCTATATGTATATGCTACCAGTTTGTTCTTACGAGGAGCATAATAATACACGATTGTTTTCTTATTTTTTGAGTAAGCGAGTGCACGATAATCGATCGCGCGCTCGGAATGAATAATAACGCGCAAGAGTCACGATTATAATATCCGCACGCAGTTCCTCGATGCTCTCGACAATTTTCAAGGCGACGGTTGATTCAATGGATTAGGATATGATCGTAGACTTACTCGATCGACTTGGCTCTCTCCTTTTTCCCTTCACTCTTGTACAAGACGACTGTTCTTCATGTCGAAGATAAGGAGATTATCGAGATTATCGAGATTATCGAGATTAGCATTTTATTATATTTTTATTATGGCATTCGAGGTTTACGATATTTCACAGTTATTGTTTAATATTACGATAAGCGTAATGCTTTATTAACTTATACAATGCCCCACTATTTGAATCTTTATGAGCTCTTGGGCATATTTGGAAATTGAGAGCTGATGCTTATCTTAAACATCTTTTGTACGGATACTTGCTATTTACGACATGCTAATTTTAAGTATCACTTTATGAAAGACCTTATATTTTTCAAAATTATTTTCGCACGAAGCAAGGAAATACATTAAAATTAACACCACGAAACGAGAAAATATATCACCCTATCATTTTGAATGTGATCTTTGTAATATTATCCTGTTGCGCAACGTGCATTAAGTTATTGGTTTAAATGACCTAAAAAGAAACATCTCATCCATATATTTATTACGCGCTTGAAATATCGGCAACAAACTTAATGTAAAAGTAAGAAGTACTTTTTCCTTGTATTGCCTATTAATTTTTGTGAATTACAGTGAGTCAGCTATGTTAATCAATAATTACATATATTAAAAAACAAAAATTGTATAAATACAACGTTTATAATGCGCAGATTGTCAGATTAAATTGTACGTTAGAATGACATATTTCTGCCAGGTTTCTCAGAATTTTTACTTATTCAAGTAGTGCACGAATATGTTATTGCTCATCTACCGATTACCTAATTGGCCCTTAATCGCAATATTCTATTTAACACAAATATCTTTTCATAAATTGCAATGTATTCAACTGAAAAAAAAAGTATTACTTGAAATAAATTTATTTTGCGATTGAGAATTGAGACGATGTCTTTCAGTTTGACAACGCTGATTTATGATAGAATTCTTCAGGCTCTCCTCCTGATTTATAATAAGAAAGTTAAAGGCAAGCAAACACGTTTAAAAACTAACATTTCCTAAAATCTTATTTGTTTTCAAATAAATGTATCTTCTACCTAGATGTAATTATGTAGCATTTATTCTCTGTATTCTCTTAGTCAATTTTTACGATTATTTTATCTTTTAAAAATAATTAAATCACTGCTTCACATCTAATGTTTGTTCCTGTACATATTTAATCGACGGATGAAGTATTTGGCATCGGTGAAAATGAGCAGTAGTCCGAGAGGAAAAGGTTCTTTTTCTTTCATGTTAATCACATGTGGCTGACATGATGTTAAGAGAACAAGCAGATCATGACTCCTTACGAAGTAGACCTAATTTTATCCAACGCACGATTCGAATATAAGTGTCCAAGGAAGTTGTGAAACTCTATCGGCGGTTTCGTAAGATTTTAAGAACCCGTATCCTTCACCCTCTTCTTAACTTGCTGCACAAATAAAACTAATATTTTAGACGAATGCAACTAAATTTTAACTCAATTAGCAGTTGCGTTAATTGACTGCGTTTAACTAAATTTATTCTACCGCGCTTCTTATTTGCTTTGATAATACTTCATGAAGCGATTGCTTGCCCAGAAAAAAGAATGCAAGATCCTTACTTGATCTCAGCCTTTGCTTCGTCTAGTCTCAACATCGCTCGATCTATTTGCAAAGGACCCGGTTTTCGAGTTGTTTAAGGAATTAAAAAAATCACATATATCATTTGTGCGTAATTACGAATATTTGGAATACTTTAAACTAAAACATGCACTCGGAGTATATTAATGTATTAGGTTATATTTCCGTAATTTTATAGAAATAGTTTTAGCATTCAAATTAATTGCCCTAATAATAATCCGAAATGAAACTCGAGTAATAATGAGATGCAGGACTTATAATTATTAAAGATACTTTAGTACTGTCGAATAAAAAAGCAGCGATAAAAACTCGTACTACGAATGAATATTGTGGAATGAATTTTTTCTGATCTTATATTATCTAGTTGGACAATAATCAAGTCATTTGCTTGACACTAATTTTTGAAGATATTAAAATTACGTGAAGCGTATCGGAGTATTCGAAAGAGTATGCGATTGCATGAAATAAAAATGAAATGAAATTAACGAATTTTGTACCGACGATAGATAAATACGGAAATAATGTCGTTAATAATGTACGACATCTTATCACTGTGATGATTTATTCCAATTGTTTCTGCAATAAAATGTAGGATTATTCATATAATAAAATACAATTCAGAATATAATTTACTCGTATCAACGTAACCGAATTAATTCTTCGATTTTACTAAAAAGGAACAAGAATAAATCTGACGATGAGACAAACTTTACGAGGCTCATCAGAGCGCAATATTCGAAGACTTTCGATGAAACTGTATAAATTACTCTTCAATGAAGCTCAAGTGGTTCGCCTCACTTTCGAAAGGAAGCAGCGACGCTTGGGATCCGTGAATTTTCCAAGGCGTCGTCGAGGAAAGTTAACACCGACGGTCTACGTACGATATACTGACATCAATTCGTGCGAATTCTCTATATACGGTGCTCACCGGCTTCTTTCACCTTTTCATTATCGGGAAATAAAATTGAGGGAAATAGAGAAAGTCATTCGAGATGAAGACACGGGACGAATCGTAAATGTATTTCCTTGGAGGCGGACATTTTTCTTCGTTCGCCTAGCAAAGCTTCGGAATTCAGGCATTTCTCGTCACGGAACCTTCTAAAATTCCAAATAAGTGGCTTGTTACAACAATAGTTTTTCAAATCTTTGTCGCCGAAGAAGACGAGAAGAAGTTACATTTTATTGGTCTGTCCTTTATTTCCTATCACCTCGGCGAATTTCTTTAAACGACGGCAAAGAATTTAATAAATTTAATACGTCAAATTTAATCTCAAGCTCGAATCATAGTGGATTAGACGCGCATTTATATATTGCACGTACAAAAGCATTACTTTACTGCGGTATTACGACGTGGACGGTATAATTCTAATATTTCAAAGTGCAGTTGATAGATACATTTGAAGCTTCACGCGTTGGGGGAGATTCGCGACCTTAAGACGACCCTCTTTCGTTAATTATGCAATTATGCGAGGGCATCTGTTTCTTCTTATAAATAAGTATAGTTAAGCGCGCATTTTAACGAAACGCGAATCAAAATTTTTATCAGACTTTCGATCGGACAACTGATTTACAACGCCCCAAGACGTATTCTACAAATGAGATATACAGGTCGAAGCTAAGATTCCATGTCGTCGATTTCAAAAGTTCTTTATGCCTGAAAAGTCATTTCACTAACGGCAAATAAGGAGGGAGTCCTTAATAAGAGCAAGTAGTACTGCTCTAAGCGTGTGAAAGACTGGCTTACTTTTATCTCACATGCACAGTCGGCCATTCTTTTATACCCGGATGGAATTGTAAATTGAGGAACGACGATGCATAATATGCTAATATTGCTATCATACCCGATCGATTGAAAAACGTAAATAATGAAATACGGAATTACTCGGATATCTCGATCGTAGTTGCTCGGCTTCAGTTTTTTCTTCCATCGACAATTTCACCGACAATCGACGACCCGGTTCTTTATAAATGCAATGCGAAGGCAATTTTGAATCGCGTCATGCTAAATTCCATTTGCAATCGAGCCATTGCAATTGAAAATATTACATAGCCACTGGTGTATGTCGTAGCTACCAATTGTAGCGTAATGAGGAAGGGGAAGAATTTCGCATCCTCTTTGGTATTTCTATGCATATGTCGTAGACCCACGAAGTAACGGACAAAGAGGAAGTAGAAGAAGAAATTGCGACTTCTGCAACGGCAAGCGAGCCTTGGTTCGCGTGGCGTAAAACTAGGTATGTAAAACTAGGATGGCGGGATTTAGGCCGAAAAGAGAAGCGAGCGTTGGGCCAACGTTGTATTATTATTATTATAAAGGCTTTTCCCTCTCGAAACTCTTAGGATATTTGATCCGTGTGACACGCGAGATGAACTAAGAATTCGCTCGTGCGCTCGGTATCGATTTTCGCACAACTACATCGAAAAAAAAAAAAAACCCCACGTGTCCCATTCGAAATCACGAAAAACATTCGTCCACGATGGAAGGAGTTACATTCAAAGGTGTCCCTTTACACTGCTGGCGAAACCTTAAAGTACAGTCGTAATTGCCTGGGGCAATGAGTGTACGGTTGGATGCACATGTCAAAGTTGCAGAGGAGGATAAAGAATTGGCATTTCGTTTTCGCTCGAGCTTCCCTTGAAGCTCCATTCTTTCCCTTCTTTCCCTTCTTTCCCTTCTTTCCCTTCTTTCCCTTCTTTCCCCTCGTTTTAACGAGGATTTTGCCCCAGTTATTTTCTGCTAATATTTCACTCTAACGGGTGGATTTTACATTTACGCAAAAATGTCAATGTCCCGTATATTAATTACATTACCGAAGCCGCTGCGAATTAAAATACCAGAGTTTTTCACGTTTTCGGTAATGGATCGATACTTGTTGAAAAAACGCCACGAGTAAAGGATTAATCGAAGCGTGATTTAAATTCAGAATTAATCCTTTTAAATTTTTGAAAATTTAATCGCATTCATAAGTCGCTTCAAAATTTACAGCCTATTGTTAATTCTTTCAAGTTCCAATTTATGTGCCTATACAATTCGCTATTACGCAAATTATTTAATGCTATTGTCACTTTACACTTTTAATAAAATTGATGCATATGCAATTGTAATTGTATCTTTGCCACGAGACAGTTTTTCTCCAAAGAAAATTTCCAGAGAAAATTTCCGAATGATAACGCGCGTTTCTATATCGTCTTTTATCACATTGAAAATATGTCTGGCAAATAAAAGGTGATGATTAAATGCCAATTTACTACGTTGCGTAATCAGTACTTTACCGATATACGTTAACGAGCGGTTCATAAATGCTCGATCGAAGCCCAGTCATCTTAAACCGCATTCACCTCTGCGCTTTACCACAAAAAGTGGATTAAACATTTTGCGAATACAGCGAAATAACCGAACGATAAATAAGACGAATGAAAACAGTGAAACGACGCACCGAGTTCTTAATGACGTGAAAAAGTCGATTGTTTCTGGTGGGTAAGGGGCGTCCAGCCAAAAGCGCTTTTTAGCGCTTTTAGTGCTTCTAAATATTTTGCGATTTCACGTGCACCAACAGCTGTACACAAGCTACACTCAATTTTCGTCAACCGATTTCTCATTCGCTATCTCCGCCCCGGATACGTATTTTAATGCACGCATTTCAACGTACACGTCCGTTGTTTATCCGTTGATTATCCGTTTGCGAATGTTAATGCAATTGTTAATGCTATTTTATTACATCATTTATACGGGAAATTAATCTCTCGCGTCGTTTTTATCAACGGTATTATAAATAGTCGTATAAACGAGCGCGCTTTCATTGTGAATTAATGACGAAATTTCATAGTTTATATTATTTATTAGAATGTATAAAAGCTGTACATCAATGAATGTCGTTCATTAAAGAAGAGATTTACATTTATGCAATATCCGTAGAATATTCCCATTCGAACGCTCAATACTCGTGATCAACTTTTTATGGCGGAGAAACTTTTTATTTAGAGTTCGTGCTTTTATTTTTATATCAAGGCTGTGAAAAGTAATAAAAGCTGACGGCCACATTAGTTGCCACTTTAACAATAAAAGACGTAAGCTAATGAATACTATCCCTTCCATGTTATAAGCATTCATTTCGCTCCGTGTTACATTAAAATACACGTATTTTAGTACGTTAAAAGGCTAACAGGACCAACATTAACAATCTCCAAAACATCGCACCAAGAATAATTAAAAATAATTAATAATTCTAAAGTGCTCGACGTCCTTACTTTTTCGAATTTTCGAATATAGGTAGACGGTACGTGGCGTATTGCCAAAACGGCAGGACACTTAAATTAGGTGAAAACTTAAATTACGTAATGACGTAATCGTCGGTTACAGCTCCGTATTTCTCGCGAACAACCGCTCAATTTTGTCAAAGTGTGTACCTTTTTCTAAGTTTAAGCGTCCGTGTCTTAAGTTAAGTAAGCGGGCGTAGATTAGGAGAGTTTTGTAATTTGTTTCGGGCGTATCGCGCAGGAGCGCACAAAGCGTAATTATTCTAGTTTACCTTGAAATTGCATTTCCGGATAAGTAAAGTACTTTCTCCGAGACTCGTAGAATGATGTCCTGCACGAGGCACCGAGCGAATCGCGTGATTATCCTTCACTGCTACCTTCGCGATCTCTGTTCCGAAAGCGCGCGCGTCTACGTTTCTGCCTCGGAGAACTCGGTAACACGATTTCGTTGGGGTTCCGACGAAAAGCTGGAAAGAGCGCTGATTGAGATTCGCCTTGCCAGAAGGTACGGCTAGTTCGCTTTTCTCTAGCCTTCTTCGTGAAAAACGAGAGGCCTGATTGCGCAGGTCTATCTGCAGCTTTACAGACATTTCTAGATTCCCCCGCCGAACTTTCCTTCGAGTTTTTAGCTTCCTTTCTTTGACTCGTCCTCGTTCTTAGGATGCGCTTGGCGTGTCCGCGAACTCACCTTCGGTTCCTCGTCCTCGCGTTTTCTTATTTTTCTGCTTATTCTCTGGGTATCGTTCCGAGCACGATTTCCGTGTCTCCGACTGCGGCCTTAATCTTCTTTCGGTCGTATCGTGATCTCAGTACAGGAAGTGCAGGGAGCACTTTATTAGTAAAAATTGGACAATTGGACAATTGGACAATTGGACAATTGGACAATTGGACAATTGGATGCTCGTTTACGAAGGGCAGGAATCGATAAATATTCCTTTCTACGATATTAAGACTGACATAATTATTTAATAGCTGATATTCACAGGCCTTTTCTCCCCTTTCATATTTTAAATATATTTTACGAATGCTACATCTACCGCGATCCATCAATTATCTCTTATTGTTTATCACGCTCATAAATCAATTTTGTGTACGTTGCAGTAATTTTGACAAGCGTTTGCTTGTACATCATCCGTGAAATTGATAGTTATTTATATTTGATAGACCAAAATGGGAACAGTTGCCCCGTGTATTTTAATTTAATCGAGCACATTTATCGTATAATCAAATTTCGCATTGGAAATGTTTTCAGTCTACAAAGTAGGAAGATGTATGTTCTACGGTGTATCTTCACTTCAACGAAAATTTACGACGCGAATGCTACGAGCTGGAGAAAAGTAGAGTACTTATTTGCTCATATATTTCAAAAATTTACATACAGAAAAAAAACTTACGTTCTGTTATATAATTTTGTTATAAAACGTTGATTTTAAAATCCTGATGCACGAATAATAACACTTTGATTTAGCACGATTCTCATTGTGCTAATAATTAATATCTCTAGATGTTTTGACATTTGAGTATTCACCGCTTATCGAGCGTTTGTTGTAAAACCTAACCTGCTTACTTTTATGAATCAATCTCGGTTTATTCATGTTTCATCTCAAGCATATACAGCATATTCACGAATAGACGAGACACGGCGATAGATTCGAAGCCGTTGAGCTGCTTCAATGATACGAAAAACTGTAAATAGTTGACGAGTTCGGTCGTCTCAAAAAATAATGTAATTAGTTTCAAAATCAATATTTGGCAAATAAAGCAATTCGAAGCAGTCCGACTGAATTTGATGATATAAAAAAGTATTCGCGCACAATCGAAGACAACTTTCAACGTGACAAAGAGCAACGATCCAATCGTTCGATTTTGTTTTAATATAAATAACCCACTCGATAAAATAATAAAATAATTTTTTATTTCGTTCCGAAGTGTCCGCGTATTTATAAAATGGATGTATTTTAGGAGGTACGCCTATGAGAAAATAGCCATGTCAATTTATATCGATCTTTCCATATAAATTTAATAAAAATCTAATAGGTCCAATTAAGAATACTTTTTTAATCAATGAAGTTTGCAACGTCACCAGCTGCGATCAGTTTTGCACTCGAATCGTAAAACTGCACCCGCACGATTAGACCTATTGCTTATTAAATTGAAAAAAAGCCAGCCTTATGAGTTAAGAACTCAAGTGATTTTGGGTTGCGTTAGTTATTCACCTTTCACGAACACGTTTTTCTAACATCGTGGCAAGTACGCAGTAGTAATACTCGTTGAGCAAACTTAAAAGCTTGTTATAATAATATTAATATTTTTCGTTAGCTACTTGTAGTGTGCTTCCATACGAAAAACTGTACCAAAAAAATCCATTAAAAGAGGCTTTTAATTTAACTTCCTCTTTCTTCACCGGCCCCTCCCTCCATTCCGGGAGGCATTCCACATGGAAGACGGCAGACTCGCACTCCTCTTAGCTCTCTAATTGTAATTTCAAATTCCCGTCGTACGTCTTTCTTTTCCAAATTTTGTACTCCACATTGTAATATGCCCCCCGAATGCACGGGTGACAGATGGCACCTACGAGTATTTTATTCTACACGAGTCCGCGTCACATCCTGTGACTCTTCTAAGCACGTAAGCGTTCGTTATGTTGAATCGTCAAAGTTTGAAATTAAATTAACATCGAAAACCGTGCCACCGAAACCATCTGAAATTTTAAGCGTAATTTTATAATAGAGGTGAACTCGAGCGAGATATCGTGTTTTGGCTAATGACCAAGATTCTCAGTTGTACAGAAAAACTTGATTCTTATGAATGTTGTAGATCGTTGGAAAGGCTCGTTGGAAATAAATAAAGCTGCTTTAAGTGGGGAATTTAAGAGGGCGTCGTTTGATTTACGATTGCGATTTTAAAATTGTCGCGAATTACGTTTAATCGTTGAATTGTTGTAAAGCGCCGAATAACGTCGGTGAAAAATCTGCCTCAATTGTGCGCATTTCCAGTCGACTCGAGTGCGAGTCCGCTTGTATTTTAAGTTCGTCCCCGAAGATGTTGCGCGTGATTCATGCGAGTATCGGATGCCGATCCATTTGAACGGCTGAGCATTAATTTGCACCCGCGTTAGGAACACGCCGAGTGTAGGAGGTTCTGCCGGGCAACTTCGCAAAGAAACGTCGCCAGTCCCGTACCCTCCCTCCGGAACTCTAAACTCCAAGTGCACAAGTGGACCCGTTCATTGTTCGTTTTAGCGACACGCGAGTTCGGTGGAGCAACCCGAGTTCTAATTCACGCTGGATGAACTTCGCTCCCGGAAAGCTTCTGCTGCGAGTGCGGACGGAGAAGCGTCGTCTTCTGGGCTGGAGGTGCGCTTTGTAGATTAGGGAGCTTCGAGAATCGCGGAGGGCACAGCGACTCGACGTGTACAAAGGTACACGATCATTCGGAGATAATTAGTAGTCGACCCGATTCGATGAAGTAGACTCAGTTTAGCCCTTCTTCGATATTCTTCTGCGGAGGATCGATTTCCACGGGAATTGGTACGTAGCCAGTAATTTAGCTCTCTGTTGTGTGATACGGCTCGTGAATTATTGTTGAATTCACGGAACGAGATTTGAGATTCATTTCGTTCAAAGGAAAAAGGTATATTCTCATTGGCGCACCTGAGAGTATGTCGGTGTCATTTAAGAGCCTTTGCGTGACTTTAATAAATGCGCGTGTCGAGAGAATCGTGGGTACTCTCATTTTATTGGGGGAAAAAAGGATACTTTGGGAAAAGAAAGAAAAAAAGAATTACATACACTTAATTGTAAAATATGAATTGACAGCGAGACGTGAAATGAGTAATTGTACAGAAAATTATTATATTTCAAGGATTTAACTGTTAAAATTAATTTTAGGGCAGGAATCGCATTTTTGAGTTAATTTCGAGCAACAATTTCGAAGAAAAATATTTAAATATCTTGCTTATATGTACGTTGGAAACCACGCTCTCCAAGTAAGTTTTCCGATTCACCTCAAAACTGCTTCGCGTGTATTTGACTCTTGAAAAGTGAAAGTTTCTACAAAAGTTCCGATAATACTTTTTCCAACTTTTATAAACAAAGCTCGCTCTCTTCAGCATTTCATCCTTACATTTTTATAAGATTTTTCTTATCGCATAAAACAAGCATAATTTAAAAATTCTTGTTGCACGTGTGAGCGTGGGAGAATTCGATACGAAGCAGAAGGACAACGATAAAAACTACTCTTACGTTAACTACATTTGCTTTTCATTATAAAAGTGCTCTTCGTAAATATTATAATTTAGGCACCGATAAACGGCATAATACATTTAACATTATTACTATTCGAAAAATAATTAATTCTCAATGAAAATCTCCCATTTGCAAATGAAACATTAATCAATAGACACTTATAAAGTACAACGTAGCTGTAAAAAAAAATGTTTTCTGCACGTGCAAACGTAATAACCGCCTGCGCGTCTACATTTTATCCATCTCTCGACAAATTAAATTCGTTGAACGAACAAATCGAGGCGCAGTAATGAAAACGCGATTGAAATGTTATTTTATCCGGATTTATCGAGACTTCGGTAGGAGTGAAGATTTTATTCCGTCGTTCGAATCGAAAAATTTATAAGGCTCTTAAGTATTTATAAGAAATCGTTCTAAAAACAAAAACCTTATTTTCAAATTATAATGATAATGTTTAAAGAGAGTTTGAAATATTGTAAAACTTTTGATAAAGGCACTGCGACGCCTATCTTCGATCTCACATATACGTTAAATGTGCATAATGGGAAAGAAGATAAAGAATTTTCGTTGCCGAATAAACGGTCTAAGTTTTAGTACGCGTAGCCACTCGACGATTGTTCTTCTTCGTCAATATTGGAGACAAAGTCAAATCCACCTTATTGCGCTACTACCGACTCGAATAGTGCGTCGGCAGTTTGGCAGCGCAGAAAAAAGTGGAATAATATTGTCGTGATCGATACATTTGTTTACGAAAAAGATTTATGCAGTTTTACGAAGCTTATGAAATACAGGGACGACATAAAGGAACGTTGTATGCGTACGACGCTGAGGCGCTTTTACTTTTAACTCAGTGTCAATGCACTGCCCCATTCTAACGCTAAGCCCATTACACAACAGAGAAGCGCTAAGGTTCGCGAGGGATGTTAAGCCGATCGAGTATATAGAGAACGCGAGAGCGGGAGAGATAGAGTGATAATGGACGAATGAAAAAATGCAAGAGAAAGAGAAAGCTAAAAAGGGCACGATTCGACGAACAAAGACCTGAGCCTTGTCCGTTATTTCTTGACACGCTCGATGATTGTGCCTCGGCGGCTTTCAATGATTTACAATAGCACAAATTGATTATTATTCGTATAAGTAACAGCGGTTGGGCAATAATTAATGAAACTTTATCGCCAGGCTTCGGAAGGCAAATTATTTCAATCGAGTGATGTTTTAATCAACCGTCAACGCGTTACAATAAAGAATACAAAATTCACAATAAAGAATAAGAATAAGAATAGGAATAGGAATAGGAATAGGAATAGGAATAGTAATAGGAATAGGAATGAGAATGAGAATAAAAATCCAATTCGAAATCTGTGTTTGAGCTTGTTAATTCCGAGAAAAGTGGTTAAATTCTAATTAACCGCAGAGGTATTTCATTTTAAAACGTTTATGCGTTTATTCGTTTATTCGTTTATTCGTTTACTCGAGGCAGCGCGTATCAATTCGGTAATAAAACATGCCTGTCGAGAAATGTACGCGGTACTTCATAAATTGAATTTAAAACGTAATCGAAGCATTTCTTTTGAGCGTCGGTTCTGAATCTTCCTATCCTTAAAAGTTTGTTGCTTCGATTCAAACGAACCGAGACTGTGGGAAGACTCGAAATAATTTTACTTGCCTACACGCGTAGTCAAGGCGTTGCCGCGTTTCGGTCTTCCTTCAAATTTATTACTTTGTGCTCCTTTGCGTTCCTGCACGTTTCCAAAGCTTCGAATCTCGTTTACTTTTACGTAGATAAATCGAACGTCGTATTAAGCTAGTAATTGACGTTTTATACGAGTATAAGCAAACCATCTTAACTACCTTTGATTTCAATTTATCGATCTCAACGAATCCGCCTCTTGGACGTACCGATTTTTTCATACACGCGACATCCTTCGGTTATTAACCCTCCGCGCTAATAATAATCGTAATATCCATAAAGTTAAAATCTCTAAAGATCATCGAGCGTACATTCTGCTGACAATCATTGCCGTGCTTTGCGCCATTCCCTATTACAGAACTCAATGCGCTCGATAAAACAAGTATGCAAATATCAGAGAGATTCTTGTTATAAAGGGGAAAAGCTGGTATACGGCGATTTCGACATTTAACTCGCGCCGTATACAATATATTTCATAGTTCGAAAAACAGAAAGAAAACACTCGCTTTCGATCGTATCGCGATACAAGCGTTACGCGGGTGCAATTTGAGGATTTGTCGCGAGCCGACCAATCTTACGAGATAACAAAGATCGATCTTGCGCGAGTAGCACTTTCGAGCGAAATCTTTTAAAAAAGTTCAAGTCCCGACCTTACACGAGGTTGACGCGCACATCGACCAGGCGATGGAAATTCCTAACTGCTTCTCGTTCGTACGAAAAGAGCCGTACTACTAAACTAAAAGATGGGGAAGCCGCAAACATTCGCGAACACTCGCACTCGCGCTCAACGACACTTTCTTCTAACGAAAGAAACGATGCGCGTAGTTTTAGTTGGACGGGACAGAGCTCGGGAGAAATGGCCAACTCTAACGGCCAAATCGATCTCGCAGGCGGCTTCTTCGGCGCGCGACAGCTGATGAGACAAAGGACAAGGACGACGGGGAGGAGGCCAGCCTCGCAACGCTGAATCTCGACAAAGGAACCCGGAGTGCGAAGCCGAAAGAAGCGACGAGGAGGGACGCTGTCTCGTACGCATGCCAACGAGGGTAAGGGAGTCACCGTTGAATAAATCCTGGCTCGTGGCGAAAATTGTCAGAGGGGCGGGTGGGGGGGGGAGCTAGGCGAGACGCTCTCGTGGAGAAGTTTTCCGAGTAGCGAGAGAGAGAGAGAGAGAGAGAGAGAGAGAGAGAGACATGAACGAAGAACGAGATCTTGTCAAATGTCCTTTTCGAGACGAAAAAGTTTCATTGAATTATTAGCATATAAACTTCCACTGTTTCTACTTTTCTCTTATCCGAATGTGGATCCTATTTTTGAGCCTGAAATTCAATTTCTTTTATTCATTTTGGTCCTACGGTACAATTTCCTTTTTTCCAAGTTTTCCAACGGGAAAACATCCACAGTGGCTTTCAGAAGGCAAGCCAACGTTTGCGGTTTCGGTGCTAACTTTAATTAAACTACCGAGTATTGGCTATTTAAAGGAGTAAACCCCTGTGCAAATAGAAAATTATCGTTCACCGGACAGTATCGTTAAATCAAAAGGTTAAGTTAAAAGAGAAATATCGCGTGAAATCCTTCTTCGTGTATCCCGTTCTTCTTGGATTAGAGATACGGTTGATATAGTTATCTCCTCTCTCGACTCATCGGGAGAATCGTAGCGCCATTTGTGGCTCCGGCAGTTGATTCGAGAGCTTATGACGCCCAGCGAATGAGCGCAGATAATATTTTTGCCAATAAGTAGATGTGGGCAAAGGTTTTGCAGTATTAGATATCGGCTGCGCTTGTTTTCCTCACTCGGGGCACGTTTAAAAACCTCGGGAAATACGAGCATATCGCGTCTCAGCAAATCGAGCAAATCGAGCAAATCGAGCAATCGTATATCGTGCACTTTTAATGCCAAGGTCTGACGATTTTAAAAACGTTGTTGCGATTCACGCCGGAAATTCGCAAAGCTGTAAACTTTTTCGAGTGCGCGATAATGTCGTTGCAAACGCGTCGCTTCATTTTCGATGCCTGTTTTTACACAAAATCAACAAATTTTGTTCTACAATTGTTAAATTAAAAAGCACTAGAGGTACTTTATAAACCTGCATGTTTTTGCGTATAAAATTATATTGTTATATTATTAGTAAGAGTTTGCTTGAGTTTGCAATACGCTTTGATCCGATAAGGTACTTGGAAACAATGTTCGAACGAGTTTAACGCGTTAAAATGTGCTCGCGAAATATTAATGAATCATACATTAAAAATAAACGTCGCGTTGCCATTGATAGCTCTTAATTTTACATTTAAAGATTTAAGAATTCATTTGCGAATTTTAATTCCTTTATCTTTGTACTTCTTTGTATTAACTAAATAATAGATATAAATCGAGCGCCTCGATTTTCGTAATCGTACTTCGTGAATACATTTGTAACTGTACTTTATCGGGAAGTTATTACTATTAGTCGTACAACCTAAAATTAAGCATCAATCGTAAAGTCTGATTTTGGAACATTTGCTAATGATCGTAGTTTCGCAACGTAAGTAACACCGTACGGAAATTTAATTGAAAGTGTAATTGCATCGAGGAAAACATTACAATGGTCATTATTACGATAGATTTTGTGTCCGACTATTGCGTATATATATATATATATATATATATATATATATGTGTGTATGTATTTGCGAATCAGCGAATTAGTGCAGAACCGCAGTGTCTTGCTTGTCTTGCGGCGCAATCGATATTGTCACGTCATGCAAGAACAGTATTGTCTGCACTTCTGCAAATGCGTGTACGGTACAACTGCGAGGGCATGTACATATAGTCAAAACAAAGGAAGCCGGTCGTGAATCTTTTCGACCCAGATATAAATGCCTTTTTTCAAGACGTACTCTGCACTCGATCTTAAGAGAACCGCACGGATTTAATCGTTATCGTGCTGTACACTTGGGATTTTCGGGAGTGATGTCTTTGTTTGGAAAAATTATTTCATTGTAACTAACGTATAAACATAAAGAAAATAGAAGTGAGTTTGAACTAAAAAGTAAGAGGTAACGTGTTTCCAAATTGTAATTATATTGAAATTATAGAATTATATTGGAAAGATTTCATAAATCCACTGCTTTTGAACTACGAGTGTAATCCCATTTAGTGCTCATGGCTTTGTAACTGACAACTTAATTACACTTTTATTTATCTCGTCAACATAATACAACAGAGTCTCCAAACTGGAGATAAAAGCTAATATACGTTTTCCTTACTTTTGACCTCAATTTTCTAGATCGATATGAAAAACAATTACTTTTAATAAATGCCTGTAAATAAATCTTGCGAAATGTAAATATATTTTAATAGAAGCGTGAAAATAAATGAAATTTTTTATTTAATAATTACTGCATTTTTCCTTTTAATCCTCTTAATCGCAGCCAACATTTTTTTCCAGAAGGGAATTTTTATGAAAGAATAGTAAAATATTTTGGTAACAAATGTTATGAAAGAT
This sequence comes from Wiebesia pumilae, assembly GCA_018907045.1. Lineage (NCBI taxonomy): Eukaryota > Metazoa > Arthropoda > Insecta > Hymenoptera > Agaonidae > Wiebesia > Wiebesia pumilae. Next base: position 1,373,598 of record JACCHZ010000055.1, read on the forward strand.
TAAAAATCGTAGTCCACTTATTTTTTCAAAACTTTAATTTGCAGAATTTCGTTACCCGCGTAATTTTGCAGCTGAAATTATTATTGTTATTATGTACGATGTTGTTTATTAAAAACTTCAGAATTCATTAAATTCTGTTTTGAAAAATAAAGTAAGTAATTTTCCTCGAATATAGTGATTATTATACACCAAGAACTCGACTTGAATTCAAATAATTATATTTTAGTAAATAAGTGAACGTGAATATAGATAATGTACATTGAATCACCATTTCTCTATTTCTGTGTAAAAGCTATATCTTGTAAACTATATTATCATTCGTATCTTAATTAGATCAGGAAAAGAGGATTTTCGTGCATATTCATGCAATGGAATAAAAAATATGAACAATTTTAGTTTTATCTTTGATGTAAGTCGAAGCAACTATTATTATTAATTAGTGGCCGAAAATATAAATTAGACTTTTCGATCATCCAAATTACAGTGTGTAGAAGGGCTTGTGAAGCTGTCGATTCAGCAGACGATTTGTTCAATAAAAGGGATCGAATAAGTTTTCTAAGAGACTCCAATGAATTAATCAAATTCTAATCATAAATTGAAAAATCCGAATCCTCGAAAAATCGATATTTATGTATAGTCACGGAACCAAAGGACGAAAAATAGAGCACGTTCAGCGTGAACTTTTATGCGACAGCGATAATCGATAATCGACGAGAGCCATTCCTTATCGTTCACGTCTTTTTACCTCAATTGGTCGACTAATTTTATGCGTGAAAGAGAGAGAGAGAGAGAGAGAGAGAGAGAGAGAGAGAGAGAGAGGCGTTATTCATAGGCGCGACGATAAATTTAAACGGCGCAAACGAAACGCGTTTAATTCGGAAATTAATTAACACACAAGGGCGATTGGTACTCGTTTGAGATTTATCGATAACTCACTCACTGATGATTTCCATGTTATATTAAGCAAGTGGCGTGTTCAGTGTCAGAGATTAGCGATCAACTTGTATCGCATGTCAAATATATTGCGAATCACAGTATAATTTTTATGGAAAAAAAGGGGGAAAAAAAGAAAAAAAAAAGAAAAAAAAAATAATTATACCGTGTAATATATGAATTGTTAGATCGTGTTATTACTATTTTTCATATATACGAAATTTCGTAAGTTAGAATGATTTGCATTGTGTTGTCGGTAAAATAAGAAGAGACAATGAATCAAGTTAAATTAATTACTTTAATGTACATTGTGCTGAATTTAATTCTATTCTTTTGTTCGCAGTTCTATAATGAACTTTTTTCGTTATTTTCATTCTTATTCGAAAGTGTATTTTAGTGAATTACAAGTTTTAGTGAAATAATCAGATATTTCTTTTGTTTTATGTTCCGTAATAGTATAAAATGAAGTGTAAAAGTACAGGAATCCTTGGAGATAGCAGACAATGTACTTTAATATGTAAGTAAATCATTAATATTTCTCTTGAAAATGATTCTCCAACTTGCAACACATCGTCTCTTTATTTAAAAAATTGAAGCAACGATTTGTAAGCCATTTGACCAATATTAAAGAGATTGAATTTCTTTAATACTAATTAACAACGGAAACAAAAACAATTTCTTCTAATTTCAGGATTTTAATTTCTGCACTTTCTTAAAATTTTGACAATTTAGTTGAAACACAAGCTTAATCACGTGATACTTAATATTATAATAAAAATTTCTACTCCCCGTTAATTAATATTCACTTAATTAATTAATTAATATTCGCACGTACAGCAACATTCCAGCATTGGTTAAAAGAAAAGATTTATTGCACGTATAATAACATTTGAAGAGAAAAGTAAATAAGATATTTGTATTAAAATTATTCGAATAAGAAATCAAAGCGATAATACAAAAAATAAATGATGTTAAACGAACAAACAAGACGTTCAAAATAAAAGTTCTTTTTATCGAAAGCTCTTTTAATAAGACAAAAGTAATTACAAAGTTTATATAGTTATTTATATAGTTATTTAAAGACAATTTCATTAATAGGAAAAATAAATAAACACCTGAAGTGATAAATTTTATTTTATAAATGATTTAATTGAATATAAAACATTTCAATGCAAAATATACGTGTCTTTTATTGTAGATACCAAAATGACATAATTGACTTCTGACAAGTGACAAATATGAAATAATAAAAATAAGAATATTTACGAATAAGAATATTGCACGAGCGTATTTTAAAAATAGTAAATGTTTAAACTTACAAGTATATATTTATCTTTTTTGGCACTCTATATCAAACTGATTATATGTTGCACATACATGTAGTACAACATTCGAACATTTTGCTCGATTTCATAAATTTCTATCATTCATGAATGAAAAAAATGCTGAAAAAAAAAAACCTAATTTCAAGTACTTAATTCTTCCGTCCTATAGAAATATTTAAAAATTTCATAAAAATATTTTTCCCAATTTTACTTTCATTTTTTACATTTTTACATACTTTTTCAATACTTTTCGCCCTAAATATTTTCACGTCGAAAAAAAATTAAAATACTCAGCAGATGATACTGTCGTTATTTTTATGTGCGTATTTAAGTATAAACATCTTTTTGTGCGATTATTATTCGTGAATCTTGAACTGAATCGTGAACTGAACGCTCACTGTCTATTGTTGTTAAGAGAACACAAGTGTAATTGTGATCCATTTCCATTCAAGCCCCTGTAATTCCATGCTTGTGCAAATAGAACATTGAAATCTAATTGTTGATAATGACTTTGTAACTGTGGATTTGTTTACTATATACTTTTACTTAAGGAATCTTTGACGACGTTAAAAATGGGAACGATGTCTTGCTTACGACCATTACACTTTTAATTTATTTAATAAATCCTTACTTTTATGTTTTCTTCACTTTTATCGATCAATTTATTAGACGCTCTTACTAGGCTCTTCACACTTTTGTAACCTATGCTTGAGGCATAAATCTAAGTGAATTTTATTCCACACATTACAATAAGAACGTTTAAGAAAAAAGGCAATTGAAAAATTTGCATATATTATTCGTGATTATTTTAAAATTTTTTATATAAGAAATTTAAAGATGTACAAAACAAAGATAGTGTTTTTAATAATGTTTAAATAATGAGCGGCTCGGCCGTTTTTATGCATAAAGTTTATTGCTACAAACGAGGCAGTTTTCCAAGAACATTAGGATAATTTTTTAGTGCATTAGACTGTGTCGCATGAAAAATAATGCGAAAGACGGGGTACTTAATTGTAGGACGAGAATTTTAACCTTTTCAGCGAATATAGTATTATGTTTTCGATAATAAACATAATAATGTACAATTCACGCGATACGTATGAAATGTCCGAAAATGTTTAGGATTTCACTAAATGATTCGAATTTGTTGACGTTAAACTAGACACAATTAATTTTCTTATCATCTAATTAACAAACAGTACGCGCATGATATTCTTAGCAATATTAAAAATTAGCAAACAAGCATACGAGATGTTATAAAAATACCAGGACTTCCTTCGTAAAAAACGAATTATATTACTTATCGGTACAATTATATGCTTTACGTGACTTGAAGTTTTTACGTGACCGAAAGCTTTTACGTGACTGCGAAATTGAAACTCGAAACGCGAATTTACCTGTTTAACGTTTACACATGAAGTTGTCGATGCTTGTAAATCAATTGGAAAATTTACATTTCTCTAGGGAAATAGGAAATTTTACGTATGGAATTCACCTTGAAAATTTCAAACATCCGTATCTACAGTATACAATGAAAAACTGCCCTATAGAGACACATGAAATTCGCACGCAAATTAGTGTTTTTTTTTTTTTTTTTTTTTAATTAAACAAGTTTTGTGCTAACAATTAGAGCAAATGATCTGAACATGTTTGTTTTTTCAACTACGAATATTCAGTAAAATTTTACCTTTCATTCTGCTAAAGTTTGAGACTTATTTTTACTTATGCGTATTTACAAAATAATTAAATTTATGAATGAAATAATTGAAAAATTCTTTTCAGAACATAGCGTTAATTATTGGTAATTACTTGAATAATATAGTATCTATATAAGTGTAAAAAATTTGTATCAGATCACTACAAGGCTGAAGCTTAATTTACAAATAAAACGACTGATTATTTCATAAATTGTAAAAATAGTTTTGAATTATATAAGACTACAATTTTGGTATAACAAATTGAACTTAAATCTCCCCTTTTTATCATTAACGCGTTAACGGGATTCCCTTTCTATCAAATAATCGAAAAATTTCAAAGAAAAAGATAGTTTAACTTTCGAGGAATATGTTAAGCCAAGATTGTGTTCTGTCATTCGTTTATACTTTCAAAAAAATTCATTCTCCGCGGGATTGTACGAACGTCAAAGAAGAAATAAACGTTGAAAATACACAACAAGATTGGAGATGTAACCACTAATATTTTATTTCTTTATTTCCTTATTTCTTTTGGACGATTATGATCGTTCTTACGTGCGAGAACGAATGAACGATTATAAGTTCTACCTTTTTGGCACTCGTGCCCGACCCGAATGTCCTAATTCTCGACCAGAGTAACACACTATCAGTCGTTCAGCGGCGCATTTAAATATAAAATAAATAATTCACCAACTGTTATTAATTTTTGTAGATTTAATATTACTCTTGTATCCATTTTATAACATTGCAAAACTTACAAAGTTGTTTTATCATTATTTCTTAACATTTTTTAACTTTTACAATTGCATGATAAATAATCAAAGATTTTTTAAAAAATATTTCAGTATTACCAGGCGACATTAAATAATATATTGTACATGTGGACGGACGACAGCCTGCCAAATCAACCGATAATTTTTTCATTGTAATTATACATTATTCTCACTTTGTAAATGGTCTCGGTTGGTTATCTGCCAACAAAACTAAGTTAAAGTAGCGTCCAATAAAGTCACCTAAGCTGACAACAATGATACACGTTTAGATCAACTGAACTGAAATAATATTTGAACTGAAAAAAATATTTTCTAACTTATTATATGCGTAAAAGCATTTACAGAGCAAGCATTTGTGGAACAAGATGCACTTTTTTTTTCTCGCAAATAAGTTCTTCGATAAAGTTTGTTTGAATTTCAGACTACCCAATGCATATGAACGTTAACATCTCTTATAACTGTTGATTTGCATTTACTTTTGAAAACTGTTACGCAATAATTACGTCTTTACTAGCCTACAAAATTATTAGGTGCCTTATAGTTGCGCGCAAGAAACTTATAAACGAGAGAAAGTTTGGGCGTAAGTGTATTTAAGGGGCATGGAGCATCTACATCGGCAGGCAGCATCTGTATCTTCTTCCGCTTCCACGTAAAGCTTCCACGTAAAGAACCAGACTAGGAAAATTACGTAATAGAAATGCGAAGTAAGTAACTTCAGCATCTGCGATTACGCGTTTGAGCTGCTTGAGCTACTCAGGCTTGTCAGCGAGCGAGCGAGCGTAAACTTTTTGCGTTTGTGCAGTAGGCGTTGTAATTTCAATTTGTTAGTGTAACAGCTTGGAAATAATAGTGGTTCGGCGTAATTAGAGGTAGCACTAGTACATAATAATAATGCCGTTATAAAGTCGACCGTCGCACTTTACTGAACGAGGTAGTCCAGCGCTATGCGAGAAAAGTTTATCTCGAGCGCAGCCAATAAATTTATCTCCCTCTGAAAAGAGCAACAAAAAGCGAAATCAGTTGGATCTAAGATTACGTGGATAAGAGCCGAACCTCCGTGCGGCGGCTCGTAGATCGGCGCCTCGACTCCTCGTCTGCAGATGCCACGGCAGCAGCGTTGATCCGGTCCGAGGAACTGGCAATCGACGCTCTTCTCGCAGATGATCCCGAGGAGGCGACTCACGGTGTTCGGCTGATTGCTCGGACAGACGATCACCCTTTCACGCTCCGGAGTTGCACTACTCGCCATCGCTATTGCACGCAGCGAAGGTATCACTGAAACGAACAATAAGGTCTGATCAATTTTCAGCAGTGACGTTCTTTTGCATTGACTTTTGAGAAATGGTTTGCTGGAGATCGTGCGAGCGATTGATGCACGTGATCGTGCCAGCTATGATTGTTCGTTGTGCTGGTAATTAGCTTGGCTTTGCGTGGTTTATCTAATCCCTGGATGCGGATTTTCACGATTTTTACGATCTCTACGGTATTTCACGTGACCTTTCTTTTTTACAGTACTACGTGATATCATTTATAAATGCAGAAGTCAACGAGATAATAGAAATTTTTATTATCCCAGTTGAAGCAGTTAACCTAGGTAGTGTCTTGGCTGCGCAAGTTGAAAGAAATACACGCATTGCAGCATTTATTATTTGGTCGAACATCGATCAACTTAGGCGAAGAAAGAAGAAAAGAAGAAGGAAAAGTATAATTTCGCAAAAGATACCGGTCGTACGATACGTTATTCCCATTCACAGGATTACTTCTTACCCTTTCCAGCGAGTGGTACGCGAAACGAATGGTGCATCCGAAGACACGAAACGAATGTTCATTTTTAAAAGCCAAATGACAAACTGCCAGTATCGTTACAAAGAATTTCTGCTTTAGCAGCAACGTTCAAGGGTACGCGAAGCCTCGTTGAATTTTTCTCGTTTCCATTATGTTATTTCTGAGATATACCGTATCGCCTGCTTGCGTCCTTTACACTCGCATAATGAGATGAGTAATAAACGCTGCACGGCTGCAAAGCTGCGATAATGATCCCCTCGCTTTATACCCACTGCGAATAATATTGCAGCACCACAATTCTTTAAACCACGATTTTCCGATAACTAACAAATTAATAATTAATTATAAAATAATTAATAGAATTAATGATATTGTCGGATTAACAAATTAATTATTTTCCATTGTACGCCAACAATTTGAATTTACACCAACTCTGCTTTTCTCGTAACTTTGTAATCGCATTCGTGGAATGAATTTTTTATACGAACAGGGCCTCAAATCAATTCTCGTAATCATTGGATCGTAATAATTGTCTTTTTATCATTTGGAACAATGAAAAATCCTATTGAATTATAAGTAATATAATACATTCTATTTATCAAGCTCCCTTTATTAATAATCTTTATTAGTACTGTAAATATTTCTATTCTAATAAGTCCTCCGTACTTTGCGTTCAAATAAAAATGTGACTTTTTTGAAAAATGTGACGCGCACGTTTATTTATTGCTGTATTTTTTAGTTAAGTTTAACGAGCGTGTGAACATTTTGACTGAATATCCATATTGACTGAGATGCTGTTGTCCGTGTCTTTTGGTATTCAATAAATTTTCATCAACTTCTGTAGACGCGCGTTGATATTATCAACGAAACAATATTAAATTATAATTTTGAAAGCCTAATTTCCCGTTTACTAAATTCAGCCTCTTGTCATTCTTAAGTATTACTTGCTTAAGTTTTTAATAATTGCTACGAAACGTTTTTAAGAGGAATGACGGGCGGATCCTTTTGTCTATTATTCAAAGGGTTTCTTAGACGCCTACTTCAAAAAGTGCAGATGAAAATAAACAGACACGTTGAAAGATAACCATTAAAAAAATTCTTTGATACATTATAACTGCATTAGCATTAACGTACAAATTAGAGGCACAACTATAAGGTCGTCATTTTAGAAATATAAGCCTCTCGAAAGATAAATATTGTAAATAAAATTCACGGAATTTAAAGTAATTAAAATATGTTAATTCTTGATCTTTTTAATTAGAAGCTTAATAATTTCGAAGTGTATTTCTTATTAAAAACGAAAGACTAAATGCACAGAGTGTCACACTTTCGAAGAAGAGGAAAAAGTTTGTTCGCAGCAAAATACTGTAAATGTAACGGAGTAATAATGATTTTACTTGATTGCAGGAAAGGGCCGTGAATTTCAGTGCACTATAGGCATGTAGTTTCTTTGTTTCCTCCTAGACTCTGGACAACGATATTGATTCGATGATATCAGGTGTCAATGGATTGGTCTCAACATCATACGTGACACTGAATATTTAAGTTCTGAAGGGTATCGTGTTTTCCAAAATCCATCGTAATAGATAATTTACAATTTCAATACAGTTGAGTATATATCACATTTGATGACGCTTACTTAAATTTGAGTTAAATTAACTTAAAAAGAGTTTTAACAGTTTAGCAAACATTTTTTAATAATAAATATGGTTAACATTTGCTCAACGAGATTTTATGATCAATCAGAATCACAAAAGTAAACATTAAAAATAATCATTTATGAACGACAAACGGAGGACGTTACATGTAATAGTAATATTCTAAATTTAATGGCAAATATATTTCAAACTATACGTTATGAAAAAACAACTTTCAATGACTCCGGTTGTAGTGTCTCTTTCAAATTCCTTCAAATCTTCGCTGGTCCTGGATTACTGACCATTTTACTGAAAATACTTTTAATAAAACTGATAATCTTTTATTTGTACTTCGATTTTTGAATACTCTTAGCTTTTTAAGAAGTAGGAAACGACCCAAAAGTTCAACGCCAAGTCAGCTGAGTTATCGTATAATTAAAGAACATTGTATTGCATCATTTTTTATATTTACGACTGTTAGAAATTGTTATTAAAAATTTATTTTGTAATTTTGAACAAATAGATATTACGTAACGTAATGTGCGATGAAAGTGCGAAGAAAAATTCCGGTTGAAATACGAAAGCGAGTACGCGTATTACGTGAGTACAAGTAATTACAAAGGAAGAAGATATAAATAAGGATGCCCATATACAGTCTCCAGATGAAATTCCATTTTATGGTTTGGCAAACCCTCGTTTCACTCTCTGGCGTGAATAAATTCACCGTAACGTGTAAAGGATATCCATTTCGATGGTACAGCTTGACATATTCTTATTTTGCCCTCAAAAGCACACGAGCATACCGTAATAAGGATACACATAATCAAGCTTTATTTTGCCATTTGCCACTGCAGAAGATTGTCTTCTTACTAATGAATGTAATAAACATTGCTTTTTGAATAATTCGAACGCGGTTTGTATCGGATAGTTCAAAGACGCAATATCACCTGTCTTACGTAGCCTGTACTTGAAAATGAGAAAACGACATCATTGATTAGTATTTATGGATCCGATTTATCGATGAAATGAAAGATTAAAATTAGTAATTAAGTAATGAAATAAACAAGTATTTTAAAAAGAATACTGATTACATTCCGTTTGCCAAAGTTAATTAGTACTCGGTGAGATTAATAATTGCACAGATGACTGCTTGAGAACTTCATATGTTGTAGCAAAAAATTTCTTCTTGTTGAAGTTGTTCATCGAGTCTTATCGAAGTTTATCGAATTTAACACTACTTTATTTCTCTTGAGTACCATTAGTTTTGGTAATAAATCAACTCGGTTATTCGTTCTAGATTCGCAACAAGATCACAATCGTATATATTTGGCCTTCTGGAGAAGAGGAAGTAAATTGGTATGTTAAAAATGCACGGTATATTATAAATTATGAAAAAAAAGCGACCCTTACAATCGTAAAAAATACTTGTTAATATGTACCGTTAGACTTTTATTGATGTGCAAAAATAGATGCAATAACACTTAGGTATGCAGCTGGAATAAATCAACGATGTACGATGAATTTTCAGGGGTTCAACTTTGATCGTTTTAATCATGATAGTTTATCAGACCGTCAAATGCCAAATATATTTTTTGGCGAATAATGACCGCTGAGGCTACAAACGGTAATAACAAATACAGTTAAAAAGGTGTGGTATGCCAAAAATTCGTATTCGTCTACGTATTATAATAGAAATATAACAAAATTATTTTAATTCGATCAATAACTATAACTATAACTATAACTGCAAGCATCCATTTCAATGATTTTCGTAGAATTAATTACGCTAGGTAGCGCGTTACAATTATTTCACACTAAAAAAACTAACGAAACTGAACTGTATTTTTTGCTGAAATTACATCTGTGCTCGATATTTACATTGGCAATAGCCTGCAGCGCACATTCATAAATGCAAATTTCATTTGAATCATTTGTTGATTGCTCATCAGCAATAATTTTTGGATTGATATTCTAATTGAAGCTGCAAATTTAAGTTAATAAATAAAGTTGCAAAAGTGATTAACGCTTATATTATAAAATACTGTGCATGAAAAATAATTGTCGTTTATAAAATTATAGAAAAATAAATTTTTCAAATCAACTCATCCAGTTGATCTTTTTAATTCGAGCGTTCCTTCGCTACAACAAAATGTTGTGCGATATACTTTTAAAAATGCTATTACATAAAACGATGATATTTGCGATAAAATTTTAAGAGAGAAAAATGTTATTTTTATTGAATATGATTTAAAAGCTGTCACTTTAAGATTTATTAATCAAAGAAACAGTTGAAATTGCTAACATCTATTTAAAATTAATGCGGAAATATTACTTTGAATTCAATTTAGACATTTAGACTATGCTTATAATCCACTAATATGCATCGCTTTAATATAATTCAAAGATTGTTCCATTAAAAATAAATGGTTATAATTTGTATTAAGTTTTCATTTTGTATTGGAACTAATTCATATGCATTTGGTCCCATGATTGAAAGCGATTCATACGACTAACGACGATTGACAACTAAAGCATTGAATAAGACACCAATTTATTCGAGTTAGTTTATAAAAGTACTAGAGAAATAAGCTCCTTGATCTTCAAAGCAAAACAGAAGTAAAACATAGAAAACTCTATTTATAGAATTTGTAGAAAAAGAATTTATTGCGTAAAGAGGAAAAAAGAAGGAGCAAAAAATGACGATTAGAACCTTTGAAAATAAAAAGTAATGTTTGAAAGAAAAGCTACAGAAGAGATTGTCTACGAGTATTTAATAGCAAACGAAAAAGCAATACGAGAAGATACCAAGTATAGCAAGGATTGAAAGAGATGATAAAGAAAAAGATGCAAAGATGGAATTTGCAAATTGTGAGAAAGTCGAAACGAAAATGGAAAGACACGTTGAATTAAGAATAGGAAAAGCCACGAAACAATTAGAAAATATTGAAAGCAAGAGAAGAAAATAAAGAAGAATAAAAGTGAATATTATTTATAAAAATATCCTGCATAAAAATCATAAATAACGACGCATGGTAGTATATACAAAAAATTCCGTTGAGTTTAATAGAAACAAATGATTGAATAAGAAACAGATAATAAAAGAGTATTAAGGGAATTTTAGTGAAACCAAAAGTAAAAATTGATTAAAGCGATAACAAAATGATAATAAAAATGAAAATTAATTTATATTAGTAAACTGACAAGTAATAACAGCAATAAACTCTCCTATTCGTATAAAGATGCAGTAGATAACATGAAGAATTTAAACGTTCAAGTATGGAATTGAATGATCTATCGCTGAATGTGAAAACACATGGACACAGTCAGAGAAAATAATAAATGAGAGCAGACAAGAGATTGAAATAAAAAGTAGAATTTATTCAAGGAAAGACTCAAATAAATAATTGCGAAGAATGAAATGAAAAAGTAGAAGACGTAGACAAAATATAAAATGTATTAAAATGAAAATATATGAAGTTATGTTGAGCAAAAATAGAAGAGGATGAAAAATAGTTGAGGTGAAATTTTTTGAGACGACATTCCATGGTATATAAAAGAAAGAATAAATACTAAGTAAAAAAGGATAATGATCGAAGACTTGATTTATATATAGTAGAAAGGGAAAAAGACGAAAATTAAGAAGAGGAAAAAATAAAGAACATCAAATTCGTATAGAAGGTGTGATAATATTCTAAATAATAATATAATCTAGAAAACGAAAAAGAAAAGAAAACATAATAAACGCGAAGATATAAATAAAAACATAGAGAGGTGACTTGGTTAAAAAATTAAAAGAATTACAGACAAAAGTCGTAAAAGTTAAATAAAATGAAGTAACGAATACAAGAGAAAATGAAGATATTAACAGAGAACATCTGGCAGAAAATCCGCAGTTTCATAAAGTCAGAATGGACAGGAAGAAAAGAAGATTAAAAGCAATTAACATTAATCTTGGTGCACCGAATAAAGTTTTTAATAAAGAACGATAAACAAAATGATTCATTTAATTGATAAATTCAACAAAATACTACTTCAAAAGAAACGTGAAAATACAGGCACTCTATAGTAAATGGATGTTCTTTGTACGAATGTCTCAAACAACGAACCACCAAATTTACTCATTTCAAACACCTAGAACAAACATGGGAATTCTTGTTAGCCACAATGTACCATAATAAATACGGTAAATGAAATAATGATCACTTACACGATCGAAACTTTGTACCTTTCTTACACCTCACTGGATCCATGCGACTACTCAATTACGTTATTTACACTGCAGAAAGTTTCAGTAACTCTTGCAGATACATCTCAGTTCAAAATCTAGCAATAACGGGTAGACGTCACGTAAAGAAAACTTTCATACACACGTACAACCGAAATCCCAAAACTAAAGCTGAAAAGACGTTTAATAAGAAACGCCAACAGAAGATAGTTTCCAAAATGAAATATAGAAGTTCAAGTCGGAAAAAGTCGTTGAAGCTCTTTCGAATATGCTGAAAAGAGTTTAAAAAGAAGAAAGAAAACAATACGGCAGTTTACAGCAGTTCGAAAAGAAAATAATAGGCTTGAAAGAAAAAAGAAGAAGATAACCCAAAAATATGTGCAGAAATTTGTAATAAATGTCTGACGTGTGTCAAAGAAATGTAAAAGAAAAGCCTGAAAATTGTCAATTGGACTTCAGGCCAGAGATATGAATAATGTATGAACTATTATACGCTACTCTATAATATAATAAATAAATAATTGCGTGTATGTAAAGGAAAAAATTTGTCAACTAAATAAATCACTTGACTAATAGAAATTGGAATAATAAATCGAAACACTGAACTTATGGATAATGTGAACATATAAGAAAACACTCAACGTTCTAAGAGTTAAAAAAGTAGTTTCAAAACTAGTGAATGTGAAATGAGAATAAGTGGGACACATGAAAGAAGGACGGATAGACGGATAAAACTCATCGAGAAAAAGAGAAATAATCAAACCTACATGCAGATATATAATTATAGAGTTTATAATCAACAGAAATCAAAATATAAACTATTAAAGATACATGTCAAATCAATAAGACATCAAATCTGAACGAAATAAAAAGCAAAAGTTTAAGCGGGCAAAATGTAGAAACTAACTGAAACATAAGAAAGTTGAAAGTTTATTAAAAAGAACGTATGAAATAAATTCTAGAGCTGCATTCAGTACTCTGACAAAAGAAACTACAGTTAAAGAAACTACAGTATTAAGAAAAACAACAAAACCTCAACATATAATGAGATAATCGAATAAACCGTCTATAAAATACAATATAAAGGATAAAGGGAAAAAATGCCTTAAATGTAAAGCTAATAAATTTATTAAAGAACAAAAAATCGTGATAAAAAAACTAAAGAGCGTAGCGTAAAATCAAAACAAATTAAAATGCAATAAAAACAATGGCGAATTAATCTAGAAAATCAGCAAGTTGTAGATATTAAATTGAAGTTAAGGCAGTAAAATATTAAAATCGAGTTTATTGAAGGGAAAAAAAGGTGTAAAAACTGACAAATAGATATATTAAGGCGCAAAGAGCCAAATAGGAATGGAAAAGAGTAAGAATACCTTTTTATGTAAGAAATTTTTAAATAAGAAATGTATTAAAGATTTATGAAAAATATAAAATAAAGTGTAATAAAGCCTTGAAAAATGGGAAAGAAAATGTGATAACATATTTTAAGAAATAATATCTGTAGTTCGGTATAAAAGCAAGTCAGAAATGTGCTATTATAAATTCAAAAAATGTAAAACGGAAAAATCTTCTGAATCATAAAGGAATTGACTGTATATAAATATAAATAGAAACTGAGGCGTGAAAAATAACGTATTATTAGTTGTTTTCTTAAACTACAAGATAAATTGAAGTAAATTTGGTAAAAGGGAGAGTCATAAAACATAATTTGATGAATGAACTAAATTTAAACAGAAAAGTATGTTCTATCTATTCAACGTTACTCAGATTTTCTTCATCATATCTAATATCTTTTCTATTTATTTATGTTCTAAGAATACTTGGCTTTAAAGAACAACTTTATATAGATACATAAATATTATTTTGACATAAATGAAATTGTAAAAGTTATTAATCTAATGTTTGTAAAATCCTTTCCGCGTAACGAAATGAAATCAATAAATTATTTTCTTTTTGTGAACATATATTCCATTCTGCTGAGATATTTTCCTCTCGCTTTTATATAATCAAATTGTTTTCATTAAAAAATGTATTTAAATACTATTCGGAAAAAAAGTATTTGTAGTTATAACGCTTTAAATTGCTAATTTATCTTCTTTTCAATATTCGACAAAATGTATATTATATTGCGTGCACAGGAACACATTATATGAATGAAAATCATATCTTAAGTGCAGCTATTTTAAAGCACATTTTTTATATAACACCAAAGGTATAACTTTTCAATGTGATATGATGTAATTCTTGATATTCGCATAATTTTTCACGAGTGAAACAAATCGTAAATATCGCTTTCATAATAATAATAATGATAATGATAGTGATAATGATAATGATAATGATAATGATAATGATAATGATAATGATAATGATAATGATAATAAGAAGAAGAAGAAGAAGAAGAAGAAGAAATAAGATATTACGTAAGGTAAATGTCTTCCATAATATACAACGACAACATTTAGTAAGTAAAATTGCATTTCAAAAGACTCTTGGAATTTCGCTATATTTTTCAAAAGATAGATGAATTTAATAATTGTTATTTTTATGAAAAAGCACTAAAACAAATCACCGTAAAAAGTAATAAAGTTTTATATTCATTTCAGATTTTTTCCCCCTCTATTAAAAAATATATTAAATATCTGTTGATGAAAAAGACAGAATACTTGATAAAATTTGCTGTTTTAATTTTCTATCCTGTTACTCAGCTTAGCTATCTTACGATATATCAGCCTTTTTAAAAATTTCTACGTTATGTTATTAATTGGTACTTTATTAACCGTAACTTAATTATACGCTTAATGGTTTCAAAAGCGCTGTACGCGCACACACATAAACGATCAACATATCCATCCATAGAAACGTTACTACAAGAAAAAAATACTTAACTAAATCTTGGTGCATATTTCCGATTACATATTTACATACTTTTTGTTTAATATGCGTTAATCGTATTAAAAATATCGATCTCTTATAAATGAAAATGCTAAGGTAACGAAAAATAAAAAATTACTCTCCTAATAAAATATTATTTTAGCTGCGATATTTATTCAATACTATAAATTTACATGATCCGTGTACATATCCGCATATTTTTAATTTACTATCTGCAGATATTGGCATTAGAATTTTCATAAAATTGGCGAAAAATAAATATCAATGAATACAACTACAAATTTCTAAAGGATGTAAAATTCATTTAATATAGTTTATAAGATTTAATTAATTCTAAAAATTTCATATATTTAAAAAGTACATTCAATGGAGTTAAGTTCGAAAAATGAACATGTTATCGTTTTCGTAAAAATAATTACTTTGAAGAAATGGTATATTAATCCTTGCCAAGTATAAAACGTAAGTATTATTATAAAAATGTAAATAAATGAAAAATATCTCCACGGTATTTTCATGTATTCTGAATACAATACAAAAATATAATGATTTAAAGAAAGAAAAGTACCAAGTAAAAACAGAAGCAAATAAAATCTAAACCTACATTGTTTATACGTAGGCTATCGAGTATAAACGCATACTTAGTCTTATAAACAATAACACTTTTTTGCAAAGTAATACCGCGCTTCACAAACTACTTTCACGGTTAATAAAGCCATTCTCTGTCCTATCTTTGTATCTTCCTCCTCTCTCTCTCTCTCTCTCTCTCTCTCTCTCTTTCCTACGTACACGCCGAAACAATCGCGCAACTCTTTATTTCTCTATAATGCTGGACAATAATAAATAAACTGATTGTGTATATTATTATTGCTAGGTACTCACGCAGACTTCAGTCTAAGAATAAACAAATTTTCTATAAAATTAATTATAAATATGTGCTCGTTTATTTCTAAAAATATTAATCAATTGCCAGGAAACTCTTTTTCATAATTTAATTAAATCATCTTAAAATTGGTATTAATAAAACGAAGTAACTACACAATCCAAATTTGATAGGAACGTACTAACAAATACTCAAGTACTTAAATTTTTTATTATATAAATAAAATATTTTTTCATATTTATCAATAGACTTTTCATTTGAAATCGATATCTACTTGCATTTGTTCACATTTGATTATATAATAAGACGGTGTTTTCAATAGAATATTTTTATATGATTTTCTTCGGTCGTTAAAACTGAATTTCAAATTTTTATAATTTACGTACCGTGCATCTGTCTTTTAAAATAATATTTCAAACTGTAATCTATCAAGAAACAATAATTTTAGAAACAAATTCTTAATTATATTTCATATGCGTAAGTATATTAAATTATAGATGTATACATGCATACATGCAAGGTATTTAAAATGAATACTGAGATCGGATCATTAATAAATATAACAATTAGCTACTTCAACTGCCTTGTTGGTTACGTAATCATACATTTTTAATCTCCAATAGCATAATAGTTTAACGGCATCGGAACACATCTTAATATGTATAATTCTAAAGAGCATCAATGAATAATAAAATTTTCTTCTAAGGTTTTTCATGAAAATGATTAGGTAGAATATTTACCGCAAAGGCATACTTTCAAATAAAAGAGGTGAATTGAAAGGAAATTGAAATAATTTTAAAATTAAATCATATCTGCTCTTAGCTTAACTTAGGTAATGTGCATAACTGAAATGCATGATTAAGAGCCAACAAAAGTTATTGCTTTCTTACTCTTTCAATTACGCATACACTTGACTTGAACAAATGGAGCTTTTCATTGCAAAATTAGATATATTATTACAATAATAATAGTTGAAACAGTCTGTATAAGCGTAGAAAGGAGTAAAACTCTTTTTTAATGTAACGTAGTAAGAAAGGCTGTATGTGCAGATGAATTGTATATATTGCAAGAAAGCAAAATATTACCAACTATGCCTACAAACTCAATGTAAGCATTGCTCTCGAAAATTACAGAATTATAAAATTTTTATTCAACTTTCATAATTAATAAAATTTTCATAAATATTTTCTTTAATTTTAGCATTGAATCTTCAATAATAAATAATAAATGTGTATCAAATAATCAATAAAAGAACGTACATAATAGGAGGCGTAAAACTAACTTAGAAGCTATTTATACTTTTTAATTATGTAAACCATTACATTAAATTTTATAGTTTGCTGTTAGTAAGTAGTGATTTACGATTCGTTCACAGTAAAAAAAGAGAATTTAATGTCGTTGAGTACACCAGGGATTACATGTACACCCACACATTTGAAATAGTACACGAGTATTGGAAAAATTTTACCTACACGATTTGATATTTTCTTCCAAACCGAAAGGAACACTCACACGAAAGCAAATAAAACATAGTTTTATTATATTACATTATGTAAAGTTAATTCGATTGTTTTATTTATAAAAATTTCTAATATGGTATAACGATAGTATTTTATTACAATAAATTTTCTTCTCGGTTGCATTTAGATATAAAGATACCTGTACATGTAGATTGGATAATATTTGCAAAATATTCGTTTAATAAACATTTAATCTATCAATTAAGAAATAATAATCTAGCCAGCGTCATAAATATTTCTTTCCAATGAAAAGTATTAAAGTAAGTAAGTTTTTTAATAATTTTTCATGACTACGTAATCAGCTGCCGCATAAAAATCTACAATTTAAAATTTCGTAATTACTAATAATACGCTATCATTTTTCATTAAAACCGGAGCTCGTTTAAACTTTATGTATGATTAAACTTCAATTTTTTTTCCACTTTAGATGACAAATAAAATACCTTTGTAGTGACAATGTTTTTCTGAAATATTTAAAAAATATTTTTAATCGTTTTATTCAGACTGCATAAGAAACATATTTTTCAAATGAATAAGACCATAGAATTAATATCCGAGGAAATTAATAAAAAGTACTGTAACCATTACATATAATTAAGAGTAGTTATCGTGTAACTCAAATTTTATCAAAAATCTCAATTTTTACATTTTGTTATTAAAAGTTCTTTCATTTTATGTTCAACCTGCTTGCCCGCCTTTTTAAAAATAAATTTATTAAGTGAATAAATTATTTTGCTTATTTATTGGTTTTTATTTAAAATTATTAAAAACAGTCGCACCTTACATCTAATCTACTTTCTTTTCCTCGCATAATCTTTTTGCACGACAAAAGAATTGAACATGTAATATCATTTAAGTTGTACTTTAAAGTGATAGGCGAATATAACTTCTGTATAAGTAAATTTTATATCACGTAAATCGTGAATTTATTCAACATGAAAATAATCATTGTGCAATAACTTATTTTGACGTAAGTGGAATTAAAGGAAATGTTTTGTTCCTCTAATTATTATTTATTGTATCCCCTCTCTGAGAGTATATAAATCTTGTCGAAATTCGTACAGGATAATATTTCTTTAACCTTGAGCTTGAGGATCCATAGCAGCACACGCAGGATCGGTGTTTTTACCGGGCCATCTACTATTTATCTTTTATTTCATTATTATTATTATTATTATTATTATTATTATTTTTTTTTTTTTTTTTTTTTTTTTTTATCAAGTTCGTGATCCTCGGTCGACGAAAACAAGATGATAAACGCATTGCAAGACTAAGAAAATAGTTTTCGCAATCGAAAGGCAATACATCGAGGCTCCTTGTTTTAGAAACTCCTCTACCTTATTTATAAGACCATCGAACAAGTAACGAACCCTTGAAATGTATTTACAACATCAGGTGTTTCGATTGTCCAAAACTTCGTTGTCCTGGCGCTTTTGGAGGAATTTGGCTTGAATTTCGAGGAACTCAGAGCTGAGGTTCTTATTGTCTCTGACTTGTCGTTACTCGTCCCCCTCGGAAGGTTGCACGCAGTGGGACTACATCGTCGGCAGAAGGACACTCGAGGACATCCACGCGTCGGCGAAGGCCCTTTACTCCATTACGTGTCAGAGTGGCAGCGCCCGACGGAGGTCGAGGTGCGGCCTTTTCATCGTGTCAACGCCGCAGGCATCGCGTCTCTTTCCCTCTTCAAGGCTTTATCCTCCGTATACGAAGCGCGCGATATACCACGACATATCCTGAAGCATGGAAACACGTCAGCTAACCAATATTAAAGGGAACTTAAATGCGGCTGATGGAATCGCTCGAAAAGTGAACACTGAAGAATTAGGTTGGAAAAGCCCTTGTTTTAGCGGACAGAAGCACTTTGTTTTCTTAGGGATTTGTTTTTTCATTCGTTTGACGAAAATTAAAAGAGATTTTTTATCGCGCCCGAACGTCTTCGGTGACAAAGAAAATTCATCGTTGGCGCCTAGAACACATTTTTTCTATCAACGAATCGAGTATTTTAAGGCGGCGCACTTTGCAGATCCACGAAAAGAACGATCGATGCAAATTATTTATTCGAAGTCTCACGAAGGTATTTCACGCGAATACCTTTAATCGAATCACGGCGTGAAAATAAAAGAGATAGTGTAAAGTGAAAATTAGAACCAAGTATTATTGGCGCTCACGGCGAAGAAGTCAATGCCTAGGGTTATTTCACGTTATATTTTTGACGCGAAATTATCACGATTCACCGTTCTCGTAATATCACCGGAGATAATGATAATACGCCGTCGAAAATAGGAGTTCGTTCGTTAAACGTGAGATTTTTTTTCTTACGAAAATGCTCCAGTATGTCAATGTGACGTACGTTTCGGTAAAATTCGTCGGTACGGCATTTCATTACTCACTAGTTTCTTTTTAATTCGATTGAAATACACGATTTAATTTTATTCGTTAAAAATAAATGCAACGGTCATAAAGAGTATATTTATTTAGTTTTCACGTGGCAGGCAAACGGTAAAACAATATTATTGTTCTTTTATTCGTACGGAAAGTCACGTAACCGCAACCAATAACGAGAATTAACGCATGCTTTATTTAAAATTCAAGTTTCGTTACTTTATTTATCGTGGATTATCGTGTATCTTTCAGCTATTTGATTTACATTAGCAGAATTTCGGTTATCGGAACAGATTGCGTGGCGCTGCTCAATCTTCTAACGCTGCTAACTTTCTGCTCGGGTTGCGTATCTACTTGTTCATCCGATAAGTAACAAAAAGTTAGCGTAACCATCCGTTTGATTGACTTGGAAACACGTTCCAAGCAACAGAATTTATTAATCGTACGCTTTGAGCGAAATGCAATTTTGCAGGTATCGATGATGGTATCGAGGGGTATTTTACTCGACGACGGCAAGTAACTTTCGCTGTCCGATCGTCGTTCTATAATAAATTTGACCAAATAAACTTGATCAGTGAGAGATAAGTAGGAGCTCGGATTGTATGCCAAAGCGTCAAATCTCGACAATTGGGAAAAGCGCGGCGAGCGCGAGTCAAGCAACGTCTTCTGTCCCATTCTAAGTACATTTGGGTCACACGATAACTCAACGATGAAGTCATTCGCAACTTTTATGTCCCCACAGAATATAGAGAATATTTCAATAACCAACGGGCAAAGGAACTTCCGAGTGCAGTGGACGCGTCGCTCTTCTGCGACAATGAACTCTACTTTGCTCGTCTATTTAAATTGTCACTTGGGGACACGTTTGTTGAAGTTATGTCCTCTTTTTAAATATTTTCGGAAGAGTTTGCGATGGCTTACTTTTTTCATCAGACTTCCGAATGAGAAATTACCTCGCGTGCTTTCTTTCCTAGTTTTGCTTTAATGTCACCGAACTGGAAAATGTTCATACGGAACTTTACAAGCACATTACACGTTGCTAGTCATTAGCCTAGTACATCAAAAGAATTTTATTTAATAACCGAAGGGAAAACTTGCATTTTTACTTGAGCTTTGCACGTACTGCTAATTGATATCCGAGTAGTTATTTCTGTAAACTATAAATGAATCGATATAATTGTAACAATGGACTGTTTTCTCGACATGTGAACAAGAAATAAATCAGTTTAATCAACCTCAACGATTCATTGTTTATAAAAGAAGTTAATCTACTAATAATGCAAGTACATTCGAATAAGGATTTCAAACTCTCATTTTCTATACTCGAACTTCCCACGTTATCAGTACTCGTATGTTGTTACATCGTATTTTTAAACTTTGATAACATAAAATTTCATTATCCGTCAAAATTCTAGATTGTACATTTAAACGCCCTGTTTTTTTTTTTTTTTTTTTTTTTTTTTTTTGTTTTTTTGTTTTAATACTATCACGTGATTCGAATTAATAGTAGTGTAAAAATTAGTTTTACACTACTGTAGTGACAACATAAATATATCTATTTAAATTAACGGTTTTATTTATTTTAATAGACAAATTATTCTATACATTTTATTTTTCGACTCTTGTTGAAATTTATAGGAAAATGCATAAAGTATATTTCTACGTAACAAATAGTGTTAAAAATCCGTAAAATTATTTTATTTAAAAAGTATCTTCTTGATATACGCTCTAATCTAAATATGTTTTGTTTAATACGTAAAGTTTATAATAAAGGAGGAAGCAGATATTCTAGAAGAGTATCAGTAATATTTGTGGCGCAGCCTAGTGTAACATAATAAGAGTGACATTAAATGAGATAATTTCTTTAATTATAGATTTCTCGTAAATTATAATTGGTATATACCGTAATTACAATTATAGCAACTGCAATGTGCAACATTTGTACATAAACGTCTGACATCAAGAGGAGAGTCACACGAAAAAGTCATGGATTTCAAATGGAAGCTCATCCAGCAGTACCGAGTGCAGGAAGAAACTGTATTTTCATTACAAAAAGAATTTAATGACTAAAACTAGCGGGAAAGACTGTTCGAAGCAAGATGTACTAAAAAAATGGCAAACACTCCCGCGTTGTTTTCCTGGGCTTATTTATAGATAAAACGTGCCAGAGAGGCACTCATCTACTTCTCTTTTACTTCCCTCTCCTTTCTCCTTCATTTATGTTTCTTCTCTCTCTCTCTCTCTCTCTCTCTCTCTCGATTCAATTCTTTCTCTTCCTTTCACTTTCATTTTCCATTTCCTAAATTACAGTAAATATAAAATGTTAATGACGTATTTGATCAACCAATTTTGCTTAATTTTGCGAATATTGAATATTAAAAATACTAAGTAGCGAATGACTTTAATTTTATTTCTAATACTTAATAAAAAGATAAAGTCTCTACGTTTTATATTAGGAGAATTATTATAATAACAAAATGAGCTGCATTTGAATGCATTGTTCATTTTAAATAAGCTTTATGATTTAATATAGTAATTTATTGGTTATTACCATTTTTGAGATTAATCATTATTTATAGGTCATAAATATTTAATCGTATTATACAATAGTTCATAATTTTCAGCGTCATAAAGAACATAAATTTTACTTAACCCAGTGAACAAACTCGAAAAATATTTATAGTAGAGGCACAATACAATATAATGCAATAGTTATTTTTTCTCTATTAAACAAAGTGCAGCTTTATTCAGAATAACATCAGTATAATTCAGAATATAATATATGTAAGTTAATATAAAATAGCTAAAAGATCAAGCACATACAAACTTGTTACACGTCAACATGTAGCGGATGATTTTATGATCGCACTTTTAAAAACTTTTAATAAAGATAAATAATAAAATTGTCAATAATCGAGATTTTGTAGATGTCGAAGCAATGAATTAAATATTAAACACTTTCGAAATGGCACTTTCAAAATGTAACTTTACCAACTATATTAACACATCCTTAATGTGTGAATTATTTTGTATAAAAGTAATAATTGCTGCCAATTTGCCAACATAAAAATTAAAGTTCATCAATCTTTTATGTACTCTTGAATAATCATATTTATATTACTACATTTACTACTTCATAAATCGTGTAAAAAGATCTATTATATCTATATTTTTTCCTGGGATTTACATGTCATTTGCCGTCACGTCACAAGCTGATCTTTCATGACTTTAACAATGATTGTATTCATGAAGAAATACAAAGCATTACTAGTTTTCAACTTAAAATTCAAATTTTGCTAATTAATTCAACAACCGCTAAAATGTATCTAATTCTAGTTTTTTAATCAACGAAATCATCGATAAAAAGTGTTATTTGGATAGTCCGTTATTATTTATATTCAAGCTTTCATAAAATAGTAGCAATAGCCTAATTTGTAACAATGAGGTATTAATTATTTGAAAATTAAAAATAATTTTTGAGTTTTATTGTAAGATTAACATTTCAGAATGATATGTTATGGTAGGTATTTGTATTATCTGTATGTTTCTATACCTGTAAGATATTTATTTTCTAAATAAACCCTATAAATTAAATTTACATTAATTAAGGTTAATTAGAAGTATTTATGAACGGAACTGAATTATTTATGATTTCATAAATAATCTAGAGTGCATCCTTCATTTAAAATTATTAATTACGCAGAGATTAATAAAAATGAAACGATAATTATTCACTTGCTCGATACAATTTTTTTCTTAATTTACTTTTTATAAATAATCGACAATGTTTGTAACCTACGTTTATTGGCTTTTCTCTTGATTGTGAAAAATTTTGTAAAGAATAAAATTTGCACTCTTTGGTAATAATTCAAAATAAAAAACTTCAACTATTTACCTATCGGCATTTTAGCAATTGTAATTTAAAAACTTGAAAGTCCACGTAAGCGATAAGCAGATGAATTCTCAAAATAATATTTATTCATTTATACAAAGTGAGAGTTTACTTAAGGCCGCATTTATTATAATATATTTATTCCGAATATCAGCTTGAAAATATAATAAACATTTAATTGGCAATAAAAGACGTATACTTGTATTAATCAGTTAATTATAAATTAACCTATTAATTACCAGTATATGAGTACAGACGCACAGAGAGAGAGAGAGAGAGAGAGAGAGAGAGAGAGAGAGATATTTCTAATTAACCACGCAAGAGCTATCTTTACTTTCACATGCAGATGTAAGCCAATTGCATCGGGGACTGATATTAAATTGTAGAAACGATAGAGGGAAACCATTCGTATGATCAAGTATTTATTATATCATTCAATCATCTCGAGAATCCGGTACTTGGGAATCCGCAGATATAATATTAGATCTGAAATTGTCGACAAATTCTACATATTAACGATCTTTCTCTTTCATTGGACACGTTAACATCCGAAGAAAATGAAAAAGTGCGCGCACTTTGAGACGCGTACCTCCAAATGAACGTGTTCCTCACAATCCACATTTTCCGTAAATCCTGTCTCCTCCTCCCCCGCCCCCTATTTGTATATCCATCGCCACTTATACCCTGCCACCCTCGCTCTCTCGCTCCACTCGAGCTCTTTCCTTCCTCGCCTCTGAGATTAAATTCGAGAAGCCGAGAAACGTGGCGAACTACTTAGAAGCCCCGCTGGCTCGAGGCGAACTTTTCTAGTTACCCAACGGTCAATCTCGGCGGTTTTCCGAAAATACACGAATCCCTAAGTGCACCCAAGTCATACGTGTGTGACTCTGCGCTACAGAGCTCGCACGACGCGTAATTGACGTCGGGTGGATGACGTCATGTACTCGCCAAGAGGAGCACCACGACCGAGACTTGGGAAGCGCTTTTGCGCACTCGATCCCTATCTCCGTGTGCGCGTGCACGTACGCACGTGCGCGAGGATACTTTATGCCAGCGGCCGTACGTACACGCAGATTATCTTGTGCAGGCGTGCATTGGAGTCGACTGGAAACAAGCAAGCAAGTTGCAAAGATGAAAGCCCCTCAATTATCGAAGGTTACCTTACCGACGAGTGCCGAGAGCTTTTCCCGATTATTAAGCGTCGGCTTGACTTATCTTACTTTCCTTCTAGCTGCACTTTTCTCACACCGGAAGCCTCTCGGACTTTTATTTACGCGCGCCTGATGTAATCGGCCAATAAGCATGAATCGTGGAAAGCCGCGGTAGCGCGATAAGAAACTATCCAAGTAAAACGTATTTCTATTTCATCGCAGTAATTAGTTATGACGAAATCGACAAAGCTACGAGGAATAAATAAATCGTGTTTGTAATTGGTCTCGAACCGCTAGAAGATTTGACCGGTATAATTTGTAAAAATACCGAGAGAAAAGCTGATAGTACGAGTACAAAGTGATACTCGTTAAATTTACATTTAAGCTTGATAGCCAAACATGTCCAATAACTTTTTGTAATATATAGCAGTATTTGAGAGAAGTGATCGTTGATTTAATTATAGCTTCTTCGCGTGCGTAAGTCACACGTGTACGACTGGTTTGCTCTGCGTGCAGAATATTTTAACAAAACTTTCAGGCTTCGGCAAAACGAGAGCAGGAGGAGAAGGAATTGATTTGACAAGTAATTAAAATTTCGCAACATTTTAACATTTTTTTTTTTCCATACACGAATTCCCTTCCGTTGAATTCGTTGGCTTCCAAGCGCTAATGTACCTGCATTTTCGTTTTTTGCATTAGAATGTAACAAAACATGACAGTTTAGATTTTATCTTTATAGGCATACTCATGAATTGGAGTAAAAACACGTTGATGCACAACATACGAATGATATTACAACGTTAATGTTCCACACGCGTCACGATGATAGTAAAAATGTGATACGTCATACGTGTGTATAATAACATTACACTCTATGTTTATCTAGAGTTGGTGACTTACATCTTGAATCAACTCCCGAGTATCGGTATGCGAGCGCGTTAAGATCTCCCATTTTAATATTTGAGACTTTTACGACGAAGCTCAAACTTATGAAGAACATAATAAACTTATAAATTCAGCAAGCAGTGCCGAGGAATTTGTCGCTCAAGTATTTAGTTTATAAGTGGATAAACTTATAAGAAAAAAAGTTTAAATACGTAATTATCGGAGCATGTTTATTCGATGTAATTGAAACATTTGGCTGTTTATGTACACTTAATCTAACCGAACTTCGAAACGGATTACATATGCTTGCGTGCATACGCGTACATCGTATTTATTTAATAATTAAAGAAAAAATCTGCTCGATAACATTTCGCTACTTAATACGTTTATTTTTAAAGCGATCATTCTGCTTTGACAACTGCAATTAATTAACAAATTAACGCTAAAATTCGATCGCATTGTACAACAAATTTGTAATAAAGTGTTCGTAAGCCGATGTAACGTGATGTAACGTGATGTAACGTGATGTAACGTGATGTAACGTGATGTAACGTACCGACATCGTTCCCTTATCGAGTAAATTCATCTCTGTGCCAAGAATAAAACTAACTCGACTAATTTACAAGCAATTACAGATTGCCTGTAAATTGCAAATGTGCCAGTTAAAAGAATAGCGCGTATGCACTGGTAAACTGGTGTAGCGACGGTGTCTCTATTAGAAGAAGCAACAAATTTATCAGGAGAGATTCAGTTTTGCCGGTGTCGCATCGATTTGCGTCTCGGCGTTAAATGAGGTTTGGTGAGTTCTGTCAATGGATAGCACGCGTTTTCTGGTAGATCAAGATTTTTCTACGCGTATCTGCAATGAACGAAACAGCCAAATTTTTACTTGATAAACTCGGCAGAAAATAAAAGTCAACAAGTTTTCTTCGAATTCTTACAAAATCATCTCTCAATAAAAGTGTATTATTTAATTGCAGTTTTGAATTGTAAGTACTTGGAATTTTCAGGATATGCGAATCAGCGAATGTCCGCTATGATTAAAAGTATGGAATTTTAGATTATTCTTGTCTTATTGACATTTATCGCATTAAAGTGAAAAATGTGTATCACTGAAATAACGGAATCACGGAAAGGCGAAATATTTATGTACTCTTCCTGTCAAAATGTGCTTTTAATGCCATGCAGATGTAATATTATCATTTAACGCACAAGCCTTCTTGGTAAACAAGTGGACTCGTTATAATTATTACTCGGCGATAAATTTAAACAAAAAAGAAAGTAAATTAACATTATGGAATGTAATTTTGATTTTTTTAACTCAATATATCAACTGTAACTTGAATCTCCGACGTTTTATGCAACGAGCTATTTATTTAGCTATTTATACGTGTTTATTCACGAACTTTATTCGCGCACTTTTTGCTTAACTTTTAATTTGTGTTTTTTAACATTAAAATCTGCCACGTTTTATTTTTTCACATTTTAATGCGAAGAACCATTTAGCGAAAGAAAACTCGGAACAAGCAATGGAACAAGCTATTATTTAACCGTATCGATTAAAACAAATAATACTCTCGATAATCTCTCAATTTCAAATACTATTTATTAACTAGTGGTGGGATCTTAAATGTTCCTAACACCATGTCAAGAGAATGGCGACACTTTTCTCTATTTCGCACATTACTTATTCAACACATTTTAACGTACCCTAGTTCTTTTAAGTACGCTTAAATATTATCATCGCGTATACATCTCGGCCGACTTTAAAATCTTTTACTCGCCGATTTTCTTACTGCGACCGTCGTGCGCTTTCATTTCGTCTTCGAATTTAGCTACATGCGCAGTTCATCTTAATTTGCGTAATTTAATTATCCCTGCAATATTCAGCGAAACATACAGTCCTGCAGGTCGTGATTACGTAAGTTCCTCTACTTTGCATACGTCGACCCGTGTACCCGTGTCGGTGTATGACTCTTAATATGTATTTATCTTAAGAAGAAAGAAATTAATAAGCACTAATATCGATGCATATTTAGAGGCTTATGGGTTATACAACTTTTTTTTAGAAACTACTTATAAATCACATGATTGAAGTTAGGATATTTTGCTTATAAAATAAAAACATGCCTTTCTTAAATTCAGTGCGTTGCAGTTAGATTTCTTTAACGGCTTCTTTGTGCGTGTGTTTTTTTTTTTACCAGTTATTACAATCATCCTCGACTGCGCATAAAAAAAGCCAAAACTTTCGCACATTGATTCGGATGAAATTGGACACTTTTGTACAGAATAGAATCGATGGCTTTACTCGAATTAAATCAATTTTAAACCAATTTTCACAAACAATGGATATGCGTCAAAGCTGGTTTCACTTGCTGTCGTCATTTTTTAAATTTTACTTCCACGCATGTGAACCACCATTCGTCAACTTTATTTTTTAAATGGATTTTAAACTAGATTTTTTTTTTTTTATAAAATTACTTTTTTTACGACCAAATACAACGGATGAAAGTACAGAATCGCATCTACGATAAAAAAGAAATCACGAATACGTAGAAAATTACATTTTCAAAGAGCATTCACGTTGATTTTTATGTCAATCGAACGACTTTCAAACATATTTAATCTCGTTTGATGAAGTACTGATAATTTAAGGCACGCGAATTTTTAGTTTCCCAAACAGGAACCTATCATACTCAAGTTCAAAAGCATACTTTATTAGTTTCGAATAAAATACTGTCATAGCGACGTCATACACGTGCGTTCTTGTATTGCGATACATACAGCGATCTTACGAAGTTTTTTTCGTAAAATCACGAAAGTGATTCACAAGTTTTTTCTCGAAAAAACGACTGTATAATTTGCTAATCGATGCAAGCGGTATATCTCACCTTCGTTAAGGCTCACGTCCTGTGCATTTGTGTAGCAGCCGTGAAGATTCACCAAAACCAAGCAACCAACGAGAGCTGCATAACATCGAGATTCAACTCCTCTGCGGATCATCCTTGCGGGCATATGCATCTCCATACGTACATGAATATTTCAGCGTCACTTTGCCTCCACCGTTTATTGTTGCTCACTGGAAAAACATTTTTTACGAAATTTAGTACGCCATATGTTATCACTGTACGATAACAAGCTTTCAATTTATTACATCTACATACATCACTTTACAATTACGTTCCGCTAATATATCAACACGGTAATAGTCTGCATTCGTTACGAGCCTTAGCGGATGCACTTTGTTTCTTAAAAAGAGAACGACTCAACGAACCTTCGTATTTACTTTCAGATTCTTCGTGCAAATCCCTTTCGCTTGGTATCACGAAAATTTGTAAAATCTGCGGACTAATTTCGCGAGGATCAGAATTACTAAATATCCGTAATTACTTACGTGAAATTACGAGTGCGTAGGCATCGTCAAGCATAAGAACACGTGCAGATCGAAATATCCCAATGAGAATAGAGTTAATCATGAAAATAGAGTTAAGCAACTTGTTATTTTTATCCTCAATCCTTTATCCATCGGTGCAGGCGCGCTTAATTTACTCAGGAAAGTCCCTTCCAAATAAGCGGGCCGATGCAATCTGAAACTGGAAGCCAGAGTAAAAATACGGAAGACTCTGCCTCGGAAGAGTGCGCCGGGCGCCAGAATTACGAATTAGCCGGTACCAATTAGGCCTCGACGGGGCCTCCAGGGGTTGCAGCCGCACACTCCCCAGGTTGATCTCGGTCGCAAGGTCGGCTGAGCTCTTCACCCGCGAGGTTCGGAGCAAACGTGGTCGCGCGATGAAATCGGCAGCGAAGCGACGGCGATCAAGGAACTGAGCGCTTTATCGCTCCGCTCGCGGAGAAAAGAGAAAGGCCCGGGGTGATCTTATGGACGTCGGCGGAAACTGGGCCTCACCACGAGCCTCCACGAGCCTCCACGAGCCTCCCGATTGAATAATCGATTGCGCCCGGACCGCTTTTTATTCGTTCGGGAGTGCAGGTCCGCTCCTTTCCTCGAGAGCTGATCCTGAATTCTTCAGGTTTCAGGTTTCACGCGGAACCAGGTACAGTCGTCGCGGAAAGTTTCGAACGAGGCGGTTCGATCAAGTGCAATCGTGCTGCCGCTTGACAAGCTCCTACGGCGGATTACTCGTACGCGTGGGAAATAATAAATGATCAATCGCAGAACTTGATGTAAAGCTCATGGGCGTCGTTGGGCAAACGATTAATGAAACTACGCTACCGACACTATCAGAGTTGCTCGCAAGCTTAGACAACGTTAAACTACATTTTTCAGTGCAGTCTGACAAACAATGTTGCGCGAATAATTTATCCGAATGATCTATCCACAAAATGGCCCTCGCTTATCTCATCGATTACACGTAATTGTATTGTAATAAATGACTTGTTTTCTAAAACGAATGAGAAAACTATTTTTCAAAAGTTCAAAAAAAGTGTATAACGTTTATCAAACTTCCTCAAGATGATTTACGATTTTATTATTATCGTAGATATGATTTATTTACTTAGTGCGTTATGTACGATTTAATACTTGCGTAATCAAAACCTGATATTGATTCTCAACAATCGTAAAGAATCACCGTTAAAAAAATTGACTTCGGGCAAAGCCGTTATTTATGAGAAACATTGTGCTCGAACCGTTTACTCGAAGCATCCAAACTATGCAAAAATTATAAACAATCTTTCCGGTCTTGCGGTCATTTGTCATCCAAACGACTATTTTATAAATTCATGAACATCGAGAACGAGCAACATTTTTGGGGAGCACAAGTTCCCTCTGATGGTACGACGTTCTGTGCCGTCGCTTTGGCCTATTAGACTTATTATCAGTAAAGGCTTCGAAGTCCTGTTCTCCTTACGTAGATGATACGAGAAGATCAAAGGATTCCACTTTGTGTTTTAATCGTAAATCAATGACGTTGCTCTGGGGAAGCGGGTGACACGCCAGTTCGCATACATCGACACCAAGCGGGGAATGAGTTCTCGTGCAATAAGTTAATATTATAAAATCTACCTGATGACCGATGAAATACAATTTCAAATGCTCGTTTTGTAATTTGAACTTGCATAAGTCCTATACGGTTAGACGTTTGTTTTTGTTGTAAAACCTTGATACGCGGAGGCCTTTTGTATTAAAAATAGTATATTGAAAAAACACAATCAAATTTATACATATCAAAGCAAAATCTAGAAAGCTGTACATTTTATGAATACAATAAAATCAATGGATAAATAAAACACTCTCGCCATTTATCAATAGTTCTGCCTTTATATCAACACCATTCTTTGATGTTAAAAAGCTTATCAATTGTACTCGCATTTAAAAAATAAAAATTTTTCTGTATTTCTTGTTTTTATTCTTGTAAATATTTATCTTTTGGTTTACGATAACAAAATTTGATTGCGTTTCAAAAAACTCAAGAGAAAAAACTTAATTTAAAAACGGCTTCGAGCTAAAAAAGGAAAAGGCAAGGGAAAAGACTTATTTTTATCGTTACAAGAATAATATGTAATTAAAAATAGACTTTTGCGTATGCCTCTAAAGAACACATCTTTATCTCTCGGTTGCAAATTAAATTATACTCAAGAGTAACGGCTGATACAAGCTGTCGCTGTGAGTGCGTACAACACCTTTCAATACTCCAGTAATACATTCGTTACGAAGGCAGGCTACAGTTTTTCATTTAATGCAAATTCTCTTTCGAATCTCGAACTAATCACATAATAATAATAATAATAATAATGATGATGATGATGACGACGATAATAATAATAATAATAATAATAATAATAATAATAATAATAATAATAATAATAATAATAATATATTAAGCCTTGAAATTGACATTGCAATTTCTCGTAAGTATCGACTGAATTGTGGTTAACTTAGTTAACTCAGTTTTTCTACGATTATGCAAGAGAAAGTGATGTAATATAAAATATTTCGAATACATTGACTAAATTTATTAGAAATACGTTACATACATTGCCAACGACTACCAACGATTGCTCAAGTTCAAAAAATTATTATTATCTTTTGAAATGTTTTAAAATAAGAGCGTACGGTTGACGTAACATTTGAAGACTACGCGAATACGTACAAGCACAAATACTCTTATACGTATAATGCAGAATCTATCGAGTTTCCTTTTAGATTCGTCTACATATTCGTGCACGTATGCCTTTGACAATTTTGCGCATAAGCGTATGATTTCGACCACTCGGTCGGAGAAGAAAGAGGAGAAGAAAGTTGTGACGTTATAGAACTCGGCGAGTCTCTCACTGCCGTAATCTTACTAATTACATGGCGTTTGCTATTTTAAGTGCAGAGCGTTCTTCTACACCGATATCACATATTATGACACCGAGCATGATTGCTTTATCATGTACATTATCTAGAATCGAACCCGTCTCTTATTTTGCCATCGAACGAGCCGCTGTGTATGTATTGTGAAAGATTAATTATTACAGTTTTTATCAACGACTTCCCGATGATTACTGAACATTTTCAACGAGTGTCGATAAAAGGTGCATATTCAAGAATACGCATAAACTTTGTAATGGAAAAGACATATAATAGTTAAAATTTCGTCAATAAAAGTATGCATAATGCGAAATAAAAAGTAACTTTACTTATCTCGAATTTATGACTAGCTTATCCGCTGAAAGATTGTACTAACGTCGTTAAAAAGCCTTAAAAAAATTTATCATCGCAAAAAGAAAACAATTTAGTGAAATTAAACTAAATTGAATTTAGAAGCGATGGTTGCCATTTTTAATTGTATTGTTAGCTTTTATTACTTGTAAGAGCAGTGCCATCTCTCTCTCTCTCTCTCTCTCTCTCTCTCTCTCTCTCTCTCTCTCTCTCTCTCTCTCTCTGAACGCATTTATTTTCTAATAATGTCTTTTATTCGACTGATAAGCTGAAAAAACAACTTTACGATAATCGATTTTTTTCCTTCAATTTTCAACCTTGTCAACATTGATACGTTGCAATTGGAATAAGCTAAAATGTTAAAACGGTAAGTATAGAATATTTTCACTGCTTCGTGCGCTAGAAGTGCTGTATCGGATGCAAATAGAATATTCGTTACTCGACGATAGGCATTCGGGCGAAAGTTAGTCAAAGTCTGAAAGTACAGGCAGAATTAAGTTGGCAAAATCATATCTTCCTAACTGTTTGTAATAACGAACGAGTACTTATTTTTAACAATGCATAGTACATGGTTGACGGTTATCGCCCATTAGAATTGACGTATCGTCTTCTCTCTGCTTTGAAATATATTTGGAAACCGTATTTTACGATTTGTCTTACAAATGTCGCGACTGATTCTAAAGATGGGATCGCAATTGTTGCAGGGGCAAAATTTCACGCACAAGTCCTCGAGTAAATAGTTTCAATTTTCTCTAATTAAATTTACAATCTTACCATGGCTCTCATCTTTGAAATTTACTTCGAGGTACCGTAAAGAACCGTCGAGGTATCGTAAATTTAATTATCATTTCGAGTGCAACTATAATCCGCTTTCTCTTTCACGACTTTCCGAATTTTTCAAAGATACTTTGCTATAAATTGCTATTCATATGCACATGTAAATACTGCTTATGCATATTTCAGCTCTTATCTTCGTTGCGAACGGAAAGTCAGCTTATTAAAATGTAAACTGAACTTTCGAATGACTTTGAACGTTCGCTTAAAAACGCTTAAAGGTTCGCATCGGAAAAATGTTCGCAATTTTCCAACATTCGCGCTGGAATACTTTTAAGACCAAATACTTTTGATCGACCGTTCGAGTAATTCATGGAAGTTTCAAACGATCGAAGAAAGGATCGAATGACGTTTCTCAATACAAAAGAGGAGAGGCTCATTTTCGCAGTAAAGGCTTCATCCTCTTCGTTTAAATGAGCCACCGCGTTAAATTTTTACCGCGTGAACGTAAACCAGCGCAAAGTCGCTTGAAAGGCTAAGTATTCCTAAAATCGTAATTGACTCATGAAATTCTACCGCGCTTGTAAACCCTACTATTAACCGCCACACAATGAACGATAAAGGCGATAAAAATTTATGCTGTACTCCTATTTACAAATTGAAAGCGGCTAACTAGGGCATATCGAGGCGAGCGCATGTCGAGCAAAAAATATATTTGCCGATAGTAGCAGTCGTTAAGCTGTTCACTGGCACGGCAAACACTCCGACCGGACGGGCCTC
This sequence comes from Wiebesia pumilae, assembly GCA_018907045.1. Taxonomy (NCBI): domain Eukaryota; kingdom Metazoa; phylum Arthropoda; class Insecta; order Hymenoptera; family Agaonidae; genus Wiebesia; species Wiebesia pumilae. The sequence goes on from JACCHZ010000055.1 coordinate 1,407,799, forward strand.
CGGATTAATTTTCGATGCGAGCCCTTCGACTAATGGAATCAAGAATTCGTCGCGCGTCCTCCTCGTCCTACTCGAAAGCGGCCAGCGCACTAAATCAATTTCACGTGTGCGTACCAGTTGCTCGGTTGCTCGGTTGCTCGGTTGCTCGTGCACGTACGGCGAACACGGCGCCGAGGCTGCACGAGGAGTTGCTCGGCTACACTCGGCTACACTCGGCTACAGCGGTTTACCAAGATTCGCTAGGGGGATTTACCGGGCGATCAGGTGCATCTCGCCTCCTGGTTTAACCTCGGCTCCTGTGGCATCGATCCCACCTGTGCGTACGCCGCACGAGTGCGGGGATGTGCGCGCTTATTGATTTTGCGCGACCCTTTACCGATGCGACACTGCCCCCCTAGAAACACATGTACGCCTGTTTTCCCGAGCGCGCGTGTATTGCGTGCCCCGAGGACCCGGGAGAACTTCGTCGAGTGCGTGGCTAATGGCTCTTCCGCTAGAAGCGAAGGGAAAATTCGTTATTTCCCGAGAGATGAGCTTTTTGCGCGCTGGTTTGCTTTCGATCTCACGATGTGCTTTAGAAATACACACCCCACCCCAACCCCAACCCCACCCCACCGCCCATCGGTTGCCAGTGCCGCACAACCAGTTACATTTAACTCTCCGAGTGTTAGTTTAGGAACTTTGTGTCATCTTCGATGTCGATTGAGAAAACTTTAGTCCACGGGCTCGTTAGCGACGGGTAATCCCAATTTTGCATCCCAATCCATTATAACTTGGAGTTGTCGTGCATCTTCGATACCCGAATAAATAAAAGTTATTCCGGTTATTGCATTGCAACAAACCTCAATCTCAGATTCACGTATATGTCTTACCTGCTAGAGAACCTCTATTGCAACGGAATGATAAAGTATTACAAGTCGTTTCTTTTACGTGCCTCTACATAAAGTATATTTCTTTTAGAAATATCGGTATAACCGAACGGTATTATTTGAAAGAAACTCAAATTATTATCTTTTTTTCATAGGTAGACGCTCTTTGAGTTAAAAGTGCGTTACAAGAAATATTCTAGTTTGTTGTACGTTTATTCTACGTTGTTGTACAGAGCAGAAAAATAATAATTAAAAATTCATCGAGGTATTTAATCCGCGGGAAAGCAAAGTACAACTGAGTTAACTTTAATGGAATAATACTACAAGTGTAGTAGGGCGCGAGGCAAGTTATAAGAATATACAACCAGAAGCATTTCATTCTATTTAACCAACTTCAGTTGCGCATTCTTTAACTTTCATACGGAGTAAAGCAGTTTCTTTCTAAAAAGCTCCTTTTTTTCGCGCAATATACACGTCGATATTGTATTACGAAAATTCTACTTGATACCGCTAGCGGAATGTAGGAGCGACTTCTCCGGAGCACGAGTATTTAATACAATGATCCGCAATGCTACTGCCGTTATTACCAAAGTGAGTATTATGCGAACGATAATAACGACTCAACAGTGGCGTAAAATCATTCGATGCGGCTAATTCGTACGTCGACTCATAAACAACCAACGCAACATCGCCAATTCTTCGTGTTAATCTTCGTAACGGAATAACACGTAAATACGCGGTGATTCTAAAAACGTATACAAAGGAGGTTATGTGCTTATTCACATATCCGAAATACTTTATGAGAGGCGAAAGAGCGATCCATGTGCCAACCCGAATAGTTTACCTCTGTAAACTATGGTTTAACGGTAGTTTAACGCAATTTATACCAACGAAGCATCAAATGATTTATTCCAAATCAGATGGACCTTTTTAACTTTAATAGTGACATGCATTTCTACACATCCTGCTCAATGCACACGCTTGGGACAATAAATGTGAGTTTAAGAATGTAGAGTAGTAATCCGTAAAAAGAAAACAGTAAAAAAGAACGATATGTATTTAGAGCACGAATGGCCTTTGCGTAATTCGCAAAAGGATGGGACGAGTTGGAATACTCCGCTGTTGCTTGGTGGTAGGCAATGTGATGGGTAAGGTTATTAATTGGTGGTAAATTTATTAAATGAGTCGGAATGTATCAGATTGTTATTCTTCTAAATCGGCACAATTGGGAAATTAGAATGAAAAACAGGAAATAAACAAAATTTTCTCGGATACGTTAAAAGTCCACTCACCTGTCGTAAAGAGGCGTGGGGGTGTACCTGAAAGGCAAGTTTGCATCCCAATGAATGGGATGCAAAAGAAAAGTAAACATCCGCTTTACTTGGAACGTATGTTGAATTTTCATTAAATCTTACATATTGACAAAACGGCAAAAAATGTAGTTTACTCGCATTCAAAAGTTGCGATCTTCGGCTACTTTACAGCTTTATTACTTCGAATTGGTTGGACTTCCGGAGCGATAGTTCGAAGAAATGGCTTTCCTTTCTTTTACAACGGGGCCTGCTTGTTGAATGGATCCGATAAGGTCTAGAACATCAGGGTGTGACAAATCTCTTGAAACCCATCGTCGATTCGGACGCGTCACCCACCTTCAGAGGAAATAAGAAACGAAGAGACATGTTTCTTCGTCGAGAAACTTTTTTTGACAGAGTTACCCGATCTGTAATTTTAAAAATGTGTTTCTGAACTCGCTTCAATGGCTGTAATGTCAACAAGGCGACGTTTTTTTAGAGACGTTAACTCGTAATCAAAGAAATTAGAAGTTGCAATCGGACGGCTCTATTTAAGCAAAACCAAAGCAAAACCAAAGCAAAACCAAAGCAAAACCAAAGCAAAACCAAAGCAAAACCAAAGCATCACCACGAAACTGAAATCATATACATAACTTCTCATGTCGATTACAATGCTTCCTTGGCTGCCTCCTATCTCGTATATTCTTACATAAGTATCGGATTTCGCGTTCGTTAAGTCGAGCATCGAAATGAAAATGAATAGACTATGTTTTGTTCGCGTAAAGGAGGCAACTTTTCGAAATTTTATAAAAATAGACATTTTTATTATTTACGATAAACCAAACGCAAAGTCTTTGCTAGTTCAACTTCTGTCATCTCCCATCCATCACGTATTACTTAAACTCGCTTCTCCTCAAAATACGATGAAAATGCATAAGACTTAGAAATTACGCGAATACCGATGGAAGTGGGCATTTCGGGTAAAAATGCCTTTAAAAAACGAATCAAACGTTAAAAGCTTTAAGCTATAATAATCCAGATAGTTACGTACCCTTATAAAGAAAGTCCTTTTTCTGCGCATTAAATTTGCACCGGTAATATGTTACTACACATGCTAATAAAAGTAATCGGCTATGTACGAGTCGGATATACTCGGAATATAAATTATCGTTGCGCAAACATCCAAATAAAACTTTATAGAAGTGTTCAAGCTAGGTAGAATTGTACCGACGAGTATTACATAATGTTAAATAATTTTGGAATATTGTTTTACTTAATAAAAGCACGCGCGCGCGCTTTTCTGTGTATGTGGGTAGTTGAAAATAGACGCGGTAAGTGTCGCAACCAGCTAAAATTACAATTTCAATTTGTACGAGTGTAAGCGACAGTTTATAAATTATAATTGATTTACTTTCGATACGTCTATTGGAAATCTAAATTAATTCAAAGGGTTTGAAAACGTGATGCTGGCTTTTACTAATGGATCCTTTGACGTACGACGCTCGAGTGACTGATTTGTCTTCATAATCCTTTGCACTAATTTCTCTGCTTGCAAGTTATGTGTACATGCATGCACATACGTACACGTAGAATTGAAATTTACGGATCAATTGAAAATTACGGAGATAGTGTTTCTTGGTTAAAAGTGCATGATTAAAAATTTGATTAATAATTTGAAAGATGCTAGGTAAGGCTGTACAATATGACGATTGTTTAATGAATTAGAACCTCGACAAAACTCATTAACAACGTTAAACCTGAGAGTACAATATTCAATTATGAAGCGACGGAACATTGGCTGATATCAGCGAGTCGTCAAGCGCCGAATTGATCAATACCCAATTAATTTATTCTCTTGTGCACAGACATGCACACCGAGAACTCTCCGAGTATAACTATAAACGTTAAATCCTGTAAATTGTCAGCTATTATATCAGCTATTTTACAAGATAAACGAAGCGTGACTTTGGCCCCGTATCTTATTGAAACTCGACTCACAACTACTGATGTATAACCGAAACCGTAATTCGCAGTAAAAACAAACAGACGAAATAAAAATAAAAGCAAATAAAGGAGAAAAGGAGAGAGAAAAGACCCGAAGAGAAATAGAGAAAACAGGACGGAGAAGTAGAAGAGGGAATGAAAATAAAAGTAGAATAACAGCAACAGAGGCAGATACTAAGAAAGTGAAAAATAGAGCAAATAGAGAAGAAAAATGTGTTGACTGGTGCAACGCGTTGCGTCGCGTCTGGAAAAGCCAGCGCCAACGACGCAACTCACTTTTTGCCAAAGGAATTTATTCAATCCAAATGTACATCGCTGAAAATCGATGTACTTCATATCGATCGAGTAATTCATAATGGCCAAAACGCCAACGGAATATAATGCAGTGCTCTCGTTGCAATTGAGATCGATTTAACTTGGGAATATTCGTGCGCCGTCTTGGAAACAAAACTACAGAAGACGAGTAGCCGACGAAGTAGAGGACAACACATTGTAACGGCACTCACACGCACGTGAGCGACTCTTCCGCGAACAATACCCTACAAGACTACGTTCTTATTCATTTCCACCGAGTTTGTCGAGACGAAAAAAAAGAGCCCGATTATATCGAGTGTAAATCTCGACAGACCATCACGGTCGATGATGGGCTTGCACGAAATAAATCGAGGCAATATCTTTCATTGGGAATAAGTGCGTGCGTGGACTTGCCTGTAGCCATCGTAACCATCGTAACCATCGTAACCATCGTAACCATCGTAGCCATCGTAACCATCGTAACCATCGTAACCATCGTAGCCATCGTAGCCATCGTAGCCATCGTAGCCATCGTAACCATCGTAACCATCGTAGCCATCGTAACCATAGTAACCATCGCCAGTACCGAATAGAAAAAGAGCGAAAGAATGAAAAAAGAAGAACGGAGCCGAGTTGTTGTGGAGGGGGTTGGGCGAGGACGGATGGTGTTTATTATTGAAACAAGGCTCGTATTTACATTAACCGAAGCAGCGTAGTGGTGATGTCTAGCAGCTTACGTCCCCGACCAACAGACCACGAGACCCAATGTACACACACCCAAAAACAAACGCACGGCGTGCAACTGTTTCACGATCTTCTCGAATAATAGCTCTCGCGATTCGACTTCGGAACGAGCGAACATTATGCACGATTGCGCAGTCGCGCTCAAGACGTCCAACGCACTTTCCGTTTATAAATCCGTTAACGTAAAAGCCTCGAAGCTCTTTACCGCGTGTACGTATGTACCTCTTGCAGTTTCCTCTGCTTCGGCATTTGTATTACACGTAAGTAGATGTGCCTCGAATAAATTCAGGTGGGCGCGTTCGCGTTCGGTGCCTCAAAGATGCCTCAAAGTATGCATAGGCTCACGAAAGGTCAATTTTATCCGATGTCGAGGTCGACTCTTGCCAAAACTATCTTCTAGGAATATTGTAAATGTTGCCGTTGATGTCCTCGTTGCGATGACCGCTCGCAAACGATTCTCTCCTACGTAGCTCTTGGAGCTACGTATTAACTCAGCCGTTAATTATTACAAATATTATTGGCGCTACACACACACACACACACACACACACAGAGTTGCCTTTCAGCGACGAATTCAGCCTTAAATCAACTCCTAGGATTCGTCTATCTCGCTGATTAGCCATCATTAATTGGTCATCCAACGTGTAATCGGGTAAGAATTTTATAGCTCGAATCGCTTCTAATATTGAATTACGAGTACCTTAAACACACGCGGAAGAGCAATTATTTACAAACACGTTCCAACGAGGAGCAGATCGATAAAAACGAATACCGAGTTATTTTTGGCGCTATTTTTGCGACTGCAGAAGTTTATTTCAATTGCTTTCCTCGAAAGTGTTCCGTAACGAAGAGAAGAGAGAAAGAAAGTGTCGTGGCGATTACGAGGTCGCCGGGAAAACTTTCGCCGAGTATCGGAACCGTATCACTCGCTCTCAAATAATGTAATAAATTGATGCGTTACGAAACTCGATACATTTTTCCCGTCCTTTATATAATATAATAAGCGTGGCTCGAAAGCAAATCAAGAACATATTTTTCTTACGATTGCGAACGCCTTTCGTTGTGATATCGTTGAATTTCGCTGCATAAAGCACGTTTCTATAATGTAAAAACATTATTATAACGACTCTTTCAATCCTTCAGACGCAACGTGGATGCGCTTGAAATTAAAACTTTTTTTTGAACCTTGTATTACTTATTACTAACTTTTCCACTTAAAAAAACTTTTAATATTCTATAATTACAACAGAGTTTCGAATTTCAATTGAATTCCGTCATTTTATATTCAAGTTTTATTACTAAGAAGTATAAGCATTTCACCGTAATGTTAAACCTATTAAAATTTTCATAACTCTAAGATTAATTAAGTTCGTAAAAATAAGACTGTATTCTACGTAGTTTACGAAGATTTTAGAGAGTCTGAAGGGGGGAAAAAATAGAATTGGAAAAATATTGAGATTATACGTGGTACCTTGTCATTGATATGTAAAAAGAGAAGAGTTAGTGAGTATGGTGAGTAACCGTGGTTAAGGAGAGAAGACTCGACAGTTCATTTTCGCTTCGAACTGCTCCAATGTACACTTATAGAGTTTTGTTATTAAAAAAAAACATACAATTTTACGCGTATTAAACAAATATAATTAAAGTACATTAAATGAGATTATAAAAATTAAATTGGTATCCGGAATGCACGGAATGCACGGAATGCACGGAATGCACGGAATGCACGAGCCATTTGAAATGGTAGAGATGAATCGCGTTAAGGTCGTATAAAAATGCATATAAAACTAAATGGTATGACATGTAATAAAAGTAACGTAATGGAAGTAGAAAATAATATTTTGCTTGAGATAATCATCTTACGTGTTTATAGCATTGGATCGTCTTACGTTCTGAATGAGGAGGTATCAGCTGGGAAGATATTTGATATTGGGATGTCTTGTAGGTGATTCCAGAAGAAAGAAACGAAATTGTATCAGACAAATAATTTCAGAAACGGAATGCATACAAAGAGTTACTTTAATTAGTTCAAATGTTTCGTAATTCTGTGCGTGGGTGAAATCGGTATGACATTAAACGAAAGAGATGATCATCGTGAAGCGATTGATTTAAGAGGGAAAGACTGTTTCAAAGATTATCCTCGTTGATTTTGATTTGTCACTGTTCTCCGATCTACTGGTCTTCGATGGAAAATAATATTATCGAAAAAGAAAATATTAGCACAAGAATATTGCGCTTGCAATAGCTATAAGTCTTACTCCATCACGAGGTAATAAATCAGCTAGACGTGGTTAAAGAAAAGAAGGTTAACAGATTAACAGTTTGCAAACTTAGGATGAAATGCCGTGTACAAGCTGCCTGGATGTTTTCAATAGACCAAACACTCCCAAGTTAATTATGCACAGGATCTGCATTCCCCAGTTTACACACGTCACCTTAATATACACTTTATTTTTAATTTAAACCTAAAAGTTCCCGTTATGCAGGATAATTCAATTGAATCAGTTTAGTTTAATGTTATTTCCAAATTTTCGTAAATTTTTGTAAATTCTGTTACTCTATAATTGGATATGCATAAAGAGGCACTTTAGGGAGATCGCAGATGAGGATGTCGATAGATAACGATATAATAGGTGTAGGTAGAAATTCAAATATTCGATTATAAATAACTCAGTTATTCGATGTTTCGTTGATTCTGTGAGGATTGTCGCATTTTATGGAATTCTCTAGAAAATCAAATGCAAACACGCTGATAAGCACAAATGAATTCGTCTCGATAGAAACTTCTACGAGTAGTGCGAGTCTTCTTATCGGCATTTCAGAAGATAGTAAGTTGCTGTGCGGTTAAATATCAGTCGTAATTTCCAAGAGATAGATGCATTGAAAAGGGTTAAAAACACGTGACAGTCAACGACAAACACCTCAGATCTAGTATGTAATAAAGCTTCACGAAGATATCGATTAATTATTGAGAAATGATAGTTGAGGGAGTGAGAGACGGAGGATTAGGGAGAAAGTTGCAGCGATCGTTTACCGTTTTCTGTTTTCTTACACATTCTCAGTTAGATCTGAAATATGCAGTCTTTGAGTAAAATTGTACAATTGAATCATAGCTTCGTTACCACGACGAACGAAAAAACGTTTGCGATACAACGTAGCTTTGCGTATTTACGCAAAGCTGATAAACTTCAAAAAGAAAATGTATCTACAAAGCAGACATTTTCGACCGAAAAGATATATGATAATATATAGTTTCGAGTAGTTTTGAAACAGTTTTCAGCTTTATTCGCAATACGAAAGAGATGCTAAAGGCTGAAACAAAAGGATGAAATGCCCGGATTTCAACTTTATTGATGAAAAGCATGCAAGATATATTTAAATACTTTTAATAGCTCTGTACAAGCTACCTGTTAATCGATAGCTAATAACAACGTTAGTCGATTTGTAATTCATCGCCCAAGTAGCTTGTATTACTCTAGTCTTGACATTACGTGTCCGCATTGCCCTGGTTATAAATTGATCGAAAAACAGCAAAAACCAATGCGTACCTTGCGACCAGTACTTGCTTACCTACGCGAATATCGCGGTCTTGATGTAAAAAACTAAAAAGATTCTTTGGGAGCAAAAAAGTATCACAAGATGCACGAATGTAAACAGGTCCTTGAGCTCCTATGGAGCCAAGGCTGAATTCGTAATTCAGCAACTAAGGATTGCGATATCGAAGTAAGCGCTAACGTTCGAGATATAAATCTGCACCGATAATTCATTATTGCTATCACCGAAGCGACAAAGAACGAATGAAAAACGAATGAGAAAGATGACCAAAGACGGGTACAGCAGCGGTAGGTCTGCATTTACGGTGTTCCAACTTGAGCAGAGGGACGAGGAAAAAGCGGAGAGAGAGAGAGAGAGAGAGAGAGAGAGAGAGAGAGAGAGAGAGAGAGAGATAGAGAGAGTCGGGCGAAGCTTAAAAGGAACGAGGGTCGAGTGAAGACGCGTTATTATACGAGCGTTTGAGCGGTGTATAGCGGTGTGCCAACGATTATTAAGTGCGCAGGAGTGCTGGTAAGAGCCATCCTTCTTTTGCGATGTAGTTGTAAGATACCAAAGGACGCGATCGGGCGTTTGTTGGGCGTCCTTACGAGGGTTCGCGCACTTCTTCCTATGCGACGGAGGCTGCCGACGCGACGAAATATTCCTCGAGTGTAGCTTGAGTATTTACGTGGAGAACGTAAGAAAGTATTTGATACGAGATCGTAAGATACATTCAACCGGTGCTTAAGTCCCGAAAGAGGACAAATTTTCGACTAAACTTGGTGAGAGTTCAATTATGGTTGAACTTCCTCTAAAGACTTTTAAATGTGGCCTAATACTATTCAGGAAAGGAGGATCAAGATTTTTCGATTCGTGCCAAGAGAGAATAACTATTTTAGGGATTCTCATCGCTGGAGATACGAATATTTATTTTCAGCGATGAATCAAAGATGCTGGTAATTTGGGTAAATTCTGATGGAATTGATGAGCTTTGTACATCGCCGTAACCTGTATTTGCATCAGCATAATGTAAAAGGTCTCGTGTATACGCGTATAAAGGTCAAAATCCAATTATCCGCTTTTTTGCACCGTTTCACATTAGCCATTTTAAATTTGAATTCACAATTTTCGAGCTCGGAAGCTCGTAAAAAACGTTTGCGAGCAAAAAGCATAAAATGGAAAAATTTTACCCTTGAAAAAAGGGGTCAAGCTGTGGACCGTGACATAATAAGCTCGTAATATTTGGTACCTTTAGCCTAGTGAATTTTGCCAACCAGGTAAAGTAAACCAAGTAAAGGTCGTTCGGTTTCTATTGCTTCGTAAAAAAGAACGAAGTATCGCACGCGTTACGAATTTTTTATCGTGAAAATCCTTACAATGTCTTTTAAAAGGGATTTTAACAGTGTCGCCATTTTACCGCGTTCGCGTGACTATTCTTGGTATGTACTTTAAACTCGACACGTACTCTTCCTTCGAGTACGGTGTACTCTTTCATTACAAATCATAAATGTATGTAATACGTATCTAACCTTATATTTTTATGTGGATGCATTGCATCTGCAGGATAGAATCAATACTATTGAGCTTGTACTTTAGAGTATCATATACGTATTTTAATATTTACAACTGCAACGGATTTCAAAGTTTTATAAATAACGTCGTATTATTATAACTTACGAAAATTATAAATGCTACATAAATGATATAACTTTCATGCGTGTTTTTTTACACCATTTCTCAAAATCTCAAGATATCTATGCAACAACCGCGTTCAAAGTACGCAAAACCATACTTCGAAAGGAATAACGAAGTAAACTGATTAATGGTTTTCATAAGCACTTTCGCAAAAATCTAGTGTTCGAACTTTGAAAAAGTAAAAATTAACGCTGATAAAATATTTATCAAGAAAACGGAATTCGGGAAACGAAGCACTTTCATGACATTGTACTTTATAAAAAGAATATTATGGTAAGGATCCCTGCGAAATTTACGTATCGACGGAATATAACGATCGGAATGTAACGAAAAAATTTCATAATTAAAAAACCAAGAATAAATTTACTAATTTGATGCGAATTTTTGTCAAAAATATCGTACATTGTTATTGCCATACTGCGTTACTTACGAATATTTTTTATGTACAGCGCCTTTTTACATTTTAGTCGTTGATTCGCAATTCCTTTTATGGATTTCGAAAGTAGAACAAACATTTATCTAATTGCGAAATAATATTGTGAACTATAGTAGCTTTTTGGCATACGATTAGGATGTAACTATAAAAAATAGCTTGTTCTGGAAAGATTCGTTCTTCGTATCTTATGAGGAATTATTTAAGAAAATATTATTTAAACGATTGGCGCTAGATTGTCATCGGAGGTATTTTAACGTTTGCAAGGACTTATCTTTATAAACATAAGAGAGCCGACCGAATAAAAATTTGTGAACCTTATTTTACCACAGATATTCAACTGTTTACGAACTTTGATATAATTTAGATTACACGAAACTTTTTTAACGAAAGAAAATAATTTTAGAAAATAACACGTGGAATTTATTCGGATGCTTCGTAAAAAAGAAATATTTTAACGATGAATGTAGTTAAAATAATAAGATAGATTTATTTATCAATGACTCGTTATAATGGAAAAGAATATGAAGATTTCTTCAATGCTGAATATAATATTAACTTTCGTCATTGTTTAATATTAATATTTCAATACTTAAAAACACAAATAAGAATTGAAATTCTTTTATAAGTGTGTTTATTTACGCAAGTAAATAAACACTATTAAATAATTACTATTATTGAAGAAACTACCCAAATTTTTTACCCCAGATCAGGTTGCGCTCTTTCTTGTCTCTTGTCAACGACACCGAGTGAAGAGGATGTATAAAAGGCTCTTTTTATTCAGTACTTTGATAAAAAGTAGCGAACAATCGTGTCAAAAATAAATATTGTTGAAAAACATATCGAGGAAAAATATTAACGAGTTTGCTTTGTTTTTTCAAATACGTGCTTATTATATAATTTTGGTAATTTAAGATATTAACACAGTTCATTTGACTCGTTTCTTATAGCTTTCCCTCGCTCTACTTTATAATTTAGTTTCATAGCCGTTAAATATTCAACTGTTAACAGAAATTTCAATCGAATATCTTATTTTTTAATATTTAATGTAGAGGTAGAGAGGTAGAGAGAGAGAGAGAGAGATGAAAATAATATTATACTAGATTCCTTGGTGTTAATGAGGTAGTGAGTTTAAGAGCTCCGACGTTAATTAAAAAAAATAATATTGGCACACAACAAACCGAATAACTGCGATAAATACGACAATCGTTATTATTTTTTATTTGCTTATTCTTTTTACGTAATTTTTGGTAATCTATCTTTAAATTTTTATGATTTGTCCGAGCTCGTTTTTATCAATTGCTTACCTCCGAGAATATCGTGTACAAATTATCTTTTCAGTTGTCAATGTTCTATATACGTAACTGAACATCAATCGAAGTACAAGACACAGTCCATAGTGCTTATACCAAGAATTGGCTCGAATACGACTTACCGAATTGGAATTTTCGTTATTATAAGTACAACAAAGCTACGTACGGAAATCCGTTTGAAAAAGCTGATGCGGATAATATACATAATATACATAATAAACGTACTGGCTCATTTTAAATAAGAGATCGATCTTACGTAGACTTGTACATATAAATTCTGATATTTCAAGAAGATTCCTACTTTAAATAAATTTATATCCCAATATTTCAGGCATCAAATTTTCAATGTTAATGGTAAACGAACTGATTGATATCAGTCGCGTGATCAATTCATCTTTGAATATCTTTTGAAAGTTTGTAAAAGTACTAATATTTGTAACTTGATGAATTGTAAGTTTATGCGCCCGAGTTATCGATCGATTACAGTTTAAGGTTTAAAATTATATTTCTACTAAGAATGAAAACGTAGACTCAAACATCATTATTCGCGTAGACGAATTTCAAATTTTATTCAGATGAAACGAACAGGGTATTAGTAACAAGACTAATCCTTAATCATTGGTAATAAATGCCAATAATCATTTGGGGAAACTACTGCGAAACGCTAATTTATTTCTGGTAGTTAAATTTATTCTTTTTCTTGAGAAATTCTTTCTTAAATATTATTGGTTCAATAGTTTAATATCTATCGCCGAATGTGCACTTTGTTTTTACCAGTATTCGCTAGCCGATAATGACAGATTGTCTTAGCTTAAGAATTTACTCCGTACTCTCTTTACTTTATACGTATTAGCAAGCACACGACACTCCAATAAAAGACTTTAATTACGAAAATACTATGATTCGTACGTAATTTGAGTAATTAGGTTATCTACGGTGCAGTGCTGATATTGCGAATAAATATATTCGAAGCACCCTGAGCATCTTTTTCCGTTGTCTAACGTAGTATTAGTCGTTATGTCGCACGACCCATAAAAATCGTTATTTATACAGAAATGCAAACAGATATTGAATAAGAGCCATTGGCTGATTAAGAGAACGATATTAGGTGTTTAACATTAGCAACAGAAATAAAATGAAAATTGAAATAAAGCTCGCACGTAGCTTTGCAAAATATAATTTTAGTTTATTCGATAAAAGTCAGGCTAATTTTATCTGCGCGATAAAGTAATTCCAGCGAGTGCCTTCGATTCGGTACACTTTCTCATAAATAGAATAAATAGATATTGAGCTACTTTCTTCGATACATCGTATTTTCTCTTTAACATATTCCACCGCGTTTAATGCACTTATGCGTGTTATTACAATCTCTCGTTGATTGTAGCCTGTTGTAAAAGAGTGTACCATGTCGTATTAGCTACACTCCTACCCCATATTCTGCGCAGAAGCCACATGCGCACGGAAGGCATCGAGCCGAAACATCAATGCACACACGTTGTTGCGAATTTTCCCCTGATATATATACGTATGCACGTAGTGACACGAGCGCGTTAACGCCCGTACGCACTCTCACACGACGCGTCACTAGGTAATGAAGACTTATTCCGCAAACTAAGCACGAAACCACCACTCATTGCAAAGGCCGACGCAGTATACACAAGGACAACTGTTTTATTGGTATATGTCGCGGACAGCTGTTTATTTGCGTAATGTTTGCAGAGCCAGAGGTGCGTGGGAGCATTTTACGAGTCATGCATGCATAAGGTCAAGTACGCGTACGTCGATAGAGGCGCGATTGAAGCAATCGAGTGAATTGATTTAATATAATTATAAATTTAATCGGTAACCTAATTATAAGATACACAGGGAAAATAATATCGAATTTTATAGTCTGAACGGTAGTTTAAAGAAACAATTTACGTTTACTGCGGGCGTCCCATGTTCGCGTCGAGATGAATGCTGCTAGGGATGAGGTCGTGAACGTTATTAATTGGAATATAAATTTTTGTTTCGCCAATTTAAATAAACAGAACAGACCGAATCATTGATTGCGGAGTTTCTCCGTTTGCAAAAAGTAAAACTGAAGAACGCGGATTTAAAAAATTTGTATTTTATCGGTACATATCAACGTAGGATTTTCATAACCGTTATTATTCGTTACATTTCTTTTGCAATTTTATAAACTATGTCTTTCATTCAAGGTTTCATGAATACTAAAGCATTCGTGATATTATACATGCAACATTTCCCGTAGCATGAAAACTTTTAGAAAATTAAAAAAGTTGCTCTAATTAGCTTCAGTCGAGAATAGTAAATCATGGGTATAATTGTTTTTTAATGTAGGAAAATGTTTCTAATGCTTTAAGCTGACGGAAATCGATTCATTATAAACCACGGAGATATTCGTAGCTTGTTAAAATTATGTTTATGAGTTATTCACTTTTCGTTGCTATGAGAAAACTTTTGATCTCCAGAGTCATCGTTTGCAAAATAATTAAAGTATTCCCATTACTCACCGTGTTCGTCATGCCCATAATTTCCCGATATATGTGTGAAATTAATTGAACTGTTAATATTAAGCTGTTCATTAATGCGTGTATGCGTGCGTGCGTGCGTGCGTGCGTAAACATACGGGTGCAAATGTACGGGCTTGTTATGTACGTATGTTTGTGTGCGAGGAACTAAAGTGAAAAAGAGGAGTCAATTATTACAGCGCGAAAGAAGCGCAAAATTTGTAACGATCTGTCTGTACTGTAAAATGAAATATCTTTGTATCTTTGTGTATGGCGATAGAGTGTAATAAATGTAAATCGAAAGCAATAATAACAAAGTAAAAGCGGTCAAAAGCAGTTGCGTGCATTATTCGAAATGTTCTATTTAAGGAGATACAATGTCTCAATACGGTCGTTGCACAATTAAATCTCTTACGCGGATAACTTGCTTTCATATAAAAAAAATGATAATTAATTGAAATTCTCGATATTCTGCAGAATGCGTGTAAGCGCGTTTATTTTCAGTAAAATTGATAAAATATCTACTAGGATGGACGTAGAAGAGAAATGATAAATGATACGTTGAGACATTTTTTCAAAATTAATTCATATCTATTCGGTTCTCTATCCTAATGTATTCTAATACATTCTCACAATGAAGGTAATTCTTTGAAAACTCTATACAAAGAAAGCTTTTGTATTTTTGTTAATATTAAAGAATGTAAGTTTATATCCGTTCGCTTTATTTATAAAGCAATTTACGGGATAGGAATTAAAATAAGTGCTGGGAAATTAAATTCTAGGGAATACAGAGTAATAGCAGCTTCTGAATTAATTATATTTAATACATAATTGATTTTTTTATCTTTCAAGAGCAGTAACTTTGTATTACGCGAGCCATCCTCTATTTGTTTTTCAAGCTCGGAAAAAAATACTTTAACCGAGGGTCAAAGCATCGAAAGACGTTTTACGTTTAATAACACAATACAGGGAATTTGTTCCTTCGGTCACATTCGTAGTAAACAATAAAACGCATTAGCATTGCAGAGTGAAAAATTAAGCAAGTTGTAATTGTACGTAGGTTTATGAAAGAATATAAAAGCAATAAAACTATTTTACCGAATTATCACTGAAAACGTCCCTTGCGGTGTTTCTTTTTTTTTTTTATTATTTTTTTTTTTTTTATTTTCCGAGCTTAAAACGCTACGATAAAAAAATTTGCGTACAAAATCCCCAGTTTTGTGTAGTCATGTCAATATAATAAACAAACGGGAAATCTCGACGTTAATGTACGATAATAACGAAGAAATAATGAAAATAGTAGAATTTCTTTAGAAGGAAGGTTGATGAACTTATTTCTTTATACCATTAGTTTCGAATTACAAATAAATTAGAGGTAAATTGAGTGAAATTACGAGAGAGGTAGAATCAACGCAACGCATAAAACCATCAAATTATGCTTTAATAACAAAACAATTTCATTTACGAGGCGTTAAAAAGTAATCGATACGCTCATTTTTATAAAATACGCGGTGCGCGGTGGTAATTCGGGAGATAATGAAATTTCGATACGTGCCAGAATACACGCGACAACAGACGAATTACTTTTTCTTACGAGCGGTAGTAGTTTATCGTGTACTTTTTTTCTCGTAGCTCGTGGTTTACTAAAAGAGGTGGAAGAGCGAACGAGAACAGTAATAAAATACCGGTAAGGCGCACGTCAAGGTGGTTCTGTGCGATGGCGGTATTGGTGGGGAAGGGGTGATGGAAAAAGAAATACACGCGAAAGACAGAAAGTTTGCCATAAAAAATCTAAGCCGACAAAAGCATTATTTCCTAGCGTAAAGCTGCCCCGAAGAGCGGAGTTTACAATCTTCTTTGCTCCGTCATTCGCGTACTTGCAATTGTGTCGAGCACCGAGGCCAGAAAATAAAGAAGAAACTTCGAATACAAATATTTGTTTGCACATCTTGCTAAATGCCAAATTAAAGCACGAGAAAAAGATCGAGTATCGCAAGACGACTCGATGCGTTTAATGCTGTTTGTAATACGCGAGAGGCACGAGCGCGTAATTAGGTGTACAGTATGCAGTAGTCGCATCGCCCTAGAGAGAGAAAAGGCCAGAAGAACGGCGTCGGGAGGACAAAGAGCGAGCGAAAGCGAGAAAGAGACGCGCACTCGGCGAGTTGGGCAACGGGGTCCGGGAAAAAGAGAAAGAGAGGCAGCGACGACGAAGGGAGGATGACGATAATAAAAATATTAAAAATAAATAAAATCATTGCGTACCTGCGTACACTCGTGTATTGCACGCTCGCGCGTTCGCGCACGGACAGCGATCTTTTATTTATGCGAATGGTCTACGAGAAAGCCTAGTTTTGTGCGTCCGAAATCGTCTGGGTAAATCGTCGAAAAGCCATTTTCCGCCAGCTTTTGGTTCTCTATCCGCCCACACATCGGGAACATTCGAAAAGTCACGAATGTGGCGATCGAGCACGTAAATGGTGTTAAAGCGAAGCTCATCCGAAACCCTTAATTCTTGCCCAATTTCCAAATACGCGACGTTTCGGCCCGACGACGAACGATAAACGATACGCGTGACGGTTGTTTTCGGCAAATCGAGATGCACAATTGACAAATCATCGATGCCCAGGTACACGTTGGTATCGGGTTCAGAGTACGACTTTGATCAGCGTGAAAGAGAGAGTAAGCGAAAAGTTGAAAAGGCAGATTCGGATAAAATCGTTGTGCTTTGCGCTCGATTTCCCTTTAAAAAAGAAAAGCGAGAAAGATCGAGCGAGCGCGCCAACGTAGCGACGTAGCGACGTAGCGACGTAGCGACGTAGCGACGTAGCGACGTAGCGACGTAGCTGCATCGTGGACAACCGCGCCAAACGGCTTCGACGACGTCCTAGCGAACGCGCTGACTCCCGCAGCTTACGTATCTAAATTCGTAACTCGAGCGCTCGCGGCACGAGCACGAGGTACCCTGGTGCTCCTCGGCGAATACCGAGGAAGATTCGCGCGCTCGGCACATTAGAATGCAGCACTCGTAATCGGGAGTCACAGGGACGCAGCAGCGGTGTAGGCTGGCTTGTGTGCGTGCCCGGTTAACCGAGAGTTCGCGCAGTCCCCCGCCGAAAGACTCGGCGCGAGAAAAAGCGAGACGGAGGAGGATGCAACGCGCCTCGCGCCATCCTCTCGACGACTGCGGGAGAAGGAAGGAAGCTCGTACGAAAGCAATCGCCGTCCTTGTTCGAGCCGCTACGGGCAGCGCCGCGCAATATCAAACATGGCGGTCCTCGAGCGCTGTTTACTGGCGAGCTTTCGGCCCATTGGCCCGTAGTCGCGCCGCGGAACTCGCCGGTGCACCATCAGCTGTGATCAGAGGCTCTTGGGGACGTCGAGGACGTGTCGAGAGTACGTCGAGAGTACGTCGAGAGTACGGATAGGTTGTCTGCGTTCGACCCACGACGGACGTTGCCACAGCCACGGAGGGCTCGTGCGCACGCGCACGGCTGGTCCTTCCAGCGGCACTGGCGCCGCCGCGTGTCGCGGTGCAGACCAGCGCCGTGCGCCGAGAGCGACGAGGACGGACGGGGGGTCGCGCCCCGAAGACGAGGCGCAACGAGCCGCGACTGGGCAGCTCGCGCAAACGCGTCAGGCGCACGCGCGTGCGAAGGGGAGCGCGTCGGCGCGCGTGTGTGTGCGGGCGCGCGCGCGAGACCAAGTGCGAGGGGTGTCATCGCGACAGGAGCGTCAGGCCCGCGACGGTTGGCATGGCCGACGAGTCGATAGCCGAGGAGGCGGCGGAGCGGGAGTCCGCGAGGATGAAGGAGTCGCCGGCGACGGAGGAGCAGCAGCCGAAGCAGCAGCAGCAGCGGTCCGCTGAGGAGCCGACGACGAGGCTCGTCGAGGAGATGGACGGGGAGAAACCGCCCTCGGCGGCGGTCGTCTTGAGCGAGGCCGAGAGCCAGCAGCTGCAGGAGCAGGCGGCCCTCGTGGTGGACGCGCAGCTGCGGGCGATGGCCGTCTCGGCGACGACGAGGACGACGACGAATGCGGCGGCGCGGTCGCAGCACGATACCGCCCCCTCCACGGCCACGTCGACCGGCACGCGATCTGCCGGCGAGAGCCTCGACGACGTAAACGGCAAAGATGTAAGTAGTGATCGACGGGGCGAGGGAGTGGATAAAAGATACGAGTGGGATAAGACCACGGGTGTGAAGTGAGAGGACGCGCGAGTCCATTCGATCGCGGATGAGAATTATCCTTTGGCTTTCGTTTGGTTCGCGTCCGAGACGTGAAATTTTTTCTTCGCTTTTTTTTTTTATATTCCCTACGTTGAGCGACTTGAGGAGTTGCTCTTCCTTTACACTTTCGTTCTTCCATTACGCATTTAAATATGGGATTACAAATTGAAGATTCGAACGAATCCTAACTGCAATTGCATTCGCATTGGACTCGATAGCTATGGTAATGGTGTTGTTGTATCGTTGGATTGAAAGTTGCTTTCGAATAGGTCTTATTCGTTGTGCGATATTCCTGCCTTCGGCGCTCTTTTGGGTAATGTGTGATGGATTTGGAAGCTTGGATACTTGGAATTCAGAGTTGCATACTTTACAAGATGGCGCCTGAGCTCGTGATTCCGTTTCCGACTCGATTGTTCCTATTTCTAATTTCAAAGTTTTATCAACGCTTCTTTATTTTCAAATTAATTCGAGGAACTTTTAACAGACTTCATTGAACATTAACAAACCTTACGCTTCATTGAAAGTTAAAGCGTCAGATAAGTAATTTTATTCTATTTTAATATTTTAATTTCAAACAAATTCTTTGTTTGTTTTTAATATTTTTAGACGCTATTGCTGGGATCGGAGAATCGTTAATATTCAAACAGTACAATGTATGAAAAGGTAAATGGATAACGAATTATGTAAAATATTCAGTTTAATATCATTTTTTTTTCGCAAGATTAAAATTTTGTAATCTTGTTTAGGGCTTGAAATAAAATTTGGAGATACCCAATGTTCTAGCGAAATGACAATTATGAATACAAACCTGTTTATAACAACAAATTTTAATTTTGATATCTGAATATTTTGTTAACTATTTATTTATTTATTCATTTGTCATCGAATATTGATTATTCAAGAATATAAAAAGACATTATAATGATAATGAAAAACTTAAAATAATTTTAAAACTTATATAACTAATAAAGTATATGTAAATAAACTTTGCCTTTTTTTACTCGTTTCATCATTTCTGAAATTGTTACACTTATGTTTATATAGGAATAACGTTTGATGCCCTTGTATACCGAACCTTAGAGAACAATAAATTTAAAAATCCATAAGATAAATGAACTGCAACTTAAGCATAAGCTTAAGGCTGGTCTTTTATATTTTTATTCCAATAATTTTTCTTCCATGTGTTTACAATTCTTATTTATATGTGTTTACAAAAACTTATTTCGTTGATAAAACTAGTTTTACGTACATCGAGTATTTATTAATATCAATAACTTTGTGATTTATGTATATTATCTTCAACAAAATAAATATCACTAGTATTCTATATTTATAAACATTATTCAATGCATATATTGTTGGATCTGGATCATTAAATAAATGGTATAGAGATATCGTTAATAATTTTTTACAATTGAAATGATTGCTAACATTTATTGTGCCTTTTATCTATTTCTTCTTTAAATTTCAATAAATTTTGTGTTTTTTATTGGGCAATGAAGTTGCACGATCAGCATATGTCATTATCTTTTGTCGCTTAAAAAATTTTAGATTTTATTTCTTGCATGAATTACACATTCTCTTGATTAACACGTGATGCTAAGAAATCTTATCCCTATGAATTAAATCCTCATTTTCTAATAGTTCTACCAAGGCTTTATAAATTTCATTATACCGAATGAAATAATACTATCTTCCATATTACCCATTTATTTAAAGTAAAAATAAAATATTTGTTATCGTGTATTCATTGTATCTGTTTAAAGTTTTTGAGTAATTACGAATTGAAATTTATTAATTAACTACAGGATTTAAATAAAATAAGTGTTCATCGTAATCTTAAAAAAACTGGATTTGCTAAAAAGAATGAACAAATAGCCGTTATTAAAATATTTTTAAAAATATGTTGATATTTCTTGACAGTAAAAAATAGTTTTCTTTTTGGTTTGTAGAATTTATAACTCAAAATTTATTTATTAATTTTATCTCGAAATTTCATACGTATTTCTTAATAAATTTTAATCTAAATTAATTTCTGATCATTAAATAATAAAGCTCTGGTAGGTTTGATATTGGAGCATTTTAACAAAAAAGTATTTTATATAAAATTATATAAGTAGTTCCGTACATAAAAGCTCGTTTTATGGAAAGATTTTTTGTAGTTACGAGATACTTAATAAAATGTGATTCGTGTTGTAATTATCATTTCCAAAGCTTTTTATAGATTCAATATCAAAATGGATTATAATTTGCTTTCATTATTAGATCAATTTGTAAAACTTACCAAATACAATATTGCTATTTATGATAATTGTTACTTGTGCTCTTATTCACTTTTTAAAGGCTGGAAATAAATTAAAACTTTTGAGTAGAATTAAAAATGTATAAGTCAAAAGAAACGCTTTCTTCAATGATGTTATTTTGGTCATAATTTTACATGTATCGATTGTATATTTACAGGAAATAGAAATAATTTCTTGGATCAAAAAGCGTCAGATATTGCAGGTGATAATGATAAAAACAACAGAAATATATAAAAAAAAAATTGAAAATTCTTGTGCAGTACATATGCCAATAAAACGATATGAAAAGCAGTGTTTCATTCAAATACATGATTTTCTTTATACCCTCTGGTATACGATACGAAACGTGCACATGATACAACACTAAGGGCAGAATACGTATATCCACTGATTGGAACAGTCATTTTCTTTACTCAACACAAGTTTATGCTCCAACCTGACAATGGAATTTTGCTCACGAGCAAGGTCAATCAGCCTGTGTTTATTAGACGTACGCTTACGGCGTCTGGACAGAAAGTATCAGTTATCAGTGGAGGGGAGCTCATCAAGCTCTAAGCGCTCTCTTTCAAAGTTTCCCTTTCATTCGAAAAATAAATCTTTTCATTTTTTATTGTTCAACAAAAAATTGTTGATATCGAATCAGTTTCTTCTGGCTCATATAGATTCAAGAGTACTTGCATTTTTCGTCATCGATACATTTTCCTCAAATATCAAATTTGTTGTCAAATAAAGAGGAAGGGAATAATAATTATTTTCTCTGTAATTTTCAGCGGCTAAAGCCTTTCATTCGAACATGCGCAAAATTCGAAAGCGGCAGCGGAAGTGGCGATCAAGACGGAATGATTTCCATGGAGGATCGAGTGGACATCGCAGCGAAGAAGCGCAAGACAAGACGCGGAAAACCAAAGCACCGGAAGCTTAAGCCCTACTCTAAGCAGCAGCTGTCCTATCAGCAGCGGTTGCGCTGTCGTGCCTCCGGTCGGCCCACGAAAACGGGTCGACAGCCGCCGGCTCCCTACAACACGACGCAGTTCCTCATGGAGGACCACAACGATCTGCCAGACCTCGACGAGAAGATCGCAGGTGCTGCGAGCGGCGGTCCGACCGCCGAGGTTCACAGGCACTTCACCAGGCCCATCGCTCTACCGCGCACAAGGGACTCGAGCTTCAGCGTTGACAGCGACGAGGCCTACTTTTACTCGTCGCCCGAGGATGAGGAAGAGTTCCTGACTAAGGAGTTCTCCAGCGCTTACGAGGACCTCCACGCCGAGCGACTGAGTGCCCTCACGAAGACAGAACTGATACAGGAGTACACGCAGTTGGAGGCAAAGGTCGACTTGCTGACGAAGTGGCTGCGCAGCAAAAGCACGAGCAGTCAGGCCGAGGCCGTGGATCGCGATGCGGCCGTAAGTGCTGACTCCAAGGACTCGGAAATGGCCAAAAAGCTCAAAATCTTTCAGCAGCGCGTCGATGAGCTTCTGCAGCAGAATGCGCAGTTGAGGCGTGAGAACAAGTTGTTGCGCTTCCAGAGGCATGGCAGCCCCATGTCGAGTGTCGACAGCGAAAGCGATAGCGACAGCTCCAGTAGCGGCAGCTCCTGCAGTTGTAACCATAAAACGAGTCCCGGTTCATCGCCCGTGCCGGCTTCCTATAACTCGCGTCGCGAGAAGACCAATAGCCGCCTGAACGAGAATTTAGTAGCTAGAGTTGGCTTCAGCAGCGATAGCTCCTGCCCCGAAGCTAATCCTAAGACATCAACAGGTACGACTACGACGACCACCATGAATAATCAACTTCTAAAATCTGTACTTTTCCGACATAGAGGACCAGTAAATCGACAGAAGAGTAAACGGAATCGTCAACGAGAGTGGAAGAACCCAGAAGCCAAGGGACACACGAAGAAAGAGAGAGTGAGAGGTTGAGAGGTTGAGAGAGAGAGAGAGAGAGAGAGAGAGAGTGAGTGAGTGAAAGAGAATGTGAGACAGAAGGAGCAAAAGACAGAGTTCGTGATACTCCCGCTAGTGCACCGATATTCTAATTGAGCTTTTGCATCCCAGCACAACGCATAGATAGAAATGACAGCACCACGAATTCGGCAATTTGTAAGGCACGTCTGAAAAGTTTAATATATCATCTACTACTTTTACACGTGAAAAATGAAATGTTTTAAATATTTCAAATCATTATAAAATATGTATAAAGAGTACATATAATTTCCTGAAATTTTGTCTTTAATCTATTTTTTAATGTACAGTCATTTTTTTTTTACATTTTGAGTCTGTAACTTATTCAAATTGTTAATTGCATGTGTCATTAATTTTTTCATTTATTTATTATTATTATTTTTTTTATAAGTTCAATCCATTTAATAAAATGTTGATATGTGTTATGGAGATGTCGTTCTTTCTTCTGTAGTCAATCTGATTGTTGGTTACAGCATTTAATGCTATTATATGGTGCAATTTTGATACGTTGAGTTCATTACTGCAAACATTGAACCTTAATTTAAATGTATTGGTCTCTGGAAAGGCGTTAGTATGGGGGAACATTCGGTTTATATAGGCTGATGCAGAGACTAAAATTGACTAAAACCTCATATGCAGTAGACTTGTGGCATATCCAAATTGACAACATTATTCTATTATTATTGACATCGTATTTTTAAATCGTGAAAAGTGTTAAGTGCAAAAAATCAGCAATTAATAATATGCGTTCCTAAAATATAGAGTTACACAACAAATATTTATTAGATAAGTGAATATATTCTTCAAGTATTGTCACAGGAATACCATTCACTCCTATACATTGTCCCTAAAAGCGAATACTTTCAGTATGTTTTATAATAGAACATAATGTTACCAATGTTATTACACGACAAGAAATTGGATTAGGAAACAGACTTTTGGATATACAGAATATGATGAAGTTTATTAAATTATAAATAACTAACTTATCGTCGTCGAATGTCAACGAATTGTATTTTTTCTTTAGACATAATATGGAAAGTGCATTATAACTGATGTACGTAACTGTTAAAAGCAACATTTTTAAAATTATATATTATATATAATTTATATATAATTATATATTATATATATATAACTAAATTTATTGCAGGTTTCAAATCCAATTGCTCTTGTGATTATGCACAATGATATTTTTCGGAGTATTAATTATCTCTAAAATGTGAAAATGTTCATTATGTTTTTCACTCCTCAGAGGAGTTTATTTATAATCCGTGTAACATTGCATCTTTATTTGTTTTGTTCTCACGTATGTAGATTTTAATTCGGTTATTTTGGTAATTATTATGGACACTTGAATTCTTCTTTTCAGATTTCCGTTATTTTTTGGGAGATTCAAGCTCTTTATCAAGGGTTTGGATTATTTTGTAGTTCGCTACGCAGACAAAATTAATTTCGCATTTTTAATATTATAAATCATTTTGTTGGTATTGAAATTTGATTTAATAACAGGATATCTTAAAGATGGATGTTACAAAGAAATTTAACTATTGATTCGGTCTTCCAAATTATAGAGCATGATATTTCATGCTCAAAAAGGTTACATGACTACCAATATTTGATATGATTTTTATGATTCAAATATTAGTCATGATAGACATGTAATTGTTACGGTACAGTACCAAAAGAAAAAGGAAGGTGTTCCTAAATAATTTGTAGGCGGTGTATGACATCTGGTCAAGACAGTGTATAATTCAGTTTATCATGTAAACTCATAATTTTAGACGGTTATTCTGAACTCCTTTGATATTAAAATACAATAGCATTTATGTGATAGAGCAGACAATCTTGAATCAAATTTGAATAAATTCATAATATCTTGTAATTTTAACTTTTGAAAAAAAATGCTCTAATTCTACACCATCATAGACTTATGAATTTCAAGACTAGGTCAACCATTCGAATTAGTATTGTTACAAAGTTCTTTTACCGTTTCTCTATCTAAGAATTCTAATTAGCGCTGTACAAGATTCGCTAAGAAATGGCAAAGGCGAGTGAGATTTTTGGGAACGAGAAAAGCTGTAGGATTGGAAGCTTAACTTTTTTCGCAGTTTTTTGAAGTCCACCGATTTAACCGTGGACAACTGTATTCAGACTGGAAGATTTTGTTTATTTTCGATTACTATAGTAGTGTTTACGTCAGCATACAGGTTGTGCATCGCAAAAGACGCATGATAATGATACCTCGTATTTCTAACTATAGGAGCGCAAGGTAAATTCTCTTGATACTTTGTAGAAGTGATTTCATTTGTGCTCATTGGAGATTTCAGCCTAGTACTATTGCTTGTGTTTTGTACTCTTTATTCTACGCATCCAATAATATTAATCATCTTTTTTATTTTCTACGGAGAAAAGTAAATATGATATTAGACACTAAAATTTTTATTTTTTTAAAATAGCACAAGTTAATTATAATTAAAGATAAAATTGGCGTTAAGTATCAGTTTTTCAAAAAAAAAAAGTTATAATTTTTAAAATATTTTCAAACGTAAAAGTTCAATTCAATACAAGGTTTAGAACTTTTTAAAGTCGATTAAAAATGCAGTTTTGAGAAAAATGCGTTTAAAGTTTTAAAAATTGATTTTTTTTCTTAAAATAAAATTTTTATTTTTAATGCATTTAATTTTAGTTTATGATATAAACACTATGCAGATGTTTTATAGCGATATCGTCATCCTTTTTTGTTTTAATAAGACTATTTAAAGGACAAATGTAACTTTGGTTTGATCATCCTTGATGAGCGTCAGCTTCATTTTTAATTTATCAGTCTACCAATAATTATAGTAGCTGGATTCAATTTCAATGTTTAGCAACTATATAATTTTTGTAAATTTGCGGTAATTATCATTATAAATGCAAACTGTATTATCATTTGTCAAATATTATTTTGTCACTCGAAGATAACTTGGATGCTATATTGTAAAACCGTTGCATTAACGCTTCTATTATTTTTTTGTTTTAAGGAAATGAATAATTAAATCATCACGTGTTAAATCCATATAAGTAGGTTTAACAAAATTAAAAACTACGTTGCAAAGAGGCGACGTTTAGAGGTGTTTATAGAAGTTTCTATTTAACTTTGGTTTTTTAACAAGTGCACCATAAATTGGTGCACTCTTGTCAGTAGGAATTTTATAATATAATGTAACCAAATCTAAATTTAAAATTTCTTTTATAGAGTTACTATTTTAACTTTTTATTATGAGTCATAATAATCAGTTTATTGATTATTTTTTCTGTGAGTTTGTCATTTCTGCTACCTTATTTATATTTTTTAATTTTTTAATTTGATTTCTATATAGTTTTGATCGTTGTTAATGCATTTTATATTTATAATGATATCAGGGAATTTTTCAAATTTATTATACTTTTGAATATTTGACTGTGATCATTCGTATGTTATGTTATTTATTTAAATTTTACAACAATGAAATATTTCGATCGCGGCATCAATTAACATTTTGCTTGCGAAAAATTAAATTATTAGGTATTTTGGACTTGTTACATTGTCCACAAGTAATCCTTTTAATCTAATCCGTTATTAAAAGAGTTAGTAAATACATATTTTGTACAAAACTGTTTAAGAAAAATAATTTATAACAATTTCAAAATGATTAAAATGATAATAAAAAGCATTATTCACTTTCATAGTACAATAATTTTAAGATAATTATAGTTTTCCGCGGTGAAGCTTTCAAGATAAATTATTATAAACTGCTAATTGCTTTGTTTTGCACATGTTTAATTACTATTTTATAACGTTGACTATGTTCCTAAGCAATTGTTTTTATTACTTATGATCTAGAATTTATAAATTATATAAACAATAATATAAAAGCTGAAAAACTAGAAAAACTGTTCATTCTACAAATGAACTGTTCATTATTACAGAACAAAGAATCGTGTTACTCGCGAATACTGCTGCTCCAATGAATATATTGATCTATAGTTTAATTTTTATCAAAAATATTACCAGTATCATAATATTAAAACCTATATTATTCTATAAAAATTTATTATTCAAAGGTAAGTTACTTGTTATCTAGAATGACATATTTAATCCGCGCGCGGTTTATATTTTAAAAATAACTTTAAATTGATTAATTATATTATGAAAATTCATTGGTGTACGACAATATTTTTTCATTAATTCTTCTGGTGTAATCCCCATGATTACGTAATCTTTCTCGATTTTTGCAGTCAAACCCTCAATTGTAAAATCCTCATTTTCATTTACTCCTACATTTTCAGGTATTGGGAAATCTGGTGGTAATAATGGATTACATTTCGTAGGAGCAGTATCTTGAATACCTGATAGGTCTGCAATATCCATTGGAGTAGGACCTGCAGTACGTTGGTTTTTTATTGCATCTAATCCTGTTTCCTTAGAAGCAAGCATTTGTCACCTTTTGAAATGTAGATGCTAAATATTAAATATTAATTAATATATCTGCAAAGTTATACCAAACTTATACCAAGATTGTGGAATAATTAACAATAATAACAAATATTAAAAAGGGAAAAATTACTGCTTTGAATTGGATCAATTGGACAATCACTTTATTGCCAGCCAATTACATTCGGAAAGTTTTTAACGTAAAACTGACAAACTGGTAATCTTTATGTCTACTGTTTAGAAAATATACGGAATAATCGATCTCGTTTAAAAACAAGTGAATTCTAGATTATGGGTACTCGTATGTTTTGCGCGTCGTGACAAATCTATTTAACAAATAAATGAAGATAGACTCGTTGATGTGGAGCCGAATTAGTCGATTGATGGCGCTGATGAACTATAATCTAAGCTCTCTTGGTAATAAGTAGGTGACTAAACCTATCAAGTTCGGGATCAATCTTATAACTTACTGGGGCAGCGGAAAAAAGTATAAAGCAAGCTTTCAAAAAAAAAAAAAAAAAAAAAAAAAAAAAAAAAAAAAAAAAACAGTATTTATGATGCGTTTGTATATGCCATCTATTTGATGATGTATTAGATGATTCTAAGTCTCTGGAAGATGTACCGTTTAAATTAGGTGATAGTGTTGAGTTGATAAGATCTTTGTTGTTCATACTAGCCAAAGTAGCTAGTACAATAGTTCACCAATACAATTGTTTCGCGATGTCTTTCTAAAATAATGCTTGTGATATATAATTTGCTCTAACCGGCCTGCATCATGTAAACGTAAGGTGCAATTGAAGGACATTTCATATACTAAAACTAGGTATACGAAAACTAGGGTCGATGTCATGCATGGGTTTGTCATTTTTATCTAGACTAATTTCTGAGTTTGAGAATGTCAGCATTTACTAAGCTAGATACTGATGAATCATGTGGCAAATATACTAAAGTAGTAGACATGAAGTGTATAAAAGTTGAGTGTAGAATATAGAGTACTTTTGTCACATGATACATTAGAAATGAATCTGTCCTCATGTACATATAACACATTCTTGCGTATCAAGTTACCGATAGTTGAATTTGAAATAATTTTTTGTTTTCACTTTCTGCAAATCTACGTCGCCAATAATATTTTGTTGTTGGCTACGTTATCTTAAAGAAGCTGTTTTTAAACATTTATATTTTGCTTGTTTTCAGGTTTTGAAATTTTTGTTTAAAAAACAGAAGATCAGTATATTGAGTGAGTGTTCCAGCTGTCGAAGAATGTCATTTGGCATATGCAATCTTGGATTAGTATATCTTGTGTACAAACCTGCCAAGACCTGAATAATTTTAACCTACTATTGAAAGTTGTGAACAAAAAGTTCTGAAATTATCGGTTGACGAGAAATTTTTAATTTTTATTTTAATATATAATATATGAAAGATTAGAGTCTGGGTTTTATAGCTGTAGTGTTTAAATGCCGTTAATGTCAGCAATCTGTTGTTAATTACGCTTATGTACGATAGGTCATCATCAAATATATGAAAATATATTTTCTCTTAAATGATAAGATATTTCTATAATGATATTACAAACGTCATCTATTCTATAAAAAATACCAATATAAGTCTAGAGAGAAAAGTATGACTGTTAGAAGTGTATCTTTCTAATTTCACCCGTATTGTTTGGCATTGTTTGGACTTGATAGTCTATGTTGGTGGGCAGATGATCGACCAAATCGTTATCCATTAGTAATTTTACAAATACAATTAATTAATGTGTAATTGAATCATAGTTAAAGTTTTATAAATTTTGTTTGCAAGATCATTCGTGTAGAACGAGCCAAGTAAGTCCACATTTATCTCGTAATATTTCTGAAAATTTATAATTTATAAAAGCGATGCTAGGACCAACTATAAAACGTCGTCAAAAAGAATTAAAAATAACAAACCAAGTAGGTCTTTAGGTTCGCAGATTATGACTGAAGACTGATGTTGTTAGAAGCTTACTGGTCCAAATTTTAACTAACTTAAAGTGGTTTAAAGAGTGAAAAGCTCGGTCAAAATATTGTAATTGTGATTTATCGCTTGAGCTAATGCTTTGCATCATTCTAATGAGCTCTTTTGTATCGTCAGAAGACTAAGTCATTGTTTAAAATATTAATTTAAGTCTTATAATTATTGATATTATTATTAATATTTTTCGGCTTCGTAATAATATTATCCTAGATGTTATATTTCGTAATTTCTTTTATTATTTTTATTTTTATTTTTGTTGTTATTTTTGGTGATATTACTTCATAATAAGATTGCGTTTAGTTTATTTGCTATTATAAAAGGTTTATTTATTAGTTTTATTTGTTATTATTGTTATAGTTATTATAATAACTAGTACTGTAATTTCTGAACTCTGTATAAAACGTAGTGGCTATGGAATTGTAGACCACTTTACAAAGTCATCTGGTAGATGTTAAGCGAACAAAAACGGTTAGAAACGTACTGAAAGTCAGTGATATATCGCCTTTTCGACTCCGGTTTATTATCAGAGTTCCCGTTGAGCTGCTGCTTTGACACTCGATTATTTCTTGATTGGGGGATCAATGATCTCTTCTTCGGGGTCTAATTTTAGCTTCGCTAGCGTTTTGAATTGATCGAACGAATTATTTCCTTCAGGTGAACAGCCTCGTATCATTCAAGGACGAGATTATAGATGCGACCAAATGGCCTCTAGCCCAAGTCACTAAACTCTTCAATTGCTTTCCAGGCCAGGGAACTTATGTGATCTTCATTTTTACATGGACAAATGAGTCTGTCATTGCTATAGGTGAAGGATTCACTCACGAGAAGTACAACCAATTCCTCTGTTTTAGCCACTCATCATTTACGAGGGGAGCGTGAACTGAGTCAATTAGTGTATTAGAATTTGGAAGGTGACTTCGTGTGCTAATAGCAAAAGCAATAACATTATTCCAAATATTGATCCTGATAATGGGCTTTACAGAAAAATACAATTACAATACACCACTGTGCACATGGTTTGAACAGCTTGTTATCTTTACTTTGTGGACACAAATGAGTAAATTAAGTTTTTCATCAATTGCATGTTTGTAGTTTAATATGAAATCGTTAATTAAGATAAACTTGCCTATTGTCACACTGGGATTAGCTTGAATACTTGTTATAAAAATTAATTTAAAAAATTTTTTATTAATTTATTTATACACTGTCATTATCCTCTAAGGTCTCTGTCTAGTATTAATTCACTTTAAAATTCGAATTTTGTATTAAATTTTGTTTTAAATTGTTTTAAACAGAATAGAGTAAAACATCGATCGGTGTATTTACGTGATACAAATTAAGATTTTGATTTATCTTTGATTTATTCACTTCGCACTTGCTATGTCGAGAAGAACTATGTTTTGAAGCACTAATCATAAATTCCATGTTTAAGGAACGAATTTGGATATACATTGAATGCCACAGCGTCTAATTTAAGAAATTTTATGTTAAAACAGCGTTTTCGTTAAATAATAGCATGGGCTTTTGTATGTAAGTAGATTGTAATAAATAAGTGATTGATCAAATTGAGGTAGTTCTCGAAAATAATTGCAAAAAGAGTTTTATCTAAAATAAAAGATGGTATATTATTAATTTTCATTTGTAAGATATGGTTGATGCTTAA
Source organism: Wiebesia pumilae (assembly GCA_018907045.1). NCBI lineage: Eukaryota > Metazoa > Arthropoda > Insecta > Hymenoptera > Agaonidae > Wiebesia > Wiebesia pumilae. Next base: position 1,439,106 of record JACCHZ010000055.1, read on the forward strand.
GCAACTTTAAATCTTTTAAATCAACTATTTGGAAATCTTCATTGATCACCGAATTCGATAATTCAAGTGGGAACATCAGCTCCTGTCACGGGAGCGTTGTTAATGGCCTCTGCGAGGTTGCATCTCTCCAATGGTGCATGACGACCTAATTACGTAATTCTGGAAATCAATATTTCTAGTCTGGCAAACTATTTCAAAAATCCTAAGGCTGCTAATACTGTGCTAATCTTGTAACCAAGTATTGAGCAATTCAATACTACAAAAATATTACTCGAATAATTAGTATCTTAAGCTTTAAAATTGTACTTGATATTAAATTTACATTGAAAAAATGTACTAAATTTAAATAATTATTTTCTATAGTATTAAAACATATTTATTTCAGTTAAGATTGTGTTTATTTAAAAAAAAAAAAAACCAAAATATATTTACTGTATTAATCAGCTTTTTGCGATTTAACAAATATAATCTTAATTTAAGTAAATATTTATTTGATGTAATCAGAAAAAGATATCTACTAAAATTAAATACATTGTCTTTCAGAGTGCTATTGTGCGTGTGTGTATCTCTCTCTCTCTCTCTCTCTCTCTCTAAATATATAAGATTATGCATAATAATATTACTGTATGAGAACATTTAATTTTGAGTGCTTGATATTTGCAATATACAATGCTCTTAGACGTTTGGAAAATGTGCTTCTTGATTTATAATTGCGACGACGATGATCGATTTCTTTTATATTAATCAGGCTCTGTGAAACATAATTTTTTGTCAGCGGGTAGTAATCGGTTTGACGTTGAGCAGATGAAAGATAAAGTAAGCCGTACGTACAATTTTGTAAAAACTTTTTTAACTAGTGAAAAAAAATTTTATATGCCTCAAAATTTTATATCTTAAAAAACGTAAATTAGTAAGACGATATTGTTGAAGATGATCGCATGGTTTATTTGTTATAATATTAAACCTTATTCGTCAACGATAAAATTTACATGTTGTAGCTGCACTGCTAATTAAAACTGTAATGGTAGAAGAATGAATGAATATGAAATTATGTTAAAAATATTATTACATAACAAGCCTTGAACAAGGCAATTAAAGCTATTACTAAGCTACATTCGCTTATTATAAGCGAATCAAATTATATAAATTATGTGACACCCGAACAACGAAAGTTTTGTAATAAATAGACGACGTGACACTCAATATCGTCTTATCATTAAATAAAAAACATTAAAATTACAAGAACACAAAATTGATTAAAATTTGGAAATTTGTTGCTTCATTTGGAAATTACGAAATAGTATTTCGTGTTAGCATACATGGAAAAATTTTAATAGAACTTTTTAATAGAAAATGAGTACCGATAGTCATGAATTTTAAACGTAAATAGATTCATATTACGATAAGTTAAGCTTTATCTGCTCTAGTTTATTATAACCATCAAACAGAAAATACTACTCATTTGATAAAAATGACTGTGATTTACACTTTCTCAGTGAAATCGGAGAATGCAAACGAGAGTTATATCCGATATACACTTATAAAACGCTCTCCATTGTCTTAAACTTCTGTCTCTCACCAGCCCTGCTAAGACTGTCATTGTACATACGATGTAATGATGGGCGTATGTAATTGATTACTTCTTAATTTGCGTACGCGCGTCGAAATGTGGCGTGTATAAATACGCACTTTTAGTTGAACGGAACGAAAACTATTCTTTTGGTTTTAAGCATCACAAAAGTATATCATTATGCATGTACATCATTTTCTACTATTTTGCGCCTTCGCTCAAACTAAAAGCACAGACTCGTGCGTTTCACTAGTGTACTTGTATATTTTACTCATTGTATACCGATATTGTGTAATTCATTTAACCAGTTCATTTTAATATACACAGTATGGAGTTGATCTTACCACGTGTCAGACATTGATCCGAAGGTTTGTTATTGTACACGTACTTCAAAAAATTCGAAAAATGAATGGGTGCCAAATTAATCCCGTATTTAAAAAATATATTATTGGAAGTGAGTTGATGTAGAGGATGCACTGTAGCCAAGATATTGAAAGTTGAAGCAATTGGACACTTAATCGAATTAAGATACGTAAGACTGGTGGTGATTACTTTATTTGACCTTCGGTTTGATATTAACATTATTTGGAGATTTTAAGAACTCCATTTAATTCGATAGATTGAACTTTTCAACGAAATGTTTTACCAAATTCCTTGATACGATATACACGTTTTTTTAGCTCGGAAAGCTATTCTCAGTTTTATCCATGGGGTACAATAAGGACTCCCTGTGTATAATACTATTTTCGAGAAGTATGCATTATGCATTGCGCATCATGCATTGTGCATTACAAGAGAAAAACTATTTTCAAAACATTCTAGACTAAGGCTATATGCAGCGTGTTTTTATAAATTTTAAATAGTATATACGGTTAATCAGAGACTTATAATATTGTTTTCAGACTTTCGATGTAAATTTAATAATAGCTTTACAACTCTGTAATTAAGAAATTATATAGAGAAGTGAAAACAAGAATTAATACCAAAATTGACAAATAACATCTAATTATATCGAGAGCGGAGTACGTTTAAAATCCTAGGGAAAAAATTTCGATTATACGAAAGAAATGCACGAGCTTGCATATGTACGGGTCCAGTGAAAAATAAAAAATTGAGTCTGGTTTATTGGGCACAGCGAGTGAGCAAACGAAATTAATCGAAGGTAAATAAAGTATTATCGTCGCGAAAAAGAAACGTGATGATTTAATGTATTGTAACGTTTAAGAAGACGCATTGTACAATTGTATAGACTACATTAAGATTAGATTTTATTTTATGGTCTAATTAATTAAAGATGAGATGCGCGATAATTACCCTTTACTTTAGATATATAACCTAGACAAAGCCAAAGGATGTCTTCTCTGTAATTTTTTGTTTTGATCGACTACTCCTTTCCATTACAAAAATAAAAACAGCTCTTACTTTCTTTATCTCTCGTCGAAATGATTCTTGCTATACCATGACGCTATCGTCATTGTATCGGTTCACCGCCTGATTGTCAACTTTTGTTGTTTAGCTTAGAGTTATTCTGTAATCCATAAATAACATGGTAAAGTCGATGCAAGTTTATGTTTGTTCAAGTATGATCATCGCGCGCATTTTCATTTGAATCATCGAAAGTCATATCACGCTAATATTAAGTGCTTCTCTACATACGTATTAGACGTATGCATTTATAAAAATTTACAAAGTATATTTCTGCGAGATAAATAAATTTGGCGGGGCCGATGACAAGTAAGGCTTGCTACGTAAGCTTGCATGGATTTTGAACATGAGATATTTTAAATTTTTTATTGTAGTACGGACGCTGATACTGTACTGGGGAATTCAAGTAAGTCTTCCTCTGACTGTTTCGAGCACATTTAGTATTATACATTTTTAAACAAGATTAATAAGAAAAAGGTTATTAAATGCTTACTTCAATATTAATTTTTTTTTTAATTTTTATTTTCAATTTTTTTTTCCATTTTTCTCTTCACTGTTTTTTTCTTCATTTTTTAACGAACTCTAAGAAGTTGGAAAGAGTGAAATAATTATTAGGAATTGAACCTCATTATCCTAGTAGTACATGTCCGACTCTATAATGTCGGATTCGCTCGCTGTGATAAAAACGTATGCTTACGATTATTATGAAAGTTGAAATCATTGAATAAAAGAAATTTATCGAGTAAGATAAAAAAAGTGCCAATAATTCACAACAAGCCCGTGATCTCTATGAATAAACAAGCAAGATACAAAGGTATTGGTAAATAAAAATTCATTCTTATTAAACTAAAATTGTTTTCAAATGGACACGAATCAAGTTGCGTTATTAAATTCTAAACACCGTATCATATTCTATGGTACTTTTAAGCGGAATTTTAAAAATGCTGTAAAGAGTTTTTATATCGTTCAGAGAGGAACTTTTTTTATGTAAAATAAAAATTATTAATATGAAAACTTTTAATGACATTTTATATGTACATTTGGTACATAGTCATCATTTTTTAACACGCATACTTAAGATATTATTCGCTTTCTATAGCCAATTTTAATAAAATCTAGCTTATCTGAGATTTATAAAATGAACGGTAGCTTAAAAGATTTCACGAGATTTTATGAATAAGGAAGAATGATTCAGCATTACTTTCACTTTGATTGTTCATTAAAAAAAAAAAAACCTCCGGGCTTTATACGATTGCTATGAGTATTGTAAACAAAGTACATTAAAAATATAGATGTAAAAAGTATGTTATATGTTTGTTATCTGACATCTGTAAATATGAAATTCATTGTTCTTTTTATTTTTTATAACGAACTAAGAGTCGATAGAAATTGAAATTAACGCTTTAAAGAGCTCAGTGCGTTCTAATGCATATTCAAAAGAACATTTTTCGAATAAAATTAATAATAGTGGAAAATAGTAAAAAAGTTGAACAAAAAAGAAAATATATATTTCGTCATACGATTTCTTTAAATAGATATTTTCGATAGTAAATCTTATAAAATGTAAATTTTTCAAGTTGACGTAATTAACAATATTATTTCTAAAATTACAAAGATACGACAAAATGAAAGAATAATTTAACTAATGGAAACAATGCACAAACGAATGCTTTTGAAAATGATCCGAATAGGGTCGTACGTTTAAGATATTTTAAAGAGATCGCATATACGATATTGGCGAATTTGTAATTTAGCGCAATCCAACGAGTTTAGATTCCAAGTGCGTGAATATTCAGTGTTGGCCCAAGTCTAAATGTGACTCAAAAGATGCAGCATTATATATGCAGACATAATATTGTGTAATTTAAGGTGAGTGTAATTCAAGCCATTAAAGATTTATACATTAGAGAGAAGTAAGTGGATTGAGATAAGATTTTGCTTTTCAGTTGATATTGTAAAGAGAAGATGGAAAGTAATGTATTAGAAAAGTGAGGAAGCTACCGAAGGGAGAAGGAGTAAGTAATCGCCTAATGCTAGACTTCTGTATATTTAAATGTGTAAATACATCTCTGTTACATTCTACTTTATAAGTCTGCATATAATAATGATTTATTGATATATATATTTACAAATTGGTATCGCGATGAATGTTCTACCAAATTTTTGACTTTCCAATTATAGTGGATTAAAATTAAATATAATCAACTGTGTTAAATAAATATAATGTGTGCGCATACAAGAGCAATAACTTATTTTGTCTATTCAATATGAGCATTAAACCGTTTATTGACAATTTGCTCGTAAAGGTAAATTAAATTTGAAATGAAATTATTAATTTTTTTTTTTCACATAAAAATATTAAAAACGGTATAAATTAATTTTTCTTTTTTCATAAATTTTCGTAGTTGACTTGACAACAAAAGAATTATTTTACGCACAGTTGAAATGATCAAACTAGTCAATTTCGTATAAACTTGGCTCTGTTCTTTAACGATAAAAGTGATATTACAGAGAAGTCGTAAATTCTTGACTACTTAAAAGAAAGCACGAAATTTCATTTTTAATATCAAAGGGTAAACTTCAGTCTTCGCTAACTTTATTAATTCACAATAAACTGCTAATCTTACAGTCTAATGCCGGCATTTAAACGTTTATCTTGTAGGATCCAGGTACATTAAAACTAGGTCGTCGTCGCGTAAAGAATCGTAATAAAATTTGTGATTTATAAATAATCTTAATATTAGCTAATCAGAAATCATAAAATAATATCAGTACAGATTTTAATACTTTATGCGGAATTATGTTAAAAAGATAGATATAATTAGTTACTACGTTTTACCGCGTAAGATAAAGGATAAAAGGTACTTACAATACGTACTGAAAATAGTTATCATTTGTACGATAGATAATGCTTCTGTTTAACCTTATCACTCCGCAATTTTTACTTACGAACTTAATATTTCTAAACTCTTAATCTCTTGCATCTCTGCCTATACTTATATTATTATTTAATCTATTTTTTGTCAACTATTTAACCGTTATCTTTTTTATAGATTATGTCTCTCAATCTGTTACACTTAAATATCTCTAATTTTTTTCTTCTCTTTTTTTATGCTTAAATATTTTTGTTATGATTTTTATTTTATTATCTTTTATTAGTTATGCTTTTCTATTTTTCCCGATAAAATATTGTAGGTCCTTCTTGCTAAGCCTCGGTCGATTCATCTTCCGTCTTTTTCTTACAAAAAATTGTTTGTAATCGCGATTAATAATAAAAAGTCCTCTATGTTTATTTACAATCTATATCGCTGTAAATATATCCGTTGAATGCGTTACCGATGGACGCTCTCGCATTACTCCCTCCACCCCCTGAATACCAACACCCCCGTTCGACCCTTTCATCTCGGAAACTCATCAAATACATTCTCTCACCCTCTCGCATACGTACGTTCAAGTTCACGTTCTTTTGTTGGCCTCTTTGATATTCTAATTTGATTTATACAATTTGATATTATAATTCCACTTGTAATACAAGTATTGCTTTTTTCACATAAGATGGTATTAAAAATAAGTATTTTATAATGGAGGCACGATCGAATTTTAAAATTATCTTGCCAGTGTGCAAATTATTAATAGCTATTATACAATCCATTGTCTAGATTATTTGTGTAACATATTTTACGCAAAGTCGTTTAAAAAAACTAATGGTTCTTTAAAGATCTTTATTGTTATAAATATCAATCACAAAACCATTTCGTAAATAACTTAAACCTACAAAGCAGTATTTCACTATTCATTATTCAGCGAATGAGAACAGTTGCCTGTACTTTCAATTCGTTCGTTTTATCTTTTTGGTCAAATGGAAATTCGAATAAGATATTTCTTGTGTTTACCATTACCAGAATGTAAATATTAAAGTCTGCTGTGTACACCACGTGTACCAATGAATGTAAAAGTTGTTGAAACCTGAACGAAAAAAAAACAGCAACCGTGCAATGCGAAAATAATGGCACGCAGCTGTCGATAATTGTTTTATTCCCATACGTAGCCTAAGCTTGAGTGATGATGATGAGCCCGGGCACTAACCAACAAAAATCTTCATTTTCTGAGTAGTAGATGAGTTCTACGAAGAGTTCAATACGTCGTGAAATTTGCTTTTGCAGATAAAGTAAGCGGTAAGAAGTTAACAACCGGGAGATTTTAATAAACAAAACTGAAAACGCAATTCATAAGCTTCACAAAAACTTTAAAATGATAAATGGAGATACGAATAAAAGGTAACGAGCAGAAAGCTTAGCAAAGCTTCGCAACGAATACTTACCGAATACTTACCGAATACTTACCGAATACTTACCGAATACTTACCGAATACTTACCGACTGTATTAAAAGAATAAAATACCCAATATCATTGCGTTTGAATGTGAACACATCGCGGAACTTGCAACCGAGGGCACAGAGTTCATTTATTTTCATAGGGAAAATAGTCGAAACTAGTGATAGCTAAGGTAATTTAAAACTAGTAATTCTCATGGAACGTACGAGTAATATTACCGAATACTTACTTATATTCTTTCCTTTTCCTTCTGTAACCTGGTCAACATTTAATAAATCGATGTTTGGGAGATCGTTACTTTTAATCATTATTTTTCACGTACCGAAGATTATTAAAAATATTAAAAAATGCTCTCTCTTGTGCTCTCCGATGCTCTGATAAGTAAAGTAAGCAAAGTATGAATAAGATGCAGTAGCAGTAATGGGACCGTGAGGAGATAATCACCGAGGCGAGTCACCCGTGCCCGAGCGTAGGTCCACATCTTGGATTAGCCGAAGCCCGGCGAACGTTGAGAACGTTGATTTTCTTCAAAATGTCGCACGTGCACCGCCTTGCTGGATTCCCTGTCCTTTTCGCTCCGATGGCTCTTCCCCTTGAGCTGCCGCTCAAATGTGCCAAGGCTTCTGCAGTTATCCGTGAGCGTCACTGCAATTGTACCGTCGGTACGGTCACGGTCCGATCTCTTTACGTCTCCGTTCGTGCTCGCGTGTGTTACCGTCTCGTCCACGCCGTCCGGGGCACGGCGCAAAGGAATCGAGAGTTTCGAAACTCGTGAAATTGAAAAGAAGCGAAAAGGGGGCGCCGTGACGCCGAATCGCCGACAAATAGCTCGCGATACCGCTGCTAGCGGCTGGCTTACAACGCGGAAAATGGCAGATTGGGCGCGTAAGGAATAACAAGTCCGGTGCTAAACTTGTGCACGTTTACAAGCGGAATCCTTGAGATCGACGTTTCCGCAGCCGTTCATCCATGAACCGATGAAATACAAAGCACAGTTCAAGTCTTTGCTTTTACAGGGACGATCATGAAGGAGCTTTGGGGCGCTGAGAAACTAGAAGCGGAGCTCGAGGCTGCTAAGGATGATCTCCGTGGCCTCGAGAAGAATATCAGGAAGATTTTAGGCAGGGACGTGCCGGAAGGCGAGAATGGCGCTGTTCAAACCGCTAATAGGTTTGCCGATTTCTTCATTTTCCAGTGCATTGCTCTTTTATCAAATTAATGCAATTTTTCACTTGATTTCTTCATTTTTTTACCCCTAAACATAACCTTAAATTCGTAGAAGTAAGGCTCTTTTGGCTTGTGTACACTTATCAATTTTGTACGTACTTATAAAGAACAACTTTTTAAATAAATTGGGGAGCCGCTTGGAAGACGCTTGGAGACTCGAACGTCCTCTAATCTCAATGCTTTGCAATTCATTAAGTTATGATAGTTTAGGAAATATATTAATTTTATTTGTGCAATTTTTTTTTAGATTATATTCCTAAGTGCTTAGTTAATAATGTTTGTTGTAGCAACAATAGGTGTATGAATTAAATAACGAGTGACTTTTCTTTGAAATTTTATTGAGCCACTGTAGTCGCCAATGTAAATTATGTGTGTTTTTGTTCGTGTCTCTTAATTAAAATATACAATTATATGGAATTGTAGTATAACATAACATAATGTAACTTAAAAATATACAAGTATATGGAATTCGTTTGATATTAAGGATTACACAAAAGCGGCCTTTACGAGAAGATCGACGTAGACAAGTCTCGGAATTTCAGAATAATGAATTTGGACCTAAGCGACGATGGCAAGGTGGTAATAACACAGAACCAAAAACTGTTTTTAGTCGGCTAAGTGCAAGAGTTCCGTCTACCGCTGATGACAGTGGTGACGAAGACGATAATGCATTTAAGGTAGAACAGTTTTGATCGATGTTTTATTTTGTAAATAGTCTGTTTCATGAATTTTATATCAAAATAATACCCTTTATAGCCTGCGGTGTCTTCTAGAGTTATAGCAACACCCCGGGAAATACCTTCTAGACAAGATGTGATACGTAGAGAAAGTACCGATGAAAGAAGTAGGCAACGAAATAAACGAATGTTCGGAGCGCTCTTAGGTACTTTACAAAAATTTCGTCAAGAAGAAACAAAGCTGAAAGCAAAGGTCATTAATTTATGCTTTTTTCACTTACACATTTCTGTTACAACTATTATTTTAATAAGTCTGTTATTTTAAATGCTCAAGTATCGATTGTATTAACATTTTATACGTGCAAAGCTAAAATATACAAATTTCTACTAAAATATCATTTAAACAAAATGTAGGAAGATAAGAAGGCCGAAGTAGAAGCTCGAGTAGAAGAAGCTAAGAGAAGAGAAAAAGAAGAACTAAAACGTGAAAGGCAACAATTATTTTTAAATCGTAAACAACAGCTAGCTCAAGTTAAAGCTCTTGAAGCAAAATTAGCCAGAAGTAAACAGTTTCAGGACTGGCGTGGTGCACAAATTCCACTTTTAAATTTCATTAAGACGAAAACGCAGCCTCCTATTTACTATTTACCAAAGCGAAGTATACCTAGATCAGATACATTGCTACAAGAATCTGCAAAAGAACTTAAAGGTTTGTACCGCAACTAAGAGAAATATTTAGAGCTTTAAAACGAAGATAATTGTTCTTTTGATAAACTTATCATTTTTTTCACAATAAATATTGCGTTCGGTATACATTATATATATCTTTGGTATATTTTTTGAGCACTTTCTGAAAATCTTTTTTGGCAATTTATGAGTTGAGATATTATAAAATAGTGGAATAATTGCATAAATTTTTAAATGAATTGTATTTGATAAATAATTGAATAAATCATGGGTAATTTTCAATAATCTTTTTAATAAATTAAAAAATTAAAAACCTAAAATATGTTTTTGTGTTTATCTTACAGCTGAAATAGATAGGAGGGAAAAGTCTTTGATCGAAGAGCTTGAGTTGATACAAGCACAGGTTGGCCTCGGTAAGAATCAATTGGACAAAAACATATCCATTTCAGAAGGTCAAGATCAGTCATTAACAGAAGAACCAGATGAAGAAGAAAATCACGATCCTAATCCTGAAAAAAATGGCGATGTTGAGATGGTTGTTATCGATCCTGCTAGATCTTCTAATCACAAAGAAGATACTAATGTAGCAAAAGTGGATTCTGATAAAGAAGAGGAGAATCATAATCCGATGCAAGAAGAGAAAGAAGATAAGTTAGAGGAGAATAATGACTAGCGTTTGTTATAATTTTTTTACACTGTAAATAAAAGTAGCAATCGCGTGTATGCAAAATTGGAGAAAAGATAGAATTCGAATGAATGGTTAAAGTATGCTTTGCACTTGTGATTTTCGAAAAAGATTGTTGAACTCTACTGCTATGGATATTTTAATATTTGTATTAGTCAGAGTACAATCTGTATAAGTCTGCCAGTAACTTTTTCACGATCATTGTGAAAAGCTTAGGTATCCTAGATTTCTTTTTGAGAATCAGACAAATGCGTACTTTTTGTTTTCATTGTTAATTATCTGTTTTCCATTGAAAACCAGCACTTGAGAGTTGTAACGAACATTTTTATGCAAAAGTTTAATTATTATTATTTGAAAATTGCCCTAAGTCTTTAAAGTAAGAATTTTTCATTCAAGAATTTTTAATTTTATTATACAATGAATCGTTTATATTTACGTACGTAATATTTCTCAAAATGCCTAATTACCATATACGCATATGTGTATGTATATATATATATATATATATATATATATATATATATATATATATATATATATATATATGTGTGTGTGTTTATATGTGTATATATATATATGCGTTTGTTGTGTACGTGTATACAAAATTGTTTTTGTATAATCTCAAAATAATTCAACTTATGTGTGTTCACAATTTACTGGTTAAAAAAAAAAAACGAAACGAGTAGAATTACAATTGTAAAATAAAATAAAATTCTTTAGTTTCTAGTATAATTAAAAGCTATAATGCAAAAGTCGTCTGTAAATAATGTATGCTTTATTGGTCCTTTTTAAATATAAACAGAGAGAAACATAATAATGACAATCTTGTCTAAAATGTAAGAAGAAAATTAAAAATACGCAAGTGAGAGTACTCTTGGTGTTTTGGTGGATGTAAAGAAGTAAGTGTGCTCGGAAAAAAGAAAAATTAAGTCTGGCGCCATTCGCGCTTTAACTTTAGTCGCGAGCCATTAATTCACTTCGCCATATTATATGGCAAGCCCGTTAGTGCCCGAGGCGGGGTGAAGGGACAGAAAAGGGACGTACAATCCAAGTTACTATTGCTCCTGCTGCTATGCGTCATCAAGCGTATTTTCATACCCAAGCTGCTTGCAGTACGAAACACCGGACATGCGAGGGGAGTTTAAAAAATTTAAATTACTTACAGATTTTCCGATCGCATTTAACTTATGTTTTATTTCCTTTTACTGCAATTAACACCTTTCTAATTTTCTTATCAAGCTATTTGGAATTCTCGGTGCTTAAATAGGTTTCAGAATCACCTCGTTGTGCAAAATTAATGCAATTACAATTTTTTTATAGAATAAACTTCACAGGCTTACACGTATAATTTTATGACAACTAATGTTTCTTGACAATTTTCCGATATCATTTTTAATTTTGTTGAATTGGTAAATTCATAGTAGGCAAGTCATTTTTGGTTGCTGATTTTTTAAAAGCAAAGGGCGACATTTCCATTTGTAAATTTCCAATTCCTTCCAATTTCTTACTTTGAAATTACTGTTATATTCACAGTACTACATTTAAAATTATTACAAATATTATTGAAGTTAATCGAAGTGTTCAAATTATTTTTAATTTTATTTGACTAGATCGCCTCATTTGGATTACCAAATCAAACGATCATTTGAATCCTGAATGATATTTACAGGTTATAATTGCTAAGATTGGTATTTTTAGCAATTTTTTGTTTAATAACAAAGTAGAATAAATACACTATTAATTTAAAACATTTTTAATTACGGCGTACAAATTATTTTATTTGCTTAAATGTATGTAGTTTTTTAATCATAGAATCAGTTACAAAATGTCCATTTTTATTAGATTTAATGTAAACATTTCAAGTTCCTTATTTACTGTGACGTTATTATTATATTTTAGAATAATGAATTTTTGTGAAAGTAAAATGACTAAACTATGACGGTGTGCATTCGTGTTCAATTTACATATTTAAAAACAATAAGCAACAGCAATAGTCGCTTATATAATTCAATAAATGGTAACTATAATAAAAAAATAATACTTAAGTTTATATAAATTAAATTTTGATTTATTCTCTCTATAAAAATTTGCTGTAACGATTTGCAAAACTTAAATGAATCGAGAACATCTTTGAAGATTATTATAAAATATTATTGAACCAATTATTTATTTCCCAATGGTATTTAAGGCAATAAAATAAAGTATTGCTTCATGCATTTTTAGATATGTTTAAGAGGTACGTTTTTTAGAATATTTTCTTCAAACTGTATAATATATTTTTTTAGATTTTTAATTAATCGAAATACGTATAAATTGTTGAATATTTATTAACACGTAGTCGGTATATATATATATATATATATATATATATATATATATATATATATTAATAATTAATATACAGTACCTTCTGTGATAAGATTACTACCGTAAATTTTGCCAATGCTAATGAAGAAACTGAAATTTCGAATCGTTTTTTAAAAGATTCATGCTATAATTATTTATTTATTATAATGAAACGGGAGCAAGTATATTTACAGTATACAATTTATTAATTTTTAATCTAACGATATTTCATTCGCTTGCGCCATTGTAATGTATTCAACGATAGTAGCCGATTCATTGAAATAATTTTACGACGTGAAATTTATGGATTAAATATACAATTATGAAATATAGTTAGCGAAGCATATTTCAACTTCATACATTTATAAAAGTAAAATAAATTTCTGTAGAACTTGATAATTTACGTTTATCTTTATTTATGTTCGATCGAAGAGTTAGCGCATAATAACGAGTTGTTTTACACGTTGAATGTTCCTCAATTTCGGAACTGAATTGTATCGCCAAAATAATTTATTATTAGATATTAATTAAAAGAAAATTAAGTTGGTTTGAATTTAAATTGAAATTGGTTTCAGAAATGCCAAGGATACGAGCAGTTACGGCTCAACGAACTTTAATCTGCGTAAATGTTTTAAGGTAAGAATTCTTAAATCGGATTAATTTTGGAATATATAACCGAATTAAACTTAACTTTAAACCGACATTTTAGAACAATTTTCAAATTGCACAAAAATAAACACTTGGAAATGTTTTCAGTAGCTAATGTACGTACAAAAGTCTCGCCGATGAGATAAAAATAAAGGTTAACGTTATGTTCAATTCTTGATATCGTTCGATTCGAAGTTTTAATCTAACTTGTACTGAAAACTTGTAAATGAAAATAAGCAGATTATTGAGATAAAATTTTGAAATACTTTGATTGTTACATCGTGAAAAATCAAATTCTGATTAAACTTGTTCTGTCCGAAAGGATTAATGTCACGTTGCGAAGTTCATTCTAATGTGCGATTTCACTAGATCACTAGATCAATAAGGTATAAGTTTCGTATATTTTTACATGAATAATTTCATTAAGTGCACGGTATCATTATCCCGGAGAGTATTTGAATATCTTATGCCTTTGCGAAAAGTTTTCCACACGTAGTATTACAATCAATTTACCCAAAATACTTTTAATAATAATAATAATAATTGTATTTTAAAGGTACAGAAATTTTGAAACACTTGAATTTACATTTATAAAAATTTACAAATAATATTTGCAAATAATTTTTAAATAACTTTCGAAGGTGATATTAAATTTTTCATTTTTTCGGTCAAATTATTAGTATAATCAGTAGCATTGTTGCCGATGTAAGTGCCCTTTAGAACGACGAGCACTGTTAATTTAATTAGAAAGTTATATTAGTTGTATTTGCAAATGCTTGAATTTGAGGATAATTATGAAATTGAAGGAGACGAGGTAACGTGAAAGATATCGTGAAAGGAAACGGTGAATAGTTGTTGCCTTTGCTTTCTCCCATTGTGGATTTGTTTGTTTTAATAATGAAAAAGGCCCTCGACAATCGGACACTCGGTGACAATGTCGAGGAGAGAAAAGTCCGAAAGGCATCTTGCTCTGAAAATTCGCGGTGCATATCAGGCGCAAAAAGAAGCTAACGAACTCGCGCGCACTTGGGACTGAAAATAACCTATACGTATTGCCCTGAGAGAGAGAGAGAGAGAGAGAGAGAGAGAGAGAGAGAGAGAGCGCGCGCGCAAGTGTTCGAAGGCATAAAATTCGCGAAACGAGACGGACCGAAGTATCCCGAGTGCATTTAGCAGCTTGTGCACTCGGCTTTTTATTGGGCGAAAAATGTCGTCGGGCGATCGCTTCCCTATGCCGCGCTCCGCTCCACGTACGCATACTGCGGGGGTTATAAATTTAGAAATCTGGGCTTGCGGCCAGATAATTCCCTGCTTCGCGATGTGAAACGGCCTTTGCTCATTTCATACCCAATATCCCATAAAGCCCACGGCTTCTCATCTCGAGCGCGCCGCGCTACGTCTTCAATTACCGATTTGCCGTACTGCAGCAGCCTTTTATCGGCGCCGGTGGCTGCACCCCATCCGCGCGTCCTTTTATTATTCCGACGATGCCACTCGTACGAATGGGCGCGATTCCGAGGAATGAATAAATTTTTACGGGCGCGGGAGAGCTGTGGGAGAGCTGTGGGAGAGCTGTGGGAGAGCTGTGGGAGAGCTGTGGGAGAGCTGTGGGAGAGCTGTGGGAGAGCTGTGGGAGAGCTCGCGGAAAGCGGATTCGCAAAGGCAATTCGAAAGAGCTCGTTTCGCGACGGCTGACATTCTCGGGAAACGGGCTGGACACTTTATTGCGCTGCTTTTCAAATATGGCTGCCCGACCAACTTTCTTATCCCCTCGTAACAACTACCAACGACAACGACAACGACAACGACTACCAATCACCGTTCGATTCGTCAAAGCTTTGGCGCCCCCTCGACACGCGGACCCCTCGACGGAACTCGGCTCTGCTTCCAAGACAGACCGACTTTTAGTTTTTCTCGCTCCGTCGACACCCTCTCATAAATTAGTTTAAACAATTAGCTGAGTTGTTACACGGCAGCTCCTGTTCATGCGAAAGAATCTGCAATTTGGCGATGAGGCGCGGCCGCGTGAAGCAAAGCAGAAGGGAATACGCCAAGTGTGCCAAAAAGCTTTCCAAGTTCTTCTATTCCATTGTGTGTAGCCTCAATGAAAAAGAACATTGAAAATGATACATTCTGAGAGCGTGAGACAAATTCGTTGAACATTATTCTTGCGACGTTTTATTTCTTGGGAATATTGCGTAGCTCTTGTCGTTGTAATTAACATTATTTCATCTAATGGTTCAGACCAGCTGCTTCAAGTACCTTGAAATGCCCACGCGGGCATCGACGGAAAAATGGCTTTCATTTACGTAAGAATGTACGAATAATACCTCTAGGCCTCTTGTGATTTACCGGTTTGCTGGCCCTAATAAGTTTGCGTTCACCTACGTGTACGCACATGCGTTTATGAAATCTTTGTCGCCATAAAGAAATCCGTGATACGCTGCTGAAATTTCGTAGTTTAAGTACCCTAAAAAATAGAATTGAAAATAACTTTATAAATAGTCCGGTAAGATGCGACGATCGTTGATAATTTTAGACGCGTTAGCACTGGTTAATATCGCTTTATAATAAAGTAGAAACTCACTCTCACCGTGAGATTACTTTTGTTGTTAATTTTCATTGAACATATTTAATTTCACAAGGGAACTAATGGGCTGATGACATTAAGATTTCTGGCCAGATTCGCAAATTCACAGCTGAAGCTTAAATTTCGAACTTCGAAGCGATGTATCGAATCTGACGGCTAGTTTAATGAAATAATGTATTTTAGTTTATTCGGAGAAATACAATATCTAAGAGTGTAACGATCTCTCGAAACTTTTTGATATCACTGCATTCAAATGTGGAAGCTCGGCTTGTAATATTCGTACGTTTAATTAAATTTCTAAGGGTACTTCTTTGGAATTTATTATTATTTCACTTGAACATACGGCATACATGGATACTAATATAATGTGGATTTTAAAACTCCATGCTAAACCACGTTTGGAACATTCGAATCTAATTTGAAGTTGAAAAGCAACATTGAAAATTATCAGTGTAATTATAGGACTCAATTTTTACGCAACGTTCAATTTAGTTTATAGCGGTAAAAAAAAATTTGAATTGTAGTTTGTGTGTGCTGCCATCGATAGACTTTAAATTAAGTTCATAAGACTGTTTTTGCATTCCTTGGTTAGAACTTTCAGTTAAAAAATTAATAGTATTCATTAAGTAATATAAATCGTAATTCCATTGATTTGAAACGGTCCAGAGACTTTTTATGAATTTCGCTCTTTTAGAATTAGAACAATTTTACATTCAACTTAAATATAACTCTCTTTTTACAAATGTACTTCGGCAAACGAATCGATTTTCGTAGCCGTTATCGCAGTTGTACTTAATAGGTAGCCTAAGAGTACTTTACACCGCGCGAAATTAAATCATTTTACTTTAATAAATGTATATTCTCCTTTTAAATGCGATTGATATTATACTACAGCTCTTGACTTGTTATATCGACCTCATACATATCCACTTTAATTTCCCGCTTTTAATACGCATTGTTTCAAAGCCAACAAAAGTAGGTAGTGCTTCTTGGTCTATATATTCTCCTATGGAAATAATCGTACTTTTTCTATTATATTTATAGATTTACTTGTCTGTTACCAACTGTACTTGCGAAAGAAAAATTTTTTTTTTCATAACTTTGGTATACTGTTGATTAAGGAACGGATTAATTCAGATATCGTTTGAAAAATATCAGTTAATTCATTTAATATTGACCGCAACGGTTTCAACGTAGGCTTTCTGTTTTAATATGAATAATAATAAGAAGAAGAGACTGTATTATATTATATGTAGTAATGGTACAAAAGCTTTTAAAAACTACTGATCTTTTACGAATTGACTTGTAATATTGCCTAAACAAGTAACACACACACACACACACACACACACACACACACACACACACACAAATTTACACGCCTAAGTAAAACAAGTAAAAATAAAAGACTTGAAATCTCGAAATAAAAACCATTTAAAGGTACTAGTTAAATGACACCTTTTTTATTACTTCAAATAAAAATTGTACGCCAATTATGACGCGAGTAACTTTAATATTATGTACATATCAGTTTCTTGGAAATTTGCACTGGTAATATCTATTATTGATTTTGATTGAATAATAGAAGTTATGAAAAAAAAAAATTGCTTACCTTAATCACTAAAACTTAAAAGAAATCTATAAGTACATTCTGACGGACTTTAGTACAGCTAAACGATAAATATTATATAATTGTTTTATTATATAATACTATAATTTTCAATTTTGGGATATCGTAAATTTTCTCGTAATTTTCTAATTGAATAAAACAATATAAAAAGAGAATTTTCGTACTTTCCTGCTAGTTTTCACTTTTCATTGTTACAAGCACATGAATTTGGGCAATAAAGTTGTTTTGTACAATCGTACCAATAATATGACCGAATGTACCAGTAAAATATTCACGTGAATATTCGACCCGTAAATATTTCACAGTACATTTTCAATTTTCAATATCAGAATTTTTATTCCAAATCGAAATCTAGTTATATTAAACATTTTCTGACACTTACAAGCTTTTTAAAAACAAATTCATTTCCCAAAGAAATTTCTAATCTGTGATTTAATCATCTATGATGAATGTGAAATGGTCCAGATGTAAGGTTTCTTGAATTTATTAATTTATAATAGAGAATTAAATTACCAAAAGATCAGTTACTTAAAAATGTTAAATAAATGAAGTTTGAATAAAAATTTTTTTTAAGGATGAAACTTGGCAATTTAGTCATACGTACGCAATCAAGTTCATATGTAAGAAAAAATTTCATTCTCTTTAAGAAGCTGCAGTTGTTGTTTTATTCAAGTTGAAAGCATTTTATATAAAAATTAGATGAATAGCTCGAACTCTTATAACATATTCAATGAGACGTACGAATCTTTGATATTACGAATATTTTCAAATATTTCACTTTAAATAGCACAAACGAAAAGTATAGTACGCAAACAATTTAATTCTTTTATGTGAAACGTAACTGTCTTTTCAAGTATATTGAAAAAGTTTTAAATCTCTTTTGGGTTAAAATAAGCGACATATTCGTAGATATGGATTTAAGTGAAACCTTTCTTTTATTGAATGTATATCTTTTCTTCATTATTTATATGCAAAAAGTTGTTTCGTAATTGAGCATAGGCTCTTCTAATTACACTTTAAAAATTGAAAATGATAATGTAATTTTTCAAAATTTTGTATTTTTCAGGTTACACGTTTCACCAATTATGGCTAAGTTGAAGTAAGTTTTGAATTTACAAATATATTTTTCAAGAAAACACTGAATTGGATATTTTATTGATGAGGTTTACTCATTGAGTTTTAAATTTCGACTGACTATATTAAAATAATTATTTCATGACAATATGTGAATATAATCGGTTCAATGTTCAATTAAACGCACATTTTATTTAAAAATAAACGATTTATTAACAATTTGCGTATGCGATGTAAAGTAAGTGTTTCGTATGTGGACACATGAAATTGGTATTAAATAATGTAACGAAAGAATTTGAACTTTAATTATTCAAATCATCAGTTAATGTAAACTATATGTACAAGTACGGTACATGACAAAATTGCATCTGTTATTTGTTACTCAAGTTTTACAGAATATACACGTTTGTGAAAATGTAAAAATATATATACGTTTTTTTGTGAACATACGTATAAACAGTAACTTAAGTTTTATGTCGTCTTTGCATTAATTTATGTTAAAGGAGTATAAAAATAAAATTGTATGGAATTATGTGTTAATAGTATTAAAATTTTAATGACTTTTCGGAATAGATGAAATGCAAATGTTGATATTCAATCTAATGTTAATCTTGTTGAAGTCGATACGGTTACGATGATTTATACACGTAAGACTTAAGTTGATTTTTAATTTATGTTGTAACTTTTAGCTCTGGCTTTTTTTACACAGGAACACGCGAAAGTTTGTTAATGGTTAAAAATTTTCAATATAACGATTATAGATTTCTAAAGTAGTTAATGAAATTTTTCGTTCAGTCACCGATTTTTTTCAATAATAACATTTAAACATTTTATTTTTGAGCTTCAGCAATAAGGAAATTTGGTGGCCTAATGAAACTACTTTCTGATCTCATCTTTTTCTGGTGTGATTTACGAAACGTTCGACCGTCCTTCAACTTTGAATAGCACTTATATATTAAACGGCAAAGAACTCAATTGCTAGCAAGTTTGACGCCACATAATTAAAAGACGATTTCAGATTATTTAATTTTATCGGTTACACGAATCTCATGCCTACCTTTTCCGTTAATCCAACAATTATAGTTTTATACATTTCCGATTCTATTCTATTCAATGTACTTAGCAAAATGTTTGATTTCATTTTGAAGTAGGATATTTTTACGTTATTTGGCAATTTTTCTTAACACTTATATTAACTTTAAAGAGACAAGTTTTTGTATATAATTTGTACATGTACGTGAGTTAGACTACAAGTGGAAAATTACGATAAGAAACGCTTCTGATTGTACATAATCAAGCAATGCTTTTTCAATTTTTCATCGAACAATTCGGTTAATTTCGTATCGTTTAGAAAAACGAATTTCGTTCAAAAGTATTAACTTTCAAAGTCGCGAAGTAATATATTTTTACTTTTAGGAATATTTGAAGCAACCCTTACCGCCTAAAAATTCATTGCATTTCTTAAATGTATTGCATAAGTTCATCGTTCGCAGCTATTAGCGAAAAATTAATTCGAAATTTATCAGGAGATAAATTACGTTTAAAATTGTCAAAAAGTTAATGTCTCGCGTGAAATTAGTTACCATATACAGTACTTAATGTACTCGTCTTATTTACCAGACAAAATATTTATTTCACACATTATTTCCAATTTTAAATCGACACTCAAGTAATACAGGATTTATGTACGGGCTTTATGGTTAATTCATCATTAGGATGACAAATGACGACAAATAGTTCGGCATAAATCGATACGAGTCTAACAAACGGGAGGTTAATATTATATCGGGTTAAACCGTAGTAAGGTTGGACTACGTACCCTCAATGGGTTTCAATTAGAATAGAAAAGAACGATGTTCTTGCCTCGACATAACGATGACATTTATATTATTAAACGCCAATTAAATAATAATAATAATAATAATCGATTGGCCAAGACCGTTTAGTTTTTTATAGTTCACGAATGAAATTATAAGCTTAATGCGCCAGACAAACAATTTGTAAATCATTTGTGTCGTCTAATAATGGTAGGACGACATTTTTCTCAACTTACTTTAACCGACATTCAAGTTTAAAATGCTCAAAATAAAGATAAACGCAATAAGTGCTTATTATTATTAACGCGCTTAAAAGCGTCAACGTTGAGAATAATACGCCGTCGAAAAATCACCGACCTATTATCAACGATCATATTTAAAAATCTGCAGGATCGATCGAACGGTTAGTTTACGCCTTTCCGCTCTTAACGTCGCTGATCTCTTAAATCGATACGCAGACTGACTCCTCGTATCCGACACTGCACCCCGATCGATAGAGAACGTACTCGCCGTGAGCGTATGTTCTAACGGAAGCGATGCAGCTTCGGCCCGGCCAGTCACGCCGACACCAGGAATAAAGGCTCGAGCAAGAGCTAGAGGTCGTCCGCCGGTAGCGACGCCAGCGGTCCACTCCATCGAGGAGCGGGAAACGCGTGGCGTCGGTCTTATCGCGGTGCACCTGTTGCTCGAGGGAGGCGTGGATGCGCGGGCCGCATCGACGCGCGCGCCACGCCGTAACGAACGTCTCCAATGGTCCGTACCGACGTAGAACCGCCTCGACGACCGACTCGGCCACACCTCCTCGCCTCTGCCGCCGCCGCGCCCCCCCCCCGCCCCGTCGTCTCCCCGTCGCCCCGTCTCCCCGTCGCCCCGTCGCCCCCCGCCCACGACCAAGCGCGATTCGAGCCGAGGCGCGATGCTCCCCCAGCCGTCACGAGCGAATGAGACGCGTCGTCCGCGAGCCGCTTGCCCCATCCCCCCGGCCAAGGGGATCAACCCCCGCTGCGCTCGGGCACCTCATCCCCCCGTTCGAGAATCGGTCACTGGGGGTAGGAGCTGCGGAGGAGCGATACAAATCCCTCTGGACTCCTTGACTTTCTCGCTTCGAGCCAACGCCGATTCTCTAATTGACGACTCTCGAATAATCCGACTCGGGGCTGCGGAACTTTCGCGGAACTTTCGCGGAACTTTCGCGGAACTTTGTCTCCAATTCATCTTCAGGCTGCGCTTTTGGACGAATAACACCTCATTCGGCCTCCCTACTACGACGATAAAGACGAAGATAAAAGCTAAGCTTTTCCGGCACGAGGGAGAAAAACTCGGCTCTCGAACTCACGGATTAAGTATTTCCCCGATCGAGCGTTACTTTCTCCGTAGAATCGCAAGCTCTTCCCCCATACAGATCCGTCGCACGATATCAAACAAGCAATGTAACGTGTCAACGCGCGCGAATCGCGCGTAAAGCTTCCTAATCAATCAATTAAGTAGTTCAATCGCCCGCGCGCACTCGACTCCCGACGCGATCGCTCCTACCGAGAAAAAGTCGTCGGTCACGCGCTCGCTGCATCAGCGGAGAATTTCATAAACATAAAGCGCGGTATCAGACGAATGCGCGCAAACAAATAATCGCGCGCATAATTTCTCTTCTCCCTCCGTCTCGCGCACGCGAAAATTCATAGAGCTTGAAACAGTTGCCGCCGCCGCCGCCACAGTCACAGTCGCACACGCACACGCACACGCACGCGCCTTGACGTGCGGGAAGGAGAGCGAGGCGAGCGGCTATTGGAAGTGGCCGTTGAGGTGGCGGTGGCAGCGTTGCCCCCGCGCGCGACGAGATGGAAGACTGCAGTCGGAGATTTCTTATTTCTGCTCGGGTAAATCTGTCGTCCCAGTCAGTGAGGCAGAGCAGGGCGAACCGGCCCGAGAAGCGCCTTCTCCTCTCGTTGGTCGCCTCGACGACGCTCATCCCCGCGATTCATCGGTGCGCCAAAGCCGCGGCCGAGCAACTCACCGGTCTGACCGCGAGATAATGCTTTATCGCCGCCCGCGGGGAGACGACGGCCTTCCCGTCCTCCCCGGTGCCGACGCTCCTCTGCCTCCGGCCGTTGTCCGAGTGCGCGAGTGCCGCTAGCCAACCTCTCACTCTCTCTCACTCTCTCTCTCTCTCTCTCTCACTCACTCTCTCTCTCTCACTCTCTCACTCTCTCACTCTCTCACTCTCTCTCTCTCACTGGCTCTTTGTGACGCGCGCGCGCGCGCGCACGCGATGGACCAGCGGCGGCCGGCCGCCGAGTGACGAGGCGCACCTCTCGACCGGAAGCTGCCCATAGCCGGAAGGAAGCCCATCGGTGGGAGCCCCGCTGGACGAGCGGCTTCGGCCCGTCGGAGAGCTCGAGGAGTTGGACGCGACCGTCGGTAGCCGCTGCTCGCGCTCCTCAATGGATTCTATTTTATTAGGTAAGCGTGCGCGCTGATTGTTTTTGATGTTAATCGCGTTTTTTGGTCATTCCGGGATGAGATAAACGTCCCGGATACGGCCAGGACGTCGCTGCTCCTTTGCCTTCGCAAAGTTTACCGACGCGCTCGAGTAAAACCGAAGCTAAACACGAAAGCCTCGCACCTCGACTGATTCCCCGGACGTCAAAAGGGATTGCGTCCCTTTTAGCGTCCTTCTCTTATCAGGATGGTCTATTTCCTTTATCCATTGTACATTTAAGTATGGATAGTTTTTATGCAAATCTCCTACGGAAAGTTTTCCGATTTTCTGTCTCTCTTGACGTATTGCTGAGTATTGCTGAGTATTGCTGCTAAGAGCAGGTCGTGCGCGGTGAGATATTTAAATATCTCACCTGCGTCCCACCTTTGCCCTTTTCTCGCGACCGATGCTCTTCGCTGATTTTGATTACTATTAAGGGGAAATTCGTGCGAATCGAAGTTCGCCGACGAGCGTTTGTCAAACGTCGGTTTTGTCGACCGCGGCATTATCTTCTCCACAGGGATGCCGTGCGTGCAGTTGCTCTCAGAAAAGCCAAATTAAAAATCGGAGAGGAGCTCCGTGTATCGAGCCTCGCGAGATAGTTTCCGAGGATAAGGATAAGGATAAGGATAAGGATAAGAGCGAAACAAGAGCGATAGGCGAACTGACAGCTGATTGCTCCGGTGATCGTGAGGGGCGGTGGAGCGAAAGCAGCTGCGCCTTCGCGGTCGAGGGGAGGGAACGTTGGAAAAGAAGCACCGGTGCTTCCGTAGGTATCGCTGCGGTCGTGTACATTCATTAGCGTCAATTAGTAGTGTTTTCCGGGTAAATAAATAGAGCACCGGTGGACGGTCTTTAAAAGGGTGCGGAGTGCGACGGCGACGCCGACGGTGCATCAGTTTAGCCTGGAATTGACAAAGGACTCCTCAAACACGTGCGCGGTTGACTTTTGCGTAGGATACACCCGGTGCGTTCTACACGGTTACCTTTTCGGCGTTTACCCAGGCGGAGGGATTCCCAACTTAGTTGTTTACAGGTTTGTCCAGACCTGGTAATCCTGCAAATAGTACAAATTCGTTGGCTACCGATTGTTCATGTGAAAACATAACCGCTCCTTTTCGCTTCGTAATCTTTGCTTTTCTTTCTTTTCAACCTTCTCTCTCTCTCTCTCTCTCTCTCTCTCTCTCTCTCTCTTCCTCTCTGAAATTGTACGCTTGCGAGCTTTTATCTTTACAACGATACTTTTTGAATTTAAATTGTTAAATGATAAAAGCGATCGTATCTGAATTTCAAATTTACGCTGTTCAGTGATTGTCGGTTTCCAATCGCTTAATTTCATTATTTTTAAATACCGCCAATACGCTTTGGCTCGTGATATCAATATAATTATTATTCTTTATCGCAATACAAGCACCCGTAACTCCGACAACGAGTTTTTCTGTCTATTTTATCTCGAAAATGCTTTAATCAGTTTTCACTAGGGTATATATTTTTTCTCTCCCTTTGAACGCGTGGGCGAGATTTTTTTTTCAGAAAAATCATCGAAATTTAAGTCACTACGTTACTCAATGTGTAGACGCAGGAGTAATACAACAAAGCGGAATGGAATAAAATATGAAGCATGACTATAAAATATTCGTAATATTAAACACGGCGCTAATAAAAAATTGCATTATACAGGCGTATTTTAGTGAATTTGTAAAAGAAGTTTCACGGGTGAAATGAATCCTAATGGAATATCGTTCTTTGATTTAATTATTGCAGGCGCTCGAGTTTTTCGAAACTTTGATACCTAATAATTCTCTTGACTGAAAATTCAATATCTTTCATCGGTGCGATAAATATATTTGATTGACTTGCGCTAAGTTTACAAACATTTTTTATTACATTTACGTTTTGAATATTTGCACGCCAAAATATTTAGAAAGTATTCGGTAATTCTATTCGATTATAACAACGAATCTAGTTTGCGTGCCTTTTGTATTACAATAAGTCTAAATTTTACGATACCCAAGTCTTCGAATATCGTTTCGCCGTTGACCATTTTTGCGTACAATCGTTAACTTTCGTTGTATTCAATGTTGCCGCTACTATTTCATGTTTGACTTGTAACAATATTGTATTTCATGCAAAATGTTTCGTAGATTGTGAATTTTCAATTATATCGCAGGAACTGCATTTCGATTATTGAAAAAAATATAAATTGTGACGCACTGAAGTATTAACGATGTAGGAAAACCGATATACTGACTTTTTCATGCGGGCATTAAATTATAAAGTTAAAAAATCTTTATATCTATTGATAAATGTACTTTTTATTCACCCTTAAAATATTTTACACGCTCGAATGTTCGTGTTTCAATATCAGTGCGTATAAACTGTCGAATCTGTGGGTTCGCCCGAAGCTTAGGAGGGAAGCGTTTCTGATATTGAAAAGAAAAAAGGGAAGGCGGGGGCGGGGGGCGGGGGCGGTGAAAAAAAAAAGAGAAAAAAAAAATTCTCAAAATCAATCATTTTTGACAAACAGCTACAATCGCGTGAGCTAACCGAGTTAACTCGAGGAACCTTAAGCTTCTCGACTTTGCAGAGTCTGCGTAGTTTGACCGAAGCAAGGCGCTTAAATTTTGCGCAAACCTCCGGTGGCATTTGAGGAATAAATTTGTGGAATTAAATCTGAGGAGAAAAGGACCGAGTCGAAGACAAAGGAAGCCCGGGGAGCTTGAAAAATCAAGGTCAATTGTCGAATAAGTTCCGAAAAGGCGAGAGCCTGTGCCCGTCTAATTCGACTCTCGGGGGAAAATAAAAGTATAAAAACTGGGAGGCGTGTGAAGGCCGACTGAGAACGCGGACAAAATCCAAGCCGCGAATTTTCGTCTACCGCTACTCGTCGTCGGCTCTCGAATCCGAGAATCGAATTAGAGAAATTGAAGCAATCGTGGCTGACGCTCGACGGTCGTGCGGTCGACGCGCAAATTCAATACCCCGAGAAAGCTGCATGAAAAACTGACCGCAATAAATCACGGCCGTATAGGCGCGAGCAGTCCCGATAAATTCAATCAACGCGTACGAAGCTTCGTTTGACATTTCACTCAGTCGCGCGCAGATGCAAACCTAGCGAGAACGCACGCGCGAGCTATATAGTAATCGAAATGCATCGAAGGCTCGCGCACGGCGTTGAAAAGCGAGCAAAGCGTCGCGCCGGTACGACGAGGTACGACGGCTACGACGAGGTGCCACTCGGCAGTCGGGCAGCGCAACCGGCGACGACAAAAACGACTCGCCGAGCGATACGTGAGAATGAGACGACGGATCTGTAAGGGCGAGTGGAAACGGGGGGTGGGGTGGGGTGGGGGCCGTCGGGTAATAGGGCCCCGAGGCCAATAAAATCGCGGCAGCCAATATGGCCCGCGACGATGATGAAGATTATTATTTTTACGAGCATTGTCGTTATTGTTTTTGCTGCTCCTGCGAATCTCGTGTTACCCACGGCGAGAGTCGCCTCGTGAGAGTCGACCGAGGGAGATGAGACGTGCACGACCAATCGGCGATCGACGAGTCCTGCGCAGGACTGCGAGTTCTTATAACGTAATTACCGATGCCGGAGCCGCGACTGAATCCTCCTGCTGACCCCCTTTTTAATGGGGCACCGTTCGCAGCTCGTTGTCGCCGAGGTGCGCGACAAACTCGTGCCGTCGTTTATCAGGGACGCGTACACCCTCGGTTGATCATTTGATCGTCCCTTGTCCCGATGTCCGAGGAAAGTTCCGTGGAGGCGCGTTCGGTGCGCATGGAACCCGAGCTGTTGGAAAGGGTTGAGTTTTCGAAAGGAAAGAGAATGACTTTCCAGAAGGTTAGTTCTCTCGTCAACTGTGAATTTTTAAACGTTGGGCTTTCCTTCGTCCCTCCAAAGCCCAAGCTTATACGTTGGTAGGACCTTTTCGACGTTTGCGATTCAGACTTTTTTAAATTGGATTTTTATTCCTTCACTGATCCGTTTTATCGGGCCTCTATAATTGATCTTTTCCGTACATGGAATGACTTAAAATAATACACGTGCGTACGCGCGCACGCGCACACACACACGCGCATCGGATTTTTAATAGCACACACGCCCACGCACGCTCCCACACGCGCATTTATATTAATTTCTGCAAATTCGCTTTTCTCGTTCGATACGATTGGGACTTGGTTTTGTTTACGAAACGTTTGATAGGGGAGTAATTTGCGTAAACGACATGTCCGTGTAAAACGATTTCCCGTGGATTATCTTTTATCGTGAATTCGTTGGCTGACTTTGTAACTTCTCCTGAAATCGAGTTACGTGTCAATTGTCAAGATCGTCGAATCGGCTTCTCGGGTGGATGATTAGGCTCCAGGTTCGCCTTACGCGCAAGGGTCACCCTCGGACGTCGACTGATCTAGATCGTTACGAGCTCTGTGTCGGATATCGCTACTGAGTTCGACCGTTAGCACGACGGAAATACTGTTTTTCATTACAAACACCTTGCGTTCATTTCCATTTATATACGCACGCACCAACACAAGGTAAAATATCGTTTACA
Organism: Wiebesia pumilae; assembly: GCA_018907045.1. Lineage (NCBI taxonomy): Eukaryota > Metazoa > Arthropoda > Insecta > Hymenoptera > Agaonidae > Wiebesia > Wiebesia pumilae. Next base: position 1,466,855 of record JACCHZ010000055.1, read on the forward strand.
ACGGGATCAAGGGAGAGCAATCACACGTAACGTTCAAGATGTCTTTTTTAAGGAACAGCCAGTATGCGGATTATTAGTAATATCGAGCATAAAATTTCAACGAAAGTTTAATCGCGAAATAGGAATGTTATTTATTTTCTTGGTATTACTTCTTGGTCCTCGTCAATTTCAAAGTTCGCGTTGATTTCTCAAATACCTGATGTTCAATGGAATGTCAGCACCGCTTTTCGATTTGCACAGTGGTGTACTGTAATTTTATTTATACATTATCACAAGCATACGCGAGGCGAATAACAGAGCAAGTTAACGTTGTAACGCAGGTTCAAACTGATACTCAATAAAATCTTGTAATAAATTAATTAGATATTTTTAAGGCAATTAATAGTAATTAAAAGTATCCGGTTTTATTATTCGCGTGGTATATTTTTGTGATAAGAGTGCAAACGAAAGAACGTTTGTCGTTACGCAAAATATTAAACCATGTAAATGGTTCTCGAATCCGAGCGCTTACGGGCAGCGAGAAGGAGATCGGCAGCGAGAAGGAGATCGGCAGCGAGGACGATCGATCGGATATCTCGAGTCATTCATCGTGGATCCGATTTTTCAGGTCGAATCGGTTAAAGTCAGGTTTAACTCAACGTCGCGCTCTTTTCTCTTGGATGTTTCGTGGCTCGTCAGCCACGGATCCTTGTCCACGTACTAACGCGATCGCTGTCGCAATGAAGAATGCATTAGTCCTTCCCCTCTCCCCGCGGAGCTGATTTATACTAAAAATAAAGCGTTATAAAATTTATGCGACAGAGGAATGAATAGCTGGCATCGTGGGGCAAGATGGAAACGGTCCAGTTTTCGAGGCGGGAGCAATGAAAATACGATTATTAAGGCAGTAAAAGCTCAAAAGCTCAAAAGCTCAAAAGCTCGGGGCGAAAGGGTAATTTATCGGGGCCTCCGCGGCTCTTATTATAGAAAGGCGCGACGCGGGGGCGGGAATCGCGGCGCGCTAACGAAGATCGTTAGAGCCTCATCGTCCGGGAAGGCGAAGGGATGGCGATGGGAGGGCGAAGGGAGGGCGATGGGATGGTGAAGGGAAGGTGAAGGGAAGGTTCGCCGAACTGGGAACGACGCGGTGGCCCGTAATTGCGCGAGGCATCAATCTTGCCGTTAACGCGCATAAGTAGGTAACGCGGACGCTCCACCGCCCGGAAAATGCCTCGATCGCGCATGGGTTCGTGCGCGGTTGCGCACGTGCGCCGACCGCGGAGGCAATTAGGCGTCGTCGGGGCATTATGCGCTTGCCTCGACTCGCCGCAACACGTGTGCCTCTTCAGACATTCATCTCCCGGAAGAGGCGCGTGAGGGCGAGAGAGGCTGGGTAACCCCGACGGGATCACGCCTACTTTGAGCGCGCCGCCAGGCGCAACCGAGGGCGCAACAAACCCCGTGGCCCAGTTCGCCGCTCGTCGTTGGGCATTTATCTCCGAGGCGGCGACGCTCTTCATTCGTGCGAGGAAGTTCCAAGGCTAGAGAGCCGACCGAGCGCTACTCCGACGTAGGGGACGCCGGACGTAGGGGCGCGAATGCAACTCCGTTATTACGCTACTCCCGCTGATAAGGAGAACTCGCGAGCTGCAGCTGTTGTCGTCGTCGTCGTCGGTTTAGGCAGAAGGATTCCTAGGATTAGTCGCGCGTCTCCGGAAAATCAAAATTCTCCGGCTCTTGTCGTCTTCCATCGCGTTTAGCCTCCGACGGACTCTTTCGTCGAAAGTTGCCGCGATGAAAAAACCGTGCATTTGAAAAAAAAAAGATCGCACACAACGAGGCGACCTTCTGCAACTACGATAAATTTATAACGAATACGATGTTTTCTTCTTTTTTTTCCTCGAGAAACATCAGGCTTGATTTGTCGCAAAGGACAGTCACTTTCTCGACGTTTCAACGATACGATTTATTCGAGATTTCATCAGTCTATGAACATTCGTTATTGAATTTTATTTTAAAACCGCGATTCTATTTTCGATCTCTTTTTGTTATTTGTGCACGAATTCGCGTACAATTTTGTTGATCAGAGAGGGGGATAAATGAAGGAAAGCACAGAGTTCGATTGCAGAAGTACGTTTTTGTAACAGTGGCTTCAGAATTATTCGAGATGATAAATTCATTAGATATTACCGCCTTAACGGACAATACGTAATTGCGCGTCAACGTATTATTTTGAACCCTCTATTTCCTTCGATCAAAGTATTATCGTTGTTGGCAATTAATTCTTGCTCAGTGATTTTTCACGATATTTAAGTAGTCTTTTGCTCGAAACTTTCCTTTAAAATCTCAATGTGCGTAAAAAATGATTATTCATCCGAAAAATGATGTAATCACGATAATTTTAAGTATCGACGTTTCGTAATCGTGTCAGATATTAATATGATTTTTTACGAACGATTTTTCGTTGCAACAATTGCAATCGATAACCATTTCTCGATCAATCGCGTCGCTAATGATCGCGGACGTAATACATTTTCCATGAAGAAATCAAAATTTTTAGTAATTTTTAATAATTGCTAGACTTCAAATCCTTCGTCGTCGTCGTCGTCGTCGTCGTCAAAATCAAGCCGAACATTTTCGATATTTTTCTCTCATTTGACGCGCATCATTAAAACGTATTAATACTTTATTTGCCACCGGATGTACTCACCGAGAAGCATGATATAATTTTACAAAATATAATTTTCATAAATTACATCCGAATTATTTGACCATTGATCTAGTGTCACATCGCGTGACGTGCATTGAGGGCCTTACTTGAGCTTTATAATAATAAATAATATTGTCGAACGTGCATTTCGAATGATTCGCATTTGAGGCTAGACCGTCATCGTGAACAACTTCACGGAATAAAAGTAAAGTCAATGCTTTCGTAAATGCTTTTGTCACTTGAATGCAAACTTTAGCTTCGTAAGGTACATCAACAAGGATCCGCATTGTATTTCATATGTACACTCGTAGTCAAGCTAATTACTTTGAAAAATAAGTGAATATTAGCAAAATGTGTGATTTATCATTTATTACATCATGGTTGACCAATCATGAATTTAGTACATTTTATTGCTATATTATTTATGTTCAACAAAAACTTCTTTGATTAATTACGCGCAACGAATGGAGCTTGTTATATATTAAATGTTGTTTATTGGGAGTGCATATTAAAATTTATCTGAAATTACTTTTGGCGTTATTGATATCAAGCGTAGTCTATTTGGCCGGTTAGTGGTGGTCATTTATACTTAATAATGTGAAATACTATAAATAATGCTTTGCTCGATTCTTTTCGTCGCAAGTTTTCAGTCACGAATTTAAGGAAGAGTGCGTTGAGCATGAACGTAATGTTTTTGGTAATTTTGGAAAATATTTTTTCAAAATTATGCTGTGCAGAATGAAATGAAATATCGAAGATTTTGTTGGAAGATAAGTCGAGGGCAAATCAATGGAAAATATATTTGCAGGAATCTCGCTGAAAGTTGACCGTCGTTAAGCTCTAAAGAAAAAGAAAGGTTCGCGACGAATTATTCATCTCCTTGTCGCATTGCGAAGTCGAGAAAAATATCATTGTACCGCAAATCTAATATCATGACGTTTCAGACATTGCGCTCGAAAAACTCGGAATTGAATTTTGAACAAACTCAGCCGTAACTCTTGGTTACGTAGCTCATCGGTAGAAGGCAGTTGGTGAAATAAAAAAAGCTTAAATGCACACACATGTGAATTTGTCAGATAGAGCAAAAGAAGGATCGACGTGCCTATTAAAAAAACACGAACGTAAAATGTGGTTAGATGAAAAGTGAAAAGAAAGCGACACTTACCGAAATACGAATAGCCACGCCCTCCTCGACATCAATCGGCGGTAGCCGCGTACTCCGAAACGTAAAATGTAAAATCACGGTTATTGAGGAAGGAGTGCGGCGTTGGCTGTCGGTCACCGATTGCAAAGAGTACATCGTTCTCTAGCAAACGTACCTAAGCGTAAAACACTAGAATAATCCGGGCGAAAGTTGGACGAAAAGGCGCTACACGTGTAAAAGCTCTCGGCACCGCGCACACAATCGTTCTCTTTCTGCTCGATACGCGAGAGTGTCGCAGCAACTGCAACCTCGTGTCTCTCTTTCTTCCACTCACTCGCTCGCTCGCTCACTCTCTCTCTCTCACTCTCTCTCTCTCTCTCTCTCTCTCTCTCTCTCTCTCTCTCTTTCTCTCGTTTTTTCCCTTGCGACGAGACGACCGCTTCTCTCTCGGTTTAAACACATGTATTACAAGCGTGTAAACCGACTAGTCGCGGTTCGGGACCCTTTGATCTCGGCCATTCATCACCCCTCGCGAGAAAAAGTCTAATAATATACGCGAGCATATTCTCTCGCTCGGAGCTTTTTTATATGCGCGCTGTAGTAGACGCGACGAGGGAACGTACACACGTAGGTCACATGTGCATCCGTATTGGCGATATCGCGCGACATTTTTTAGCGCGAATGCGCTCGCTCGGAAATCGAGTTTTTTCAAGCGCGCGTTCGCTTATTTAGCGCGATTAGTCGAATAAAGTATTGCCGCTGATAAGCTGGCGTGCCTTTTTTCCTTCGCCGACTCGGTGTGCTCAAGTTGTTGCAATCTCACGTTGACTGTCCTCCGAGGCGAATGTGCTCGCGAGTAAATTAAAAAAAATTAGACCGCGAAGGGCCGCCTTTAATGTATGCATTTTTTGGAGAAGGACAGATTACGGCGAGCGATGTTTCATTAATCCAACACCGATAAGCTTCTTTAATTAAGACAAGAGAAGACAAGACAAGACAAGACAAGAGCCCATTATTTCAGAATGATAGTCAGGATTTCGAACGAGCGTATGAAGCTTCGGAGACGCAAATTTTTTGAAAAAAGTTACGCCTGAGGAAAATTATCCGTTTACGCGATCGTTACGTTTCTCGCAAATTTATAAGGTGAAACGGCTAACGAAGCTCCAGCGAGTCTCCCAATTAATCTCATTAAAATAACATATATAAGTGTGAAAATGCCCAAGAGGAAGAATTACACTTAAAGCGAGGAGAGTTACTCTTCGTTTAGACAGGGCCGACAGATTCATGTCTAAACATTCTGAGTCAGCTTTGCCTAAAAACCTCGTACTTGCGCGTGCATCTATTATGTACGAGCGCGCGACGTCCAAATAAAGAACGACACGTGCCGAGATAAGTGTTTGTCGAAAGGAATACTATTGCCCTGGATCGTGAAAAAATGACGTAGATTGATGCTTCGTGCTTCACATTCGCACGAAAGGTGACGGGCGTTTAATCTCTCCCGTACGCTTCCTGTTGGCTCCAAATGGCCAACACCAAGTCCTTGGAGATTATAATTTCGCGATGGACCATTTCCAGTGCTCACAGGTGCATTCCGTCATATCTTAGCGGTGACGTTAGTGTGCTGCGACGTTTGAAGTTTAAAAGTACGGTACACGTCTGCGTATTAGTAGTCCGCTAAATCACGCGCCAGCGCAAAAGTTACAAAATGTCAAAGCAACGAGCGGTCAATCAGATATCGGATCTGCGAGAAGGCTACTCGTAACGGTAGATACTGGTATTCCCGATTACACGATCGTTCCACGCATAAACGGCCAATTATAACCGATGTAACTGATTCTCCTGACATCTTATTCGGGAAGAAACTCATTTCTCTAAAGAATCTTAAGTAATCGGACAAGCAGTACGAAGGACGGACACCGTTAGAGTTAAATAAAAGAGACCGACAAAATGTTCAGAAGAGCGACTTACCCTCAAACGAGCGAAAAAGCAGTAAACCACCAGGCTGGTAATTAATATGGGTAAAAGTCAAGCGTAACCGTGAAATCAAATGTCTTCCGTCGGTTCGCTTCGGTGTTTTCCTAAATCTCCCCTTCCGCGCGTAAAATTCGTTGACGAGCCTTTCTTCGCCGTACACAGGAAAAAGCCAGAAAATTACTCGACACTTTTGCGTTAAAAAAAAGGCACAGCAGGGTAAAGTCGCCCGAAAACATTACGCATAATTAGCGCCTTTCCGAATGTCGCATCGAAAGGCGACTTTCAATTACTTCTTCGTGACGCCGTCAGCCACGCTACAAGAGACATCGTATTTGTTTTAAAAAAAATATAACGAGAGCACTGAAATAATAAATAATTTTAATAACGTCGATAGAAACAATGTATGCAGCAGCAGCAATTCAATCCGGTATTCGATTCTCCTGGTTTTTTATTTGATTATCCAATTAAATTCGCCATCCAACAATAAGAAGAAAAACTCAAGGGTCAATAACGAAAATCGTCATCGAGTGCTCGTTTGAAATGACAACGGAACGCGAAACGTTGGCTTTCCGGTCCGTAACGAGGTCAACGATGCATCAAACGAAGCGCCAAAAGCGCAACATTTAAACTAATAATAATTTAAACTAATATAAAATAATTTAATATAAAATATAAAATAATAATTTAATAATACATTTAAAAAAGCGCACCAACGATATTTATTTCATCGTAATAGGCATCGTTGCGTTTTCAAGAGGGTTCGCTTGAAACACTTATTAACGAAAACAGTGGGGTTTTTCGGTACAGTTGCCGTGTCAAAGGGAAGAGGTCGACTCTTACTGATCCGTTGCTTCGATTAAAAGCAACTTTTCGATCGACCGTTATAACTGCACTGGATGAACTCTTTGTAACGCACGTACCGTTCGCGACAGGAGCAAAGGCAAAAAATCTATTACTTAAATCAATTAGCCCAGAAGGGACGAGCTTATTTAACCGTTGCTTTCGCAAAAGCGAACTCGACCGCACTCGCAATGACTCTGGCTGCGTCGCTCGAGCAAACCCTCGCTTCTTCGGCTTCGGGGGAAAAGCGAGGCGCGGGCCCTGGACGAAGAAAGAGCGGCGCCCGCACCTCGCCAAAGCCACCGAGACGGAAATTGAAATCGGCCCTCGTTTCCTCCGAAAGCGCGCGCGGTCCATTTGCTCCGGCCGTAAAGTTCGATCGAGAGCGATTCGAGAGCGATTCGAGAGCGATTGGAGCGCGAGGGGAGCGGCCCGAGAAGAAAAAGTCCGGGTGGGGAGTCGTGGCGTCGATCCGCCGTCGATCCGCCGTCGATCCGCCGTCGATCCGCGCTCGATCCGTCCGGCACTCGCCTGATGCGCGCCGCGCGCGAGGCACCGGCAAAAAACGCGTCTCCGCTCTCGGGCCCGAGCCGCTTCCGAGAATCGCACAGTGCGCGTCTTCTTCGCCGCGTCGCCCGGCGACCCTCGCCGACGATAGCCCCAGTCGCTCCGAGAGTAACGACGTCGGCGTTCGAGCTTTAGGGGATCCGCCGCGAGACGCGGGATGACGGATGGACGCGGCGGCGCTCGGCATTCGCTTGCTCTCTTTGTTCGGCACTTTGGTCGGAAGGAGCCTACCGAGCTTGCGCAAGCTCCCACAGCAGGTGCTTTCCTCTCTCGCTTGATTCTGGCTTCCTCTCTCGATGGCACCGCTGCACGAGTCGGCGTTCATCAGTCGCACGGCTCCCGGATGGCAACGTTCCCGGAGCCTCGTTGTTCCTTTCCCGCGTACGACTGGGCGAGGGATCGAACAGTCCTCTTTAGCCTCAAACCACCAACTCTTATCCAAGTTTCGTTCGTGTGCCATCCGGGCGAGTACTTTCGATCGAAGCCTTATTTTCCATTTTCTGCACATTGGCAGAACGAGGACTTAACGATACTTACAGTCTTACTTACGACTTTGCGTCGAAATCGGTAAATTTTGACTCGAAAGTCCTTTAAGCGGTAGAAATATAACGGCAACGTTACATTTGTGACGTTGCCGTTTGCTAAGTTGCGCGCGATACGTTATTCTCGAGCCCGGGATTGCTTTGAGTCCTGTGCATTTTTAAAAGAACTTTTCCTCGTTAATAATCGGCCTTTTGCATTCGCGGACTTGGTTTGGCAATATTGGACTTGAGTTGACGATGAAATAAACGCAAGAAACGAGAGATACATTTCAAGCCAACGCGCTAATGTGATCCGAGGTAATGCGCAGCCTCGGTGTTCAATTGGTCGGAAATATTGAGCTTCGAGTTGAGGGATTTTGATGACTCTCGGGAAGTTGAAGCCACGCCGAAGATTAAGGACGTAGAGAATTATTTTTCCAACGCTGCATTTAATTCAATACTTTGATTGGGCGGACGTCGTTGCATCGTTTCAAATGTATTTTCCAAAGATTCGCTCATCAATCTTGTAAACGCACGATTGTGCTTGTAAACATCCGTGCAAATAAAACTAAACTTTACTAGCCAATTTCATATTAGTCATCCATGCTTCTGTTTCACGATTGTGATGAAACGTGATTAGTGGCTCACGCGAGAGCGATAATACAAAGATTAATGCACCTATATTATTAATAAATTAGTGCGCGATAAATGCGTGACATCTCCTCGCGTACCGGAGATCGTTGTACGTTAGATTTCTTCCTTGGCTTCGATTTACGACTGATTAATAGAGTTACTTATCGAAATACGTGGCAATCGACTGTACTAGTTGGACAAATTCGAAGATCGCGAACTTATAATGTTAAACAATTAATGGATATCGCGTTTTTTAAGTTTTTTAAGTTTTTTTTTTTCTTTATATAAAAACAAGAAAGAAAAAACGAAAGGAAAACGTTTCCTTTAAAATTATAATAATTCGTTCTGTTATATAACTCCTCTCACTTTGATAAACCATATTTCTACTTGATTGACGACATACGCAATAATCTATAAAATATCACAACTTGGACAGTGTGTAATTATTAATTGAGTTGAATGAGTTCATAAATGTGACGTCAATTTATGTATAACTTATGTTCAAGAAACAATATTAAGAAATGCATTATCGGTTTTCTTTCAAAAGTCAGTTTTTATTTTAATATTAGTAAGATAAGACAGCAGAAATAGTTTGCTTTTGTCGCGATTAAAAACATAAAAGTTGAGATTTAGAGATTGTAAATTGTAATTATAAAGTTATACCGTTGTTTATTGAACATTTTCGTATGTTCAACAGCCTTTATTTGCCGTGGAAAATTTATTGCTAAGTAACGGAGAAATGAAAAAATTCAACGAGTCTTATTCTTAAATTCACGTGTACATACGTAAATATACATAAACAGATGCGAATTAAAGAGAAATAAAATCGTAAGAAGAAGAATAAATGGAAAAGGGACAGAAATCACAATGTATCATTCGCTATCAGTTTTTCTTAAACGTGTACATGTAAGATAACCCTTGCTCTGATTCAGTTTGACAAGTATTATAAGTAATTTTTCTTTCTATATCGCAGAGTTCTTTATTTCCTTGATATATCGTGGTTTTACACAACTGATTTGTTAGAGTCCGATGGTTAAGCGGAGAAATACGTTTTACGTGATTTTCGACTTGTTTATATATTCAGCGTGAATTGTTCGAGCAATAACGTTACAAATTGTATAATATTTCAGTTTCAGATTTTGTACGAATATCTTTTGATAAACCTATTTTACAACCATGATAATTAAAACGACGTCTGGTTCGCATGCCAAGCAGGGTAAGTAAACGGATTTTCGTGGTAACCGATTTTTCATACGCTTCGTTGCGCAACCCCGCGACTTACGTTTTAACGAAGACGTTCCTCGAGCTTTACATAAAAATGGATGCGCGTAATACTTGGAAGTTTGCCACGCGAATCGATGTGCTCGATCGATATCTCAATATTTTTATCGAGCACGCGAGGTAAGACACGCAACGACACACGCGAGACAGCGACGATTTTTCACGAGTGATCAATTTAACCGGAGGTGCAAGTGTTCGTCCAAGACGAGAGAAATCGTAATCAAGAAATAAATACTCATGCCGAATGGAGACACTCGATTTCACGGGGAATAAATAAACGACGGCTCGCAGCGACGGTCAAACCCCGCGTTTTAAAGTTTCGGCGAACTCGTCGTGACCCCGCCCCTCCCCTCCCGCGCAAGCAACGATTAAACAAATATTCACTTCTCACCTGTCACAATAAGTAATTCCATCGAAGCATATTAAACGACGACGACGACGACGACGACGACGACGACGACGACGACGACGATTATTTGTGCTCGGTGGCCGTTGTCGCCGCTGCCGCCGCTGCCGCCGCCTCCTAGGTTGTCGTCTTCGCGGCGTCGGACATCAGAATTAAGGAAGCCGCAGCTGCTCTATTTCGGCGTTATTCCATTTCACGCTCCGCCGAGCGCCAATATTCTCGAAAAAGCGGCACTCGGCGTGAGCGAATCGCGCGAGCTCGCGCTCGAATTAATTGACACGTACGCGCGCGGGCGCATGCGCCCCAGGGTAAGCAGGGACCGCGCGAGTGGCGGCGGAATAATGGACGGGGTCCATCCCGAATTCGCTTTAGAAAGAGCCGCGGCGAACGCGGGTCGAGCCAAGAGGCTTGATTTACGTCGGGACCGCTAATAACTCTTTACAGGGAAGCGGAGGGAATTCGCGCGACCGCCGCGTCGACTTGGTTTCTTTCATTTTTTTTTTCTTTTTTTTTCCCTGCGCGGCCCGACGAACGAGCGAACGCACGCTTATTGGGCGGCGGGAGACGCTTTATTGTAGTTGCGAAAGATTCACGCAGTGCGAGTCCGCGCGGAAAATCGCCCGACCTCCTCTGTGCTGGTATTGTTCGCGCGAGACCGGCTAGGCGTGGTTGGCCAAGTAAGTATAGCGCGCGAGCAGAATATCTCCGGTTCGAGCAACAGCGCGACCCTTTCGATCTTCTGTTCCCGGTCGCGGCCGCTTTTCCGTGGAATAGCCGCGGAACTCTGGTGCTCGATGCTTCCGTCGCGATTAATGACACCGCTCTCGTCACCTACCAGTCACGTACCAGCGGCATTGTGCTCGATGATTAACGCTCTGGCCACCGCCTCCTCCTCCTCCAAAGCCAGCCTTTCCCCCTCGCTCGGACGTTGTCCAAGTTGGCCAACTTGGGATGCTGTCATCTCGGCTCCACCGCGCGAGTATCATTAAAGCACTCGGAGGTATTTTTCAAGGCTTAATGTCGCTTAATGTCGTACGAACAACTGGTTCATTGTATTATGATAGATCCGTGCCTCCTGTACAGGAGCTATTCTAGCGATTCTGTTCTCGCAGTGTTCGGTAAAAGTGTACTCTGACTTAACCTAGAAATGATCGGCGAAACGGAAGCTCGACGAACGTCTCAAGCGCCTAAAAAATATCCACATTTCCCAAAGTTTAAGGTTACGCACTTTGAGATTTGCAGCCTCTTTTATCGCCTATACGAAACAATTCAATTTCTTTTTGTGCTTTTGTTTTCCTCGTTGCTCAACGTCGAATTTGCTCAACGTCCACTTTCATTATTAACAGTCAGTTATCTAATCTCCGCGTTATCGTCATTTGGCTCGTAATTAATAATAATCGCGAAACTTGAAATAATAATACATTAGTTTGTGATTAATTTTATTACGCAACGTTGTAAAAAAATCGAACAAACGTGTTATTTTAAGCTGCTGGTTCGTAATTACGATTGACTTCCAAAGCAATTATCGAATACGAACACTTTGCTCTACAACTAATTATACCTCTTAAAAAAATTAGTCACCCCATTTGCAATTACACAAGGTGAATATTGAATATTAAATATTAATCAACGGCAGCGTGCGTAACATCCCGGTTATTTTGATGAACCAACTTCTTGAAACAGCTTTAAATACGAAGTCTTAAGTTGGCTTATCTAAAAATACAGAGATTAATCACGTCGAGTCGCTACACTGGATCTATTCACATACATCCATATACTTTAGCTCTGATATTACATTTGAAATAAATTAGACAACATTGCAACTACAATATCTCGACTTGGAAATTTCTTTGCAACAATCCAGAGTAGTGTTATAGCCTTCAAGGAACGAGCGACAGTAAGGCGTTTTATTGCGGAATAAATCATCCAAGTTATTTATATGATAATAAATAGGGAATCCGTAGACGAATAAATCATGCAAGTCCTGTGATCTTCAATCCCGAAATTTGATTTTGTCTTTGTAGACGTTGAAAGGCTTATCTCGACATTCGTCCCGTTCGGCGTCGCTGCCCCGTCGAATTATGGGCGCCGATCGATCAGCGGTTTGAAATTCGTAACCCCAAGCCAAATCTGTTTCAGAGAGCAGCGTGAGTACGGTGGCCGGACAGCTGAGTCAGAGTCCTCAGCACCAGCATCACCAGCAGCAGCAGCAGCAGCAGCAGCAGCAGCAACAGCAGCAGCAGCAGCAGCAACAGCAGCAGCAGCAGCAGCAACAGCAGCAGCAGCAGCAGCAACAGCAGCAGCAGCAGCAGCAACAGCAGCAGCAGCAGCAGCAACAACAGCAGCAGCAGCAGCAGCAGCAGCAGCAGCAGCAACATCAGCAGAGCCAGCATCAGCAGCAACAGTACGGGGAGGTGAATCAGCTGGGCGGGGTATTCGTGAACGGTCGACCCCTGCCCAACGCCGTGCGTCTCCGAATCGTGGAGCTGGCCCAGTTGGGCATTCGGCCCTGCGACATTTCTCGACAGTTGCGCGTGAGCCACGGCTGCGTCAGCAAGATCCTCGCCCGCTACCACGAGACGGGTAGCATCTTGCCGGGTGCGATAGGTGGTAGCAAACCGCGCGTCACCACGCCCAAGGTCGTGCAGTACATAAAACAGTTGAAGCTCAAGGATCCCGGGATCTTCGCCTGGGAGATCCGGGACCGACTGTTGTCCGACGGAGTCTGCGACAAGTACAACGTACCCTCGGTCTCCAGCATTTCCAGGATACTACGGAATAAAGTAGGGGCGGCTGCCGCGGCCGCGGCCGCAGCCGCCGCTGCCGCCGCCGCCGCCGCCATTCACCACCACCCCCATCATCCGGCGCATCATCACCACCACCACCACCACCACCATCTGTACGCGGCGGCTGCGGCTGCCGGAGCGGCAGCCCTATGCGCCCCCATGCCTTATGCCCCGACGGCCTACCATCCCCCGGTCAGCCACCACCACCATCATCACCAAGGCACCATGGGCGAGAGCCAGCAGGATGGAGGCGCCGCCGCTGGGGGAAGTTTCAGGAGATTCCTGGCGATCGAGGAGGGTGGGTACGGGACGAGGCTCGACCTTCATGCTCAGGCTCTTGTCATTGGCCAGTGATTCTAGTATGACGTGTATAGATCGTGATCATTCGAGTTACTTTTTTTCTTCGTACGTGCAGTATTTTGTATTTCATGACTTTTCTATTTTTCATTTTCTATCTTCACTTTTTCTCGTTTATCCTCTGTCTCCGCGGACCCTTGCAACGTCTTATCCGTTACGTTTTTCAAGTAAGATCTTCTGTCAAATGAAGAAGCTTTGGATGTCGTCCTTCGATTAGCGTCTTTGGAGTTATCTTGAATACTTCGTTGCGATCGAGTTCGATTTAATTAAAGTTAATTAATCCGATTTCAGTTTATGACTAAATAGCGTTGCTCGCGCACTTGGTATATCCCATTAGTTATCTCGTTGAAACTCGGAAGACAAATCTGTCGGAGTATAATCTCTTTTTTAATGTTCACACTTAATAAATATTTTATTCATTGGTTGGTTCGCCATAGAGCTCGGACTCGAAGGGGAACTTTTTATTAGGAATTTGTTTTGATTTTTATCCCATCAACGAAATGATTTGCGATTAAAAATTTCAATTCTTTTTTCGGGTGACCGATGTATTATGAATTTAAGTATTTATCGTATAAATCAGATTAAACGGGGTTACCGTTGTAAAGATTTAAGAAATCCAGGTTACGAAAGTACGTTTTTTGTAATTTTGAAAAAATGAAGGAATTCGCGTAAAACTGAAATTCCCTATGATAACGATAGACAAGTATATGATAAAGAATGATAACAATAGACGCAACACTTTTTTAAAATAGCACTATGTCTATCGTAAACGAATACAATAACTCAACGAATAACAAAGTTTCACCATCACACGCGTTTTCTAAGATAATGTTTGTATTATCCCAATTCTCTTCTCTGTAATCGATCTCTTTTCAAGAACAACGTTAATTAATAATTCGTGTAAAGTACTAGTGTATTTAAATGTTATCGATTAAATGTTTATAGATTTTTAACCCAATCGTTTCCTATATCTCTCATCTAATTAAATTTAACACGAATGTAATAGTTTATCTCTTTTACCAGATTCATTCAACAGTTTCGTTTTAAAAAGTTACGTTTATGTAACTTAAAATTGTTTATTTAATAATGAGTAAGGTCACTGACTGACTCTACAAAGTTTATGTCACATCTGTGAATTTGCGACGACGCAAATGGTTATCTATTTCTCTTGTCGCAGAAGAACCTTCATTTCGGGTACTATTTTTTTCACGAATTTCCACGTTTGTTGGAAAAGGTAATAGAAATATAACGTTGAAAGTCGTAATGGAATATTTCTCATCTCCATAAGCTTATCTGAGACGGACGAGGATGTAATGATTGAAACTGTGTACATCCGCTTAATGGGATTCTATGAATGTGAAAGTGCCTTGAATGAAATGTGGCATTGGGAAATAGATGGGTTTTGAAGTTTAAAAATATAAAAATGATACTTTTTACGTAAATTTGCTTTTAAAAATAATGTTACTCTGCCGTTGGTTTCATGCTTAATTAGTCTTTAGTATCTGTATTGTGTACTAGTTAATTTCAACGGATACGATGTGCCATGCTTTTTCATTTCTTTACTGCTCGCGGGTTTTAAATTAACCGCTGGTTCGCGTAATTCGACGTAGTTCGCATAAATTTGCTCCAGATTCATACAATTGCGAAATTTACGAGAGTGGCTCCAATTAAAAGTCCTAGCAAGTCAACGTTTGACATTATTAAAAAGTACACGATCTTCGTGTACTTTCGTGGCGAAAAAACGCAATTTATCACGCGGAACGAGAAATTTGAATTACGCTTGCCCACAGAGATTCGAGCCTTATTTTCAACGTTACATGTGCTTTTAAAGCACAATTAAAGTGCGGTAATTTTGACGAAGGTTCACCAGAGTTCGCACAATTACACACAAGTTTTGAAATTATAAATTTCAAAAACGCGTTCGTTTAACAAATTGAATTTCGATAACCCGCGTATAAATAAAATCGATAGCCGCGTACCACTTAATTATCGTGAAATACGAAAGTCAGCCCGGTAAATCGTAATTTAACCGTGCGTTCACATGTGCTTCCTCTTACATTTTGCGGTGCTTGAGCAAACTTGGAGATCGTTTGCTTCGAAATCCGTGAGTTTCGCGTTAAATTCGCGTGGTCGAGGCGAGAGCAGCTTTCGCTCGGAAAGTACGCGGAGAAAAGCTCGTAAAGTTTAGCGGGACGTTAGCGGGGCGATACATAGTAGCATCCGCTTTATTACCGGCAACGCGGATCTCCATCCAAATCACGCTGGCATCTCGTAAATTTCCTTTGGGCAAATGTTTCGCAGTTTGTCGAGGAGCGGAGCCGGAAAGGGAAAAATGAAAAGCCAAGGTACATCGCTGGGAAGTATCGGTAACGCCTTAAGACAAGGCTGAGAGTGCGTTTGGGTCGTCAAAGTTGTTGCCGAGCGTCTTGAGCGCGTTGTCTGATTCCAGCAGCCCTGCCGAGTTCATCGCCGGCCTCCTCGTGCAAACAGCCCAGTAACCCGTCGCCCTCGCCGCCGACGGGCACGAACGGACCGACTCCGACGACCACGTCCTCCTCGACGAGTCTGCACTGGCCGAGCTCGCACACGGTCCACGACATCCTGTCGGGCGCGATTCCGGGCCTCGTTGCCGACAACCTCGCGCGGCACCACCATCACCCCCATCACCACGGAGACTCGCAGAGGATGTCGTCGTCCGGGAGCGAGGCCGAGCACCACCACCACCACCACCACCGGCACCAGCAGTATTACGCCTCGACCCTCTACCACCATCACCATCATCTGGGACACCAGGCGACGGTCGCCGCCGGAGCCGCGGCCGTCGGCGCCGGTCACATGCAGATCGTCGCCGCCGGCAGCGACAACTTCAACGTCGGCTGCGACTAGCCGCCCTCAGCGGTAATTCCCTAGTGTTTCGCGCGACGACTGGGAAGATGCGCGACATCCCGATTATCGACGAGAGGAATAATTCGACGACTCTCCCTCGGGCTTCATCGAGCCGCTTCACTTTCAAATCGCGTCAACGGTTCGTCGAAAGCCCATCAGTTCTGCTATTTTCCTCTTAAAGCTCTTCTACTTCGATTAAATCAATGGCACCGGCACTCGATTCACTAATTAGTTGACTTTCGCTAATTAGCTGACCGGAAGTCGACGAAAGTTCGCGGCATTTGACAGGACTGAGTGCAGTGAGAACTATTTCACGAATTCACGCGATCGACTCGAAACTACTAATACGTATAAGTACTTTTACCTTTATCTTAACTAGACGACCAAATAGGCCAGTTGATTATCTACCGTTGCTATCGAAGGTAGCCAACAGAATTTCTATACGTTCATCTGACAAAATGTCATTGGGAGTATTTTTCGTAGCGTAGCTTTCGATTGGCTTCGCTGTGACCGACAGTTTTGCTTTATCACCGCCAGTTCTTAGCGCGTACATCGTTCTTTTCAGTTCTTTTCAGTTCTTGTCAGTTCTTTTCAGTTCTTTTCAGTTCTTTTCAGTTCTTATCAGTTCTTTTCAGTTCTTGTCAGTTCTTGTCAGTTCTTTTCAGTTCTTTTCAGTTCTTGTCAGTTCTTGTCAGTTCTTTTCAGTTCTTGTCAGTTCTTGTCAGTTCTATTCAGTTCTTTTCAGTTCTTTTCAGTTCTTGTCAGTTCTATTCAGTTCTTTTCAGTTCTTGTCAGTTCTTGTCAGTTCTATTCAGTTCTTTTCAGTTCTTTTCAGTTCTTTTCAGTTCTTTTCAGTTTTTTTCAGTTCTTGTCAGTTCTATTCAGTTCTTTTCAGTTCTTGTCAGTTCTATTCAGTTCTTGTCAGTTCTTGTCAGTTCTTTTCAGTTCTTTTCAGTTCTTTTCCAAAGCTCTTGGCATTCTACGTCACGCTTGTAAATTACTTAACGTGTTGCACGCGCTACGAGTACGCGTAGTTTTGATGAATTTAAACGCGATTATGAAGTGTTCCTTGGGCGGAATATTGTACGTTAGTGTCCATCCAACTGAAAGAGCTCTCGACGAATTAATTTGGTCGTAAGTGTGGGCTTCTGGAGGCATTTAACGTACTTTCTGAAAGGTCGTGTGCACGCACGCCTACATTCTATTAGTTTCGTAATTTATCTTCTTTTTACCGGAATCACTGATCAAGGGAATTTTTCATTATATAAAGCTAAAAATGAATGCCTAGACAAATTGTAAATACAAGTAATACGAGTAACTTTTGTCGGAAATGCGCGTTATTTGATTATTGGCAAATGGAATCGTCGTGCGACGCCCGAGTTATTCCTCCTTAGATTACAACGTTACATTTTGGATCTCGAAGTCGTG
The DNA here is from genome assembly GCA_018907045.1 of Wiebesia pumilae. Taxonomy (NCBI): domain Eukaryota; kingdom Metazoa; phylum Arthropoda; class Insecta; order Hymenoptera; family Agaonidae; genus Wiebesia; species Wiebesia pumilae. The sequence goes on from JACCHZ010000055.1 coordinate 1,484,367, forward strand.
TAAATATTATTATAAGGAATAGAAAAGTGAAATAACGTCTGGTTACGGAACGTCGTTTCTCATGTGGTCGGTACACAATAAGCCTATTGTTAAATATACATCCTTTATGATATAATGGTGCTAATAACGTAAGGAATTTGCTATCGCTATAGTTTTCCATCATGAAAGTGTGAAGTGTATAATTTATTCATGATAGAATCGTCTCGTTATCTCCCTTTCTCTGTACATATACATCAATATACTTTGATTTCCCGAGTGTTATTCTCTAATTTTCCGTTAAGGCTGTTTCATTAATTATTTATAACTGCACTATTTAAGTTTTATCGAAGTAAATGCTACGCGTTTTCTTCATTTATCTGCCCACTCAAAGTTAGGAATATGCGCTGAATTGATAATTCGATTTGTAAATTTGTAACATTGCACAATTGGCGACATATGAGCGACGTAATGGACGCGACATACGAGAGACTCGTCAATTCAATTAGGAAAGTCTTCTCGTTCTGCTCTATTTATTGTACATGTACATACTTAACAAGGGAAATTCGCGAAAGCTTAAAGCGCAGCGAAGGCCTCGTAAAAGTTTCTTGCAAACTAAAGACCGGCATTCGAACGACACACGGAATTAGCACTCGCTCGATGCCGTCGAGCTGGTGATCCAACGTTACTTATCTTAGCGCGCGGACCTACGACAGCGGTGGAGTAGCGCTTCCAAGGCCACGTCCGAGAAGGGAATCTAAGCGACTCGTAAAACGCGTCGACGAAAGACGCGGACATCCTCGGCGAGTCGCGCTCAGGATACTCGTGTGGCTTCGGTCTCACTTTGGCCTAAAATAAACATCCGAAAATCGGAAAGCGAGCGCGCGGCGATTGTACTTCGAACTCGGCTTCTCGGAAGGAGAAACTTTTCCCGGGGGCCGCCGGCAAACTATGCACACGTGCTGCGGAAGACGAGGGACGCCGAGGACGGCGGCGACAGTAGCTGGAAGCACTGCCTCGTTGTGCCTCGCTACATGCCTGAATTGCGTCGGCGTCTCTGAGTCTGCGTCTAGGCCAGCGACCCGTCAAATCGACGCTCCTCGCGTCTCCCGATGTCGGACCTCCTCGCCACCTCGTGGTGATGCGCTTGGGATGACGTCGGCTTATCGACGTCAGCTCTTCCTCCCCGCAGCCGCGCTCTACTGTTCGCTCTTGCGCCTTTAAACTCCAGGATGCGCTTTGCTCCGCGTTGGAGATCGAGTACTTTGATGACTTGGAAAACTCTCCGGTTAGAGGGATCAGTGCTGCGAAGGAAATCCCTGGTCGTCCACTCGATACATTTGTTAAGAAGCGCCACTATCGAGCGCAAACGATCATTCTCTCGACGAGGGGAGAATATATTCATAACAGATATAAGAGGGAGTTAAAGTGCGAGTTTTTAGTAGTATTTGTAACAGAGAGGCATGTGCGTCGGTTGCGTCGATTCGTAAGTTGTAAAAATAGCGTGAAAATATTCACAATGACATATCGCGCATAGAATAAGTCCTTCGAATGAAGATGATTCGCAAAGCCAACGATTTCATACGAATGCTTAAGTTTTTATATTCCTACGAATCGGGATTGGTTAGGGCCGTAGAAATTTGTATTTTCACACGTATGAAATATGTCTACACGGTTTATCCAATTGTGCAATGAATAAATTTGGAAACACTGTATTCTGCAGGGAGGAAAGTTTGCTTAAAAGAAAAAAAAAAGTAAAGAAACTCTGTATTTGAATTTTATTTCGTCGAGTTTCATGTGTGCTCGTGCGAATGTTAAGTGAATACACACGCGAGTGCTCCGACTGTGCACGTAATGTAATTACAATAAAACCATTATTGTTTATAACAAAAGCGAATAAACATGACGCTCAAAAAAAAAAAAAAAAAAAAAAAAAGAAAAGAAAAAGAAAAAAAAGAAACTGAGCTTTCGTGTAAGCAACGAAACTCACTCGTTTTATATTCTTTTATACATCACGTCTCTGAATCTCGCCTTCCTCTGCCTTTCGCATTATAATCCTGTATAATACGCCGTTTGAGTCCCAATTCCTCATTAAGCCTAAGTTTTAATTATCGTAACAAGAGCGTCAATATCGCAACGTACGATTAATCCCCGTAGAATAAATTTGAAAAAAAAAAAAAATTGGTTCAAAACGAGAGAACGCAGTCGCATCCGTTGCAAGAGTCAATGTTCTTAATTCTTTGAGAGTTTGACGAACGACCCGAAATAATGTTGAAAAATTAAAAATTTATAGAAACGAAACGTTTATAATAAAGGCGCTTGCAAGATCGCTGGAACGTTCGGTAGCAAGAGGTTGTCGTCTCGTACGAAGACACGTGAGAAATTGGATGTGTTTTAATGCTACAATCCAAATGAAATTACGCAGTAAAGTGAGAAAATCGCCGTGAGAAATAAAGCAAAGAGAGGAAATAAAGAAAGTAAATAAAGAAAGGAGCGACGTCAATTTCCTTGCCCACTATTAACGCGCACGCAGTAACTTATTTGGTAATGATCGGCGGTATTATTTAGAAATCCTGTGCTTAAATCATCGCGGTTGGCTTGCGCGATCGAATAGAGTGAGATTTGATTTTGATTTCATTGGGCTTGAGAAAAATAGTTGCTCGTGAAATGGCGTCATTTGGGACTTTAACTTCCTCCGAGACTTATAATACTGCGTTAATTCCTGCGTGGCAATGAAACAAATTTATGCCGCTGTTGAAAAGGCTTAAAAACGCCTCTCAGTCAATCATTTACATCGTCAAATAGCGCTATACCTAGTACGCCAAGTGCGTTTATTACGCCGGGTAATTTTTCTTAACAACCAAGATAACACGGCAGTGCTACTGATCGTCGACCTGCCGCCTCACGGTACAATAAAGGCTCGAGATTGCCCTGTCGCTTTATCTCGGCTTTATAATAATAACTTGTCGCGTGATACACGAATCGCTTTGATGTTAAGAATTTAGCCTGAAATTAAAGGGTCGATTGATTAATATTTCATTTCGAGCTTGACTTTTTATTACGGGGATTTATTGCATTATATAGAATAATTTGCGCTTAGGAAAAGGAAAAAGAGGGCATTTTTCACAGTCGTCGGCAAAATTTACAGGTGCTCGTAAATCCTGCATTATCGATGTCTCAAATGAAAATCGTTATAAAACTGTTTTATAAATATACAAAATGGATCGCTATCGTCGGAATCGATTCGATAAAGGTTCTCTGTGGCCCCAACCCCACCACCGCCACTTATTAATATTATTTAAAGAGTTCAAACGGAAGAATGAATTCGGGCAGTCGGCGTTCGCACACACGGAGTTTCATAAAATGTGCGAGTAAAATGAAGGCTCGATTTTTTACAATAACTCTGGGAATCGTGAATCAACGGCCGATGCCAGGGCGACGGGCTGCTTGTCTATCCATCACCCGATAACCCGCTTTTGCGAGACGCGGCGTTTTCGTTAATACCGTTCGGCGTCGCGCGATAAATCAAGTGGCCCCCGCGCGTTTAACGAACTCCTTTATTAGTCCGGCCGCGGGATTGTCGCCGGACTAATCGAAGAAAAGAAGAAAGCGCCTATCCGGCAATTAAAAAGGTCCGGGGCTCGGGCCCCGCAGAAACGCATCCCCGGGGCCCGACTCTTATAATAAAGGATGGCGCGGGGCGACCAAGGCGAGAGGGGATCGCGCCGCGTCACGTGTTCGTGGATTTTCGTTTGACGACGTAATGAGGAGAGCGAAGGAGAGCCACGAAGGCGAGCGGCCCTTTTGAAATTCGAACGGTCATCGGGCCCCGGTCGAGCCCCGGTCGAGCCCCGCAACTCCGCCCCGAGACAACATACGCCCGTGTAGGCTGCGTCGCGGCGCGCACTGCCACGGCTACCGGAGACCCTGCAGACGGCCCTCCCCTCCCCCAGGCCGCCCCGGCACCCACGCCTCGCTCGTTATTAAGCGCCAAGGGCCGGTGCGTGCAGGCGAGGCCTTTACGCGGACCACTAAATCACTTTTTTCGCTCGCATTGCCGCTCTGTGGGAAAGGAAGGCCACGAGCGCTGGGGTCAAAGTGCGCACCCGGGGAATCGCGTCGGGATACTCTCCCCACCCCCGCCCCCGCCCCCGCCCCCGCACCCGCCGTCCACGAATTCCGCCCAACCCGTTGGAATCCGTCGGAGAAATGCGAGGAGGGCTCTGTCTGCGAACGCTGTCCGTACTATCCAAAGGCCTCTCGCCCTTTCACGGTTCACGTCCAAGACAAGTGGCTTATCATTTTTCTCGAGACTCCGAGTGCTCCGGATGAATGGCACTTTTGCATCGTGCACTGCGCCTTTTCGATGTTTCGAGCGACCTTACGCGAGCCTAGGGTCCGTGGGTCCGCGTCGACGAGCTCGTTCGACTAAAAAACGAACGAGTTCCAGTTGGTTCCTCTCAACGTTTCACGTCTTTATACTTATTGAGAAAATGCATCGAGGCCTTCGACTTTTCTCTTCTCCCCCGTCATTCACGATTCCTAGAAAGCGTCGCTTTTCCCATTACAAGAACAAATTCTTGTGAGAATCTCAACTCTTCTTATACGTCGACTGCGTCGTTGATAATCTTATTTCCAGCAAGGAAACTTCCTTGAATAGCAGCTACTTGTTTGTCCCCGTTAATTATCTCGAACGATTTTTGAAATACGACTCCTCGAAATGTCCGTAAGTTGTTTTCGTTGGGAGCGTTTTCTCCACTCGTGAAAGTCGACTCACGCGCACCTCGCACTCGGATTGTCGTGAATTTCGGAAATTCGGTGCGTTTGTAATCCGCAAGAAATGCGTTCCATTTCTTTCGGACCACCGAGAGCTCGTTAAAGTCTCTTTAATTCTTTTGTGCAAGCGTGCATTAGACGAGCGTTCGAACGCGTTTGAGAAAATTGACCATCGAGGTAAACTCCAGCCCAGCGAGCAATCGTTCCCACGACAATCGGGAATAACATTGGAATAGCAAAGAAGCGCATCTCTCGGTGGACGTCTCTCTTCCTCGTGGAGGGGCCACGTAAGCTTCCTGCAGAAACGAACGACCCGTTGGTTTCGTAGCTTCGGGGCCTCGACTTAGCGAGCGAATAGAACGAATTATCGATTACGCGACAAACGACTCGCTCGCGGATCACTGACGAACGTCGGCCACGCACAATTCAAAGATCTATCGCGCAGAGAAAGAAGCCACGCTGCGACAAGAGAGCGCGATAAATATCATCTGAAATATCGCCGCGATTGCACGCCCCTTCCGTTGGAGCAAGTGCAACGATGGCGGGCCACTTTTTTCGCCTGGCGAGGGAAAAAGGCGCGCAGCCCGATATATTTTCGGCTAGCGAAAGGTGAAAGGAGGCTGGGGAAGACCCTCGGCTGCATCTCTAATTCGTTGCCAGGCGCGAGTGGCGTCGCGTCGCCGGCGACCGTTGCTATTTTAAAAAGACGCGCGACGTCGCGTAGGTGAGGCCCCGACAGTGGAGCGAGTCGTGGAGACAAAAGCGAAGGGGCGGTTTAGCGCGCGACGCTCCCCCTCGTTTATCGCCTGCCTCCCGACAACCCCTTTGACCGTGGGATCGCAGGGGACTCGGTCGCGTTCTCGGCGCGATTCCCCACGGGGAATGGCAAATGGAAAAACCCGTACTTGGATCGCTCGGTTGCTTTAGTCGCGTAAAGCGGAAAGAAAAGGATTCGTGACGTGCCATTCGTAAGGTTACACGCCGGTATCGTGTACTTTAGTGTACTTTTATTCGACCGTTGGATAACGAGCAACGAATGTCCACGTACCACCACCATGTCCAGACTTCCATTGTAGCACGCTTCGACGCGAAGACGCTTTAGAAGGTAATAATGCTGACGACCAGTCGTTGCTGTAGCTGAAAACGCATCACGTACTACGGATAATTTTAAATAATACACGAGGTTCGGATCATTTGAAAAGATAAAACCGTATAGAGCAGAAAAGGAATAGAGTTCGTTTTCTAAAATAACTGCCGCGCTGAGAGCGAAGATAAGAAAAAGAGTAAAATGGAAAACGGCAGCATAAAAGGGGAGAAATTAAAGAGCGAGAGAGGGAGCGATGCACAGAGGGACAGAAAGATAGAGGGCCGGAAGCCGCGTTTTCGGTGGGTTGTATAAAGAAGGAGATAGCCGATAGGAAGAAAAGGAGCAAGAAAAGTCACGCCGTCGACGACGACGACGACGACGACGACGACGATGAAGAGGAAGAGGAAGAGGAAGAGGAAGAGGAATAATAAGAAGAAGAAGATGATGATGATGATAATGATGACGACGACGACGACGACGACGCCGACGACGACGACGATGAAGAAAGCCGGGGGCGCGTATGACGAAAAGGGAAAGGACGAGAGAGACAGAGCCACTTAAGCGATATTCCAGGTTTGCATAGCGGAACGCCCCTGTCCGTACGCATCGGGAGGAGTCTCGTGCGCGTGCACGCACTCACGTACACTGGCGCGATGCGGCTAATGCAGTTGGCCGCTCTGTGCGCGCGCCATTGCATTTATTATATACGAGGCGCGCGCCGCGGTTCCCTTTTTTAAAGGCCAAGGGAAAATGCCTGCCGCAGACGTGCCGCAGACGTACCGCAGACGTGCCGCAGACGTGCCGCAGACGTGCCGAGGGACGAGCGAGACTCTTGTTTTTTCAAGCAAATCTACTCGAGAGAAAAACGCCCGTGTAAGTAGGAGCGGACCTAAATTTATAACGAGCTCAAGTTTACCGTAGGCCTCTGCCCTTAAATTAGCTTAAGCCTCTGGCTACTCGGTGAGTAGCGAGTAGCGTGTAGCGAGTAGCGTGTAGCGAGTAGCGTGTAGCGAGTAGCGTGTAGCGAGTAGCCTTCGAAACCAACCGTTCGCTCGTTAAACTCCTAACGTCGTTATTGTCTTTTCGTTAGCGCTCGAGTAAGCCTAGAGCGTAAAGCGACGGTCGCCGCTCGAAATTTGTCCGGGACCTTTTTTGCTTCCGGTTTCCGGACACTGGAGGCGACGCCTTTGAGCGATCCGTGGGACGAGCAGGAACGACGAGCAGGAATCAACGCGCTTCGTAGATTCGTAAAATTGCCTTGTCAATATCAATATCGCCTCCGATCTCCGACTCTCCGGCTAATTCGGTTACCGCCGCTAATTCGCTCTCTGATAATTCGCTCGCGCGTTTCCCGAAAGCGTTAGACTTAGCGCGCGTTTAGCGTGCACTTATTACTCGTAGCGAGACTGATTATTCGTTTTCCCCTTCAGCGCCCGAGGCAGACTCGCGATCCGTCAGCCGTACACCTCTAGTATGTCTGGATAAGCCGATGCGGATCGGAACGAAATCGTTATTGAGAATAATTCGATTGCGTTGGACTTTTCTGTTGCATTTGAAAGACCTCGTCGGGGGATGGTTCAAAGGATGGTTTGCTTCGAAGCGTGTAGAATGTTGGTTACGGAGCATTCGAGGGACGCCGTTAGGACGAGTAAATATCATCGGTTCGGCTTTGGTAAACTACAAAGATGCGGTACTTCGATTATTGCACAATTAAAAACGTTTTGAAATAATGTCGTTTGACGGCTGACGAATCGTGATTCGAAAACGTAACTCTTTGTGCTCTTACGTTTGAGGTTCTCGATAATGATCGTCTTTACACGAACGTTCGGTCGAGACGAATTCACTTTTAACTATCAATTTTTATCGGTAGTAAACGATTTTTTCATTCTTACGAAGAATCGAATTAAACGCTCGTATTTCGAGTGCGTAAACAGCGTCGGTACACCGTGCAGAAGGATGTTCGATGTGTGAGTGTAATAAAACTAAATTATACAAATTTGTTCGCGCGACATTTCGATGACTTGATCGACATCCTTATCAAGCACTAATAATATTGCACGTAAGGTCGTCATATATATTATATTACGATATAACGCAGAATTATATTCACGCATATAACGAGTTTATGTGCAATATTATTAATGCTCGATAAGGGTGTCGATCAAGTTATCGAAACGTCGCGCGAGCAAATTTATATAATTTGTTTTCATTGCACTCACACATCGAGCATCCATGGCGTAATACATAGGTAGAGTTTGTTCGGTTCGATCGCGAGTAAACTCACCGCGGAATGAGTTTCGTTGCCTCCTAAGGGGATTCCCCGCTGCCGAGGTAATAAACAAAACCCTCGCTTACCGGTTGCATACGAAATGCATCTTCTTCGAGACTCGCGATGTACGCGCCTTTGCGATACGACAAAAGCGGATAACGTTTCGAGCGATCCGAGAAGATGCGCCGCTCGATTCCATAGAAAACGCATTAGTTTTCGGTGTCGCCTTTTAAAAGTTACCACGCATCGGCCGGGACACGGAATGTCTTACGCACTCGAAATGCGCGCGCGAATGCCGTTGAGCGATGGGATCGTTTTCGCGAAAAGCATACCCCCAGAAGCTACGGACGCTACGGACGCCGAAGCCCGGATTCTTCCGGAGCACCGATGCGCGACCGCTTTGCGAGTCTTTCCGACAAATTTCGTTACGCGGGATTTACTTGGCGATCGCGATCGAGCGTCGTAGGATGGTCGTAAGAATGCGTTACAGTGCGTAAGAATGCGTTACAGTGCGTAAGAATACGCGAGAATACGCGAGAATACGCGAGAATACGTTGCGGGCATTTCCCACCGGTGCTTTGAAACTCCAATGGGCAGGCGGGCACTTTGTACGATACCATAATAATAAAATAAACGTCTAATAAATAATTATACTCGTTGCGATAAAGGGCATATTATTCATCGGGGAGATTAATTAATAAAAATATTTCTAACCATCTCGCTCGATCAGTCGTAAGTCAATCATGTAACTCGGTATAAATCATAAACGTTTTTTATGCGCATATAATGCACGTATAAATTTCTGAATTTTACACTTACACACAATAACGCATATAATGATTTAACTTCGAATATTTAAGTCATCGACATTCGTGTCGGCCGCTACGCGAGCCCGCAAAGTCAACATTCTTACAATTTATTACGTGACATTTTATTCATCATAGAAATCGCCAGCCTCCGATACGGCGATCTTTACGACGCGACGAAGTAAATCTCTTCTCGTGGTAATTAAGTCATGCGTGACTTTGATAACCTGGCGGGCTCGAGATAACCGAGGTTACGCCGAGCGCGAATTTCAATAATCTCGCCAACTTCCGAGTGCGCCTTTAAATACGAAACCGTTTCCGAGAGTAGAGGCGATAACAAGAAAAGGAAATGGATTAAAAGTCCCGCATCTGTGCGCACGAACCGTGCAAACGAGAATGATATTATTAAAGATGCCGCTTCACCCTCGTAAAAGACTCGTCGAGAGAATAAGAGGCGGCGTGGAAAAGGAAGAGAAAGGGGGCAAAGAGCGGGAGAAAGCGGCAGTGACAGCTATTTGTACCCGATGTGTGTTTCGGATCGCGACTCGAATTTTTTCTCCCGAGTCGACCCCTCCCTCCTCCCATTATCTCGAGCCTTGCGATGGCGCGCGCGGATCCCGAGCCAAGACTTCGTTAATTACCGAGTGCGCCCGTTCCTTCCCTCGAGATCTATCTTCCACGCTGTTTCGGGGGGCGCGCGCCCGTCCTCGAGTCATCCTCCATTTGTCGTCTCTCGGGGATTGAGACCTCAGCGTCCGAGGCATGGCTGACTCCCAGCCTCCGTCTGCGGTCGCGCCTTCTTCCTCTCCATTTGCGCATGTGTATCGGATTCGCGGGATTCGAGGGAGACGCCGCAGAGACGCCGCAGAGACGCCGCAGAGACTCCAAAGCTGCTTCTTTATGATTTCTTTCGCTGCCGGCACTCGGGTGAAACCAAAGGGACTCTCCTCGTCCTCGTTCCCGTTCGCGCCCAATCAACGTCGGACGCGCTCCACCACTTAGCTTCGCGAACCCTGCACGCCATTTTGGGATCGGGGCTCTCGGGGCTTTCGGGGAAAAGGAGCGATCGTCGATTCGAACTACTTCAATTGCTTGCACCCGAACGAGGAGGCAGACGACCAGCGTCTGAGCTGCTCGCTCCTTTTATGGGTGGATTAGTCGAGCGAGTTTCGGATGATTATGCAACTTTATTCGTAACGACAGGATTACGATTATTTGATTCCCTTGTCGTATAATCATCCCCGAGCTCGTCGTACGTTCTTTCGTTTTACGCGAGTAAAACGAAGTGGAAGAGCTCGAGGCGGATCTTGTTCAACGTCGCACCACCACCGACGTTGGGATTATTGAAGAAAGGACGAACGCGAACGATGTAGAGCTGCTACACGTCTTGGTACACGTGCTCGGGCTCGTCGTTGAAAGACCCGTTGTTCCACATTTCGAGTTTTCACGCGAGGATATTCAAATGGAATAAAGCGCTCGAGTGAAATTTAAGCGAAATTCTGTAAATATCCGCTCAATGTCAACGGAACGGCTGTCAAAATTCAAACAAAGAAGCTCAATGACAGCAAACGTTTATCTAGGCGTATTATTTAACACTTAATATACGTCGAGTATGCGGCTTAAAAATATCTTAATTTATGGCACCGTAAAAACTTAATAATCGCGTAGGAAGGGTGAGAAGCCGTTAATGTATTTCGGAGAAGCTCGCCAGGATCTAATGAAATTTCTTGCAACCAGTAAAATTCTAAAGGTGGAATTGGGGTTAGTAAACTTTTGGCGCTCCTGAGAAAAATCCTCGTAACTTTCAACGAAAGTAATCGCGCAACTGCGATTACAACGCGAATAAAATAGTCCATTTGATATTCCCAGGAGCTCGACGAGCTTTCCTCGCAGCGCAAAATCACCGTACGAAACCCAAAGTCCAGGAGACTCGACGAGGCGCTATCATCGAACGAGTCTCTTACGCAATCTCGAGACGCCAAGTATTGTTTGATATTTTGCGCGAGGTTGAGTCGAGCGTTAAAAACGACGTCAACGACTCCGGTTAGATGCGTAGGCCTCTGTCCACTCCCTGTTCCCGGATCTTCCATCTTAAGCTCGAGGCCATCCGCGGCAATAATTTCCCCGTACTCTGGCTCTTCGTCGCAAAACGCCGTTCTGACAATTACGCGGAGAAATGCGACCACGCGATATTACGAGAAAGTATAACACAAGGGAGGCGCATCGAGGCGAAGCGACGCGCGATATCGTTCTCTAGGCTTCACCGCCACTACAAGCCGTAGCGGCGCGCGTTAACCGATAACCCCGCGCATAAAAAAAGCGGCGTGCGTACGCCGAGCTCGATAACCCCTAGTGTGGATGTCTCTCGCGCGCGCTCTCTCTCTCTCTCTCTCTCTCTCTCTCTCTCTCTCTCGCACACACGCGCGCGCGCGCGCGCACACGCTTTGCCGCCGCCCCCGCACCCGTCTCTCACGGCCCGTCGCAAGAGTTACGAAGAAATACGAGAAAAACTCATTCTTAAATGTTCCGAGTCCGCACGAGCTATTTACGAGATTGATAACGCCACTATCGCGAGTTTCAAATGTGATGTTGGGGTGCGAGACAGATGATTTTTACAAGATAAATCTTATCTTTTCACTGAGTTGAACCTCTTGTTTATTGACTATTGCAACTTTGCGTGCAACAAAAATCGAGCTTCTTGTATGCGCCCGTACGTACACACGTCGAAAGTCACGATGATTTCGTTACGGTTCGTTTGGGTTTTTAATTAATTTTCATACTTATGATAAAGCGTATATTCTCGATATTCTTCAAGACTACTTACAGTTTTGTACAAAAATATAAAATATGTAAACTTCTTGCTTTTTAAGTTTAATTACGGTAAACGAGTCAATCGATTTCTTTCGTCACCCGATCACGAAAGTCAGCTTAAAAAACACGCGTTCGGTGCGTTAAAAATGACAGTGAATTTATCACGGTTGCTTATATAAGTTAAGCAATGAATTTCGAGATTTCAAATTCAAACTTTTCTTTCAAGCTGTATTATAAAACGCGAAATATTTTTTTTTTTTTTTTTTTTTTTTTTTAAATCAAAGATACGCTTTTTGTATTATTCATAAAATTTGATGTACGTTATAGAATTAATTATCGTCATTTTTCTTTAAATTGTGTGACTTGCTTCGGCATTATCACGGAACACGATCGATAGTAATTTTTCTGAAAAACTTCTGGGATCGTTTTTATCAGTCGTATACGAGACCATATAAGATTTTTTATCCCTCCATAAAAGAATCAGTGAAATTAATTTCATTGTTGACTGTTTATGAGCTTCACTTCGTGATTGGTCGACGGGCGTTCATTTATTTAAAGGCCATCCGCTATAATTTCGACATTTAACTTATGACTGTAAGATACGTTTCATTGGTCGTGTCTTCTAGTTTATGTAAATAATTCTTTTTCTTCACCGTTTTATAAATGCGACATCATTTTAATTATTGAAATCTTATACTTGCGGTGTGCGAATAGACTTACTTTATTATTTTTTATCGTATTTGGATGAATTATAACCTTACGAAATTGTGAAATTACATTATATAATGAAATACAATGGTCACTAAAATGTTTACGCATTGATTTTCAAATTCAGAAACAGATTTGTGAAAATATCAATAATTTTACAAAAATACAAGAATACGCACTAGATGCTGCTGTAAGCAAAGAGTTTTCTTTTCAATGAAAATATCACGGTGTGACGTATATTTTAGGAAGAAATAATGTTGTACTGCTACTTTCGTTTAAAAACCGTTTTCAAGATATTTTTTCTACAAAATTTTTAAGCATATCTATTTTACACATTATACGTAAAAGTATGCGTTGCTAGAATTTCCATATTCTTCAAATTGTCCATTTGAATTTTCTCACGTCCGTTTATTATATATATTTTAAAAACATCCAAGTTTTAAAATATTTACTGTACATGTGTTTTCATTGTGAGATAGGCTGAGCGAGACATTACGCAAATTAGATTGCCATTTATAATGAAAACTGGAACAGTAAATTGTCTACATCAACTGTAACCAGTCCTTACGTCTCATTAAAATATTATTATCCAAATTTATTTTTAATGGTGGGAAATCAGCGAGACTCGTTGTAAATTGAATCAGTTATGATGGTAAAACTGGCATTTCTAGTTTAAATTATCGCCAATTCTTTCATTTAAATGTAAAAGTGTTGGAACTAAATAAATTGTTAAAATGTTGTCGGTTGGATAGACGCGGGAAAGCTAATTATAAATCTTTATACATTGTGACTGCCCTGACATAAGAACTTGTCTGGATCTCGAGTGTTTCGTGCAAAATCTCAGAACTAGAGTCTTCAGGTATTTAATCTTATCTACGAAGCGTATTCGTGTCAATCTCACGCCAATGAACACACAAAATTCCATCTTCTAATGTTGTTCACGTGCTTACATGGTTTTTTAAAAATAAAAGATTTCCGTTAAGGATAACGAACGTCGTGTTGGTCTCGTCCATCAATTAATGGACTGCATGCACTTGGAAGTACCAAGCTTATCGGATCAAGTAAAGTAATTCAAAGTAAATTGTAATCAGGTCAGAGTCCGGTTCTATATTCTGCCTTAGATATTTGAAACAAATGGCGGCGGAGGAGGAAGAGGAGGAGGGTTACAGTATTTACAGTATATACAGGTTATCGTACAGCCGAAAAGTTTGAAAGACAAAGAGTAATGTAAACTATCGTACGTAGCCGTGCCTGAGTGTAATCTTCATATATTACTAAGAATCCTTTGGCTTTTATACGTTACTTAAATTAAATCCCAAATATTTTTAGTTGAATTATAGACGTGAGTTTGTTATAATTCAAAATTTCTTAAATTTTGAATTTTGAATTTTTTCAAATGTTTTACACATACGTTTTACGTACAGACGTACTAAACTAAGCAATCGCCAAATCAATCTATCCATAATCTAACGATTTTATATGCAAGATAATAATTCTTAACCAAACAAGAAACAGGGTACGCCTAATCTCTTTACAAAATACATACAAAGCATGAAGAGACGAGCAACGTAAAGTAGAATTATTTATTCGTGTGTGGCCATAATTATGTTAAAAAGGACGATCATGGATAATTAACCAAACACGTCGTGCTTCCCGCTGATTGATCATCGTCATTTGTGCGGTGTGTTCATTTCAGGATTACCAACTGGGCTCATGCAAGTAAGGTTGCGTTAGTAATTGTTTTAACATAAAAGGGTGTTTAAATCAGTGGGGTTAAAGTTTACAAATTATATGAATACGAAGAATGTAATACAAATTTGCTGACAGTACTACGAAATTTCTACGAATCGTTCCGATAGGAATACTAATGTATGTATGTATATATATATACATTACGGTCTCTAATTAGTGCTTGCAGTAGTTAAGATTTTTTGTGAACAGAATAAGGTGTCTACATCTGTTGGCATTATTAATAAGTTCTTTGTCGATAACGGTGAATAACTATATTATTGGCGTCAAAAAAGCTAATACTACTGTATTCTAATATTATTTACATAATATGTGGAATGATTTAATAAATGATTTTTGGAAAAATTTAAAATAAAAAATAACATTGAAAATGAAAGGTATTAAAATGTCTAATCAAACTTGTTTGACATTTATTAAAGAAAAGGTACATGTATATTTTCAAAAATTGGATACAGTTAATATGTATCATAAATGTAACAATTTACTTGTTGATTTTATATCAATAAATACTTTTATATAATTTTTACAGATCCATGGAATAAGTAAAAAAAAATCTCACATCAGAAACAATTATTTTAACGTTTTTCAAAATTTATATATCTACTCTAAAGAATTTAACATTAATAATTGTTTCAGAACTTTGGTTTGACTGGTTTCTCTAATCTCTCCCGCTAAAAACATTTCATCTACAACTGTATACACCTAAAAATATAATAATTTGATATATTAAATTTATTAATAGTTACATCATAATTTCATTTATTCCTTTTAACATAATTACCTTATAAAAATTAAAAACCAAATCTAATTCACAGACATTATGGAAATATTCGTTTAATACTTCAACAAAGTTATGTATTCCCTCCAAGTAACACAAGTTATTGTCATTCACATCGACACATATACAAAAGTAAAGGCCGGCATAGCGCCTATAC
Organism: Wiebesia pumilae; assembly: GCA_018907045.1. Taxonomy (NCBI): domain Eukaryota; kingdom Metazoa; phylum Arthropoda; class Insecta; order Hymenoptera; family Agaonidae; genus Wiebesia; species Wiebesia pumilae. Next base: position 1,499,484 of record JACCHZ010000055.1, read on the forward strand.
ACAATCTTAAAATTTCTGAACTGAAAAATAAAACAAACTATTATTATTTAGTAAACATTTATTTTTTTATGAAATCAATAGAGTCAATACTAACCTCGACAAAGTTTGTATGTTTAGCATCTCTAACTGTTACAATTGCATGTACTTCTTCAATCAATTTTTGTTTTTCATCGTCATCAAAATTCATATACCATTTAGCTAATCTTGTCTTTCCTGCTCTGTTTTGAATTAGAATGAAGCGAATCTATAACGTTTTTATAAATGTTGTTAAAGAATGCAACAATGAACGATAGATAAAACAACTTTAAACAAGTTTAACCTTTTGAGATATTAAAGTTTGTAAATGAGGAATACCAATTCATTGCATGTACATAAAAAATAAATTAAAAATATAAAGCATTTAATGCTTAAATTCTTGGTAATGTTGTTGGTTTAAATAAATATCTATTTTTCGAAAAATTTATAAGTTGGAAATTATAAATATTTTGCTTACCATTATTAATGCAGCTTATAAAATGTTGTTAAGGGCCTTTTAATTTATTTTTGCATGGATCGAATCTGACATGAGATAAATTCCGCCCCTAAACCAAATTCTTAGTTTCACCGATGGAATGTTTTATAGAACATAAGTTATTTATGCACACATATGTATATCTTCGATTATTAAATTTCGATTTTGTTCGATTGTTGCGCAGCCGTATAAAAGTGCGCGCGCATATTATCGATGACACTTGTACATACTAATACAGTCGTAATGTTTATTAAATTAGTCACATTTTTTATCATAAGAAAATAAATTATATAATTAATTAAAAAAAAATTAGATATTTGAAAATGTAATTAAATATAGCTTTTAGTTTTTAATACTAATTATTTATTTTTTACATAGGTTATGCTTATATTTAATAGACAACAATTATTACTACATCCACGTGTTATAACTTGCCTTGCGAAATGCGTTTATTATTAGTTTATTACTTGGTAGATTCAATTTTATAATTGCACGCTGTTCTATATTGTATGATTAAGCCATTATACAAACATGAGTTTCAAAAAAAATAAGGAATTCATTGAAATTGGTGATGTAGTAACTCTGTACATAAATCCAAATAATATGCATCAAATAGAAGTGAAAGAAAAAATAAAAAATAAAAAAGGTGAATTGGTAGATAATGTTTTTCAAACAACTTATGGAGCTTTAAAAGTTGTAACTCTTGTTGGAACAAAATATGGTTCAAAGGTAGACCTTTCAAGAGGTTGGGCATATGTTTTGCAACCAACTCCAGAATTATGGACATTAACCCTTCCACATCGGACTCAAATAATTTATACACCTGATATAAGTTTAATAATATATCTTTTGGATTTAGTTCCTGGCAGTGTTGTCATTGAAACAGGTTTTTCCATTTTATATAAATATACTTCATTGATGTAAAAAGTAATTTATTAAAAAAATTAATTCAGTCCTGTTTTTGAATTATTATTTTATATAAGGAACTGGTAGTGCATCTTTATCACATTCTTTAATACGAGCTATACGACCAACTGGTCACTTGTACACATTTGATTTTCATGAACAGCGTGTATTATTAGCTCAAGAAGAATTTAAGTGCCACGGTATTAATGAATTTGTTACTGTGAGACATAAAGATGTTTGTTCAGAAGGATTTGGAGATGAACTTGACAGTAAAGTCGATGCAGTTTTCTTAGATTTACCTCATCCTTGGTTAACGATAGATTCTGCTGTCAAATCGTTAAAAAGGAAAGGTATTATTTTTTCTATTTTCATTATAAACAATTATATAATGAAATACTAAAAATTCATATTGAATAGGTGGAAAGCTGTGCTCATTTTCTCCTTGTATTGAACAAGTTCAACGCACGTGTACAAAATTATCATCCGCGGGTTTTATAGCAATAGAAACATATGAGTGTTTACAAAGAGAATTGACTGTTCAACAAAAAAGTTTACCTGTATTAAATTTAACAAGTTTAACAAATAAGGTTTGTCGATATTTTTATTTAAAAATTTAAGAAATAAATTTAAAAATGTTGATCATATATTTATTATAGACTGACGAAAACATGAACAAGTTTCATGATCCTATTAAGTTAACGACTGTTTCACATCCATCATCAACCCCAGGCCACACTGGTTTCATAACTGTGGCCATTCTGCCTAGCAGAATTTATGAGACGTATTAACAAGATGAGAGATAATATTAACAAGTATTTTATACTTAATTAAAAAAAATTGAATGGAATTTTTATATTAAAAAATGTGATAAAAAACTTTTTAATTAATTTGTTATTTGCAATAAATCTAATACAAAAAATTAATATTAAAATAATTCTTAATATCTAACGAATTCAATTTCATGGAGGAAATAGAAGATAAACAGAATTATAAAGTTATACAGTAAACAAATATTTTGTGTAAAGAATTTTAATCAGTTTTAGTTGGACTCCACGTTAAATAATCTGACCTTGTTGCAGCTTGATATTCTTTAACTAAGTAATCTACAACTTCTCGTGAATTATCTAGTTCATCTAGATTGTCTTCAAACATTTTTTCTTTTCTAAATTGCTCTAAGAAAGCTTCTCTTTTTCGAAGCTTATCATATTGCTGTAAAGCTCGATCAAATAACTAAAAAAATAATTAAGATTTATTTGATTTTATCAAAGTATGGCAAGTGAATATTTAGATCAAACTTTAGTTTCTGAAGATTTTGTATTTTACTAACCGAAGATATATTTGTATGATTGGCTAACATAAGACCTGAAACACGATGAGTACTTTGGATATAAGGAGACTTCCTTGATAATGCAACTTGAATACTGGCTGGTCCCCATGGAATAAATTGAGCTAGTTTTCTCTCTCTTATTCTTTGTAAGGATTTGTGAACTTGTGTTGGATCAACTTCACCCTTTAAAATTAATAAATAAAATCACAACATGTATTGGCCCAAATTATCATCGAGCTTACTTGGATTATATTTAATATAGAAATATAGCAATGAGCTGCATTTCTATCTAATGCTGTAGAAACCATCATATTTTTGGGTTGTAATAAGCGACGCATAACATCTAAGACTGAAGTTTTTCGAACCGATGCACCCTATTATACAGATTATAAATAGCACTTAAAATTAATTTTTTTATTATAACTTTTTTAAACACCTTACCTCTTGATCTGTTGTAAGCGGTGTATAACCTGTCATTAGAAAATGTAACCTAGGTGTTGGAATCAATGGTGCAATTAATCCCACTAAATCATTATTCATGTACGATGGATACCTGTAGGTATTAATTATTAATTTTTAATTAATTGCTAATTATTCATGTAATTATGCTATAACGCAAATAAAATTTTTATACCTAAGAGTTGTCGTGCTGACAGACATAATCGTCGAGACTAGTTTATTAATCTGAGTAAAACTAGGATTTTGAATGTGTAGTCTATCAGAAGCTATTCTATTTAACGCAGTATTATCGAGAACTACAACGCAATCTGCACACTGTGTTAATCGCTTAAGCGTTAACAGCGAATTATAAGGTTGTACAACAACATCGCTAGAAGTTTTATTAAAAATTTGTATTCCTGATTTTGTTGGCAATGTTTAACGAATGTTTAGAAGTGAAAGAATGTACCTTATTTCATCTTGATTTGGAAATACACTGTAGGTTTCAATTAATTTCTTAGGAAATCTGTCTGCTAAAGATTCTAACATAAAGGATCCCATACCGGATCCGGTACCTCCGGCAATAGAATGGCACAAAACAAAGCCCTATTAATAAAAGAAAGTTGAAGAATAAATTTTGCGATCGATGGTAGCGGATGAATAAATAATTTATTAATTTTTTTATACCTCCAAGCTATCACTTCCATCTGCTTCTCTATCGAGAATATCAAATATTTCTTCTTGTAACTTTTCTCCTTGATGATAACCGGATGCCCAATTATTTCCAGCACCCCCGCCATGTTTAGATAAGTAAATATTTTCAGGATTATATAACTATAAAATTGAAAACACAAGTTTATATTTTATATAAATATCGTGGAACAACAAGTCGAGATAACAAGTATGTGTAGAACCTTAGAATAAGGAGAATTCATTATGGTATGAATAACTCTAGGTTCCAAGTCCAAGAGGACAGCTCGAGGAATGTAATGTTCATCATCGGATTGATAGAAAAAGACATCTTTTCTGTCAGTCCCTTCAGTCGCGTAATCTTCTAAAATTCCCTCAGGACTTATTCCGTGTTCTGCGCAGAGTCTCTTCCAAAATTCAAAGCCAACTAAAAGTATAAAATGGCGCGGAAGATATTTATAAAAAATAAACGTATGTCCCCCTGAGTGAAACTTACTTTGGTTACCACATTGACCCAGTTGCAATGTTATCATCTCACATGGCATTTTGTCCGTTTGTTTTTATGTCGAATGAACAAACGAAAAATTCCAGAACTCCTTCTGCTATGAAATATATTTCGATAGCATCGATTTTAACAGCTAACCATCATTATACTGTTCAAACTCTAAAAGTCCAAAAACATATACGCAGTGCGCGCGCAAAACAATCGAAATGCATGGGTGAGCAATTTATACACTGCGCCCTCATCTTCGGTCCAGCTCAGTCGATAAATCATCTTTTTACATTATCGATCCATCCGTTCGCCGTCCGGCATCTCTTAGCTGCTTAACTACTCGCCACCGTTCCTATCCTTGTAAACTGTTCATCGCTGGGTAACGGACGTCTTACTTCGGTATTAGGCTTCATTTCATGCGTTTGGTCGAGGTGGTGGTGAGTGCAAGTATTTAAAGGCATTTTCGTTCTTTCTGATTCGCGATTAAGCACTGTAAGTTGCTCGTAAGCGATTTTCCTGGCCTCGCTAGCACGAAAATATATTCAGGTTTGACAAGGAACTTGAACGAGCTGTACGAGTGGTTGCTTGGATGATTACGTAAAAGGAACCATAACTACGCTATTACTGCACTATATTACTACTGCTACTCTACTACTTTCCACTCTCATTTCGAAAAATTACTTGTGTATCATATTTTTTTCACATGATTTTATTCATTTTATCATTTTAATATGTTAAAGTGCCATATTGCCATCCAAATCCGTAACTGATTTCTTTTCGTAATCTGATTTCAATTGCGGTCATGGTAGTTCCATTCAATTGTACATATGATATAGTTTAAAAAGTTATCGTTGTATTTTGTCTCGTCAAGGGGTCAATTGTTATCGATACATGAACATACGTTTGTACTTATATTACGTATTATATTCAGTACCTATTGCTAGTTAATATAAGCACTTACAGCTTTTCTTCAATTTCTCTGCATGACAAATATTTTGTAACAATGATGGGGTTTTTGAATAATAAGTGAATTCATTCTTTTTACATTACATTGCTAACAATTAAGCATTCATGAGAATTTCAACTTTTCTAATTTTACAGCACAATATATTATATAAAGATTTATGTATAGGGTTTTATTTGTATAAAATGTATAGATTGTATATTTGAAATGAATATTTTTATGGAAATAGGTTAAACAGTAATCATGCTTCGCCAAGGAATAAATCATTTAGCCTTAGCTGCAATGCAGCAGCAGCAGCAAACACAGCAGCGAGGTATGGCAACTTTAAAAGCCATTTCCATTCGTTTAAAGTCTGTTAAGAATATTCAGAAAATTACACAATCCATGAAGATGGTGTCAGCAGCCAAGTATAACCGAGCTGAAAGAGAACTAAAAGATGTTCGACCACTTGGGGAGGGAGCTAAAGTTTTTTACGAACAGGCTGAGATAGCAGCACCCGAAGAAGAACCTAAAAGGCTTATGATAGCGGTGACTAGTGATCGAGGACTTTGTGGTGCGGTGCACACCGGTATCTCGAGAAATATTCGTGATACGCTATTGGCAAATAATACCGAACGCGAAAATACTAAAATTATTTGCATAGGAGAGAAATCTCGGGCTATTCTTCAACGTATGTTCGCAAAGAACATTCTTTTTGTCGCATCTGAAATAGGTCGTAAACCTCCAACATTTAATGATGCTGCCAAAATTGCCATTGAAATTATGAATAGTGGGTAAGTGTAATAAATATTGTGTAAAATAATGCATGCAAGATACTTTGAATATATTTTTCTCTTTTTATTTAAGAAATAATTTCAATGCGAATAAATTTAAATAAAATTTTGTAATGTTTAGGTATACGTATGGATCTGGCAAAATTATTTTTAATAGGTTTAAGTCAGTTGTATCATACATTATCGACCACTTATCATTCTTCAACAAAACCTCCGTAGTTAAAGCACCTAAATTGTGTATTTATGATTCGGTGGATGATGAAGTAATTCAAAGTTATCTTGAATTTTCTTTGGCATCTATGCTCTTTTATTCAATGAAAGAAGGAGCATGCAGTGAACAATCCAGCAGAATGACAGCTATGGATAATGCAAGCAAGAATGCAGGAGAGATGATTGATGATCTCACATTAACATTTAACCGTACTCGACAATCCGTTATTACGAGAGAACTCATTGAAATCATTTCTGGAGCTGCAGCCTTAGAATAAGAAATTTTAAGGAATGTTTTCCATTAGAAGCCTCATCATTAGAATTTAAAGTCTGTCTTAGTTAATGGAACTTTTTCAGATTTCTTCAAACTCGAGAAATGTTAATTTAAATTTATGGAATTACATATTTTTATTTAATTTTGTCGTTTATTTATATAAAGAATAAATAAAGGATAAAAATAACTCATGTTATGATAATAACAATATAAGACACATTTATTTATCAGATATTTCCACAATTCTCAAAAACGACTTTTTTCATTCCCACTTTTAAGTCATGTATGTACACTCACATTCATTACATTCTTTGCTAGATAAAAATTGAAATTAATATAATATATAGATAAAGCTAAATTTCTTTATTTCTTTAAATGGAAACTTTTTCCCGTCCACCGTGTCACAAAAATAACTGTGAAATCGACAAAATTGAGAAATTTCAAAACTAATAAAGGCACTTGTGCCCTTGAATGTTAATTATTACAAATATCGGACTTCTAAGAGATAATATTATATTAACTGTACAAAGAAATAAAGATTCAATCTCGAAAAAAGAATTAAGGATTTTAAATTGTATTTTTGCAAAAATGCATGTACATCATATTGTTCTTAATTATGCTTTGTATTTACAAATGCAATCTTTACCATAAATTCTAAATATTATTTTTAAAAATTATATTTAATATAATCTTACAATTATATACTTCTTTATAATAAACATTGACGTTTAAATTTTATATATAAACAAAATTTTAAAATCCTTACATTTTGATCACGATTGAGACTTTCATATTCTCATGTGCCTAGTTTTTGTATGGTTATTTTACCACTTTGGATAAAAACTGTTTCTAATTTTTTACACCTTTGAGTTGAGCAGTTTTTGCATTAACTTTCAAGTTCAAGTAACATCATAATTTACGTTGAATTTGTTTTAGTAAACAATTGAATCATTTCACAGATTCAAACAATTGTACTACATCCGTTTTAGAGAAATTAACATCAATTATTTTTAATTAAATAAACTCGCGAATGTGTAGTTCAGAAACAGCCCAGTTCTTTTTCAGTCCATTATTGTCAGCAGTAATCGATTGTAAAATTTTCTTAATATCGACCCTGCAAAGTATGTTTTCACCATTCAGCATCTCCATTGGCTTTTTGGAAAACGAAGTCCTTACCACTTAAGTTCATAATGCCATCTTTTAAATAAAACTTCCACTTATTTCGGCTCCTTGTAATCTATAAATATTTTATAATATAAATTTTATGATATTTATGATTTTTTATAAATAAACCTTATCATAGTACCTTATCATATTGACAAACTACTACATTATCAGTATCAAAAAGATCTGTAGGATCATCGTCTGTCACATCATCTTCCGAATTTAGAGGTTCCTACAGTAAGATAATTAAATTTTAGAAATTGAATAAGGATAAAATTAACTACAGATTAGAAATACCAACTTCTTCTCTTGCACCAGAATCATCATTTTCTTCTTCTTCTTTTTCCTCATCAAGATCCTCATCGTCGTCGTTCTCTTCTTCTTCTTCATCATCATCTTCATCAGAAGAATCTCCTACTGCACCATCCAATTGAGCAATGTTACCTTGTTGCTGAAATCCAGAGTTAATCTATTAAGATAAGTTTTTACAATTTAAAATCCGATAGTAAGCAGTTTAGAAAATTTTAGTTAATAATTTATTCATTTTATACCTGTCCTTGGATGAGTTGCTGCTGCATAATATTATTGGCACCTTGTGGTACAACATGCATGGGATGAGGAACGGGTACAGGTGTAAAACCTGGTAAGCCTTCAAATGTTGAATTAACGTGTTGTTGCAGTAAGGATGTTGCAAATGGAACAGGTAAAGCTATTGCAGCAGTAATTATAGGACCAGTAAAAATTGCATGCAGTTGGTTTCCTGAAACAAGAGATTGAACATTATAATTAATTTTTTTTAGAAACTATCACATCTCGTTATTCTCACAGTTTTTTCTTTTTTTTATACAATTTTTCGATAGTTTACCAGGTATTGAAATACAAAATAAAAAAAAAAAAAATAATAAATAAATGGGAAAAATTTGAGTAATTGTTTGTAAAACAATACTTCAAAGTTATTGGATATATTTTGTACCTTGAATAGCAGAAGCAGGAACATGAACGTTTATTAATCTTTCTGGCAGATTCCCATGAATAGGTAGTTTTATTTGTATCGAGACTTGTCGATCAGCTATCGCTGTAGCTGGCTGATTCATAACCTGTTGTTGCTGCTGAGGAATGGACTGATGTTGCTGCGACGATTGTTGAACTTGTTGGACTGGCATGGTCTGTATATGCTGCACATGTTGTACTTGCTGTGGTTGAGGCTGGGGTTGTTGAAGTTGAGGTTGTGGTTGAGGACGAGGTTGTGGAGGTTGTATATGCGTAGGTTGAGGTTGCTGTGGCTGTTGAATTTGAGAAGTCGGCAGAGGATCATGTATTTGTTGTTGAGACTGCGGTTGTACAGTAGCTTGTGCATTAGCTGCATTGGTATTTGCATTTCCTAAATAGTACAATTGAACCATTAATCAGTTGCTGTTAAAAAGCAGTTTATGTATGACTTTATCGAACCAAATAAAATCAAATATGAATTAATTATTTGAACAAAATGTAATAACGATGATTTTCTTACTTTTGGAACCACTCTTACTAGAAGAGCTATTCTTAAATGCATTTAATTGGGGAGGTTGTGGTTCTGGAGGATCAGGATTCAATTCTACCGCTTTACTGGACATTAATTTTGTCTCCCATATTTGTTTCAATTCTTGAAGTACTTGCTCGTCTACGCCCTCGTCCAGAAAAGCTTCACGAACTCCAGCTATCACATCTTCTATCACAGTGTTGTATAATTTCAACTAGAATCAGTAATAAATACATAAATAGCGTATAGTCAAGTCAATGAAATTAATTAACGATAGGAGTAAAGGGAAGATTCATGAACCAATAGAATTATTGCTTTAAATTACTTTTAATAACTTTGCCAAACACTTGTACGATGTAATATTCAAATACCGTTGAATCGATGGTTATGCGATATTTAAATAAAAATTGCCAGAGATTCCAGGTAGTTTTGAACAAGATAAAATATAATCAAATAGAAACGAATGGCATATGTATCCAATTACACGGTATTTTCAGTCGATTCAATATAATCAATTCACTACAATGTCTGAAGTATAAGTATTATAAACCAGGGTAAGCTAATTTTAGTTTTTTTTACTTTTATATCAATTGATTGCATCGAAGTAATCAGATGTACCGATAGATTAAGCTGCATAAAAGTAAAAAAAAAATAAGACCACTCATAAGCCATATGTCTTTAAAGCTAATGACACTCATAGTTGTAGCTTATTAACATATCAAGTAACGAGTATTAAGTGTTAGTGCTTCAAATGATTGTAAATGATTGTAAATGATTGTAAATGCTTGTAAATGCTTGTAAATGCTTGTAAATGAAAATATTATAGTAAATCGGCTGGATCCTGCAACGATAATCAAGCTGCTAGTTTCAAAAATAGAAAAAAATGTATTGATCGAATATAAGTAATTGTCGTCAGTGGCGGCGGTCCACAAGGCACTCGGTATCTCCGGACGATCACGGCTCGCTCAATCTAAAAGTCATGAGACAGAATAAACAGAATGCCCTTGTTTGGCCCTGAATTTTGAACGACCGCGTATCGTGTTTAAATTTAACCAAAAGAATTATTTCATTGGAAGTTCTTGCAACGTGAAAGTGTTGCAGGCGCGAAAAAGCCATTATAGAGATTACAATAACGGTCCAAGAAAACATTATGCTACATTATTGCGATAAGGCCACGATTGTTTTCGTCGAATCGTGGCGTGCATATGTAGGTGCGTGCGGAACACATCCACGGCACGCGCACATCTT